>CM048934.1:12903900-14113833 GCA_026686955.1 Epinephelus cyanopodus
CTGAATAAATGAAAAACCAGTGTGGAGCTAGTGTTACGATACAAGCAGAAAAACAATGAAAACAAACCATCGCTTGCAGTCTGTCCTTGTATACTGAAAACAAATACGCTTCAAAGTGAGAATTCAGTTAAAAAACGGGATAAGAAGATAAAGCCCCATCACCTTCTTTAGATCTGCCTATGGTCGCTTCCAGTTTTCAAAAAAGCAAGGCCTACATCACCAGGCTGACATGTTGAAGTGGACAGCAAATGCAAGTGGGTGGGGCTTGCTGATGGAGGCCACACCCCCTCCACAGCTGTCTCTGTGGCGCAATCGGTTAGCGCGTTCGGCTGTTAACCGAAAGGTTGGTGGTTCAAGCCCACCCAGGGACGTTTTCTGCTGGAAGGAAACAGCTCCCTTAATAAATGAAAAACCAGTGTGCAGCTTCTGTCATGAAACAAGCAG
The DNA here is from genome assembly GCA_026686955.1 of Epinephelus cyanopodus. Classification (NCBI taxonomy): domain Eukaryota; kingdom Metazoa; phylum Chordata; class Actinopteri; order Perciformes; family Serranidae; genus Epinephelus; species Epinephelus cyanopodus. The sequence continues at coordinate 12,904,345 of CM048934.1, forward strand.
AAAAACAATGAAAACAAACCATCGCTTGCAGTATGTCCTTGTATACAGAAAACAAATAGGCTTCAAAGTGAGAATTCGGTGAAAAAACAGGGGATAAGAAGATAAAGCCCCATCACCTTCTTTAGATCTGCCTATGGTCGCTTCCAGTTTTCAAAAAAGCAAGGCCTACATCACCAGGCTGACATCTTGAAGTGGACATCAAATGCAAGTGGGTGGGGCTTGCTGATGGAGGCCACACCCCCTCCACAGCTGTCTCTGTGGCGCAATCGGTTAGCGCGTTCGGCTGTTAACCGAAAGGTTGGTGGTTCAAGCCCACCCAGGGACGTTTTCTGCTGAAAGGAAACAGCTCCCTGAATAAATGAAAAACCAGTGTGGAGCTAGTGTCACAAAACAAGCAGAAAAACAATGAAAACAAACCATCACTTGCAGTATGTCCTTGTATACTGAAAACAAATAGGCTTCAAAGTGAGAATTCGGTGAAAAAACAGGGGATAAGAAGATAAAGCCCCATCAGCTTCTTTAGATCTGCCTATGGTCGCTTCCAGTTTTCAAAAAAGCAAGGCCTACATCACCAGGCTGATATCTTGAAGTGGACAGCAAATGCAAGTGGGTGGGGCTTGCTGATGGAGGCCCCACCCCCTCCACAGCTGTCTCTGTGGCGCAATCGGTTAGCGCATTCGGCTGTTAACCGAAAGGTTGGTGGTTCAAGCCCACCCAGGGACGTTTTCTGCTGAAAGAAACGAGCTCCCTTCATAAATGAAAAACCAGCGTGGAGCTAGTGTCACAAAACAATGAAAACAAACCATCGCTTGCAGTATGTCCTTGTATACTGAAAACAAATAGGCTTCAAAATGAGAATTCAGTTAAAAACGGGGGATAAGAAGATAAAGCCCCATCACCTTCTTTAGCTCTGCCTATGGTCGCGTCCACTTTTCAAAAAAGCAAGGCCTACATCACCAGGCTGACATCTTGAAGTGGACATCAAATGCAAGTGGGTGGGGCTTGCTGGTGGAGGCCCCACCCCCTCCACAGCTGTCTCTGTGGCGCAATCGGTTAGCGCGTTCGGCTGTTAACCGAAAGGTTGGTGGTTCAAGCCCACCCAGGGACGTTTTCTGCTGAAAGGAAACAGCTCCCTGAAAAAATGAAACACTAGTGTCATGAAACAAGCAGAAAAACAATGAAAACAAACCATCACTTGCAGTATGTCCTTGTATACTGAAAACAAATAGGCTTCAAAGTGAGAATTCAGTTAAAAAACAGGGGATAAGAAGATAAAGCCCCATCACCTTCTTAAGATCTGCCTATGGTCGCTTCCAGTTTTCAAAAAAGCAAGGCCTACATCACCAGGCTGACATCTTGAAGTGGACATCAAATGCAAGTGGGTGGGGCTTGGCGGTGGAGGCCCCACCCTCTCCACAGCTGTCTCTGTGGCGCAATCGGTTAGCGTGTTCGGCTGTTAACCGAAAGGTTGGTGGTTCGAGCCCACCCAGGGACGTTTTCTGCTGGAAAAAACACAGCTCCCTTCATAAATGAAAAACCAGTGTGGAGCTAGTGTCATGAAACAAGCAGAAAAACAATGAAAACAAACTATCGCTTGCAGTATGTCCTTGTATACTGAAAACAAATAGTCTTCAAAGTGAGATTTCAGTTACAAAACAGGGGATAAGAATATAAAGCCCCATCACCTTCTTTAGATCTGCCTATGGTCGCGTCCACTTTTCAAAAAAGCAAGGCCTACATCACCAGGCTGACATCTTGAAGTGGACATCAAATGCAAGTGGGTGGGGCTTGCTGATGGAGGCCACACCCCCTCCACAGCTGTCTCTGTGGCGCAATCGGTTAGCGCGTTCGGCTGTTAACCGAAAGGTTGGTGGTTCAAGCCCACCCAGGGACGTTTTCTGCTGAAAGGAAACAGCTCCCTGAATAAATGAAAAACCAGTGTGCAGCTTCTGTCATGAAACAAGCAGAAAAACAATGAAAACAAACCATCACTAGCTGTATGTCCTTTTATACTGAAAACAAATAGGTTTCAAAGTGAGAATTCAGTTAAAAATGGGGTAAGAAGATAAAGCCCCATCACCTTCTTTAGATCTGCCTATGGTCGCTTCCAGTTTTCAAAAAAGCAAGGCCTACATCACCAGGCTGACATCTTGAAGTGGACATTAAATGCAAGTGGGTGGGGCTTGCTGGTGGAGGCCCCACCCCCTCCACAGCTGTCTCTGTGGCGCAATCGGTTAGCGCGTTCGGCTGTTAACCGAAAGGTTGGTGGTTCAAGCCCACCCAGGGACGTTTTCTGCTGAAAGAAACCAGCTCCCTTAATAAATAAAAAACCAGTGTGGAGCGAGTGTCACGAAACAAGCAGAAAAACAATGAAAACAAACCATCGCTTGCAGTATGTCCTTGTATACTAAAAGCAAATAGGCTTCAAAGTGAGAATTCAGTTACAAAACAGGGGATAAGAATATAAAGCCCCATCACCTTCTTAAGATCTGCATATGGTCGCGTCCACTTTTCAAAAAAGCAAGGCCGACATCACCAGGCCGACATCTTGAAGTGGACAGCAAATGCAAGTGGGTGGGGCTTGGCGGTGGAGGCCACACCCCCTCTATAGCTGTCTCTGTGGCGCAATCGGTTAGCGCGTTCGGCTGTTAACCGAAAGGCTGGTGGTTCGAGCCCACCCAGGGACGTTTTCTGCTGGAAAAAACACAGCTTCCTTCATAAATGAAAAACCAGTGTGGAGCTAGTGTCACGAAACAAGCAGAAAAACAATGAAAACAAACCATCACTTGCAGCATGTCCTTGTATACTGAAAACAAATAGGCTTAAAAGTGAGAATTCAGTTAAAAAACAGGGGGTAAGAAGATAAAGCCCCATCACCTTCTTTAGATCTGCCTATGGTTGCGTCCACTTTTCAAAAAAGCAAGGCCTACACAAGTGGACAGCAAATGCAAGTGGGTGGGGCTTGTTTGTGGAGGCCCCACCCCCTCCACAGCTGTCTCTGTGGCGTAGATCTGAGGTCTGCTCAAACTGTCAGCTCCTTTAAATCAGGGCTAAAAACATTATTGTTTACTAGGGCTGTCCCGAATGCCATTTTTTTAACATTCGGACCTTCGGCAGAATTTATGACAAATATTCGAATATTCGTTCACGGCGTGCTGGTGGGGGGGCGCGGGTGCGCGTGCCGTGGCCGTGCTGCTCTGTCATTATTCTATGCTTTCTTTTGATTTTCACATTGGCTAGTCATCCTGTTTAATTTGTCTTCTGATTAAATCGGAACCATTGAAACAAGTTGTAGGAAGCCTCTGCAACTAATTGGTTGCTGGCAGACACTCTGTGCTGCAATAAAATGGTTAATCAGCAGTGCTGTGCATTGTAGAGCCGATGCGCTGCTGGTACTTCTTTTCTTATCCTGACTGTTAAATGTATTGAGCCAGTTTTTATTTTATGTTACTGTGTTTTATTATTATCACTATCATTCTCAATTTCTATTTTCCTTTTTAATCGACTGTTTTTATTGTTTTAAATTGTGTCTTGTTGCTTTTAATGTCTCTGTAAAGCACTTTGAATTATCGTGTGTTGAATTGTGCTACACAAATAAACTTGCCTTGCCTTGCCTGGTTCAAGCCCACCCAGGGACGTTTTCTGCTGAAAGAAACCCGCTCCCTGAATAAATGAAAAACCAGTGTGGAGCTTCTGTCACGAAACAAGCAGAAAAACAATGAAAACAAACCATCGCTAGCAGTATGTCCTTGTGTACTGAAAACAAATAGGGATAAGAATATAAAGCCCCATCACCTTCTTTAGATCTGCCAATGGTCGCTTCCACTGGGGAGACCAGCGGGGACATGGGTCCTGGGGTTATGCATGCAGTGGGTGTCTGCAGTCATATGTACCGTAACTCCATGATCTGCAGAAATTTATAACCGAGACCCCTTCACACATGCGCAAGTCTCTGTGGCGCAATCGGTTAGCGCGTTCGGCTGTTAACCGAAAGGTTGGTGGTTCGAGCCCACCCAGGGACGACAGCTTTTTTTTTTTTTACCCCCCTCAAATCAGACAGCCTTTACACAGCCTTCACACAATCCAGACGAGGGGGGAGGGGACGGCGAGTGAAGCAGCATGCGCTTTCATAACAGCTTTGTCAGATGTCCTACAGTGCCAGTACTTTGAATCTTTCCACATTTAAGCAGGAAAGATTCTCCAGACTACATCACAGACAAGTCCAAAGCTATCAACTCTAAAATAATTGGCACCAGTATTATCTCTAAGTCTAATCACAAAGCAATTTTTAACTGCAGTTTGTAACTGAGGTTTCATTTCCAACGGAAACACTGTTCAGTCCTATTCTTTAACATTTCTGTGAAACCATGTCTCGTTTCGTCAAAAGGTAAATACAGTACTGGCCTTGGGTTTTTGCACAAGTTAGAAAAAAAAAAAATTCCCGTCCCTGGGTGGGCTCGAACCACCAACCTTTCGGTTAACAGCCGAACGCGCTAACCGATTGCGCCACAGAGACAAGCTGGATGCCTATTCATGGTTCAGGTGCTTTGTTCATGTGCCTCAGAGCACAGGGGATGGTACATGTGTTAGGGTAGACCTGCGGCATTGTGGGTGCTGTGGGGGTCAGGTCAGTTCAAGCCCGGCTAGCTCAGTCGGTAGAGCATGAGACTCTTAATCTCAGGGTCGTGGGTTCGAGCCCCACGTTGGGCGCTAGCTTTTGTCTTATACTATATTATCCTATCCTTACCCATAACCACCAGCACCTGCACACCAGCATGTGTCGAGGACATGAATTCTTTAGTCTTGTTAAGTCTAGGTCCCTTCAGGTTTTTCCACTGAAACAAACCCAGTACTGAATTATATTACATATATAACACAAAACTCTCCTCTTCAGCTCAAGTCTGTGATGTGTGTCTCAGTGTGACTGGTGGAGGTTGCACCGCAGTCACTATCAAAGTTCCAGTGAAACAATAGCTTGTAAAATGTCCACTGGCACAAATTAATTGTGTATAAATATCTTAACTTCACTACTAATACTGTCTGACAAATCCCAAACCATAGGGGGAAAAAAGTTATGCGCCCAACGTGGGGCTCGAACCCACGACCCTGAGATTAAGAGTCTCATGCTCTACCGACTGAGCTAGCCGGGCGACTGTGAGTCTGCCAGAAGTCAGACATGAAAAATGTGTATTAGCCCTTATAGTGAATCTTCGATTGGTGACATACCTCAACCTCAAGATTTGGTTTAAGTGCCTGAATCCTGTAACATTAAAATAAGTATCAACTTGGGCAAGGCTGGTAGGGGGATGATAGCATGCCTTAACACATAGTCTCATGTAGTCTATGTCTGTAGTCTATGGTACAAACACAGTATTTGTGCCCTCACCTCAAGATACTGCTGCTTTGCTAGCGACAGGCAATCAGCAGCAGATCAGGCAATGAGGTGGTGGACAAGACAGAGAAGCACCAGAGAGGCACAACAGCAATACATACAGAAGCTGGAAGGTTACTACTGATGCCAGACGCATGTCGCAAGGCCATCAACAGATCACAGACTATAAGGACATCACCATGGAAATAGCCCACCCCCCTCCTGGACAACCGTACAGCTTGGTAACTTCTATTGTCGCTGCAGGACCCCCAACAGGCAAAGACAGAAGGCTCTCTCATACTCACACAAAGCGCAGGACCCCCCCCCCCCCCCCCCCCCCCGACCTTTTTCATCAGCTGATGTATACAAGGTCCTGAGGAGAATTAATCCCCACAAGCCCCAGATAACATCCCTGGGCGGGCCCTCAAAGACGTGCCACAGAACTGATTGCTTATTTTACCTCCATATTTAACCTGTCCCTTGCAAAGCTTTATCTTTATCTTTATCTCAGTCATGTTTCTTATTCAGGTTTCTCTTGGAAAAGAGACCTTAACCTCAATCACTGCTTGATTATATAAAGGTAGAAAAATAAATAAAATACAGAGGAGGAGAATAGAATAAGAAACAGCCTTTATTTCATTAAAAACAAAATGAAAACAACGAAATAGGAGCGCTATTCCTGACCAGTGCGTCAAAAGACGTGCAGGCCAGGGAAACTAAACAAACAACCCCATGAATCTCTTTATTAATAGCTTATAAAATGATGTGTTTTCTCCTGCAGGACGGGAGAAGACACAAAATCAATGCATCTCTATTATTGTGCGGGCATAAATTCTCAGACTTTTGCAGGAGTTGACATTGCGAGTGAGGGCGGGAGTGTAACACACATGTTGCAGTTGCGGACGGTAATGGTCAGAAATTCAGCGGGAGTGCGATGAAGAAAAAAGTCCCGTCTACGTCAATCTGATTGGATCAACTGATCAATTGTTCACCACACGACTCAAAACTCCAAAAACTGCTCATGTGGTTAAAAAAATAAAGAATTCTGCTAGTGAAACAATAGATTGTAAAACCACTGGCACAGATTAACTGACCAAACCTCTAATATACATATTTTATACATTAACATTCAGAGTGGGAGGCAAAGTCTGACAAATATCCAAACCATGAGAAAAGAAAAAGTTGTGCGCCCAACGTGGGGCTCGAACCCACGACCCTGAGATTAAGAGTCTCATGCTCTACCGACTGAGCTAGCCGGGCAACTGCTAACGAACTTGGGGGTGGGGTTTGAAACCGTGCACTCTGCTCTACAGTCCTTTACTCTTTGACTTTTTAATTTTGCTAGAGCAAAGCCGTTACATTAACAAACCACTTTATTCTGACTTTACGGTCACACGATGTAACCGAGACATCTGCTTTACATTTGGAGTGTGAGTATTGCTCAATAAGGTAATAAGGCAAAGTTTTCTTGAGTGAGTTGTGCTCTCTGTTCAACTATCCAAAGATACAACATTGCTGTCGTCTGTCCCAAATACAGTCCCAATCTATGACTAACACAATGAAGAAAGAATGCCAAGAAAATGTTTTAGTCAGGTCAAATAAAAGGCTATCTTGAAATTAAATGCCACAATTCCCTTTATCAAAGACACAGAAAACCAGTAATGCCCCCATTAAAGCTCAAGATAAGATGCACCGTTGACATTGCCGACCTCAACTCTACGTCAATATACTCTGCATTTCCCTGTCGTTTCTTGAAACAGCAGACTTATAACACATAAAGCATCTGTGTAACAACTGCTGCCATTGACACCAAATCCATGTTAATTAACGCTCAAGTTTTAAGCTAGCGCCTAGTAATATCTGCCCGAGCGTTTGCGTTAGCATGTTTTACTCGACAGCTATGTCTCGAGCAGTACGTTAATTAACCCCACATTAACACCATACTATCAGCCACTGAACACATATTCTTTGTGGCTACAGTGTAATTGTTACAAAGCGTTAAAAAAAATAAATCTCTTACCGTGAAGTCGGGCTTGACGTTAACGTTAGCTAAAATCTCGAACTTCGCCTTGACGTGGGTCGGTGCTCGCCACTCCTCCAGTTACGCATTGAAGAAATAAAATAAATCGTTGTAAAATAACTGTTACGAGCCGAAAACATACCCGATAGTTAATTCTGAACTACAATAAAGCCAAACAGCATTTAACCAAAGTTAAAGGTAAGTGTAAAGGTGCGACACTCGTCCTTCACAGACAATCTGACGCCGTTGACGTTATTTACCTATTACATCCGGGAACTTCAGGACGCGAAGTGGGGGCGGAGTCACAAACTTTATCCAAATGTTAAACATTGACACTACACAGTTCTCCATCCTTTATTAACAAGCATATCGCCAAACAATTTATACACGACTTACTTTTGTAATTATTTTATTTTTGTAATAAAGGTATAAACACACTTGTATTACAAGAAGATTTATGATGACGATAAAGTTATCCAGTAACTGATCATGTACACGTAACAACAAAATAGAATGTGTAGCAGGAATTCATCTACTTATTGTACGATACCATATCAATGTCAATATCACATTAAATGTACACTACAGTATGTAATAATACACACTCACACACAAAAAATGTTCAGTGATGGGAGAAGTGTTCAGATCCTTTACTTAAAGTAGCATAGAGCATCAACATAAAAATAATTAGGCTAAGTGAAGGTCCTCCATTAAACACTTTATTTCAGTTAAAGCTAACCATCAGGTAGAATATCTGGTACGTAGGTAGATTTTTTTTATATCAGCATCATGTTCACATGTCAGTGTAGTGCAATATCATTGTCTCTTCCCATTGTTATATCATCTTCAATATAACATTGCAATATAACACTGATTATCAGTAGCAGTCTGTTTTTCACCAACGTTTTAGTTCATTTTTAGTAACTCTTATACTTATCATACTCCTATGGTTACTCTATGGGGCACTGGGTTTTGCTTCTGCTCCATGGAAGCACTTCTATCTTGTATATTTGTATATTCTGTCAGATTGTTTCTAAAACTGGGCCCAGTGAGTGACCTTGACATGAGAAACCCACTTGTTGGTACTGGTTGTGAATTGTTAAAATTATAGTTACTGTAGTATTACTGTAATTTGAAGCATTCCCTGGCACAAGAATTCCCTTCAGATAAATAAAGTTCCATTGAATCGAATCAAATGTAGTAATGAAGCAAAGTGTGCACACATACAAAGAATTTGACTCAGGTTTTTTATACATTATACTGTATACATGTGTATATACAGTGACAGCATATGATGATAAGTAGGCTACATGATAAAAATGATGGGCATTCTGAAATTATAAAAACATAATCTGTGATGGAAGTCAAGTACCAGAAAGTGGAAACACTTGAGTCAAGTACCTTCGAATTCCACCAGTTGGTATTTTATCTTAAAAGGGAAAGACAGTTTGGACTTGTAGCCTGGACTTGCAGACATCAAGTAGACGAGGAGCAGCAGAAAGTAACAGAAAGTTTGAAAAATACTCAAGAACTTCTAAATTCCACCTATGTACAAAGACAAAAGGGTTTTGTTTCAACATTGGGGGGGACACATGAAAACTGGGTTGTGGTAAGGTAAGGTAAAATAAAATAATCCTGAATTCGTCCCACAGTGGGGAAATCTATCTATCTATCTATCTATCTATCTATCTATCTATCTATCTACCTATCTATCTATCTACAGTCATGGAAAAAATTATTAGACCACCCTTGTTGTCTTCAATTTCTTGTTCATTCTAATATCTGGTACCACTAAACGTATAATACAATGAACACAACAAAAAATGCAGCTGGTCACATAATACTTTATGTCCTATTTGACATTCTTAAGCTTAATTGATTCCCAGGGTATATAAGAGGCCATTTCATGTCACAAGCAGCACTGCACATGCAAAGGCCTAGAGTGGTTTCCTGCTTACATTCAAGCCGTAGCACAACTCAGAAGTTGTCAGCTCTCACATAATGCCTAAAACAAAAGAATTATGTGAAGCCACAAAGGCAGCCATCTTGGCACTGCTGGAAATTGGCATGAGTGAGAGACAGGTAGCGAAAAAACTGAAGATCTCCAAGACAGCCGTTCATTACAACAAAAAAAAACAAGCTGAACATGGCACTACCAAATTGCTACCTGGCCGTGGCAGGAAACGTCTTTCTACCCCACGAGATGACCGTGCACTCATCCGTTCCTGTGTCAGGAATCGTCGTCAGACCTCCAGGGACCTTAAAAATGAGTGGGCACTGTCGAGAAATGTGACTTGTTCGGCAAGGACAGTTCGAAACCGACTTGTTGAAGCTGATTTGAAGTCACACAGAGCACGCAAGAAGCCCTTCATCAATGAAAGGCAGAGGAAGGCCCGGTTACTCTTTGCTCGAGACCACAAGGATTGGATTGTTGATGATTGGGCTAAGGTTCTCTTCAGTGATGAATCCAATTTTGAATTGATGCCCACTCCAGCCAACTTACTGGTTAGGAGGAAGCCTGGAGAAGCTTACAACCCAGACTGTCTTGCCCCTACAGTAAAACATGGGGGTGGATCAGTCATGATCTGGGGTTGTTTCAGTCTGAGTGGAACAGGGCAAATGCAACTGTGTGAAGGCCGAATGAACCAGGTCATGTACAGGACTACCCTTGAAAACAGTCTTCTTTCATCAGCTGGAAAACTCTTTCCTGCCTCGAATGACTGGATTTTCCAACAAGACAATGCCCCTTGCCACACGGCAAGGTCAGTTAAAGCCTGGATGGAGAACCACAACATTCGCACCATGCCTTGGCCTGCTCAATCACCAGATCTTAATCCAATTGAAAACCTGTGGAAAATCATCAAACTCAAAATGGAGAACCACAAGCCCAGAAACAAAGAAAATTTGTTTGAATTTGTCCAACAGGAATGGGCTGCTGTGACAGCAGAACAATGTCAGAAGCTGGTGGAGAGCATGCCAAGACGCATGGCTGCAGTCATCAAAAACAATGGTTATGCAATCAAGTATTAACTCTTGTGTGTATCATGTGTTTAAAGCAAACAGAAAAGAAAACATGGAATGCTTAAAAGTAGTGTTTTTGGCGGTACAATGCCATAGCTATTGATGTAAGAATTTAAGTAATTTTGGTTATTATCAAGAAAACCATGGAAAATGAATAGTTCTTAGTTCTTAAATTAAACTCTCATGAGCTATTTTTGTTGTTATCATTATAATTGTCCAAACAAATGTACCTTTAGTTGAGCCAGGCATTAAAATTAACAAGAAATTGAAGAAAACAAGGGTGGTCTAATAATTTTTTCCATGACTGTATCTATCTATCTATCTATCTATCTATCTTACATCGACTGGTCCAGTGCGCATAAAGCACCACAAGGTAGCGCCCTTCCATTACAATAGAGCAGCGGTGTCCGGAGCTGAGGAGGGAGGCCAGCCGCTGCATTACACCCGGCTTTGATCTTCATTCCTCAGCCAAACAGACCAGAGAGAGTCGGCCCAGGTGTCCCGAGTGACATTTTGTTACATAAAATAATCTGTGTAAAAAACCGGGTTGTAAACAGCGCACGAGGAGCCGCCACCAAACCAAACCAAACCACGTGATCAAATGCGGAAATTGTCCGATCGGGAAAGTGTAGCGTAGAAAAGAGGGGAGTGGAGGCTCTGGCGTCCGTCTGTGTTTTGAGCTGCTGCTGCTGCTGGTGGCGACACTAGCTGGACTCTCCTGAACCAAACAGCACGTCCACACTCACGCCATCGGTTATCTGCTCACTTAGAGGCGCCAGTGTCACCTGTCGGGAATCAAAGTAAGGTAAGCTGGAAGACAAAGCAAAAGAAACGAGACAGTTTGTGATACGCAGCAACTTTTGGGGGGGAATCACTAGTTGACAGAGCCACCTGTCGGGACAGCTAACAAGCTAACATGTTGATACATGGTTAAGCTGCTGTGACAACAGTTAATTATGTTGTTGTCAGACTAGATGTCTGGCTGCTGTCCTAACTTACAGTGTGTATTTATGCGTGTGACCGATCACTGTAGCTGCTCCTGCTGTGTGTACTGTGCACTGTAGGTATTTTTAATGTTGTCAAAGTCACTTTCAGTGTATATTTATATCTCAGTCACAGGGTTGATACGTTGTTTTGTGCTGCGTTGTTGAGTCACAAGTGAGTTATTGTTAATTTAAACTTTATTTTTTTATTACATGCGAAAAAATAAGCATGAAATGCCTTTTTAGTGATTCATTTTAATGCAATTGAAATCAATTAGTAGGGGAGACTGGGGGCCATTGTAACGTTTTTTTTATCTTTGATGTATTGCTCAAAAACTTCTTGAGCTATTTGGATACGACTTTTAAGTAGCTAACTTGTCATCAGTTGTTGTCTACAAGCAATGTTAAGCCCCATTTCCACCAAGCAGTACAGTACAGTCCAGTTCAGTTTGGTATGCATTTTTTCCATTTCCATTATGAAAAGTTGTGGATGTTAGCAGTGGAACCGTTCCGTACCGTCCCCATTTTTGGTCCCTCCTCTGTCGGGGTCCCTAGCACACAGATCTATCAACACACCTAAAGTACTCCATATGACAACTTTGACCATTACTTTAGTTTTTATATGACATACACCTTTAGTAATGAGTGGATCTTCAAGCGTTTATATATATTACTTTTGACCAGATTATGTGCATATATTCTAATCCTCACTCACAGAGAAATAAAAAGCGCTGCGGAGCGCTGTTCCTGTGGGCTACGGCAACACCTAACCCTCGAGCTTGCCTGAGAGGGACTTTGCACAAAATTGCAGCCTGTTTTATTTTGTTCTGAAAATGTCGGTGTGCAGCGTCGTTCTGTGGACGATAAACAAGGTGCAGACTTCCATTTGGTCTGGAGCAACATGTCCACACTTGGTGGTTGGACAGGACGTTGTTATGACTGCAAATGTGACAAAAGTGCTAATAAACAGTATATCACACCTATAGTGGTAGCCGTCTTGGTCTGCGTTAAGTGGAAAGATGCCACCTCGGGTCTAAACTCCGTTCTTAGAGCAGTGACGTCAGCCTTGGTGTCCTGGCGGAGGGCCTCCAGGACACGTTTGATTTCAGCATGGAAACCAGCCATCTCTTGTTTGATTATGTCTCCCAGTAGGTGACAGGAGGTGACCATCTCTGCCTTAATTAGCTGAAGAAGAGCGCTCTCCTCAAGTTGCTCTGTGGTTGAAGGAGGGTCCGGGTCAGGGTGATAGAGGGTAGCGCTAGCATTAGCCATTAGCGTCTTTTTGAGTTAAATTTTGCACCACGACTTTAGCCGACTTCTTCTGTGTTTTACTCGCCATGACACCCCAAATGGGTTTACAAAGTGTAAGCTACAAAGCTACGCCACCAGAATATTAAAATGTCATGCTGTACTGAAATGAATGGAGATGTTACAGATGCACCTTTAATAGAATTCATTTTAATTTTTGATGGTGTCAAGGTCAGCTGTAACACAGTGTTACAGTCACAATAGCACACTCAGTTGCCAGATCACTGATATAACTGAAGAGGACACGATATTCCTCTCAATAACACAATACAGTCCACCAGCATCACAAACCGCAGCCTCCACATGTCCATAAAATCGAATCAACATCCCTCTAAATCAGTTTCATCCAAAACTTACCACTTCAACCGTCATGGTGTTAAAATGTACTGAGGGGGCTGCCGTTTTAGGCTGCTTTAGTTTTACCTCCATGTACCCACATGTCATAAACAGACAACTGTGAGCTTTGTAAACAGCCCAGCAGTTTAAACGGAGCCAATAATGCTGGTGTTAATCCAGTCCTTTATTACAGCCTTCATACATTCATACTGTGCTGTTGAGCAGGAATAAATAGACATGAATGTATTAACAGTGCATGCGGCAGTGGAAGCAGAAGGTCAAACTTTGTGGAAGGATATAAAGCTAATTGTATAGATCCTATACTCAGTTGTGTACATAGTATAGAGCAAGAATAAATAATGATAGCCTCAAGCAACAATTCAGGGTTCAAACCAGCATGGATCATTAGAGGAATCCAGACCTTTGACAGTTCATGACACCTGTATTAAAAATAACTAACAACTTTTATGATGTTAAGATAGACGCTCATAGCCAACTTGCTTTGGAAACACTGTCACCACCTATATCGGTCAAGTGCAGAAACATCTTGGGGACATGTTTCACTAGCTTAATTAAAAATATCTGGAAAAATTTTGCCTTGGGGCCAATGCATATGTTTGGAGCTGGAGGCAACGCCTGTTGATTGTTTTCAAATTAATGTTGCATTTGTGGTTCAACATTGTTATGAAATATATCCTAAAAATTTTGTAATGTTTGGACAACAGTTTCTGGTTTATAACCCCCTAATGGTCAATTTTAATCAAACTCTCAGGATTTGTTTTGGGTACTTAGGTGGAAATCCTGCAAGTCTTGTGATGATTGGCCCAAGGGGTTGTGGAATTGGGCCCACTTGAAGTTCATTAGTCAGTATCTTTAAATGAGATATCAACAAGCTTTTAAAAACTGTTCAGTGGTTCCCAACTGGAGGGTCGCCATCCAAAAGTGGGTCACAGATCCATTCTGAATGGACCGCAAGTGACTTAATTGCATCTCAAGTTTGTAAAAGATACACTTTTTCCGGAAGTACGGTGAATTTCCGGTATAAACTTTTATTTAGAAGTCCCATTTCCTGCTGTAGAGTGAGTAAATAATGGACAGCTACTTGACAGAGACAGTAACCCAGCTCAAGGACATGGCCAAAGGCAAATATGGGAAGGAGTCTTTCTTTGCCTCCTTTGGACGTGACTAGGAAGGACCCATTATACCAAGGACGTGTTCCTTGACTTTGAGAAGCACTGATAGACCGTAACCTAGCTCGACAACATGGCCAGTCACAAGTATGACGCTGACTGTATTAAACTTTGTGGACCTTGAACTAATGACTGAGGAGAAATCTGGACCCTGGGGCTGGACCTGGAACCACTGGTTTATAGGCTTGGTTCAGTAATGATCCACAGAAAAAGTGGTACATATATGCTAGATGTGTTGAAGGTAGCAGTCCTCAGTCAGGGTCCACAGCTTATTGAGTGTTGAGATAAAGAACAGGGGTTACACAGTTAACTGCCGGGTTATTAGTGTCGTGAGTTAACTTTCACTTTAATTGTTTAGTATATAAAATGCTAGAAAATACTGAAAATGCCCTTCACAAGTTCTTAGAGCCCAATATACCCATTCAGAAAGTCTAAACTCAATTCAGAAATTCAGTTCATGATAATAAAAGATGACGAAACGAGAAAAATATTCACATTTGAGAAACTGTAGCCAATTCATTTTCGACAGTTTTGCATAAAATGACTGAAACCATGAATTGGCTGAGACAATTGTTGCAGATAAACTTTCTATTCATCCACAAATCAGCTAATTTTCTAATCATTTAATGAGGAACACCACCCAAATTAAGAATTTTAACACGTTATTTCCATGGTCTAAGTTCAATCAGTATTTGCGAACATGAGCTACTCTCTCAAAGCCAGAAACCAGAGAAGTAAGTCTCGGACTTGTGATGTCATAGGGTACAAAGTCTGGAGCTGCTCCACAGACAGTGAATAGGAGACTGATTTTATGGACTCACAGAATGTTTGTTTTCTTTTTTATACCAAAATGAGCCTAATTCTAATGTAATGTTCTCAGTGCTGAAACAGAAAATGAACTCATATACGCAGAATATTCCCCTGGGTGCTCTCAGTGTTGTCTAGAACATCTTTCCCCAGTCATTGTCGATGGAGCACTTCAGACTTTATACTTGATGGCATCACAAATTTAAGTTTAAACTCTCTACCTCTGGATTTGGGAGAGTTGTTTGTGTTTACTCATATTCTTTGTCTGCATGGGGATAACATATAAATTTTGTAAATGGCTGTAGTTTAAGCTCTAGTACCACAGCTTATTGACTGGCACAATGAAAAACAAAGGTAAAGGAATATATACAATGTTAAAAGTATACTGAGATCAACTTTTTAGTGAATGCTATGTTTCCTGTCACTCCCAGTGTGCGCCTGCATCACATGGAGGAGATCAAATCGCTCTCCGAAAATAACAAGCATAAATTCAAAGCAGGAGACGGGAACCTGTTGCTGCTTTCCGCTGCATCTGCAATTTTAATTTGTCATCTGTGGCTCAGAGCTGAGGGAGAGCTGTCAGCAGCAAAGCTCGCTTGGGCTTCAGGATTTAGATAAGGTGGTCGTGCATTTAAATCAAGTTCAGTGCTCACACGCTTCAAAGGTATCTGTAGAGGGAAGCGGTCTGGACAGTTACCACAATGTGAAGATACAGCAACAACTAAAGGAATCAATTTGGTTGTTACCAGTTATTTATTACTGATAATTAACAACTCATTTATATCTACATCTCTTAAATATACGTCACTGTGGTGATGTGATGTGTGATTTCTTTTTGTATGATCCAAAACCGGTGAGAAATTAACAACATCAGCAAACAAGATACATGTTTCCCTGATGTTAGCATGTAGCTTCATGTAGCAGTGTATGTTATGTAAACACTCATAGTAATGTGCTATGTGTTATGGTTACTTAAGCCCCGTTTCCACCAAACACATTAGGCCCGTTTCCACCGCAGGAACTTTGGGGTAATTTTACAGGGCCGGGGCCGTTGGGGCTTTTGGATTACTTGATGCTGATTGGATATATAGGCGGGATGTTACGTTTTGTAAATAACAACATGGTTATCGTAGATTAGCTGGGCTAACCGTTAGCTGTTAGCAGTGTTTGTAATAACTCCGGTCACGGTCCGTGAAAAAAATATTTTTTCCAGCGGATATCTTAGTTACAACATGATTGAGCTAGCAGAGCAGTTTTGTGTTGCTATGTGTGGCTAACATCAGGACGTCATCTGTTAAAAGCCTCCCCCCATGAAACTACTCCAGTTAGCTCAGTCATGTTGTAAGACATCCGCTGGAAAAAATATTTTTTTCACGGACCGTGACCGGAGTTATTACAGACAACGGCGTCCCTATGGCCCTACGTCACCCCGGTCAAAATGGTCGCGCAATGATTACGTCACATACAGAGTCCGGTAACTTTACAGAAACCTTCCTCCTACTCCGCTCTCTCAGTGGAGACACGGCGGTTGAGAGGGCCAAGCAAGAGGACGTTCCTGTAGTAGTTCCTGCCCCCCAAATAGTACCAGGAACTTCTTCAGTGGAAACCGGCCTTTTCAGTATGGTACCTTTGGCACCAAAAGTAACCCTTCAGACATGGTACCTAGACCCTAGTATTTCCATCGCAAACAGTACTCTTAAATGTGGGAGGGGTTGTTGTCACTCACTGCTCCGTCCAACACTCACTGTATTTCAGAACAAAATAAAACAGGTTGCAGTGAAAGTCTTTCTCCATGGGATATATTTAGTCCTTCTCATGCAAGATCAGGGGTTTAGTGTTGCTGTAGCCCACAGGAACAATGCTCTGTGATGCTTTTTAAAAATATATATGTAAATGCTTGAAGATCCACACATTACTAAAAGTGTATGTCATATGAAAAAAACGAAATTAATGATCAAAGTTGTCACATGGAATATTTAAGATGTGCCAATTGATTTATGTCGTCACTTCATACATTGAGTAACATTACAAGTTAATGTTCGACCTTAACAGTTTCTGGCAGTCGGCCCAGTGAAAACATCCTTTCATTTTATAGTTACAGTTTACTAATAAAGCTCTCCACGGTATGAACAGAGGTTACATGAGCCTCAAAACCAGCCACAACTC
Organism: Epinephelus cyanopodus; assembly: GCA_026686955.1. NCBI lineage: Eukaryota > Metazoa > Chordata > Actinopteri > Perciformes > Serranidae > Epinephelus > Epinephelus cyanopodus. The sequence goes on from CM048934.1 coordinate 12,921,547, forward strand.
GGCCCTGAGCAGAGTGACCGTCCTCTACTGACCAATCAGACTGCAGTGTTCACAGCTCCACCTTTTAGTACCAGATCTGTGTGCTAGGTACCCCAACAGAGGGGGGACCAAAAATGGGGACGGTACAGAACGGTTCCATTGGTACCATCCACAGCTTTTCACACTGGAAACAGAAAAAATGCGTACTGAACTGAATTGAACCGTACTGCTTGGTGGAAACAGGGCTTTAATGTCAGCTGAGGATACACACATGCATTCTTGAAAATTCTCTAAAGGGAAGACTTGGCTCTTGCTAGAATTCGAAGGATCCTTGATTTTGGAGCAGTCCTTTGGTGGGATTCGTCAACGTATCCTCCTCGAAATTCAGCTGTTTAAGGATCCTTCCTCAACTTTAAGAAGCACCATCTGTCAAGTAGCTGTCCGTTAGTCAGTCACTCTACAGCACTTTAAGATAAGAGGTCTGTGGTGGAAATTCACCGCACTTCCATATAAAGTGTGTTTGCAAACTTGGCACGTTCATGAGTCACTTGTGGTACATTCAGAATGGGCCTGTGACACACTTTTAGACCATGACCCACCAGTTGCGAACCACTGATCTACACGACAGAAAATAAGGAAAAAAGCATATGGGGTCCCCTAGCTTAAATTGTAAATGATGTGGCAACAGTGGCACAAAGCTTTTATGTAAACACCTGAAGGCTCTGTAAGTTTTTGCAAAGCTCTTCCTATCCAATCACTCAGACATTAGGTGTCATCCTGCTGCTCTCACATTTCATTCTCATCAGTGTTTTTTTTCTAATCATAGCGACCCATTTAGGCGCCCAAAACGGCACTGACATTTCATACTGTTAAAAGTAGATCATTCTTCGATTGAAACCTATTCTCAGTGGACGTGGCATTTTTTCTGTTTCATGATGTGACACCCTTTCCTCTCATGTTGCAGCAAGGAAAGCAAAGAGTCTGTCACTGCGCCTTTGTTCCCAGCCCTTGCTGCATTAAAAGAAGGAAGCGCAAACCACAAGTGATTCTTGGGGTCACTGGTTTCGCAAATGTGAGTAAGTCCTGTCAGGAAATGTGTGAAAGGAACAATTAGACTGTTGCACCACCCACTGAAAGGAATCACACACTTGCAAGAACGAGGTCAGACGTGGCACAGTTGGCATTTTTGAAAGAGAACATTTCCAAGGACGATTTTACACCAGCAGCAGCTGATTTTGATGTGTCTGGATTGAAATAAGATGCCCTGTATCAAGGCTGGACAAAAAGAAATGAAAGTAACATCATCTGCCAAACTATCTGCACTGAGATCAGGTATTAGCTTGGCATAAAGAGTGAGAGAAAGCATCTGCAGTTTTCTTGCAGCACATTGCTGGCTGCTTCATTCTGAATTGATTGCTGCAGGATTGAGTCCCAAAACCTGGAAATGAGTTAGCACTTTAGCCCCTCTGGTTCCCTCATCTCAAAGGCACTGGGCTTTTTGAATGGGTTTTTGGTTAGATGCCTGAAATAAGGTCTGTGGTTAACTCAAGCTTAAGAGACATTCACGTTTTGTTCTACGGCATAAAATACATCAGTAAATAACCAGCTCAGTGACAATGAAGCTTCTATGTGTCTTTAAAAAAGGCGGTTGCTAACAAGTTGCTAAATGAGACTACAGAGGTTGTTGGGGACATTAAACATCATTCACTCATTCATCTGCCTTTAATGGTGGTGGCGTTGATGTCCCAGCTGACATTGGGCGAAGGGTGGGGTTCACCCTGGACAGGTCCCCAGACTATCACAGGGCTGACACATAGAGACAGACAACCATTCACGCTCACGTTCACACCTACGGACAATTTAGAGTCGCCAGTTAACCTGCATGTCTTTGGACTGTGGGAGGAAGCTGGAGCACCTGGAGAAAACCCACACTCACCCATCCCAGGTTCAAGCCCCCCACCCTGGGTTTGAACTAGGAACCCTCTTGCTGTGGGGTGGCAATGCTAAACACTGCACCACTTTGCCGCACTATTAATTAAACCATTATTAAATTGTGGGAAAAGCACTTTTGATCACAAAAAAAAAAATCTCTTGAAAGATAAAAGTAAGAAATCTTGACCATGGTGTGGGAAGATGTGGTGTGTGTGTGTGTGTGTGTGTGTTCTCTCTTGGTACAGCTAACAAAACAACTGTGTAGGAGCAATGAAAACACAAAAGCAGGGGCCTGCACTACGAAGCCAGTTAACGTACCCAGGAGACCTTTTTGTTATGTGGCTTCATTAACCCTAACAGCCGGTGCAGTCTCGAATGTGTTTGAGGAGTGAGTTGCAGAGAAAGGGGGTGGCTATGAAGAAGGCTCTGTCACCCCAGGTCTGGTGCTTGGTCCTGAGTGGTAGAGTGAGGAGGTTGGCTCAGAGGAGCGGAGACTGTGAGAAGGAGTGTTGAGGGGGAGCAGGTCAGTGAGGTAGGAGGGGGCCTGGTTATGGAGGACTTTATGAGTTAAGAGGACTTTGGATTGAATGCGTTGTGGAACAGGGAGCAAGTGGAGGCTCTGGTGGATGGGTGATGTGATCGTGGGAGCTGGAATGGGTGAGGAGTAGGGCAGCGGAGTTCTGGATGTATCGGACTTTAACTAACTAACTCACTGAACTCTGGGTTTTCCTTTCCAGCAACAAGTGTGCTGGTGTGAAATAGGTGGTGTTGTTAATTACAAGCAACATCATCAGAGCCATTAATGGTGATACTGATGACCTGCAAGAGTCATATTCATCAGAGTGAAATATACGATGGCCTGTAACCTTACAACAGATTAAGAAGATGTAGATAATTTAAAATATGTGTTAATATGATATATAGTAAATATTTTTTGCTATTTAGTCTGAGGATGAAGAAACCACTATAAGGACGCGTCCACACTTGCAAGTGAACCCTGGTGCGGTTTGCTTACAGTGGGAAATGCAAACGGACTATCCAACAGACCAAAGAGTGGAAGTGAACCAAAGAGAGGAAGTGACGCACAGTGCATTGCATTTTGGTGTTTTTGTGGTGGCCAAGCCGGTTGAAGGGAATGGATTTCCATTTTTGGTCCTGGCCAATCCATGAGCCGGGTTTTCTTCTTCATCATGCTTTTTTTTCTCTTCCTGGTCAGTGGTTGTTTCAGGCAATACTGCCACCAAACAAGCAGCTGTTGGAACTGCGTGACGTTGTCTAGGCAGTTTGGTCCGCTTTACAAAGTGCAGTGTGAAAGTGAAGGTGTGGAATTTTTCGGCATTCCTGGCCCAATCAAACCGAGTCCTCCCAACTATCCTGGTGTGAATGCGCCCTATTTCACATAAAAACTCTTAATCTCAGATTGTTTCTGCTAACAAAAAATGAAAAAGTAGCTAATGACAGATGGAATTTATCAGACTGAAATGTTACATTTATAATCACAGGAGCCAAATAACATATTTTTCTAATAAAAGACTTTTTGTTTTTATTTCCAGTTCTCATCACATAGGTGTCTTAGATATTCTGAGCTGCAGTGCTGGAGTGTATAATTAGCCACGCTGTCAAGTATCACTCCAGGGCTAAAATATTAATGTAAAATGCAGCTAACATCATCATTATGTGTTTAATGTCATAATAAATGATCTCTGCATTTACTAGAAGTTCTGTTTTAAAACCAGAGTGGAAATAGAAAGCCTGGAACAATAAATGATTCTACTGTCCTTTTAAAATAAAACCTTTGTACCTGTCAGCAGGAGTTACCACAGTGATTTGTCTGGGTAAAAATTGGACCAGCCTCATAGTACTGAAAGCTCAGGGTTAATCCTGAAGTTAACCCAAAATCCTGCTTTGTAGTACAGGCTTCTGATTGTTGTGGCAGTGTTTATTTAACCTTGGCACTTCAAATCGTGCCTGCTACAGTAAGTGTGGTATGTTGCTGTTTAATGATTAGAGCTGTCCATGCTGCCTGATTGATTAATATGTCCTTTAAACTGATTTTCACAAAGTACCAGTTCTTTCGTATGTGTAATAGCATTATTTTCTGCCCCAGCTCTTCTGGTAGCAGGATTTTATGCTTTCCCATATTTTGTGTCTTGTATAGTATTATCATGAGGGATATTATTAAATGTGGCAGTAATGAGATAAACATATGTTGAAGTGTTTGTCCTGTATAACATCATGAATTTTTTACACAGTCATCTGCTCCAGGTGTTAACATTACTTAGCCGACACTGCTTCATGTAGCTACATGCTAACATCAGGGAAACATGTAAACTTGGCTGCAGATGTTGTGAAATTCTCCCCGATTGAATCATTTTCCTGCTGGGAAATGTTGGGTTGTGTTGAGAAGCTTTTATTGGTTATTTTTTACTGCAGAAAATGCTGCTCTACGACATTACAGTCATGCCCCAGCTGCAAGGACACTGCTAACATACATGTAGCTACATGCTAATGTTAGGGAAATATTTAAACTTGGTTGCCAGTATTGTAAATTTCTCCCTAATTTCAGCAACATGCTAATGTCAGGGAAACAGGGAAACAATTTCTCCCTAATTTAGGATTATATTACTGCTGGAACATGTGCGGTTGTGTTTAAAAGCTTTTTTTTTTTGGTAATTTTTCACGATTAAAAAGTGCCGCTGTTCTCTATTTCAGTAATTTCCTGACCGTAAGTACAATGCTAACCTTAGGAAAACATCTTGGTTGCCAGTGTTGTAACTTTCTCCCTGATTTAGTGTGTCTTAGGTTGTGTTAAGAAGGTTTTGTTGGTGATTTTTCACAGTAAAAAGTGCCACTGTTCCATCTTACAGTCATTTCGTGGCTGCAGTGATAGTGCAGAGATGCCGAGACCCGGAAACGCTGACCAATCAGAGCAAACTGGGCTTTATTGCGAGGGGGGCTTAAAGAGAGACAAGTGCTAAACAGAGCGTGAAATACAGAGGGTGAATACAAGCATTTTGGTACAGATAGTATGAGGATGATTAACTGCGTTTTGAAAATTAAATCACATAAACATGTTCCAATAGAAGCTGAAAATAAAACTCATAATGAGCATATTAGATCCTCCTTTGCAAACTTTCTTGATTTTTAGTTGAATGACGACTGCGACAATGAGCCTAGCGGTACAGCCGTTTTCACTTCTAACATGAGTTGAGATAATGTAATAATTAGGGCAATTCAATTCAAAGAATTTTGGCAGATCGTGTTGTAGTAAGGCTGCTGGATTTTGGACACAATTGTCCCCCCGTCCTCTACCACTGAAACTGGTCTGCAGTCCATAGCAGTCCATTTTGCAAGGCAAATCTTTCACTTGGTTGTAACATGTGAAGTCACAGCTTTGGGGAAACTTGTCAGACTGACCACGTGTTGGTTATTGTTGTATAACAGCAGTAATGCCCAAAAATACGCTGCTCTGTCTCACCTGTTATTGCAGCAATATATTACACAGACTATTGGTTTCACATATGTGCTGCCATTTCAATCAATCAATCAATTTTATTTATAAAGCCCAGTATCACAAATCACAATTTGCCTCACAGGGCTTTACAGCATAAAGTCTAATTTGTTTCCTTTATTTTCATATCTATATTAAGCACCTCTCAGAGACGTAATGAACATTTTCCATCTGTGTGAAGCCCACAAACAGCAGCTTCAGCCCCGAGCTAATCCTCTTAGACTGTTTTTGTTGCTTTGTTGTTTTCCTTTAATTGAAGTCTCTGCCGGGAGTCTCTGGTACTCCTGGATTGACTAGTGCTGCACAGCTGTGCTCTCAGCTGAAATACAGGCTAACCTGGGGTCATGCATTTAGAAAGAAAAACACCCCGGGATGTTCACTGCGGCGAGCCGTTATTCTCACTGCTTCATGTTTAACCTTTACCTCCCTCCTTACCATCCACTGCTCTTCTGTTGATCTAATCACCGCTGATAGGTTTCACTCTCTCTTTATTTCTAAGTGCTTATCTCTTTTTGTCTCTTCTGTCTTGACTTTTTTCAGGGTTGTTCTGAGGTCAGACTGCTGAGATGACAAGGCTGTGACAGTGTGTGTCCAAGTGTGTCGGTACTGGACCAATTCCTGTGACATGGCTGCTGCTAAGAAGAGTGAGTTTTTATCATTGCTTTCATTGCCTTTGTAATTACTGTGATGTACTTTAGAGGTTCTTCTCCTAACTCATTCAGTAGTACAAAGTCCAATTGTGGTTTTCTACAACTTTGGGAAGCTGTGGAATCTATTTTAAATTGCAGATACTGCTTTGAGGCAGACAGGACAAGTAGTAGCGGTTAATATTTAAGATGTAGGCAGCCCACGCGAACCTCAGGATCCGGTCTTATGCTTTTGTTTTTGTTGGCAACAGGCTGCAAAATAAATTGCACAAATTTATTTTAGGGGAGTGAGGGAGGTACTGAGAAAGTCCTAGTTTGGCAAAAGAAAGAAAACCAGTCCACTGCTCCTAAATCCAGATTTCCCTCGGGGCATTATTCAGTGTCCGTCTTCTCCATTTTAAGGTCCAGTGTGTAAGATTTAGAGGGATTTAGTGGCATCAAGCGGTGAGGATTGCAGATTGCAACCAGCTGAAACTTCCCCAGAGCCAAATTATCCGCAGAGGGCTATTCCTCTGCACAACAATTGGACCAGTTGATTAAAACATTGAATAAAGCAGTTTCATGTTACAAATCAGTGTTTCTCTGATGCTGTTTGGCACACCCCAGACGTGCCGCCGGCTTAGCACCTGCTAATGTGTGCTCCTCACCTAATTTCTCTGATAGCTACATGCTCAACTTATTTCTGATCCAGACGTCCCAGACTTTTTTTTGTTTTTACTACGAGGTCTCCTCCTCTCCAAAACAAATGGACCAGGTGATTTAAACCAATAAAAACACTGAATAAAACAGTTTCCTGTCAAAAACATTGGTGTTCTTTTGATGCCCTCATCACAGAGGGGCTGCTAGCTATGGTGACCATCTTGAAACTGCTATCTAGAGCCAGTGTATGAACATTATTTTGTGCTTGTGAAGATCATGCCAATCAGCTGCTCCATCAGGTGATTGGGCTGTTTGAGATCACCTGATGTAGCTGGGATGTGAGCTGAGCTTGACATTGTGACCTGCCTGAACTTATGCTGTGCTCAATGTTTATAGCAGTAATTTACAAAAACACAAACACAACTTTAAGGTGCTTTAACAGGTAATCACGTACATCTCAAAGTTACATTATGGTGCACAGGACTGACTACTTTCTGTACACAAACGCTCCTTTATCATCATAATGTTTGTACCCCATAATCTGCTGTAAGTGAATTAAACTTTTGACATCTTTAAAGATTGTATACTTTATTGCCATTTCAACATGACTGATTGGACTCAGCCTGAATTCAAAGTTTTTTATTTGGGTTTGGCTGTTGCAATAAAGAACAACAGGATGACAGGCCCTTCGGTGTAACGTGATTGAGAACTCCACATTAACCTTTTCGCTGGTGAGACATCCTGGGGGCATTGCAGGAAGGATAATCAATTAGATTTAAATTCACAATCGATTTCCTCTTTCGGTCGGGTTTCTTGGGGAAAAAGAGAGAAGGGTTGGTTGATACTGGTGAGTCAGTGTCAGCAGCTTTTACAACAGATTTTTGTGAAGGCAAGCAAATTTATTTCCTCAAAAGCAGGAAGGGCTCGATTAAAAATAATAAAATAAAAACACTGGAAGAGAATGAGACCTTGCACAGAGCTGTAAAAGCTGAACCACATTTTTTATTATAGTTATGAATATGCTTCATCTCAGTGGAGTATGGGCACTTGTTGTCTCCTAGGACCGTTCTGCTGGCCTTTGTTCTCTGTGATAAGGTCACTGGATGAAGGGCGGTGCAGAGGGAGCCTCTCTATTGACTTTGTCTATGTATTTTTCATGTGTTTGGATGGACTGAAATGTCACAGAAGAGGGTTTTCTGCCTTTTATTATTACAGGGAGAGGCAGGAATGTGTTGCCACCTTTGGGAGAATAAATGTTTTGAATAAATGAGAGCACTGAGCCTGAACAGTTTCACAATAGGCGAGGATATTCAAGCTTTGTCTACACTAATATAGTAATGCTGCTTTTCTTTGGAAAGCTTTTAGTTGAAATGTTCGCCATTACTTTGAGTGAGAACAGGAAAAACAGAGCTTTGTAAATAACTGATGTGGTTGTTAGCTCTCAGAGTCCAAGAGCTGACACATGTTTCTCAACTTGGGACTCATCTCAAACATCGAGTATAAATTACCATGTTATTTTTTTTCAAGCTACTGGCATGAGACTTGCTTTAGCGTTTTGGTTCTCTCTTCCCCTCAAAAAGAAAAAACAAGGCTCACAAACATGATACGTCACACACACTCCCACACCCGTCCAGACCACTCTCTTCTGGACAACAGTGTGTGAGCAGGCGAGGTGTGTGTTTTTGCATCTGCAGGATTTCAGACTGACTATTGAGTCACAATTTTGTTCACCAGCGCAACTTGCAAATATTATTAATGTATGATCTGCAGACCTGTTAGATTGTTTCCTGCTCACGGTGAATAAATCCTCACGTCAAACGGCGCTGCTGTAACGATTTAAATTTCCGCTAACTGCTAACAGCTAAGTGTTGACTGAGTTTCAAGTTAATTGCAAAAAACATATAAACCAGCTCAATTCAAACAGGTTGCTTCAGAGTGAAAGCACCAGTGGTTCAGCATTGATTTATTTAATTAGAGTTTAACCTTGTTCTCACAGTACTTTATTTAAATTTATTCTAACAGTACTGTATTTACCTTATTATTTATTATACCAGTACTTACCAGTAGTGATTTTATTACAGCAGTGCTTTATTTAACTTTATTATAACAATTCTTTGTTTAACTTTGTAATATCAATACTTTTTTAACTGATTATTTACTATAACAATACGTTAACTTTATTATAATAGTACTTTGATTTTATCATAACAGTATTTTATTTAACTTTATTATAACCATCTTTCATTTTATTATAACAGTGTTTTATTTAACTTTATTATAAGAGTGCTTTATTTAGCTTTATTCCCACAGCACTTTATTTAACTTATTTATTATAATCGTACTTTGATTTTATTAGAGCTGTGCTTTATTTAATTTATAACAATACTTTGTTTCACTTTATCATAACTGTACCTTATTTAACTTTATTATAACTGTACTGTATTTAGCTTTATTCCAACAGTACTTTATTTAATTATTATAACAGTACTTTGTTTAACTTTATAATAACAGTACTTTATTTAACTTTAACAGTACTTTATTAATTGTTACAGTACTGTATTATAACAATACCTTGTCTAACATTATAATAACATTACTTCATTGTACTCAATTTTATTATAACAGTACTTTATTTAACTTAATTATAACCATACTTTAATTTAATCATAACAGCACTTTATTTAACAATATGTTGTTTAACTTTATTATAGCAGTACTTAATTTAATTTTATTATGACTGTACTTTGTTTAACTGTATTATGAACATAATTCTATCTTTATTATAACAGTACGGTATTTAACATTATTAAAAGAATACTTAATTTAACTTTATTTTATCAGTACTTTAATTTTATAATAATTGTTTAATTTTATTATATCAGTACTTTGTTTAAATTTATTATAAACATATTTTAATTTTAACTTTATTATAACTGTACCTTATTTAACGCATTATTACAACAGTACTTTAAATAACTTTAACAGTACTTAATTTAATTGTTATAGCAGTACTTTGACTTAATTATAACAGTATTTTATTTAACTATATTGTAACAATATTGTTGTGATGCACTAAATGTGACTTTATTTAATAATATTTATTTCTATTATTTTAATTGTCACATTATTGAATCTAGTGAAAGGTGTGGACGCCCCTGTCTTAGGTAGATGAAACCAACACTGTCTCCTTCATTGTACTCACTTGTTTTGTATGTTAATATAGCTGACCGTACTGTTTGGGTGTCAAAACTCACTTATATTTGTGTTTCTTCTAAAAAACGCTGGCAAAGAAATCACTTGCTCGCTGTTTGCAGTGGCAAAGAGCAGAGATGCAAAAGGAGAAATGTAGACAGAGATGGATTTGTGCAATCTAACCACTGGCTGGCAACTAGTGGGCCTAAATCACAATTGAATTTGTGTTTTACAAATGCTGTTTCCTAATGTCTTTACCAGATGAAGAAGCGTGCAATTTACAGAGGGAGGAGAGAACACTCGAGTTCATCAAAACAGGAAGGAAACTGTACGTTAGTGGTTTTTGTCACATGACAGAGCTCATTAATTGTAGGCCTTGAAAGTTCAGCTGTGCAGCCTGCAGATGCTGCATTGATGGAAACCGAATGTGGTGCTTCTTTTTTGATCTTTGCTTTATACAAACATGCAGTTTTTGGTTTTATTTTGAGCCTGATGAAATCTTGGTAAAAGAGAATGAGTTCAAAGAAGGAGACACTGTAATATCCAGCAGAGCAGGGGCAGATACACTGACACACAGATTAGCGGAGGGACAGACGTAGACAGAGATTAATCTGAAATAAGCCAGTTCAGTGGGATTGCATGTGCGCGCATGTGTGCATGTTTATTTATGTGTGCACAATGCGTCTGTGGGGGTATGGGTTTGCTTTCACAGAGAGGTTAAGTGTGTTGGGTTTGTCTGAGATTATCGGACCAATCTAAAAGGCCACAGATCTCAGTGTTGCCGTAATGAGCCTGAGCTCGACTACTGCTCTGAGCCAGTCTGTACAGGTGCATCATACGCAAATATAAAGTAAGAAGTGCTGAAGGAGTAAACATTGATGTGACGCTGTAAAATGACAGATGTGTTTTTCCTGTGCAAACAAGGTAGCCACTCTGTCTCACAAATTAATAACCAGAACGATGACGGTAGAGATGAGACCTGTCGTGGCAGGAGGGCCCAAACTGGGGCAGGTGATGTTACACACATTGCATAGAGGTATAAACACTATGCAGTTAAATAATTTGTTGGCCCTGTAGGGAATTAGTAGCATTTTCAGGTGCCAGATGGTTGATTACTTAAATATTATGCAATAATACATTAACACTGTACAGTTATAAATGCTCTTATTTATTAGTCTTGAGTCTAATGTAATGAACGAGGCCACAGTAGCCTTATAATATTGAGAAATTATCCAAGAAATTTCTGCGGCTGTGTTTAGGAACATACAGCACGTGAGGTGAGGTGAGGTGAAGAGACAGGACAGGACAAAGCTTTACATTGAAGAAGAATTCAAGGAAAACAAGAGAAAATCATCCACAGTCAGAGGCTCCATCTCTGCAGCTCTGTAAAGGGAACAGCCATAAAACCAGGGTCATTACATTCTGCTGCAGGGATAAAATTTCCATACAACACAGAGTCAGCAACTAAAAAGAACATAATAAGTGGCTGTGAAAACATACCTGCTGAACCAACCTTTGAGGAATCCTCATAATAATAAAATATTACATTAAGAGAACATTGAGTGATATATCCGCAGTGAAAGAACATTACAGTTCAGACATTTTGTTTTTGATAAATAAGCTTTCTTGTGTTTTGGTTTTAGAATTACAGAATTATTAGAGAATAAGTAGAAGTCAGCAGACCAACTACACCCACACATCATGGCTCGTCTGCACAACAAGGCTGACTGTGTGTCGTGTGTTTTGAAGCATATTTAACAGCAGTGCTTGTTTGTAAAGACACACGACATCACATGTTAGTGGAGCTGAATGGTGAGTCTTACATTCATGACACTGATGGTTATTTATGCCTCCATGCTGGTGACAGCCGTGGCCAGAGGCGTTATGTTTTCGTTTGTGCCTTCCGTCTGCCATCCAATCTCGTGAGCACAATATCCCAAGAACACTGAGGGGATTTCCTCAGTTTTTGCACAAACATCCACTTGGACTCACTGATGAACTGATTGAAACTTTGTGGTCAAAGGTCAAAGCCACCTGTGACCTCGTCTGTCTCGTTCTCGTGAATGGGTTATCTCAAGAACACCTTGACTGAATTTCTTCACTTGCGGCACAAACATCTATTTTGATCTAAAGATGAACTGCTTGAAATTTGGTCGTCAAAGTTCAAAGTCACTGTGACATTGTCCATCCCATTCTCGTGAACACGACATCTCAAGAACACTCTGATGGAATTTATTCAATTTTGGCACGAACATTCACTGAAATGTGGTGGTCAAAGGTCAAAGTCACTGTGACCCCATCTGTCTCACTCTTGCGAATGCAATATCTCAAAAATTGGAATTTCTTTAAATGTGGCACAAATGCTCACTTGGACCTTAAAATGAACTGATTAGAATTCGATGTCAAAGGTCAAAGTCACAGTGACCTTGCATCAGTTACGTTCTTGTGAATGTGATATCTAAAGAACTGCTTGAGGGAATATCCTCAAATTCGGCATAAATGTCTGCTTGGACTCACCAATAAACTAATTAGAATTTGGTGGTCGTAGCTCAAAGGCCAAGGTCACTGTGATTCCCCAAAATGTGTTTTTGGTCATATCTCAAGAATTCCAATGTAAATTATGATGAAATTTCACACAAATGTCTAATAGGATAAAATGATGAAGTGATGACATTTTATATCCAAAAGGTCAAAGGTCAGCTTCACTGTGACATCATGTTGCTCTGTAAAAACACTTTTCTAACCGTTACTCAGCGTCATAACTCTAGATGCTCTGCTCTATCAGAGGGATGATGTATGTGAACAGGGTTTCAAATTGGCACCCGTCACTTGCCAAATGCGGGTAAAAATATGTTTTGGCGAGTAAAATAAATAGGTCACACGCCATTGGCAGGCTGCTGAAATATGCTGACTTTGCTATATAACTTTCAACATAAATGCCAAACAGTAAGACAGACACAATTTACAGCTACAGCAGATCTACTGATTGCGTTTCGAATTTCAAATTTGTCCCTCGCTGTCCACCGTCATTCAACATTTAAAAATGTATCATGTTGTCTTGGATACCTACGCTCAGTCAAGAGAAGAAGAAAAAAGGAGACGGAAGAAGAAGATGACGACAAAGAAGAAGAAAATTAAAGATGTGGCGACACATTGCGGGTCTGAAACCACCCGAAAAGAGACGGCAGGAGGAGAGCTGTGAAGGAATACAAGTGCAACCTAAAAGAAAATTTATTGAAAAGTGGCGGCTCAATGAAATGGGGGTGAGAAGAAAGTGGTTAGTGTACAACAACATGTATGAAATATTGAAAATTAAAGTTGTGATTCTTTTAACAGTATCTGAAACCTTCATTTATGTAGTTCCTTACTAAAAACAGGGACAATTAACAATTAACAATTATCTTCATGCTTTATTCTGTTCAGTGGAAATCTGTTATAGTTAAGGTCGTGATTGGGAACAGTTCAGTGGCCGGTAAAAACACATTTTGGCCGGTAAAATTTCAAACCCTACCTGCCATTGGCAGAGGCGTACAGCGTGTGGCGGTAATTGTAGTTCCTAATAGCTGTTACATCATTTGAATGGATTCTTACTTTGGAGAGGGAGCTCAGTTAGACTCACTGCAAATGAAAGCCCTCTCTCTTTAACAACTCCAGGGGGTATAACGTGCCCTTTTAACCCTAGCTGCTGGTAGACTGGCTCACAGTGTGAAAGCCTGCCATTATTAAGCCTGGTGTGTGAATGTAATTACAGTCATGGAGCCCTATTGTATGAACTTCCAGGGTTCGTACAGAAAGCCTCTTATAGCAGGAGCAGTGACCTTAAATAACAGGTCCCGTCATGTGATGTGATGATGAACTCACAGCTTAAGTTTCTAGATTCAGTAGAGTCTTTTTTCTCTCAGGGGATAAATACACCTTTCATATTCTTACTGGATATTTTCACCGATGTGTGATGTTGAAAGCATGCCATTTTTGGTGTTAATTTCTAAATTTTTGCTCTCACATGTCTCGAAGCGAGGGTGCCCAGTCATAAGTGAGTAGTTCTGTGCTTTTAGAGCTGATGTTTTTGAAGTGTGGTGTGAGAGCTGTGGTGTAACTTGTGTGATAAGAGTGTCTCACATACTCATCATTGGTGGTGCCAGTCTGTTGGAAAGCAGGCAAGATGCAATGTTGAACTGTTGGAAGGATTTTCAAGCATTAAAGGGACAGTTCACCCCAAAATCAAAAATACATATTTTCCTCTTACTTGTAGTGCTGTTTATCAATTATCAGTTTTGTTTGAGTTGCTGAATGTTGGAGATATTGGCTGTGGAGATGTCTGCCTAGGCCTGCAAAGGTGTGAATGTACTGCACTTGTATAGTGCTTTCCGAAAGATGGGTCTTGGTAAGTCATTATATTTACATTATTCATTATTATTTATCAAAAATCTCAGTGTATAAATGCGGTCTTGAGCAAATTGACTTGATTTCTTTTATACCCAAATATTCAATCCCAAACTCTACAACACTACATTTTGACACCAAATACACAGATTTTTACACTTTCTTATCATCATTATTCTTTATTAATAACTAGATGTCATGTTTGTAAAATGGTGGAAATCTTGATTTAAAAATGTATTAATAATCTTTTACTTTAATCTTTAATATTTGAATTGAAGGCACATTGTTGGTGGAGAAAATTCATTTTCAGACACCAGCCTGCCCTGACTCTGGTGATCCTTTATCTGGATTTGGGATATTGCGTTTATATATCTTTAATCAGAACTTCCACTGTGGGATATTGTTAATATTGCAAGGTGTTCTGCTCTCGGCATCTTTTGTATGTGCAGCTTTACATATTAAACTACATTTTAATAACCCCCCCCAACCAAACACACACACACACACACACACACATGCAGCATCCTGCACATATGGAACATTATGTAACTCTGAACTCATTATTGTGACCCAGATTGCTGATAGCAAGGATTTCTAATCTCTAATATGAGTCTGTATAAAAGTTTAATGGAACTGGACCCAAGTGGGACAGTAATGGCCTCGTGTAATGCAGCTACATCATTCAGCATGTGAAGTCAGTTAAATGCACAGGTGCAAATGGTGTGTAATTAAATTAAAGCTCCATGTTCTGTTGTTACTGACTAAGAAATTCATCATGCTGTTGTCAGTTTGATCTTTAGGATAAATGTTATCGTTTTATCAGTGTTATCTGTCAGATTAATAATGAATACAGATGGTGCTGGTTTCACCTTCGCTTCCCATGGCTTGCTAGAGAAAGTCAAATTATCCTCTTTGACAAAAATATCATGCTTGACTTGAAGGGATGTTTCTGGTCCAGATATGGAAAGGAACAAAACGCCTTTGCCAATAAATCTGAAGAAAGGGACATAAAATAATAAAGTCTCCCTGACTGTCATGATGGCAAGGATGCTAGATTAAAGTTTAAGTTGGAGTAAAAGTCCCTGAAAACTTAGTTTTAAAACTATGTATGATGGAGTTTCCCCGACAGTCAAAGTTGATATCTGAGAAGAAGAAAACATCCTGCTTTTTATTTTATAAGAGATAATGTGCGTCATCAAGACTGTGTGGGTGTGGTGGTTCGACCAGATTTGATTGGCAGTGATCTGGCAACATAAAGCGGCAGACTTTGATGCCAGTGTTGCAAAACCGTGATTGGTGCATGGAAGTCTGTGATATCACCTTTTTCCCACTGAGGCCAAAGCACAAACAAAACACAAGTCTCTCATGTGAAATTGTTCTAACATTGGCTAAAAACTGTGGGCCAATGCAGGACCTTGTTGCTCAGAGTAAGAAGTTCATTGGGAAAATATGCATTTCAATTTTTGGAGCAGTAGGCATACAGGTGGTGTCATAAAATTGAACAGTTCAGTCACTGTACGTTTAGAGAAATTCTAAATTCAGCATAAGTAGTAACTTCAGTATTGCTTTATCTTAAACTAGTTTATGTACATCATATTAACGTAATAAGTCCTAATTTATAAAAAGTCATCACTCTCTTTAAATGAGAAAATGGAGAAAATTAAAATCTCCTGTTATTCTGGGATTCAAGAATTGCGTGGGAATGCTGCAAAGCAACCCATGTTATTCTGCGCAAAAAATTCCACCCACTTTTTCGTCAGGCTTCTCCCTCCACATTTTTCAACATTGAAACCCCATTCAAACATCAAAATATTCAGCTCAATTCAACTCAAACAGTTTCTGGAATATTCACCATATTCCGGCAGGTTTTCCCCATTCAAATGAACAGATTTCAAATTTGACGCAAATTCAAGGTTTTTCAAGCATTTTCAAAGCCTATGTCCTCATTCATACCTTCATGTAGAAACTCCATTCAAACTTTAAAATGTCCCCCATCTTTTGCACACTCTGGCTTGTATTTGACTTTCAAATGTCACCCAAACTTTCTGAAATATTCAGACATGTTTGGAGCATGGTAAAAATCCTCCTCAGGTTTTTACATTGGTTTGTATTGGACAGGACTCAATTGTCAGAGTGCAGAGAGCCTCTTCAACATTTCTCTTTAACTCGCTGTCACGCCCACAATTTGCCCTCTACATACATCATTTTGGTCGAAATGGAGTAAAACTTGTCCTCTTTCAAACAATGTAGCAGTGGAAGCAAACAGACTTACACATTTGGCACAGTGAGCCTGAAAGCGAGGAAAACTCCACTAACTGCTGTATTAAACTCAGTGTTGAGACCAGAAATTATCTGTGTTCCACATCAATGGTATTATCCAACGTTTAAATCAGGCATTGCGGTGTAGCGCCAGCTTTTCAACATGCAGCATTCACACCCGCAATATCTTAAGAAATTGCATTCTTTAGTTTTTTGTTATTATACAGTACAGGATTATACAATAAAATAGTGGACTGGGCACTTGATTGATATTATATCTATCACAATATGAGACCAGATATCGTCTTAGATTTTGGATACTGTAAGCGTTGACTTTTCCTAGTTTAAAGGCTGCATCATAGGAGAGTGATGTCATTTTCTGTACTGTTCCAGCTTAGTCGTTGTATTCACATTACTCATAATCATTTACCAAAAATCTCAGTGTGTAAATATTATGTTAACCCTTTGAAATCTGAGCAAATTGGCTTTGTTTCTTTTAAAAACATGGGAAGAAGGCAACGAGCAATGAAAGAAGGAATGACCCAGAAATTAGCAAGAAATTAGTAAAAAGAGAAGATTAAAAAAAAAAAAAAGAAAGAAAGTTTTAAAAACAAACCAACAAGGACCTAGAAAGAGTGCTTAAGATATAATAAATGTATAACATAATTTTAAAATGAAATAATACTAATTATTAATATTATTTTAAATAGCTTTTTTCTTTTTTCCCTATTTTTTTAATTACTTTTTTTTCTATGCAATTTGTTGAACATTTCTTATCAAGTTGCTTGGTGCCTTTTTTTAAATGTATTTTTTTTATACCATGTTCTTGAAAGAAATTGCACCAGTTTGCTCAGGGTTCAAAGGTTTAAATACTTGCATAAGGCGTCTGAAAGCAGCACGAGAAAAGTGATGTCACTCCTGGTTTCAAAGGGTTAAAGTGCCAATGGTCAACCCGACAATATCCACGAAATATTGATATTGAGTTACTTGGTGAAACAAAAAAAAAAAAAAATCATGATATTTGATTTTCTTTATATCACTCAGGCCTAGTGCCATGTCATTTATTCATGGTGGAATTAATCATTGGCTGCAGAGCCCTCTTGTCCTGAGTCATGCTCGTCTCATGCCAGTTTGTAATCTTTCCAGTCAGGATGCTTTCTGTATAAGTTAACAAGAATTTGGCACAGGAATCTTGCCTTTGCCCACGTTCCCCTCAGAACAGCATTACCTTTTCCTGTATCTTCACTGCTGTTTTGTAACCAGTGTTAATCAAACCAGTGTCTGGCTCGCTGAATTAATAATGTTGAATCCAGATACCTTCACCTTTTGTGGGGAAAACCCCGCATGTGTCCACCACTGTGTAAATACACCCAAGTCAGAGAAGTAACACTACAAGTCCCAGTTCCAGAGTTAAGTCCTGCATTTTTATTTTTAGGTACTTAAAATGAGAGTTTGATAAACATGTCTCCGCTCTGTTGATAGAGTTGGCAATCAAAGATATTGGCTACAAAACAAAGCTCAAGCACGGTGGCCATATTGCCAACTGGAGCACCTTTTGAAGTTTTTGAATAAATGGGGAATAGTTGGAAGGATGGTAATAAGAAACATGGTGCCCAGAAGTGTGTGTATGTTTGTGAAATAGAAACAAACACACACTGCATCAGCCATTTTCCGAAGATTTTCTTTGGAAAATGGCGTGCAGCCTTAAGTGATGGATAAGTCCCAGTAGCTCTTAAAAGCCTCCTATTAATAGAGTATTTGATAAACATTTAAAAGGTTGTGTGATTGTCACAAATGTTTTTCTGACTCTTGTTGTTTGGCTTCTGTACATGTTTTTACTCTGGGAAAGTGATGCTTTATGATCAGGCCCAAAGTGCTCTGAGCAGAAATTCAGACAAATTGTTTGTTGTCTCAGAGAATTATTGTTATTTTTTGGAGAACAAGTTTCCATTCTCTCACAGTGGGACTGAATGCCGGGGCAGGAGAACAATAAATATCGGTGTCATAAGAGAGCCCTAAAAACCTGCAGGGAAATAATGTTTATCTTGAAAGGCTAAACCTCTTTAGCTTCTTTATTTTGGCGCTGGGATCCTGTGGACATGTGGATAGAAGTTTGATGGCAGTCTAAGATCACCTAAGGAGGGATTTTAGGGGCCATCTTTATTTTGTTTATCTCCATTAGAGCTGCCAGCAGCCTGCATTCTTTCTCTTCCTCTTCGTCTTTCAGTTCTGCCAACACTTTGTGATAGGTGACAAATTAATGGAACAAACAACATCAACGGCCTTATTGAAACACTCTGTGGTCGTCTAAAGTGCATTTAAGGTGTTTTCAACTCCACTTTTGTTATTAGTGGATCATGTCTGACACTGGCACATAATCTGGGTGCAAAGGAGTTGTATTTAGTCCCTTAATTAATCATAGGTGTGTTTTGGATGTAACATGAATACAACGAATCCAAGTGTCATCATCACCCCGTGTGCTTCATTGCAGATTTTGTGAGTTGGAGAAGCGAGTGGTTTTCTGCTGAGAGTGATGCAGTAAGAGCAGTGATGTCACTGCAGCATATATAGAAGGACATTTAAGCACCAAAACTGAAAACTGTAGTTATAAACATGACAGAAGAAACAGAGCTAAACTTTTATCTTCTGAAATACTCTGTGAAGTTATGCTGTGAGTGTG
The DNA here is from genome assembly GCA_026686955.1 of Epinephelus cyanopodus. Classification (NCBI taxonomy): domain Eukaryota; kingdom Metazoa; phylum Chordata; class Actinopteri; order Perciformes; family Serranidae; genus Epinephelus; species Epinephelus cyanopodus. The sequence goes on from CM048934.1 coordinate 12,940,769, forward strand.
CACAGTGTCTCTCAATGTGGAGTCAGACTGCAGCTCTGCTCTGGTCTCTGCTATGTTCACATTATAGAGAATGTTGACTGTTTTCTCATTGATGATTTATTATTTTACCCACCTGCATAAGTGGAATAATACGTATAAGGGACTAAAGGGATTAAATACAGCCCATTTACCTCTTGCACTTTACTTTGCACCCAGATTATGCACCAAAATCAGACGTGATCCACTAATCAAAGTAGAGTTGAACATGCCCTGAATGCACTTACCCCATGAACTTTAGACTTAATTAATCACAGGTGTGTTTTGGGTGCAACATGAATACAACCAATCTGAGTATGATCCCCCATTCCCCTTTAAAGCCAGGTGTGTCTGCATCCGGTGCATTTCATGGTGGATTTGGCAATTTCAAGAAGCAAGCAGTTTTCTGCAAAAGCAGTGATGTCACCGCAGCAAATCTTGTGGGTCATTTAATCAGCAAAACTGAAAGCTGTTGTTAGAAACTTGGCAGAGGAAACAGACCTAAACTTTTAGCTTTTAAAAGAATCGAGTCTAGTGACACCGCTCCTCGTGCGTAACTGTGCACAGCGTTTCTCAACATGGAGTTGGACTGCAGCTCTGCAGCTCTTCTCTGCTCTCTGCTATGTTCATATCATAGAGAATGTTAATACTTTCCTCATTAACGATTTATTATTTCACCTACCTGCATATCCCTATATCAAGCAGAGTGCATGCATTGTGAACTGGCCTGTGTAAGCACATCTTACTGCTAAATAATGCGCCTTTTGAACAGCAGGAAAACACTGCACTGTTGACTTTAGACCAGGTTTTTGTTGGTCAATGGCGCAGTCACTTTGTGCTGCCTCAAAATAGCGATACACCAACAATGCACCTAATTTTCATCACTCTAAGACCTTCGTGCTTTATTTGGATGTTTGTATACATATACAGTATTTGTCCACAAGCGATACAGTTATGAGTGATAGTCTTACTGTTATTACCTGAGTAAGATGGTCCTTTTGTTTGGTATGTATTTTTAATTTCTCCCAGCTATTTGGGATCAGTAGGACCTGAGTATAAAGTAAGTAAGTATAAAAAACCAAACACTGTCAAGAATAATCAAGCCCCAATGTCTTCAAACAAGACAACAATAAAGTCCCAACGTCCTCAAAGGAGTACTTCCTAATTAACAGCGTTTTAGCTTGTTACTGTTGCTAAATGAATGATGAACACCACTCCTCCACATGATATGTCCTCATTTAGACAAAAAAGACTTTATTTAATTAAATAATCTCATTGAGATCATGATGTCTTTTGCGAGAGAGACCAGAGCACAGAAGATTGAAAGAAAAAAAACATAGGTAGACATAACAAAAGGACATATAGCATCAGAGACAATCGCAGACATCACTAAATAGATCTGAAGTTGAAAGTGTACGTTATCATATTCTTATATTGTGTCTTATGTAGATAGTGGTGGAAAACACTGTCTTACACTTTGGTCCAAAGTCTTCCATTAGAGTGAAACTGGGTTAAGATGTGGTGAATGTAAAGGCCAAATCACCATAATTCAGTGAGCACCGGCGCGTGGAAGCATCTGCATTTGATGTTATTCCACACTTTGATTCAGGTTTTTCCTTTAATTTGCCCTGTCTGTATATGAGGGACTGTATGTCTGCATGGATACGTGCCTGTGTGTGTTTTCAGTACAGACTGCCGTAGCAGCTTTGGGTGATTATCTTTGTGAAGTGCCGTGTTTATGTTATTGAAAGGAGTCGACTGCTGCGGTCTGACACTTCGCTTCTCCCTTTAAAGGGATCCAGTGTGTGTTTTTGTTCATGTTGAACCTTAAGCAGCTCTTCACTCTTCTCTCTCAGGTTGTGCGAAGGCAGGAGGCGTGCGCTTCTCAGAGATGCCCCCCGCTGCCGGAGCCCCATCACATGTTCACTTTGACGAAAAGCTGCATGACTCCGTTGTCATGGTGACTCCAGAGGACGATGGCAACTTCATGGTGAAGGTGTGTTTGACCTTGCAATAGCCCGACACTTGATAGATACTGTGGATGAGTAAGGTTTGTTTAAATTTTTCTTCAAATTTGATTTGATTTAAATCAATTTCTTAGATTTATTTTTCTCAGATTCCAGGTTTACATGTACTGCCTCTTGTTCCTCTCATTTGTCTCTACGTTTTATCTCTACCAACACTTAATTAACCCCCCAAAAAAGTGTGTCTGCTGTCGCTGCTTCTGTTTCAAATTCAGGTCCTGTTGCTCATGTAAGATATATTACTGAAATTAGGGTCATAGTCGGAGAGTTAGGTTAGAAGAAAGACTGCTGAGATATTAGTCCAAGATTACAATAATTATTCCATCATTATAACAGGGTGCTTTCTCCGACTGACAGTGTCTTAAAGAGGACGTGTTATGCTCATTTTCAGGTCATTTTGTACTAGTATTTTGGGTTTGCGCTGGAATACTGAAGCCAGTCCAGTGACTTTCACCTATCCCCAGGATGTCCAGGTGGTATCTTTTCATCTCAATGAGGACTTGTGCTCTCTTGGTGGTCTCGTTTATGGTTCGGACTTTCCGTGTTCCAAGGTGGATCTTAGATTTTAGTCCTAGTAGACCCTTTTTTGCGCCCCTCATTTCCCTCTGGCCGTCATCAGGAGTGGTCATCCTGCCACCGTTTTGGTGGCTGGGGTCTACTACGTTTCTGTAACACTGTGTTTTTGGAGGGCCAGTGTACTGACTTTCATCTGGCTCCTCTCCTGAGACCAGGCTGGTAAGGTTGGACCTACCAGGGGCCACAAACCCCTCCTTAGCATAGCTCTCAGGGTCTTAGAAGCGCACAAGCCTCTCCACCACGACAAGGTAACAGCACAGGGAGAAGGTCTTACTTGTTAAGTTGCAGTTATGTGTGTGTAATTTAGTCAGGAGAGACTTGATGATTGATTAGGGATCCCCCCTATGGAGTCTAGATGCTGGTGGTGGTGGTGACTTGAGATGAAGAGGGAGCTGAGGATCTGGATGTGAAGAGGAGTGGGCTTTTGATGAGCTCGCCCTGGGCTCTGGATCTGGTGACTGGAGGTTAATGGGATGGAGGAGGGAGTGACAAGTCCGCTTAAAGACAGCTGACAGGAGCAGAGAGGAGATCAGATTTAAAGTTTGGCCCACAGTCAGCTGATTGGAGGAAGTAGTGGGAGTGGGATAGAGAGAGAATGAAGAATGAATATAGCATAACGAAATTCTTCCTTATTGAACTTTAACTAAAATTAATTTGTCTGCTGTTTGTTTTGTACACAATCAACTGAGAAAATAATAATTTTATTTAACACATTTGTTTTTAAAGAAATAACTGATACTAGACTGGCTTCAGAAACTATTTTTTTTCATCCCCACTGTCTTGACCCCTTTCATGCCAAATCTGTGAATAAAGCAAAGAAAATCCCCCAATATATCCTTAAAGTATCAACACTTAAGCTATTAACGCTCTGCAGTTTAAGTCGTGACTTTAGATTCAACAGCAAAACTCTGGAGGTGGAGCAGTAGTTACATGGCAGGAAGGAAGTGACTGACAGCAGGAAACGAGAAACAGCGTCACGCATGATACTCACGTGGAAAGGCGATGTCATCTGCAGTGCAGAGAAAGGGTTGATATGATTGTTCTGCTTTTCATGCAAAAAGATATTACCCTTACATGATCATCTGGCACGATTCCATTCAGTTTTTTTTTTGTTTTGTTTTGTTTTTAACAAGCTCAGTTCTCAGTTGGCATCATCACATGCTCTCTTGGATGTAAAATGTTCTGGAGTAGTTTCCTGCTCAGCCTGCAGACATTTTTCAGTCCCCATCTGCTTCATGGAAACCATGTATAGCAGATCACTTCAATCAAGTCCAAGTTAGTGTTCCTGCCAGGCTCATAATAATATCTCTGTGGATCAGATTCAAGGTAAAAACATGCAGTTAAAATGCCTGCTATACTAAAACATGTAAGAAAACAGGAGCAGGTAAGGACGAGCAGCCCGGTCGCCAGAGGAAAATTTTGGGATTTCTGTAAACCATATCATAATCATATTGCAATCATATCAACGTTTCTGTAGTGATATATAAGCTTACTTTACCAAGACATTACTGCTTTTCCTGCCAGGATAGTGGCCCAAAAAGCATTTGTGTTTTTGCAGGGACATCATTGCTTTTCCTTCCAGGATAGTGGTCCAAAAAGCGTTTGTTTTTACAAAGGATAGTGGCCTGAAAAGCAGTTGTTTTTACAGAGACATCACTGCTTTTCCTGCCAGGATAGTGGCCTGAAAAGCATTTGTTTTTACAAAGGATAGTGGCCGGAAAAGTGGTTATCTTTAGCTGAGACATTGCTGCTTTTCCTGCCAGGATAGTGGCCCAAAAAAGCGTTTGTTTTTACTGAGACATCACTGCTTTTCTTGTCAGGATAGTGGCTCGAAAAGCGTTTGTTTTTACTGAGACATCACTGCTTTTCCTGCCAGGATAGTGGCCTGAAAAGCATTTGTTTTTTTATAGAGACATTGCTGCTTTTCCTGTCAGGATAGTTGCACAAAAAAGCGTTTGTTTTTACTGAGACATCACTGCTTTTCCTGCCCGGATAGTGGGCCAAAAAGCATTTGTTTTTTTTACAGAGACATTGCTGCTTTTCCTGTCAGGATAGTTGCCCAAAAAAGCGTTTGTTTTTACTGAGACATCACTGCTTTTCCTGCCAGGATAGTGGCTCGAAAAGCGTTTGTTTTTACTGAGACATCACTGCTTTTCCTGCCAGGATAGTGGCTCGAAAAGCGTTTGTTTTTACTGAGACATCACTGCTTTTCCTGTCAGGATAGTGGCTCGAAAAGCGTTTGTTTTTACTGAGACATCACTGCTTTTCCTGCCAGGATAGTGGCTCGAAAAGCGTTTGTTTTTACTGAGACATCACTGCTTTTCCTGTCAGGATGGTGGCTTGAAAAGCAGTTGTTTTTACTGAGACATCACTGCTTTTCCTGCCAGGATAGTGGCCCGAAAAGCATTTGTTTTTACAAAGGATAGTGGCCGGAAAAGTGGTTATCTTTAGCTGAGACATTGCTGCTTTTCCTGCCAGGATAGTGGCCCAAAAAGTGTTTGTTTTTACAAAGACATCGGTTCTTTTCCCGCCAGGATAGTGGATCAAAAAGTGTTTGTTTTTACAAAGACAACACTGCTTTTCCTGCCAGGATAGTGGCCAGAAAAGGGATGAGGCTGAGAGTCGACATCTTAAAGGTTGACTAAAGGTTAATACTGCACAGGCACAACATCCCATATCATTTCATATTAAAAAAGAATCAATCCATGAGAATAAAAGTTTTGGCCAAAACAAGCCACAGTACTGTAGATGTAAACAGATTTATTACCATCAAACAAAGTTTTTCTGGAGGAAAACCAACACTGCCTTCTCACAGATAGTCTCCATATAGCCTAGTGACCCTGACAGTCTCGTGCTTGGTCATAATTAGGGGCTCCACTTCCCCCAGTGTCTGTTTTTTCCAGCGGTGGATATAACATTAGAAGATAACTCTTTGATCTAGTGGGGAAGTGTTATCAGTTTATGGGCTTTATCTGCAAAACATCCAGGAGAAGATTAAAGTCTTTTCTCATCACTGTTAATCTCTTCTGTCGGCTATAAAGGCAGAGTACAATGATATCAGACTTCTCATCTGTTCTCTGCTGTCAGCTCTTAAATCCTGGAGGAGCTCAGTGTAGGAGCCAAGCAGCAGCAACACAAGGTGCCAAAGGCTCCAGGAAGCTTCAACACACTGTAATAATAGGAGCATGTGGAGAAACGTATCTTTGTGTCTTAATTTTGACCGTTAGTGATGATTTATTTGTTTCAGCTGTGCAGACTTCGTTAGCATTGAAGCTGCTAATGATCATGATGCTAATGAAGGGCTGCTCTGGGGGGTTTTTCAGCTCTTTTCATCCTGCCTTGTGCTCGCAGCAGCTCTACGAGGATTTTTCCTCCTTGGGTTAATTGTTGTTAACACACCATTGCACCATTACTGGCAGTGAAAGTAGGGAGAAACACAAGAGATACTTTGCAGCAAAGATCCTTGGCTGGATTTGAGCACAGGATGTTTACTAAACATCTCGACAAGGTCCTCAGAGGATGAACCCAAATGGCTGTGATTCCCTGGCGTCCTGTTGCACCACCACAAGGCTGACATTTGTAGCTTTGACTGAAATATCTTGGTGACATTTGAATGAATCACCATGAAATTTAGCACAGATATTCCCCTTACCTCACCCCGTCTATCATATCACAGTTTAAATTAAGGTTTATGACCCAAATACGTGCAAAACTAATAACCTCTCCTTCAGCGTCAGTGCTAATTAGTCTCCATTTCCTCTTACAGTACAAAGTCAAATATCCCAGATACAGCCGCTGCTGTCTAGCGCTGGTGACGTCATTTGGAGCCTGAGTCTGCACAGTTTCAGTCTCTGTAGTATCAAATCACTGTTCAGTACTCCAGTCCAGTCCAGTGGTTTGAAATGTTTTACACCGGCCCAACCTTGATTACAACGTCTGTACACTAAACTAAGATGGATACTATGGTAAACATTATAGCTATTAAAGGAATACTTCACCTGCAAATTGATCGTCTGCATCAGTTAAGTTACTCGCCCCATGTTAAATCGAATTCATAAAGAAATCTTTGTTTTTCTCACGTCTCCATGTTGAACGAAGAATCCAAAAACAAAGAAAATCCTTCATCAGTTGGAGTAAAAGGGGTCTTCGTCTAACAACAGCAAAAATTGCTTATTTATCCAGCCAGTACTTCCCAAGAACTACACTCTTGCCGTCCATTGAGCTGAGATCCAACACACAGGCTTGCCCAAGTGTTTGAAATAGATTCTTCGTTCAACGTGGACGCAAACTAGCCTGGTAAGACCGTCCTGATGTCGTGAGCTCAAACACTTTCCAGAAATTAAAATCCACTCCAGGCCAAGCAGGGATCCACACCATAGTTTACAATATAAGCAGCCAATCAGGGACTGCCTTGTAGCTGAATATGTAAAACGCAGGCTGCAGCTTGTGACAGTGGTTTAGAAAGATTCTATGTTCACTATTGAGGCATGCTAGCCTGGTAAGACCATCCTGAAGACGTGAGCTCAACATTTAGTTTCGTTCTCTGTATCAGTCTGGCCTAGCTGTCGCCCCAAACGCTTTCAGTGCACGGGAGTACTCACCTTGGCAGACAAACTTCTTAAGCCAGTCAGTGTAATAAAACATAGGAGAACACCTTCATCACCAAGAGAGCTACGGAGAAAACGTCTTTTCTTTCGACAGACTCTACAAGTGCAAACTCTTGTTCTGGTGTAGTTGTTGTTATTGACACTATTTCTGCAATAACTTCACTTATTGCTGTATTTACTCCTCTAACGTTAGAGTTAGCGCTTGCTGCTTTGGGAGCCGCCACTATTGTTCTGCAAGCTGCATCCTGCGTTTTACGCCTTCAACTACAATCAGAAGATAAGTGGCTCGATCCCCGGCTCCTGTAGTCCACATGCCCAGGCATCCTTGAGCGAGACACTCAACCCCAAATTGCTCCTGATGGCTGTTCCATCAGTGTGTGAGTGTGTCAAAAACTGTGTAGCAGGTGGCCCCTTTTATGGTAGCCTTGGCCATCCGTGTGTGAATAGGTGAATGTAACTCGTAGTGTCAAAAGCGCTTTGAGTGGTCAGTGGACTAGAAAGGCGCAATAGAAGTGCAGATCCATTTACCACCAATTTTACCAACACAATCCCTGTTTGGCTGCTTACATTGTTAACTACGGTGCAGATCCCTGATTGGCTCTGATTGTATTTTAATCTATGGAAATTAAAAGTTAGGGAGGCAGTGGGGCCAGACTAATACAGAGAGCAAAGATAATGTTGAGCTTGCATCAACAGGATGGTCTTACCAGGTGAGAGGCATAAAACAAAGTTGTCTTCTTGTATTCAGTGTAACATGGATTGAGTAATTGATGCACAAATGATCATTTTGTAGGTGAAGTATTCCTGTTGGAGTGTCAGCATTTAGCTCAGAGCATCTCTGGGCCTCGCAGAGCTGCTAGCGTGGCTGCAGACTCTTGTTTCTAGATGCTGGATAACTAAAGACTAACACAATAAGAACATTGATAGGGATGAATTATAGCTCCTAAAGCAATTCAGAAGCACTGGTTTGACGTGCTTTGTTTCTGTTAGAGTGGACGGCACACAAAATCAAGTGCATCTCGAGTAGTTTGGGTTTTCAGACCAGATTTCCTGCCTGCAGCCAGAGTTATGTCCTTGAATCGTTTGTATCGATATCATAGAGAGACTGTAGCTGTATTTGTTCTCATTTTCTCTCCTTTTTCACTGAATAACCTTCAATCTCTCAGACATTCCTTTGGACCTTTTTATTTTTCTTTAGATTTGTGACAAATTTAAATGTACATGTGACTTTACCGGGTTGAAGTGCGCTAAACTTGCATGGTGCATCTGCCTAAGTAGACAACAAACGCATTCAGGGGCCAGGTCCAGGTTAGCTTTCTTCTTCTGCTGTTTCTCAGTTGTACCAAAATCTCAAAGCAAAGTTCTGCACACGCTCACACTAACTAAGCCTCTCCAAGCTTTGAAACTAGTTCACAGCCAAATCGATTTGCCTAAAAGCAGCACGTGCACGTGCAGATGAACCACAAACTTGGCTGTGACCTTCACAGTTACAGAGCAGCGTGTGCGCGAGTGTGTTTCTCAGAGCTTTTAAGCGTGCTGGAGAGTGGGCACAGAGTACTGTCAGCCCGGCATCGTGGCTCATCGTGGAGCTGAGGAAGGGGGGAGGTTGCTATGGAAATGGCCATGCGGGTTGTACAGACCAAAGATGAGGCGGGAGTGTGTGGGATGGAGGTGGCATGCATACAACAGCTGTATGAATACCAGTTTTGATGAAGGTAATTTGAATTTCACAGAGTGTGTGTGTGTGTGTGTGTGTGTGTGTGTGTGTGTGTGTGTGTGTGTGTGTGTGAATGCAGGCGAGGCGGGGGCATTTAGAAACAACACATAATCTTTGTTCATTTCTCCGTGTTTGCACTCGTGTATCTGATAAGATGGTGAAGCAGAGGATGCAAATGAGCAGCTGTCAACGCTACAGAGATACAGCTGAGAAAAGTGATGCTGAAGAATACAGTTCAGATTATTTGCGTGACTCAGGACGGCCATGTTTATGAACTTGCAGATTATGATTATGAGCTTGTTTCCTGCAGGTTTACATGCACATTAAGTGTGATCATGTTACTGTGTGGAACCAGATTAAGGGTTAATGACTGTAAGGACGTGCAGCTTCCTCCAGGAAACACTGCCATTAAATTCAGACGTAAATTGAGACGGGAAGTTAAAGAAGCTATACTGGAGGGTTTTTTTTAGTTTAAAGCAGCACTAATCAATATTTTTATATCTACAATGAATCAAATAACTGAATGTTATGTGACAAGTGAAGCTCGTAGTGACAAACCCACAGAGGATTATCACCTGACTCAGCATTTGGCTCGCTTTAATTATGTCTACCAGTTGTGAGATCCAGAGACTTGGCTGGCTAGATTGTGCATGCTAATGTTAAACGATCAAAGCAATAGGGATTTAATGGGGCAAGCGGTCACTTAAACCACTGGTGTGTGAGAAAAATAATAACGTTACATGTAGGGGTGTGCCATATCATCTCATTCACGATAATACCAGTATAAATTTTTAAATCATATGAAAAATTCATATCGTGATACTCACAATATTTTGAATTACTGACATATGAATTCATACTGTTACCCACCGCAACATCAAGCATGACTGAAAGTAAAATTATTACCGACTCTGCAGTGGTTCCAAAAAGAGGAGCAGCTTCAGTAGTGTGGGATGAACTGTGGCGTCCTGATTGTTTTATGAACAGCCCCGGACTTCTCAGACACTTTTAGCGAGTTACCGCTCAGAGGGAACTCAGTCAGTGGCTCCTCTGGCAGCAGCACAGCGTCTCTCCCTCTCCTCTCTCGCTGTGCGCACACGGGAGTCGGTGTTGTCAAGTGATTTTGTCATAAACCTTTGGTAATGTAAACCTATGTGATGCTCACAGCTCCACAAAAAACTAGTTGTGGTATCATAACAGCCAGTCACAGGCTACAGCGTGATAATTAGAGGAGAAATGGCAGAGCATAAAGGTCCAGGTGGAAAAAAAGCAACTCAATCATTTAGGATTTTACTAAAAGAAGGAAATCACGTGTTGTTTGTGGTATATTTTATTTTGTTGAACTATTAATATTGTAACAGAATCTGAATCTCACTCTGAGTTACTGTTGTTGTTCACAAACTAAAGAAATGAGAGAGTATTATAAGTTTTACCGAATATTTGAAGGCAAACTGTTAGGGTGACATGTAAAAAAAAAATACCCTGAAATATCGTGATATTATTTTAGGGCCACATCGCCCATCCCTAGTTACATGTCATTTAAGTTATAAGTAGAAGAAAAAAAGTCTGCAAGCTGCTAGGCTAATTTATGCAATGTAAACATGCTTAAGCTAATAATGAGTCAGTAACAATGTGATACTTTTGTTAAATAATGTTGTTAATCTGTGTTTTATGACTGTTTGGAGAAGTTTGCCTTCAGGGCTCTGAAACGGATAGACCAGAATTTTAGGAAACAGATGATGGTTTGGGTTCAAATGACTTCCTCCAGAGAGGTCTCTCCGACAGAGAGCCCTGAAGGTTAACTTATACCATGTGCTGTTTAATTCACTTCAATTTTAGCAGATTGCACCGTGGTTACAGTGCTACTCTGTGCTAATCCAATCATAGTTTAACAGTATCGTTGTTGGTGTTTTGCTGCATGTGATCGTCTTGTGATATCAGCTCGGGTACTCCTGTTCTGAAACTCTGCAAGCAGTTAAGATATTCTAAATATAGCATACACTTAAACTCATACTGATTCTTTAGTTGGCTAAACTGCATTTTGTTGCTGCTCCCGTCCCTTTAAGATGCATGCCAGCACTTTTGATTGAATGAAAATGACTTCATTGAGTTGTCATCTGGAGTCACACCACAACAATTTTGTATTCTAGCATGGCCAACGGCTGCAAACCAACACTTTGAAGGAAGTTACAAATTGTATTGGTTGTTGCGTAATTCACTGTCCATGGAGGATTTTTATTTCCTCTCAGTGTCATGTCACATATAAGAATCTCCAGTTTCTCTTTAGTTAAGAGTGTTGTGTGGCTGGATGTCTCTGTGAACTTGACATACAAGTTGATACAGTGTGTGGTATTTCCTCTCTGAGTTGGTTAAAGAATTGCACCATTGTTTCGGAGGAACGATGAGTCGTTTGTGACTCTGGGTGTGTTCGACTCTCAGTGTTACACATCTTTAGACGTGACATGTAAGTGTCACCGCTCAGTAGTGCGCTCACAAACGAGACCTTAAATTACTTACTGACTTAAATGTTTTACATTGATTCACTCCTTGATCACTTCTTGGTCTCTATCATGGCAGAAAACTCTCCGCTGGTCCAAATCTGCAGCATGAAATCCATATTAAATCAATTTTTCAGAGGCAGTTCACAGCGCCTGGACATGCGTGGGACTACGCACACAGAATGATTATTGTTTTTCTCTGCAGCGCTCCCTCAGTGTTCCCTTTCTCCTGTCTCGCTTCATGCTGTGTGCAGCCTCTGCTCTGCTGCTTCATCCAGGGGTCATGCGGGGCCGAAACTGCCGTTTGCAGCTCATAGCTGGAGGGGCTTTACGCTTATCTCTCATTGCCGGCTCTTCCCTGCAGCCTTCTCTCTCTCTCTCGCTGTCTCTCTTTGTTATCCGGACTCCTCTGTGAGGCTCTCTTCCCTCCTCTCTGTGACCATTCCCTCATGAATTTTTCTCTTTGCTAAATGTTCGGCAGCTAGCTCTACATCACTCGCCTCTCCCCACCTGTCTGTTGCTCTTCCTCTCACTTCCCTTCCGTATAGTCTCCTTATAAATTTTGCATATGGGTAGTGTGAACTGAAAAGGTGTGAACTGTGCAGCATGCAGCAGCAACAGAAGATAACAGAGTGTTTGAATGCATCAGCTCTGTGTGCAAAAATTGGGTGCCTGGTTTCCATTTCTTTCTTCTGAATTTTATTTCACTCAGTATTTTTTCCAATTAATCAGTCAAGCATTCAGTTTGTAAAATGTCAGAAAACAGAAAAATAATTCAGGCACTAATTCCTAGATCTTCGAATGACTTGTTTTATCTGACCAGCAGACCCAAACCCTGCTAAACTGCGATGGTTTACTGTGCAGTAATTGTCAGCTACTGTTTGTAAACCACATCTCCAGAGAATGTGAAATCGAGAGTCCCAGATACGGCATGTTTACATTTTTGTTGGTGCTGTCTGTGATTTTTGGCAGCAGTGGTTAGCACTGTCGCCTCACAGCAAGAGGGTTCCTGGTTCGAACCCCAGGGTGGGGGAGCCCTTCTGTGCGGAGTTTGCACGTTCTCCCCGTGTTAGAGTGGGTTTTCTGTGGCTACTCCGTAGGCCCGGCCGATATGTCGATGTATTTTAAAGCAAGATATAGATTTAGACAACACAGTTTAGAGCGATAAAGGTTGAAGTTGAGGTACATAACACACACCAGTGTTCATCTCTGTTACACTCTCCTCACAGCTCCACCTCACTCACTCACAGTTTCTCTATCAACACTCAGAGAGACACAGAGCTGCTCCTCTAATATGTGTGTTAATTAGCCTACAGTGTGACATCAGTCTATATGTTGCACGAGCTACGTTAAATCAGTCTGTGAGATGAATGAAGTTACCGCAGCACATGTGCAGTGCAGCGCTGCTAGTTTGTGTGGAAGGTGGATCATAGCGTGTCGCTGTTCTTCTTTGTAGTTGTAGTCTATTGTGTGACACTGAGACAGCGCCTGGATGCAGGTGACAGATGTGTTTAAGAAATGAAGTGCACAGAGAGACGTTTCATATACAAGACGTATAAAATGCGAATATAAATAAAAATATTTAAATCATTTTCCAGCACTTGATTCATTTGAAAGACATTTTAACTCCACCCACAAAGGTTTTTAATTGTTCTGCAATGGATTTAGGCCTTTTACTACTAAACCTTCAAACCTCTGTAGCTCCAGTGCTTTGTGCAAAAACGTTTTGTAAAAGTGCTTGTGACACCTGAAATGTAGCTTTGACTTAGAACTGAACATGTAGCCCACTTCATAGAAAATACCACAATATATATATTATGTATCGCCGTCAGCCTGTAAATACTGAGATATGAATTTTTGTCCATATCGCCCAGCCCTAGTACTCCGGCTTCCTCCCACAGTCCAAAGACATGCAGGTTAATTGGTGACTCTAAATTGTCCGTAGGTGTGAATGTGAGTGTGAATGGTTGTCTGTCTCTATGTGTCAGCCCTGTGATAGTCTGGTGGTGGTTAATTAGTAATCAAAAAAGTTGCACATTAATTTTCTGTTGACCCACTGATCCTTGTAGTTCTAGCTCTGGCTATGCTACACATCAGCTAAGGTCAGAAATGCTCAACTTGTTTGTTGCTGCCACAGAGAGTCCTTGTTTGGGTGGTGGAGCTTTGGAGAGTCTCAAACCTCTGAGGAAGGTGTAACCACGTTTGGATTAAGCTCTTGAATTACAGCCATCTCTATTCACAAGGGATTAGTATTATTGGAAGGTTTTGGGGCTGAGTGCAATCCAAGAGGTAACTCTGTTTTATTTCCCGCCTGGCTAAAATTGCCAATTTGGCAGAGGTGAGGGGGATTAAGATCGCCAGAGCAATAACTAATGATTTCAATTAGACGACTCCCTCAAGAAAAACTCAAACAGTGTAGTGCTCATGAGAATTACTTATCCATGTTCCTCATAGAGATTAATCCTTTATTTATTGAGCTGTAGTGGACTTACACTATGGAATGTGACGCCAAGCCAAAGCCTTTTTGCCTCTCTATAAATCCCTCTCTCCCTATGTACCAGTCGGATTAGTCCGAAGTTTTGGGAGGGAGAAACACAGCCTTTGTTTTTCATCTTAATCGCTAAATCTTAACTGACTCTTTCCCTCACAGCTCTGTCTCCCTCACACTGCAGGTTGGCTTCCTGAAGACGCAGCACCGATATGAAGTAGTGTTCACCTTGCCCGAGGTCCCAGCTCTGGGGAAGGACGTGTGTCCAGCACCAGTGCCTAGTCCACACCTCCGGATCACTGATATCACACCGGCACCAGAGGGTAAGATCATGAGAGGATGAGGAGAACACAAAACATGAGTAAACACAGCAGAGTGTGTGTCTAAAAGAACTTAACACCATGCCTGCTCTGGTTTCTGTTAAAGCCTACCAAACAATGAACTGACAGCTTTGTTGTTCTCAGTAGCTTGAGGCTAGTTTACTGGTGGGACTGTGGTCTCTCTGCCCCTGCTTAACTGGTTCTGGCTAAATAAATAAGGCTGCTAATGAAGCCAGGTGCACTGCGGTAACAGCGCTTCCAGAAAATGAGGTTAGGGTTACAGTAATGACGTTAGTAGAAACGCTTTGTGGTGTTCAATGCACCCATTTATCACCCGAACGTCAGTGTCAGTCCATGTAGCGAACATCAAGCCAGACAATGGTATTTAATTATGTTCAGCTGTCGTCCATATTATGTGAACACCATCGTTGATGATTAATTTGATTTGATCACCGTGATGTTACAGATATTCCATGAAGCACACGTCTATTTTTAGCATGACTACTGCGACAGCGATATATTTAAATTTAAACACTTGCTTACCATCAAGTCAATTAAAGACACATTGTCACCATACAATATCATGAAACATTAAATAACACAGTGTCTTGTTCCCACTCTAGCCGGGCGCTAAACTATGCAAGAAAGGGGACCACCATAATAAAGGCTGTCAGGAAGTGATTTCAACCTTAGCTTCAGCGTCATTTACAGTTGATGTTTGCCTTGTTGACTGCCGTTGGCCTATCGTCAAATAAGATGACATTCACAGATGGCAGTGGCCGGTGCTTTTCTGCTGTGTCACATGAATTTTTTACGCAGACTAAAAAGCAGGGCTCAAGACTAGCATTGTCCCATCGTCTTGGGGACAATAGAAAACATGTTTTGGACGAACAGATCTTGAAGCATGGTTTCGGGATGAAAGGACACAGTAAACTCATTATCAACGTGTCAGGGGACACACTCTATTGTTGCACTGATGATGCTACATTATGAACAATAAATCCATGTTACAATCCTTAGGAGGAGAGCTAGTTAATGTTGGTAGCAGCTGGTGGCGGCAACTAACAACTAACGGAGATTGCGTTGAGGTACATTTTAGTGCATTGAGGCTTTATTCTGTAAAAATGAGTAATGAGAGAGGGTGGTCAAAGATCAAGATCACTGTGACCTCGTCCTTCTCATTCTTGTTAATGTGATATCTCAAAAATGCCTTGAGGTAATTTCTTCAAATTTGGCACAAACATTCATTCGGACACATAGATTAGAATTCAATAGTCAAAGGTCAAGGTCACTATGAGCTTTTGTTCTGGGCATAATTCAACATCTTAAGTTAGAGACAGAAGGAGAGACATTTGGTCAGATACTGAATTGGTAACAGTAATACTGGGTGCCCATTTTAAAACTGTGATGATTGTTTAGATCTTCTGTGCTGTTGCATTTAAGATGTGTGATACATTTATGTTTTAGAATTTGCAGTATCATACGTATTTGAGGTGTTGTCAGCTGTCATGGCTACAAATGAGTCTGGATGGAGAGGGGTGTAATCTGTTACCTGATTGTCACTGTGTTACTTACAGCCACGAAGTGGTAATTCTAATTTTTTCTGAGCTTTTGCTCTAGTAACTACTATTTCAGCTTTGTCTTGATTTAACTGTAAGAAGTTTAGTGTCCTCCACAGACTTATGTATGCAATCGAGTCATTAATAGGACTGTAATCATTTGAAATTACAGAAATATATAGCTGGGCATTGTCTGCACAAATTTGGAAATTGATTTTGTAGTTTCTAATGATATTGCCAGGTGGTAACATATACAGGGTGAAAAGAACTGGGCCTAAGGTAGAGCCTTGTGGGACACCACATGTCAGGTCCATGTTATCAGAGTGGCCACAGAATGAAACATTTAAGAACTGGGCCAGAAAGGCAGACCCAGTGTTTGAGTCTTGTCAAGCAGAATTGTATGATCTCCGGTGAAGGGTACATGTCCTAGACCCTAGGCCAGCACAACTGTACTTGTAACACCTCCCCCTCTTCGGACAGTCCTCAACAGTGTTGTAAAACCAGTCTGCGGTGCAAAAATGTCTTGAAAACCACTCTTACCATACCTGTAAGCATAATATAGCTGCACTAGTAGGAGAAAGTCATTGGTCATTGATGTACTGCCACTGTAGTGCAGAGCTTTTATGGGAGAGGGGTGGAAGGGCAAAGAAAAGTGTGTTGCATTGGCCGGGAATCGAACCCGGGCCTCCCGCGTGGCAGGCGAGAATTCTACCACTGAACCACCAATGCATTTGTGCTCATACCAATCGCATAAATATTTTTTAATAGTGAGCAAAACCCAGCACAGTGAGCTACACAATGGACCTAAAGTAAGTGTGTAGTCCAAACTGTCCCACAGTGAAGTGTTCAATCACAACTGTTTCACATATAGTACGTGTCAAATTCAGCGTGCGCACACTGAGTTGTTCATGATCACCATGACGGAGAACTGAGGAGGTTGATAAGTTGAAACAGCACAGAGTGAATTAAACTCCTGATCTGATTCAGGGATCATTTATTATGTCATGCTCTGCAGCTTTTGGGACTGCAGACGTTCAAAGAGAGGCTCCTGTGTTCCTCATGGGACGGTCCCTAACTGCATGAAAGCAGATACTTTCCACACAGGAGGGGGCTGAGGGTTGACGGGGGAAGTGTTGCCCTAAGCTCAGCGCCTCAGCCTGTTCTCTCTCATGCTGTGTACGCACTGTGTGGATTGTGTTCCTGCAGTTTGTAACTGATTTCTGACCGAAAACTTTAATTTGAAAATAAGCGACAGGAAGACTGACAGGACAGATTCGAGGAGGAAGTAAAGTTAGCACATTATCACCACAATCTGATGTGAAAGAACAAATGATACTCAATGTGCTCTTGCGGACAACGACAAGAAATCCATGCTACAGAAGAAACATACTAATATTCTTACCAATACTATTGTAACGTCCTTTTAACTTTTGCTGTTTGTCTGCTTTCCTAGCTGTGGTGTCTGTGGTGACTTTCCTGCACCAGCAGAAGTTTAAGGGTGCAGGCAGGGGGGATCACACCAATGGAGCAGCAGCAGGCAACACTCCAGTTTGTGGAGTGGATGCTTCAGACCAAAAAAAAAAGAAGATATTTGGCACCCAGAAGATCAAAGCCATAAAAAGCCTTGAAGAAAACGCTCCTGTGGGCGAGAAAGATGCGGCGAGTTCACCTGCAGGCATACGTTATGTACACACGTTGTGTACACACGTTGACAGTGTTTGTGTAACGACTCTCACTGCCAGAGGGAAGAGAAAAAAGTTCCACACTGCAGTTTCACTGATTTCTTTGTAATAGCCTACAAGCCAGTTGAAACTGTATTTTAAGGCTACTATAAAATTAGTATTGAATCTTTAAAAGGCCAATAATGGTGTATAATGTCATTTTTTTTTATGCATAAGCATGAAAAATATAATAATGATTTTGATTTTCTTACTAAACTAAACATTTTACAGTTGGAAAAATTATATATATACAGCGATAATGATTTTTTTAGTTGGCTAAAAACACATTTTGCCTTGGCCCCCATCCACAACACTACATTGCTTAGCTACTGTGACGGTACTCCAGCCTGCTTCTCCAAACTGGGGGCATGCTGACCGCCATCTATTGTAGATAATACACTGACAGCGGATAAGTATCTCATACAACCCCACTTCAAAAAATCCAAACTATCCCTTTAACTGTCACAAAGTGCCTCATCTTCCCTGAGCCATATATATACGATGCAACATTCACTCTGAGCATCGCACACAAATACAAAAGCAGTACGTGCCTGTTCTTGTTGGAGGCAGACCTGACGCTAGATACCCTGCATGTAATTCTCAGCAGCATTGTTACAGGCTGTGTGGAGGAGCAGATGGCACAGGATTACAGGAACAGACAGTTGGGACAATGTTCGCTCAGCAATCCGTCTCTGTGGAGAAATAAAAACGATCCTCACGTACACACTCCTTCCTGTGTGTGGATTCTTGTTACTCAAGCTGTCAGAGGTGGTAAACTCCAAACACCAATGAGGCAGACAACTTGAATATGTGTGTACTGGATTCCATCTCACCACTTAACCTGCTGATTTGGGCCAAAGGTGATCCTCTTACGTTTCTGGGAGTGGAGGTCACTAAATGCCTGTAACTGAAGCAGGTTACTGACCTTTGCTGTCACACCCTTTATATTGCTGTGCACTGTGTGTCTGTATCTGGAGCTGGTGTGACCAGCAGCAGGTGTGACTTTATGTTTACCTGTGTGTGTGTTTAATGTAGACAAAGAAACTGTGTGTGAGGTAAAAACGAAACCCACTCTTCTTCTTCTGTGTGTTCCCCAGGAGGTCTGAAGGTGACGTGTGAGTACATGGCCCAGCAGGAGGGCGTTCTGTGTGAGGAGGTGCTGCTGCTGAGCGAGACCAACGAGGACGTTTGT
Organism: Epinephelus cyanopodus; assembly: GCA_026686955.1. Classification (NCBI taxonomy): domain Eukaryota; kingdom Metazoa; phylum Chordata; class Actinopteri; order Perciformes; family Serranidae; genus Epinephelus; species Epinephelus cyanopodus. Next base: position 12,959,486 of record CM048934.1, read on the forward strand.
GTCAAAGTCAAAGTTCACGCCAGAGTCATGGGTGAGGCTACCGATACGAGCGATCGTAATCTCCGCAGCACACTGCAGCTCGTTGACAAGCTTTTGTTGTGTTTTTGGACAGCAGGGGAAGTGAAAGTGTTTCCATCTGCTGTTTGCTATGCACATGTTGAAGTGGAAAACACCAGAAACTACAAAAACGTGGCATCAGCAGAGTGCAGATCTCTGCCAGGTGTGTCTGTGGGCAGCAGGGAGTGCGGGGCGGGCTGTGTGTCCAGTGTGGTGCAATGAAAGGGAGACAATATGCAGATAGAAAAGCTGAGTTGGCTCCCAGTCAAAATGGCGGTGAAGATAATAAAAACGGGGGTTTATTCATCTCGTATTGTGCCTAACTTTATTGGATCACAGGGTGTGAACTACAGAGGAGCTGACATGAGCTCCCCTGAAAACACTACCTGTGAAACATTCATCGGTTGCTAAATTATCAGCAATATCCTGTTTTTGACATTCGTTTTTATTTTTCTGTATCATCTTGAATTATGCATAAAATCAGGTTAGTATTGATGCATGATTCAAACGTGAAGGTGATTCATCCCTTTAACAAAGATACCAACATGCATGCTGTTCCTGCCAACATCATTAGCTGTGAACAGACAGACGAACACACACACGACCAAACAAATGATCCCCTCCAGCCTTAGCCCTTGTTGAAATAATAAAAACTGCAGTGTTTGCTGTTAAAACTCAACATTTTACCACCTTTTTTTATCTTTATAGTAATGCTGCAACTTATTTTCATGCTAAATAAATCTGACAGTAATTATTTCAGTTAACCGTTTGGTCTGTAAAACCTCATAAAGTAGTGAAAAATCACAAGTTTTTACAATCCCAAAGCTCAATGTGATGTCTTTAAACTGCTTGTTTTGTTCAACCAACAGTCCAAAACCCAAACAACTTTGAAGCTGGAACAAAACAATGTTTGACGTTTGATGGAAAAATAGCTGCAAATGATTTTTTTTTTTTTTTTTTGTTAGCTGACTAATCAATTAAGTGACTCATTGTTCAGCACTACTTTTGAGCACTTAGGGATTTTAATTATCTCTAAAAAAAAAAAGAGTCCTCATTCAAAGTTTAAAATCATCACATTTAATCTCAGCCTGGATTGTTGTTGTGTTTCACACTGGTTGGTCTTTGACACTAATTGCGTCTCAGTTTTTAAAATAAGCATCTTGAAGCTCATTAGTTTCACCACAGCTGACATCTCACATCTTGAAGTTCCTTATTTCAGGCTCTCTCGGTTTTAAAGTGAGAGCTGACAGAGAAACTGAAAGTGGAACTTGTATTATTTTCACTTGTGTGCTGCTGCCACCTGCTGGTGACTCTGTGCTCTGGTTCAGAGACATTTTAACTGCACAAGTTAATCACAGACAGCCTCTAACTATACGAGGTTACATGCGGTTTGGACAATAAGAAAACATGTTGAATGTTCTCTTTAAGGGATGTTTTCACTACATTAAAGGGAGAGTATTAAATCCTTGTTATTTTATGAAATACAAAGTCATATTTCAGATGTTACGCAGTTACATAACTTCTCCCCTACTGTGTAGTATTGTTGTCCTGGTCCGTGTTGTTGTAATTCTCTCTGGCTCAGCAATAACTTTGCATTTTCTCCACTTAAACCAGTGTCGGTGAGACTGAATTAGACGCTGGCATTTGTGTCAGCAGATGGAGAATTAGGTAAAGAGGGCAAATGTGTGTTTACATTTGTGCTGGCGTAAATATAGTCGAGCTGTTGTGTGTGTGTGTGTGTGTGTGTGTGTGTGTGTGTGTGTGTGTGTGTGTGTGTGTGTGTGTGTGTGTGTGTTTATATGCGTGCTTGAGGATAAACAGTGGTTGTGTTGGTGAGTGTTTATTTTTGCTCACAACGCGTGGCCTGAACATCTGTCCAGATGTCTGTGTGTAATTGAGGCCTGGATGACGACCAGCTCAAAGGATTAAGCTCTACCTCTGCTGTTACCCTCAGCTGCACTGCTGCGTTTAGATCAGTGACTGAAGAAGAATGATATAATGCTGTGCTGCTGTGGGTGCGTTCAGTGTTCAGTCTGGTTTGAATACATCATATATCTGTCCTGAACATACAAGATACTGAGCTAACTGCAGTGGTATCAGGGGAGCAGTGAAGGAAACAATACATGTAGACTTACTTTAAAATCTGCCATAAAAGAAATGGATTACTAGTAGTAGTAGTAATATTGTTGTTGTTGCTGCTTTTGTTCATTATTTACTTTTTACTATAAAGAAATTAATTTAGATTAAATTAAAATTAATTTGCTGAAAAACCTATTTTAAAATTACTTAAGAAATTGTTTTTTTATTTATTTATTTGTCATTTAAGACATTTGTAAATATAAATCTCCTTTTAAATTCTTCAAAGAAATTCATTTTTTGTTTTTTTTATTTTTTTCAATCAAGAAATGTTATCTTTCTCTCTTTTTTAAATGACATTTTTAAAGGAAAATGTCTTTTTGTTTTAAATTTGTTGTTAAAGAGATTGAGAAATGTAAATATATGTATATAATTTGTCATTAAAGAAATAAATAAATATAAATTGCCTTTAAAATTTTTATTAAAAGAATTTAGGAAATGTTAGCCATTAAAGAAAACTATAAATGTTAATTTCATTTCAAATTTGTTTTCAAAAAATATTTTTTTTGTTTTTTAAGATTTTTTTCAACTAAAAAAAATAGGTTTTTCATTACTCATTAAAATATCAATAATTTTTTTTAAGAATTAAAAATAGATCTTGAAAACAATCATTTCAGTCACTGTAAATGCATTGCATGAAGCCTGTTAATATCTTTAAGATTGTGTTTATTGTGATCATTAGTGGTGAAACAGTAAATCAGTTCATCAACACACAATAAAAAATAAGTATTTCAATAAACTCATAATTTGTAATTCTTTAATTGAGAAAAAAAAAACAAATATTTGCCATGTCCAGCCTCTCAAATGTGACGATTTACTGCTTTTCTGTTATTTGTATGATTAAAATTAAATATCTTTTTAGAACAAGCTGATTTGAAAACATGACCTACAGTTTTTAAAAATTTAAAGGGCAAATTCACTGTTTTTTTGAGAATTTAAAGATCCCAGTGATCAGTTATAGAGTTGATTCTTACAGCTGCAGCAGCCCTCACGTTTATAGGTGCTTTTTCCTGGGATTATGTTTCTATGTAAATGCAGGCAGCCTCTCTGTGTCTGTAACAGTATGTGAAAGGATGAAGTCTTGGTGGTTGTGCAGGGTGGAAAAAGTGTGTTGCATTGGCCGGGAATCGAACCCGGGCCTCCCGCGTGGCAGGCGAGAATTCTACCACTGAACCACCAATGCTCACATATAGAGCAAAAATGCACTGTGAGATTTCATAGCAGAGTGACACGGACACACCACTGCACATGTATAAATGCTCCCAGCAGTGTGATATAATATATTCCTCCCTCTGTGTGTCTCCCTCTTACCTAGATCGTCACCAAGGTACACCCATGCTGCTGGAGGGCGTCCGCTGCATCGGGGTGGAGCTGGAGTACGACTCTGAGCAAAGCGACTGGCAGGGCTTCGACTAACCTTGTGGCTCCTGCTGCACCTGAAGCACACACACACATATACACACACCTGACCTGACACACACACCTGACATCACAGAACTGCACGACCACCAAATAGGAAGCAGCGCACACACAGATGATTTAGTGCCACGTACATAACTTACAGCAAGTGTTCACTGTCGGATTCTAACACAGAAACATTCCTCTGCTGCAGCTTTCACAACATCAACAGCATCACTTTCCTCCAGCTCGTCCTTTTGTCACCGCGACGGTTCTTGTCGTCAACCTGCGTTTCCCTCCCTGCACCTCCAGAGAGCAGCAGCGCTCTGTGAGTCAGCGCAGCCTCAGCTCTCCTCTCGCCGCCTCCTGTGCTCCAGTTCACTCTGTCCCTGACATGCAAACTGAACCCCAGGTGAGGCGGGGAATAAGGGCTCTTTTATTAATTAGGTAGCTTAAAATTGAACCTACGGGAAGGAATATAAATCTGCACAAATCAGGGAATAAAGTTGAAGTGATTGGCAAAGCTGAGCCTGTAATACCTCTGTGTAATCACAGGGGGGCGCTGCAGACCGCTGTATGTAAAGCTCCTCCAGTGTGCAGGCTGTTTTTGGTGCTGCAGTGTGGTCACAGTCTCCATTTAAAGGAAAAATCCAACCAGGGCACCTTTACCCTGTTATACATCTTTCACTACACGAGGTTCATGTTGTGATTATTACTTATGAAGTTTACAAATTCTCTGCATTTGCGTGGAAATCCCAAGTAACACGTGTGAACTTACGCCAACATTTGCAGCAGCAGCAATGACGAGAAGCTTTCCTCTGAGGGAAACATGCTCCGGCTGCATGGCGTTAATCTGTGGAGGTATTTTTCTGGTTTGGACCTACCTGTGTGCATTCGTGCAAGCAAGTGCATCTAGAAAGACGTTTTGTTTTGAGGAACTGACAACAAAATCTGAGGCTTGGAGACTGCGTTTGAGATTTCTGAACAGCCACCACAAGAAAATGACGGCGTTGTACATTTCTGCAAACCGCAGATAGATTTTTATTTCAGAGGTATCATATCATGCCTCTGAAAAGCTCTGATTATCGTAAAACTTCAGTCCCTTTTACTAGCCTGGTGTGGCTACACGTTGTGATAAACAAAGGCCTGTCTCAATTAGAGGCCTGGTCTGGTTGCCAAGTAGTTCATCTTTATAGAAGCTATTCTCTTCCTTCAGATCGTTAGAATCAAAACGGTTTTTCATAGAGATTAATCCAAGTTGTGAGAATTGTTTGAAGTGGTGCCGGATGCCGTAGTCCTTTAGTGCTGTAACTCGTGCTGTCTGTCAGAGCTGGATCAAATGAATGATTCATAACTGATGTGTCATCTGAAGCCTAATTTTTTAATGCAAGTACATTTCATCCTGGTTTAAATAAACTGTTGTAATGTAGTTTTGTGTGAAAGGAATTAAAGGCCTGTCCCAAATATAGGCCCCTTGAGTTCGGTTATTGAAGCAAATAACAGCCCCGGCTACTAATTGAAGTTTTACGGTGCATCTGTATGAGCTGACTGTGTTATCCAGAGGTGGAGGGGATGGAGGATGGTGTGACATCACGGTGCACACAGCAGCAGAGCACAGAGCGAGACCCACAGACCAAAAATTGGGTGTTTTAAAGCGAGACGTCAGCAGCATTTCAAGCAGCAAAAGTGGGCATTTAAGCCAAAACAAGATCTTTTCCCAACCACAACCAGTTTGTTTTTGTGCCTAAACACAGCCAGATGTTAACTAGTGTCGTTTTTTTTCCATTTAAACAGATGACTTTTAAAACAACAGTCCAAAACAAAAACAGAACGACAGTCTATTACAGCAACAGATGCATCCAGATGTACTTCAGTGTCATACTTTTCCAGTGCTTGAACCACGGTGTTGTTGAAGTGCAAAGACATGTAAGATTTCAACACATGCGCCACATAACAATGTATAAAATGTGCATATCTGTGGTTTTCAGAAATGTACAAAGCCAACTGGAGCACTTTTCCACTGCAAAACTTTTTTGTCGTTAAACTGCAAATGCTTGACTTTATTTGCTGTGAATTTTAAAAACCAAACAGCGAGATTTAATCAGAAATGGTGGCTGTTTGTGAGGGTGTTAAACAGAGCGAGTTAAAATGACAAAAATTCTCTGAATCCAGTTTTGCAAATGTGGTTTGTTTGTTTTTTCATCTCTCTGTTTTGTTGTCTTTGTAAATTTAATATCTTTGAGTTTAGGATCGTTGTTCCAACCAAACAAGACATTTGAGGACATTTTTTTCCTGTATTCCTGGTGACTTTAAACCCAAATTATTAACCCTTTAATCAAGAAATAACCATTAGATTAATCAGCACTGAAGAGTTCTGGGTGGATTTTTCCTTTAAGAAAACCTGCTGCAGCCAGTCCAGATGAGTTTCTTTCTTTCTTCATGAAGCCTTCAGAACACACGTGCGACGCAAAGTGCCTTTCATTGTACCCTGCCGTCCTGTTTCTCCTCTAACTTGAGCCTGGTGTGGTTTCATCATCTCCTGTCACACACTGTACCCTCCAGACGAACACAGGGACCAGTGTGGGGCCCACTGTTTGTTGTCTCGCCCCTCTCCCTCCACCGGCTTGCCTCAGACAGGTGTATATCTGACTCCCATCACTCCTCTGGCAGTGCGAGTGCAGCTCAGAGACAGTCGACAGGTTGTAAATGAGTTTAATCACCTGTCAGCTCTGCTTCATTTACATTGTGCCATGGTCTGGCTGCACTGTCGTCTCCCCTCTTTTTACAGACTCCTGACATTCTGTGTGAATCGACATGTTTTGTTTCTGTTAAACCCTCCTGAATACATCAGCCTTAAAGGAAATGATTCTGTGTGTAACTTCTCAGTAGATTTCAGAGTAGATTTATTAGCTGTTTGCTTGTGATAGGTCAAAGTTTGTTTCTTCTTCTTCTTGGTGTTAAACTGAAACGCTCGTTAGGTTACTGTTTCGAGAATGTAGCAGTTTATTTGTCGACGTCTCTCTTCTGTGTGTGTGGTTTGTATTTTTTAATGTCAAAAACCGAATAAAAATGAGTGTGAGTTTTGCTGCTGCGTCTTCTGTCAGTTCGGAGCAGGGACACTTGGTGGCAGTCTGCACCGCTGCTCTGATGTCACCTCTGATACACTCACTATATTCTCATCTGACTCCACTGGGGATTAAAATGATTATAAAATATCAACATTTCAGATGAACGTGAACGTCTTCTGAGAATTTGGGTTTATTACAGGATTAACTGGTGTGTCAGATCAGAGCAAAAACTAACTGTGGTCACTTTAACTTATTGTATGTTGCACCGTGAGTGTGTGAACTTTCCAAAGAGACTGAAATCAGCCTCAGAGGTGGCACAATAAGCATTTTTATAATATTCAACAAGCAGTTTTAGGACTCTACACTTTTCTGAGGTACAAAATCAATAACTTTTTACTTGTGTTTCTTTTTTTTTTTAAATGTACAAGTCACACATTTTTCTTAAAACATCTAAAATCAAACCTATTTTATCAGATAATCAAAAATATGAGACTTTATTTTATTTTTAACTCCTGATTTCTAATTTTTTTAAATGATAACACTTAAGAGTGGATTCTTGTGTTGCTTTACACATTTAGGGATTGATTTCTGCAGAAAACATAAAGATTTATTTTTTAAAAAGACTTGTAACCTACTCACTACTTCACCTTGAAATAAAAAAAAAAAAGTTTTTCGACTCTGCATTTATCTGCTACTGTAAATCTTATGGATGTGTTGCTCATTTCGTCTTTTTCTCCATATTCAGAGTTTTTTTTTACCAACAAAGAAATACTCACTTTGGATAATTGCAGAGAGGATTTTTGAAGGATTATATAGAGATGTGTAGAATTTATATGTTTGCATCTTAAATTCACAGCTACAAAATGCATTCTGTTAAAATTCAGAAGGTGTCAACTATAAAAAAAACAACATTCTGCAGAGAAACAGTGAAATCTGTGAGTTTTCTTTATTGAAGTGGCTGCAACTATTGACTCACAACAGCTTCATAACTAATAAATAACAAGCAACAACAAATCTTTCACTAAAATAATGTGAGTGTAGATGTAGATATAAGAGAGGAAGGTAGGTTCAGTTTTGGACGTTCACTGACATGCTGCCATTTAAATCCACATTATAAAGATCATTTTGAATCATTAGAGACACAGATGCATCAGGAGGCGTCACACTGAGTTTGTTCTCTTCAAAGCTTTAAATGTATAACTTTATTTTCCGATTGGCATTTGATTTCTGGCAAAAATAAATTTAGGATTTGTGGATTCCTCTCTCCTGCTCATTTTCAGCCATTTTAGACCCAAGTTAAACACCATTGAACGCACCAGTAACACTAAACCTGCGCCTTTTTATTTTCTGCATTCAAAAAGAGTTCATTGTTGGTTGTTTGAGTGATGTTTGGGGAGACGGGCTATAACACGACTAACTGTACAAGCAAAGACAAAAGTTAGTGGAAACTCTGCAGAGCTGCGCACGGAGCGATCCTCCGCTGTCTGCTGCGGGACACGGTGAGCTGAACCCGGACACATTCAGCACCGCTGCACCTCCACCTGCTGCTGCTGCTGCTGCTGCTGACGCAAACTATCAGCAGACATCAGCAGATACAGCGTTAATACAAGAGTGTGGTGATGATGCGGAGCTGCAGAGGGATCAGAACAGAGGAAGGGTTTCATTTTATTTCGTCGTTATTAGTTAGTTTCTGTGCGTAAAGTCCATGCGTTTGTGCGTTATTTTAAATTAACAACACTAATAAGTGTGTTTATAGTTATTCAAAAATACTTTGAAATTGTGCCACGAAGGGAAACATTTGTGCAGACATTTCGGCTGCAAAACATTTGTCTAATTATTGTTAATAACAGTGTTAATACAGGCGTTGGTGCACAGTGATTTTATATGGGGTTACATGCATTTAAAAGTGAGGTCGGTGCGTCTAAATGATCCACGCGTATTGGTTATAAATTCTGCAGGTAGTTCAAAAAGAGAATTAATGATATCTAAAGTTTATTTTACAATTATTAAACCCAAATCTGTATTTTAAATAATCCACAGTTTGTCCCTTTAATGCTCAGAAAACATGCGACACATTTTCTGCTGCTTTGCTTGTCTTTATATTAATTTATTTCATTCAACTACTTTTTATACGTATGAATCTATAATTAACCATTATGAGCGTGTCAAATACAGTTATTTTAGCTGCATTTTGTTTATTGACATGGAGGCACTTTGCAGCTATTAAACGGCACTGACAGTCAGTAAATATAAATCCTAACTCCTAATAGATTTAATGGCATGTTAGGCTTGTTATTATACTTATGTGTCTGCTTTAAATACAAAGCTGAGTTTTTAGTGGCACTTAGTAGCTACAAAATATTCATATCCTACTAATAAGAATTTATATGTTTGTAAAACGGGCTAAATTTCGTTTAAAATAAAAGCGAGTCTGCACGACGCTCCTATAAAAGCGCATTTTTTGGCCTTTAGGTTGCGCGAAATTAAAAATTCTACACTTGCAGTTTTCTTGTTTATGTGTCTTTATTAGTCTTGTGTAACCTGCTGTATTTACCAGATAAATTGCGCCTGTTTTGCGCAACATTATTTCAGCTATCTTGCTTTTTTTTTTGAGCTGCGAGAAACTGCTTATCAGCCAAGTTGGGTAAAGTTGAAGACCTTGAGGAGAAGGAAGACACGCGATGAGAAAAAGATTTTTCTGTGTTTGAATCTAAACTACAAGAGGCCAAATCTGACTTGACTCCGGTCACTGAGGACGAGGCCAGTCTGTTTGTTAATGTGCGTAATAAACTGCAATAAACGGCGCGTAAAGGTGCCCATCGCTCACATGCGTACATTTAATTTGTCCTCTGCTTTTCAAGGTTTTATTTCAACAAAGAACCCTGACTTCATTTTCTCTCCTGCCTCCAAATACACCTCGGTGTGCCCGCGCACAGTTTGAGCAGCAGTTGTGCGGCTTTCATTTTGGGATATTGCGCATTTCCTTCACCTTATTCTGACACTTTTAAATGTTTTTGTGAGATAAAACGCGCTCCGCCATTCATAAAAGACACTCTTGCAGCATAAGCTCCTGTAAGGTTTGGGGAATCATAAATACGTGCACGTGTTGTGATAGAAAAGTCTTTTTTCCGCTGGCCGAGTGGAACCTGAACGCCGCACCAGGTTGTGTAAATCTGAAATTAATCTTTCCATAAAATCACAGTCCTATACGTGCGGCCAAATGTCTGCCATTCCTGCAGAGATTTGTCTGGAGCTGCAGAGGGATGTGTGAACTCTGAGTGGCCCGGTGCCCTCCCTCTGACCTCTGGGATTACAGTAATCTCTGTTGATTGATCTGATTGATCAGATTCATCTCCACGAGGCCGCAATCCAGCCGCACACACGAGGCGGGGGGAGGGAGGGAGATGAGGCGCTCGGTGCGTGGTGCAAATAAACATTGTTTTTCTCCTCTTGGCCTGCGGGTGAGTACAGAGAGGGGATGTAGGTTTGGACTCTATAGGCATCGGTTTATCCGCAGCAGCGTGGTAATTAGGATTTTGAGTGCAGCAGAAATATGATTCAAATAAGTTGAGAGGAGTTTGGATTTGGTCATCATGACGAATAAACATATGACAGGCTCGATTGCAGTGATTTCAAGTGCAGTCAGATCATCATGTGGTAATAAAGCTACACAGTAATGAAATTATTCTACCATCGTCTCCTCGAGGCAAAGATCTGACAGAATATTTAAAAAGTAGGGTAATTTATTTTTAATCTATCCCACAGATGAATTAATTTAAACATATATTACACGGGCAGTTAAATAAAGATGTCTTAAAAGAGCCTGTGTGTAGTGGTCAGTTCATTTAATTGAATAAAAGTCCTGCTTTTTAAATGTTATTAAGCACAAAATCAGCAAAATAAAGTATCAAAAGTATCACTGGTGCAGGATTATTGATGCATAATATTGCAGCTGGTCAATGTGGAGCTTATTTTAACTACTAACTGTTTGGTAGTTTAATTTGTTCACTTGATTTAAACTGCATAGTCCTACTTTTAAATATCTTTTGTAGCCTGTCACTTGCCTAAATTGTAAATCTTTGCTTTATTTGTATAACCCCGTAAAGCTAAATATATTTACCCTAAATCTGCTGATAAAATAAATTTTGTATGCGAGTGAAATATGGTGTGGTATAAAAATCAAAATTTCACTTTTAAACTGTGTTATTAATTCTTGCAATTTGATTTATCTCAGGCCTGTTTCCTCTGCCTTGTTGTTTTTGGGAACACTTAATTTGGATAGTCCACCTGCAGAAAGTATTTATGATATTTCAACAGCTTATTATTTGGGATTCAGGCTTTATTCTGTAGATGTTTAACATACTATCTCTGGAGTGTCCATGAACATATTCTCAGAATAATTCAGTTGATCTTGAAGTATTCACTCAACCTACGCAGCACAGACGGAGAGAAAAGTTCAGCTAAATTGTTTTGAAAAATTGTAGTAAATTGTCACAAACACTCTGTAGATAAACATCAACAGACGAAGATTGTTGAATCTCATTTAATAAGCTGTTGAAGTATTCTGTGAACTATAGGTGGGCTATCCAAATAGCATCCTGTCCCATGTTCTGTATATGTTTGTGCATACTAACCTGTACGCAGCCGCATCAGTGGAAACTAATGAAAATCCTCTGACCAAGAAACTGTTAAATAAATGTAGTAATATTGTCCTCTGAAGATGTGCTGAAGTAAAAGTACAATGAAGCATGAAATAGACAAGTAGAGTGGACAAGTATTGCAACAGTACTTCACTGATGCTGGAAGTTAAATACTGGCAAAACAAAACAATGGGGTGCTTGAACTGTCACTTAAAAAACTGACGATTCTGACTAAACACTGTCACTTATTTAGTGTTTCAGTGGAGAACTTCGAACACAGGATTTTAGCTTTCATGGCTCGTTATGGCAGAGAGTATTTATGTCTTTTTGTGGTTCACAAAATCACAACTTTGACTTTCCTATTTTTACAGCAAAGGACACCTTCTATTATCAGATTCTTAAGGTAAAACAAAGTTAACTCTGTGGGCAATCAGGCATTTAAAAAAAGAAACAGGCTCCATTTAGTAGTGTATAGGCCTGTAATATGGCTGTACAAGAAACTGAAAAGACACTCAAATGCACGGGTATAGATTTCTGGGGGGACGCGGGGGACATGTCCCCTCAATGTTCAGGACTTGTGCATTTGTCTCCCTGAAAGAAAACAAAAGTAGCAGAAGACTTTAAGACATTTACACAATGAAATGATGTATAAAATGGGTGCATAAAAATTAAAAGAGAACGATGATGATGTATTGGTGTAAGAAAGTTACAACCCAGTGGCTAGTTACTCATGTTGCATGTAAACTGGCTATTGCTTATTGTATCATCACATGATCGAGTAGAGACTTGACACTAGACAATATCATACATGCATGTATTACCAAGCAGTCATCAGTGCGCATCTGTAGCAAAAATACCAAAGAAAATAAAATGTTATTTAAGTGGAAAAAAGTTTTTTACACTTTAATCATAGTTTTTGTAGTTTATGTAGGATAAGCATGTTTTTTTTACAGATTGCTACTGACTGTTTTAGCAAAATGAAAAGAATGAATACTCTTGAACACTCTTGACGAAGGTCCAGGAGGAACTAACTGTTAGTGTTACCAATAAATTGTGAAGCTGAGCAAGGTGTGCCGCACCTTCTTCCCAACGCACCTGCATCTGAGACAGATGGATGTGCGAATACCTTTCTTCAAACAAAAAGGGCCAACCTGGTCTCACCCTGAAGTCGCCTAAAACCAGTGTGTAGTCAGTGAGTTCCTGCGTCAGACCCCAACAGAAGAAGCCATCTTTTCACGTCAACGTGATGCGCAACCAGTCACCATTGTTGTTTAACGGTGCCTAGTGGTGTCAGGGGTCAATGTGGTGGGAAAAGAATGTAAGTTAACAGGGCAGAAATCCAAGTAGGGTGTACGGTAGGAGCGGCGGATGGGTCCTACAATGACCGACTATCACCTGTGAGGCCGGTGTTCGCTTCCTGTATGATGAAAAAAATGCTAATTTGCGTTGATGTATCGACATAGTGCTTTTATTTTGAAAGAGACTGTATGTTAACAGTAAATTTCCTGAGAAAAGGGAAGTGTATTTTGAAAACAGACAATGCACAGTGTCCCAGAACGTCAACAACCAACGCACCCAGGGCACCTTGCGCGTTGTATCTCAACGTGAAAGTCAATGACCAAACGCCGATATGCAACAAATTCGGAGTGAGAACGAAAGCAAGTTCTCCGTGTTTCTGAGGTGACAATCTGTATCATCTCTACAGGCCCCCCATCTCATGGGCCCCAGGGTGACCCACTGCCTGTACAGTCTATTTACGGCCCTGGTTTGATGCTTAAAATGTTCTTGCAGTGGAGCCCACCCCTGTTTCATATGTGCTCTATCTATCTATCTATCTATCTATCTATAAGGAGACTAGTTCAGAGAAGGTGTCAGTCAGCGCAGCAAACATCCTGTACTGTGGCACATTTGGAGGCAGAGGCAGCAGCAGACACAAAATGTCCCTGCGGTTGTTAAAACATTATAATCACAGCACAGAGCGACACCAAAATGTTTCCTAATAGACCGAAATCAAAATATGAGCAGTCTTCAGAAAAGTTAAACGCGGTAAAAATCTGCTTTTTTGGAGGGCTGTGCATCAGAGAGGGTGAAAACACTGGAGAGGAGGAGGAGGAGGAGGAGGAAGAGGAGGTGTGTGCGTGTGCGTGTGTGTGTGTGTGTGTGTGTGTGTGTGTGTGTGTGTGTGTGTGTGTGTGTGTCTTGCAGCAGCACAGCGGCAGCAATCAGTCCCCTCTTGTCTCGCTGCTGAGTGCAGCGTCTGATTGACAGTTTCTATTCATCCTCTGTGAGATTAGGCCAGCTGAAAGGAGTAACGACCCATGGCTGTGTGCAGTAATTACGGCCTCGGATAAGAAAAATAAGAAAAAACACACACGGCAAAACTATAATTATATAATCCCGCTCAAAATCCCCCTTTTCTCCCCTCCTCCTCCTCCTCCTCCTCTTCCTCCTCCTCTTCCTCCTCCTCCTCCGCCGCCGCAGTGTTTTCAAAGACGCTTCACCTGTAAAGAGGAAATTCCACTCAGTGTTTCAGTCATTCCTGCAGCTGAAATTATCTCACAATCACAACAAACTGCGGGCTGCGCCATCAGCAGCACACAGAGGCCGGTGTGTGCGCGCATATATGCAGTCAATGGCGGTAAATGACTGTGAATGAGCTGTTTGATGTGCGGTGGAAAACCAATAGAAACATCACTTTATGCTGCTTCTTTAGCGCCCTGCACAGATTGTGTGTTAACAGCGGGGTTCTGCAGGAGGGCCATCAGCGTTTCATAAAACAAGACTTGAGGCATTCGTGTGTGGAGAGGTGGCGAGGTGGAGAGAGGGGGTGGACAAAATAACAGGAACACCTGTTGAATACAATAAGTTTTGTTCGGATCGTTGATTCATCTCTTTTCTATATTGGACTGTATTATATATGTGCATGCTGCTGCTGCTGCTGAATAAAGGGCTTCTTCTTGAACATTTGCTTGTGAAAATGTGATGATTTAGGCAAAACACTAAACCTATACTTCAGGATTTTGTTCTCATTTTCTGCAAGAGCATGAAAAAAAGTCAGTTGACTTTTAAACCCAGATTTTAGCTTTTACATCTCTTAATTGCAGAGAGACATCCATATTTGCTGCATATTTAAGTCAAAGTTAAAATTTTTGGCTCCAAAATCACAAACCTGAGCCTCCAGTTGTACAGCACAGGACACATACAGTCACTAGAAAGTCAATTTGTGGTACATGAGCCATTACAGATAAAGACTGATGCCCACATTTCCCAGCATGCTGAGTAGGTTGTTTGCTGTTCCATCACGCAGATGTCATTTTTTAAATTACTGTCTATGCTGTCTGTTCAGATCATGACGGTTTGCGCTAGTTATTGTTATTTGCGTGTTCATTTATATTTGCACCATTCACGAGTTGGCTGTCTTACTTTATGAGGTCAGCTGTATTCTCCCTTTGAAGTTTGATGTCTGTTGTTCATCTGCTACGCGTCAATAAAGGTTTTAAATATTTAGAACCACAGCTTGTCCTCTGAGAAACAGCAGTTGTCTGGAAAACCACACCAAACCATTTCATTACGCACGTAAAAGACACTGACTGAAAAGACTCTTAAACGCACAGGGGTAGATTTGGGGGGTAGATGCACATACAGACTCCGCGCATTTGTCCCCCACAATAAAGACGCTGACGTTTTAGCCGAAATTAAAGACACTCCCACCTCAAATTGATACATAAAAATTCATTTCCTCACATTTTCCTGGGGTGGACACGCAGTTTCGCATGTACCCCAACTAGTACTGAACCTAATGTGGCTGTCTCTCTGCTTATGTAGAAAACGGAATCATATCAGCTTATATTCAATATTTAACTGTAAAAAGAAGAAGAAGAAGCTAATATTTGCCTTGTATGCCTGTCTTTTTTTTGTTGAGTTGTTGACTATGCTGCCTACGCCTTTTTCACACTGCAGAAGTGCCTGAGTTATGTTAAATTACTTTATTGTAATGTTTTGTACTGCACTGTTTAAGTATCTGGCATTTTCTGTGAGAGGCTGCGACTTTATTTACATGAATTTGTACATCAATACATGATGTTCTTATATTTGCAGACCGAAACAAATTCTGATATCACACAGAAAGTGTTGAGCTGCTGTAAAGCACAAAGAAGTCTTAAACCACCTTTTTGGGTCTTTAGAGGTTCCACTGGTTCTGTTCCCAGTAAACTAAACTAAGCTGGAGAACCAGTGGAGTGATTGTTCTTCTCCTGGTTCTAGTTTAGTTTCTGTCACTGAGGAAGGAAGAAAAACATTCATATATATCCAGAGGTTAACACAGTAAAGCAGTCAGTGACTCTCAGCCTCCTCCTCATGCGCACCAAATATTCCAGTGACCCTCCCAGAGCACACAGGACACCACAACCTGCCCAACAATCTGTAAGACTTTATGAATAAGCTTTCAGATTTTAAGTACAGTGATCATCTAGTAGCATATTGGGCGTTGGGGATTCGTGACAGGCCGCAGTGCGCGCTATTACGCACACACTGTCCCATCACATGATCAGATAGAGACCTGACTTTGGACAATATCATCATCAACATTTGACCCAGCAAATAACAAAAATACCAAAGAAAGTAAGAAATTAATAAATGAATTTGGTAGATTTTATAGTTTTATGTAGAATAAAATATATTTCTGTTATAGACTGCTGCTGACTATTTTACAAAAACAAAACATGACGCAGATGATTTGTCATTTTGATGGAATATATCGCAAATGGCACCGTTTATTTAACTTACTCGTCTTTGAACACAGCCATATTTCCGAGGTGGCAATCTGAATCACTCGCAAGCACCCTCGGGCCCCAGTGCAACCACACTGCCGGCACTATGTATGTTTACGCCTCTATTTAAGGTCCACCAGGCTCAAAATTTTGGAAACAGCACAGTGCTGTTTGGCACCTCTGGTTCTGTGCAGCGCTATTTAAAGATGCCTTATAGCCCTGAGTCAGCCTGTCATTAAGAGCCACATAACTACTTTAGTGTACTGTTTAGCACCGTTTTGTTAAGTATGCTTTTGGGCTATACCTATAAAATTCTGTTTTTAAGATTCTGTCATATTGTGGATTTTCAGGCCCGTGAATGAGCGCAGAGGATCATTTACATGAGAAGTTTTACCTCACTGAAGTGTCTCCAGCGTATTAAGATATTATTTATCTTTGCACCCACACAGATATCAAAGCTCATCCGTGGAACAGACACAGAGTCAGGGTGAGACAGAGTTTAGGGGAAGCCCGGGCAGCGCTGCGTTTGGCTGTTTCCAGAGCGGAACGCGCTCAGCACCATCGTCTCATGTCTCCGCGGCTGATCCCGCTCTGCAGCGCCGCTCATCCTCTTGTCAAAACGTGCCCTGCCGGCGGACCAATCAGCGGCCACCCTGCGCGGGCAGGAAATGACGTACGAGGTTCCTGCCTCTGTAAAGTGTACCGTGTCACCACAAATATTCTGCACACACCAACCTCTCAGCTGTGTTCGAGCAGGCAGGGTGTATCAGCCGCCCCGCGCAGACGTGATGTTTCAGCTGCAAAGCAAATTATGTAAAAACTGACACGAGCGCTCCAGACTTTATTTGTGCAGCAAATGTGACCATTTCCCATTTTACCCGACAGTCCCCTCCTGAAGGGTCTCAACACAGACATCTTTTTCTTGTGGGCTCCAAAAGCAGAAGACCACCGACCCCCTCATGAGGCCATCTCACCGCCAACAACATGCAAACACGGATCCGCAGAGGCAGCCGATGTGACCGGGGGTGAAGTAACAGGCTGCTGCTCCGGACAGACCGGGAGAAACTTTCCTCCCCTGGCTTGTGTCCGGTGAACTGTGACCGCTGCTGTGTGGGGCTCTTCTTGCGCGCCGCCTCTCACTTTATTTCTACGTGGGTGAGCAGTGTGTGCGTGTGTTTGTGGCACCTCCCCGCTCCTCCATAGATCTGGTTGCCCCCTTGTACCTTACAAGCCTCACCATGCATCTCTCCCGCACCTCCTGGCTGCTGTAGTTAGAGCAGGAAGCCGAGGTTTCTTCCCATCAGCTGACTCCCTCCTTGCTTTGGTTTGGACTCCGGACCGTGCGTCATGCCGCGACACCTGAAGCGCACCCCGGTTCCGTTGCAGGACCGCATGGTTCCTTTGTAACTGGATCTACTTTTTCCTTTTTTTATTTGGAGGGAGAGGAGGGCATGCTCTCCTCGTCTCTGGAGAACACTTGCAAAGAGGAGAAGAAAGTAGAAAGACGAGGGTGAGCGGCAGCAGCAGCGACACACACACATACACACATACATACACACACACACACACACACACACATACACACACAAGGAGGGAGAGATAATCTTAGAGAGTAACTTGTAGATGTTTGATCAGGCCACGAGTATGGGCGATGGGAGCCACCGCTGTGGACCCAACCCGCTGTGTCCGGACCGGATGGAGACAAAGTGCCGCGCCGAGATAGGGAGCAGGTCCCCGGTTCAGAGCTCCACCGACACCCCGGGGACATCAGCGTCCACGCCGACGTCCTCCAGCGAAGACGGACACGACAAACTTTTGGGAGTGGACCCTGACTACTGTCGGAGGATATTAGTGAGAGGTAAGTGAACGAAAACACAACACACACTGCTTTATCCTGTGCGTAAAACCAAGTGCCAGACTCACATGAAACTGAAGAAATTTAACTTTATATATAAATATCCAAATCACAACAAGGTGTAACCACCACCTCTCTGACAGCCACACAATTACAACGATAAAATAAAATAAAATCTTAAATTTGCTGGCTACTTCTCCACATTAAAAATGTCTAAATGTAACCAAAATCAGGCAAACATTATTTTATTTAAATGGAAAAGTGTGTGAAACTTGTGCTGCTGCTGAACAATGGAACACCTCTGCTGCAAGGTTGACAACACAAAAAGCTCCTGCTGTGGAAACAATAGGCCAAAAGATTGTTAACACCACACCACACCTGTAGATAGTACATTTAAAATAAAAAAATATGTTGCAATTCAGAATAAAATAACTCGTATTATTATTGTTGCTTGGCTCAGTCTGTGGCAGCTGTGACAGCTCCTTTGTTCATTTTGGACAATATAGAAATCTATTGCTTAGATTAAAATAAAAGAGACTTGCATGAACACACTGCCTCGTTATTTTTCCTCATACACATATTAAATAATTCCGTTTAACATGTGTGTGTGTGAAGGCTGAGTTGTGACCTGAGACAGAAACGAAAACAAAGGGAAACTGTTGAGGATAATCAGGAGAAATTCACCCCTCGTGTCGCTGCTATCAACACAAAACAAAAACACGTTCAGCTCTAAATCGTTTACCACCATAAAGCGATGTGTGTGTATGAGAGAGAGAGAGAGAGTGTGTGTGGGTGTGTGTTTGGTTACTTGTCAAAAGCTGATCGCCTTTGTGTGCCAACGTTGTGTTAATGAACATCAGAATAATATTTAATTTAATATGAGTGTCCACGCCCTCCTGCAGGAGGCCTGCTGTAGCCTCTGGATATTTCTTTAAATACAGAAAAATGAAATAAAATCACTGCAGTTTGCAAACGCCCTTAAACGGCGTAAAAATCAGTTGTTATTTGTTGTGTAATTTTTGAAAATATATATAAAATTAAACGTGGGTTTTGGAGCCAAATTTTAAGCCTCAAACATTTTAATTTAATTTATATGTATTTACAGGGAAAACACGTATAAATCTGCTCACACTTGTAAGTTATTTAAGGTCATTCTCATTTAGGACATTTGTAGTTTTTATTCCAGCACGTACACAGACAGAATATGCAAGGGCAGCAAAAACAGAATTTAAAATATATTATTTTGTGAGCAATATTGTGTGAGTCACTGAACTTTTCTTTTAATTCAGTGCTTTCCAAGAACAGAAATTCAGCAGCTCCATTTCCACACACAACCCCCTAAATCAAAAAGATAAAATTAAATTGGTGTTTTCGTGCCGGATGTTTTGCAGCGGTGTGCAGCCCGTTTGTTGTGGATACAATCAATATGTCGGCCTATCATTCCTCGGTTACAGGCGAATGTTGTGGATATTATGGCTGCCGGCTGGTTAGTTTTATCTTTTTATTGAGCGTGTAGTCGTGCTGTGGCCTGTGGCACACATTGTGGCACACAGAGCCAGCTCGTTTAGCCAGAATACAGTGGAACTAATGTGAGTGTTTGCATGGTAGAGGACACAGAGGAGGAAAATGGCGAGAAATTTATACGTGGGTGCAGATTTAAAAAGAGAAAAGCAAGCTGCTTCTTCAGAGCGTCGATCATTCAGAGTAGAAGTTGTGTGTAATGGTGGCAGCTGCAGGAATAGTCACAACACTGTGTTTTTTTACGTTTATTAATAAAGCTAAATATGCCATATATGTCATCTGTAACATCTGTAAAACAGCTTTTGTAAGATTAAATTCCTCCACAGCTGATCACATGATTTCTTTGTATTTTTAACATGAGATCTGGCACATGTGTGCTCATGTGATCTCTTTAACATGTTGTGTTGCGTCAGTCGCTGCTTGATGGAGTCCCATCAGAGGCGGAAGTGGCCCGGAGGAGGTCAGGGGTGTGAGCCGGTTTTGGGGGTGCGATCCGGTCTTGGTGGAGACTCCGTACAGTGCACTGATCCACCGAGGCCCGCAGTGTCAGGATGTTTTTTGAAGCTGAGCTTGGATGCTCGGCTTCTCCTCAGAGAGGCCGGGGTCACCCAGAGGTCAGCAGGTCTGCCTATATACAGCCGCTGCTTCCCTCCTCTGCTTGGCAAATGTTTCTATCACAGGTTGAACTGTTTTATTTTATTTCTTTATTTTTTTTGGCTCTGGATCCAGATATGTTTGTGAATGTATGTGTGAATATTAGGAGGGTTTGTGGTATCTCTGCCGCAGAATCTCACTCGTCTGGCGACACATTACGCAAAGTCATTATGCGTGCGTAAAGATGGAGACCTCTCAGGCATGTTTCATTATGTAGCTCAGGCCTGCAGGCGAAGCATACACTTAAGGGTAACTGTCTGTAACACTGTGATTTAAAACAACTGCTTAGCACAGATCAAATCATATATAACGGATTAATTTACCTTGTTTCATTAACTCTTTTAATGCGCATTATGCAGCAAAACAGCGCACAGTTTCCCTTTTACGCACTGATTCTCCATTACACCTGCTGTATTTACACACACCAAATGTTGAGTTTACGTCTATATTATTACCATTTAAAATTACGTTAAAGCAACTGGACAACAAGTCCAATTTAACTTTACAGCTAAAAAAAAATAATAAAAAAAGTAATCTTTAGTTTTAACTCGGAGTTTTGGTTGATCCACCCTCCTATAGAAACACTATGGATGTTGGGTTCAATCAGTTTTGTTTCATATTTAATTCAGCGCTCTTCATATTTTATTCGATTGCATTTTTTATGACCTCAAAACCCTGGACAAAGAGCAGGTCGTGTCTGCCCTGCGCTTTCATTCAATGCGATAAATACGGACAAATATTCCCGGCTGCAGTGCAACAAACAAACAAACAACAAAAAAAACAAGCATTTTACTGGTTGAAACGCGTCTTTAAGAAAACAACAGATGTGTCCATTGAAACAAAATTCAAGTTACGACTGTGATTTTTTTTTTTTTAATTTATTTATTTTTAATGATGTAGACAATAACCCGAGGGCTCCTGGATTGAGGGCGGGGTGTAATGACTCTGACCCATCCGGGATGTCTCTCTAATTATTTAGTTTATTAAAATATACATCTCAAATGTAGGATTTTTTTCACATCGAAGTTTATGTCTTTAATTTAAATTAGGTTTAATTTTTGGGGACAGCTGTTGAACAAAAAAAATATCGATGTAGCCCTTTTTTTCTCCCCCAAATAAATCAATAGAGATTAATAGCAGGAAGCCAACAGGGTGGAACAAATGAGTCAACCAAAAATAAAATGCAAACTAACACCAATAAAAATCGGACACATCTGACCAAAAATAAATATTCAAAAATAAGTAAATAAATAAATAAATAAATAAAATGTATTGAGATAGTTTGGCCCAACAACCCACACACACTATGCTGTTGTGGATGGATACTGACGCACAGCCCTTTGACTTAAAGAGAAGCTTTTAATTCATTCTATGACTTGTTTCGAGTGAATTAAATTTCATGTAGTTTCAGTTTAACATTGGAAAACACTTTTCAGCCCTGATAATAACCCAGTGCTCACACTCACACCGTGTATGTTTATTTTACATCACACTATGTCTAATTAAGTTCCCAGTGAAGTGTTGCAGCTGCTTTTACTTTCATTAAAGGATTTTAATTTGAGTTCCAGCTCATGAAAACACAACATGGTGTCATTTGTAAGTGCGCAAAACTGACGTAGTGCCCACAATCACGTGGACTCACATTACGCAGGCAGTGCAAAGGGGGTTTATTGAGTTTTGGACATTGAGTCATGAGGAAAATCTCAGTCTTTTTACAAATATAAAATGGATTATCGAGCGTATAGTATTGCCACTAATTAAAGCACAATTGCATTAAAGTGTCATTATTTACTGTTAATTTCCCCACACCTGTGCGCACGCATTAGTGACAATAGGGCCTTTCTTCACACAGCATTCTCTTGTGATAAAAGATAATGACACATATGTGGCTTGTTTATTGAAAATGCAAAGATCAAAGGTATTTATTGTCACATTAACAGCAAATGCAAAAGCAGTGGGTGCCATTGGGTCACACAATCACTCCAACTAGGCAATTTAAATATGTACAAAAAATAATAATAGTAAATAAAAAATAGCCTGTAGCCATACTCATGAAAGAAAAGCATCTTTATCTGATTTTTTTTAATGTAAAGTGATTATATTTATGTTTTAATTCATAATAAAAGCCTTACTTGAGTATTTCTTTCATTAAACTTAAGTGTAAATTGTTAGTTTTGTGTCATTTGTTTGTAAAATGTCCTCACGCCTTGTTTTTCGTGTGTTTATTCGCTCTGCGCAGACGCCAAAGGCACCATCCGGGAGATCGTCCTGCCGAAGGGCCTCGACCTGGACCGGCCCAAGCGCACGCGGACCTCCTTCACGGCCGAGCAGCTGTACCGGCTCGAGCTCGAGTTCCAGCGGTGCCAGTACGTTGTTGGGCGCGAGCGCACCGAGCTAGCGAGGCAGCTGAATCTCTCCGAAACACAGGTAAGAGTCACATTAGGACAATATTTGCTTACAAGTCAAAATAAAACAAACAATAAACAGGTGCTGCGATAAACAACCTCAACAAAGAAGCTAATAGCTCATTTTATTTGTTAAAAACAACAGTTAGGCCTATGTTAAGGAAGCTGTTAGCTTAGCCAGGTTGCTAGCTCAGGCCTGTAGCAGGTTTTAAAACAAATTAAGCTGTTGCCTCATTTATTCACCAAAGTCAATCTTTTACGTTATTTAAATGTATATTATTTAAAGTGTGCTGCGCACAGGTGTGTTTGGAGGCTGTAATTGGCTCCTGGCCAATCAGGGGGGAGGAGTAGAGGAGCTGCCCCGCCCAAAACGCCGCACATCCGGCTTGTTGAATGGCCACATCTGGGGACTATTTCAGCTTTAAATGTTTACAGTGCTGCAATAATTGATTCAGATTTATAATGTGCGCTGACAGATCAAAAAAAAAAGTCACACATAAATAGGCCTCATGGCTTTGTGCACGCTTGCATGTGCGTAAAACATGGCCATGCTTCAGCAATAGTGTGGCACCACATTTGGACAATTATTAGTCTTTGTATTTATGGTCATTTATGTAGCCTTTAAAAAGCTAGGCTACATTTTAGTCCCCATTTGCATACAAATTGATCAATACTTCATAACTGCGTACAATCTTGCGCACAGTAGAAGCATATTTAATGCATAATGGTTGCATCTGATTTCGTTCCTGTCCAAACAGAAAAAAAGGCAGAGACCAGGACAAAAGCCAAATTATCACCCTCATTTCATAACTCACTATAACATAAATTAAAAATTAAAATAAAGCCTCTCTGCTTCCAGTGCAGCTCATTAAACCTGTGTACAATCTTCCCATGTGCAGCTCAGTGTGTGTGTGTTTGTGTGACTTAAAGAAAGAAACGGTGAAGTGTCTTACATCCCCGTCACACCGGCCCCTGTCGGCGCATCCGGGCTCCTCTGAACACTGCTGACATTTCCACGGCACTCATTCACAGACCCTGCGCGCCTTCATTCAAATGTTGCAGCGCCACGAGCCCAACCCCTCTGTGTTTATTATGTGCGTCATCACTTACACATAGAGCATGCTATAGCTCGTATATGACGCTGCAACACCGCGCTTCCTGTCTCATTTATAGAAGAATAGAGTCATGTAGTGATAACGCACTGAAACGCAACCTTAAATGTGAAGAATATTACTGCACATACGTTTAAAGCGTGCGAGTTTCTGCAAATGGGGTCTTAAAAACGCAAATATCGGCGTGGTTTGCATTTAGTCTTAAGATTGTATTTGTATGGCATAATATGAGCAGCGGTGTTTTATTCTGTAAATACTGGTTCATTTTTCGAGGCTAGTCATGCGTAAAGCGTAAATTTGGCGTTTTAACTGTGATTTTATGATATTTTCCCAAGGCTGGACCTATGAATGTTTTATTTCGGCAGTTTTAAGCAACAGCATGCTCATCAAATACAGATCTAAGTTGATAACAAACATGTCCGTGGGTGCATCTGATCTCTGCGCGTTGCCTTACCTCATCCACCCGTGGTTAAATGACGCACAAGCCAATACGCATGCAGTGGACACTTATCTTAAAAAGGAGCGCCATTTACGGAGAGGTTGTGGCAGGTTTCACAACGAAAACCTCGGGAATAAACCCATAGATTAAAATATGATGCAGTTAAAGTAGGTATATGTCAAAAGTGAGCCCATTTATTTTTGATTTAGCGCTCATAAACAGCAGCAGGCTGGTGCGGAGGCCTGTTTGAGCGTTAAATCACCTCTTGTGTATAAAAACACTTGTTGCAGGAGCTTTACGCATCATCGCTGTGGAGTACACCAACATTAATATTAACCACACACACAAAACGCACTCCAACACAGAGGTGGTGGGGTGGAGGTGTGTGTGCAGTTTTGGGAACACAGAGCAGCCACTGTGTCCCTCATTAGTGCTGACACTAAGGGTGTTAATGGGAGGGCCTGAGCTTCCTGCTGCCGCTGAGGAGACGCTGGGCAGCAACGGATTGGCTGCATGAACACTGCCTGACCTTCAAGTGAGAACCAAATGTAAATAATAAAAGTCTCCTCAGTAATGGCGTCAAATATTGAACCCATCGCGCTGAATTTTCTTAATGCCAGGTGCTATTGAAGCAGCTTTTAAGCGTGATCGAAAGGCTTTTAGTTCGCATTAGTGGACTCTTCCTTTCTTCCTTTTTTTATTTGTGGCGTTTGCATATTTTTAAGCAAATGCAGCATTCAAGGCTAATCACGCCAAATCACAAAGGGAATGAAGCTCTCAAAGTTTTAGGGCCTTTTTAAGCGACGTGTTTGTGCTGTTTTCTGGTTTCAGGTATTTGTTGGTGTGTTTATACTCAAGGTTTTCACAGGAGGTGATTTGATTTTCATGCTCAAATAAAAGATCAATGGGTTTAAAAGCAGCCTTATTATAGGAAAGAGCGTTTATATTTTCTTTATATATCATTATGAGCTCTTTCTTGTCATTTGAGGCTGTTTGCATTGTGCATCTATGTATAAACAGGATATTCACTGTTCTCAAAGCTTTCTTATTGATAATATTTCTATAAATACACACACCAGAAGGCCTTCGCTCCTGTTTTCTAGGTTTTTAAAGTGACATGATTTCTGGTGGGAGCTGGAAAACTTTTTCTTTTCTCCACTTCGTTGGGTTTGGAGGTTTTAAAAAGGAGTGCACGCTTCATTTCAAAGCAACAAAAGACACTGAACCTGCAGAAGCTTCGTGTTTGGGATACAAAGTCGAGTTTTGGGGCTTTTCAAAAAAGTTTTCTCCTTTATTTCATTAGTTACGGGGATTGCAATCCAAGTATTAACCTTTAAAGTGCTGAATTAAGTTTTAATCTCTGTAAAAAGATAAAAATCAGCTGTTTTGTTTTACATAAACCTGTCGCATCCAAAAACTAACTGCGGCTGTATTTATCACTGTGAAACACAACTTGAATTTAACCCCAAAAATCTTACAAAAATTGAATTTCCCCTCAACTTGCATTCAATTTAAATCAAGTCAGCTTTCCCTTTTTTTGGGAAACATTAGCAGCCATAACAGATTACAGCATTATCACACACCTTCTTTACAAACAGTTTTTTATGAACGTGACAGGCCTCTTTATCTGTGACTGAAACACAAATACTAATTACAGTAATATGGGAGGTTGGATCGTTAAGTGTTTTTTAACAATGTTTGGGGATTTGGTCATTGACCCATGGCGTAACTCCAATTAGTTTGGTCAGGTATTCAAACTGATCACGCAATGAGGCAGCAGACATTGGAAACGCACACACACATGCACACACACACACACACACACACACACACACACACACGCAGAGGCAAAATGCAAAAGAGGATAAAATGTTGACAGACCTAAACATTGTAGAAAAAGCGATTTTTTAAAAAGACATTATTAAATGATTATTAGGCCTCCAAAGTATCTCACAAGATGCTCATAACTTGGATTAAACACAAAAAATATATTTTTATTTGAATGTAGTGATTTTAATCATTCACATTTTCATCTAAAAAAACAGTATTCTAAAACATTAATCATTACACAAAAAATAAGAATAATATATGATTAATAGATTCATGTGTCACTAAAGTGTCTCTTCAGGACGCACAGAACTTGGATTAAACATACATTCTAATATTTTTATTTTGGTTGTATTTCTGGCGATTTTGACTCAAGTTTTATCTTATTTCTGTCCTAAAATTGATCAAAACGGTGACTTGGGGTTTATAACTATACCCAGACATTGACTATTGCACACAATTTCTTCTCCAAAAACCTTTCTTTTGATAAGACACACAGCGTCCAATAAACAGGGCAAATGGGAGTAAACATAAGACAACTTGACTGAAAGTAAGAGTGATATGTCTCCAAAGTATCTCTCCAGGACGCACAGAACTTGGATTAAACATAAATCCTGACTAATATTTTTATTTTGATTGTATTTCTGGCGGTTTTGACTCAAGTTTTATCTTATTTTTGTCCTAAAATTGATCAAAACGGTGCCTTAGGGTTTGTAACTCAAATATAAATCATGACGCACAATTTCTTCTCCAAAAAGTTTTCTTTTGATTCAACATATACCCATAGCGTGCAATAAACAGGGCAGATGGGAGTAAATATAAGACAACTTGAGTAATAATAATACTTATATATATATACTTCTTTTATTTTTAATGTATTTCTGGCGATATTGGCTCAAATTTTATCACATTTTTGTCCTAAAATGATCAAAACAGCGCTCTGGTGTTTGTAAATATCTGAGTATAAACATCCACTATTGCGCGTAATTTCCTTCCCGAAAACTTTTCTTTTGACAAAGTTTCAGTCAGCAAAGACCCACAGCGTCCAATTAACAGGGCAGAGGGGAGTAAATATAAGACAAAGTGATCATTAGATTCACATGTCTCCAAATTATCTGTCCAAGACGCACAGGATTTGGATTAAACGTAGAGCATGGATTAAATTGTGGTTTCCGAGTGTATTTCTGGCATTTTTGACGCAGAAATTTACGATATTTTCGTCATAATAGTGACATTAAAAAAGCGACTATTGGTTGATAAGTATAGTGAAACACTGACCAATTTCTCTTTTGATAAATGCCTGACAAAGTCACTCAGCGTCCAGGACAAATAAGAATAAATAAAAGAAATGAGAGCGTCTAAAACGGGGTGGAGTCTCCCAGATGCGGTGCTGCTGGTCTGGAAAAAAAAACGATTTACTGCGTATTGTTCGTTATTTGCCTCAGAACTGACACAAACATTAATAGTATATGCATATTTTTCAGTAAATTGCAGCCTGCACGACTTTATGTTTCCATTTCATCCTCCAAAACGCGTAAAAGCGCACAGAGTTATTAATCAACACTATTGTCGTCGTTTTTCTCGATCAGACATCTCTAAGTGTTTCCTCTTGCAGAAGACAGCCGCTTTCCTCCAAATTAAACCTCTAATGCGGTGTAAATGTGTCTGAGAGCAGTCAAGGAGCTGCAGCTTCTGGATAATGCAGCCTTGTTCTCATATGTGAGCGTTACATTCGTTTCCAGAGACGTATTTTTGTCTCTCAGTAGCTGCAGTGTCCTGAGAGAAACAGACACCTCTTGGTGCGTTCAGTCGTCACGCTGCGGTAACGCGTTACTGTGTAATCCGTTACCATCTCGGAGCTCTTCCTTCGTCCCGGCAGGTGGCTCCCCGCTACAGGGTAACACAGGAGGGGGTGGTGCGAGTGTGTGTGAGTGTGTGTGAGTTTGCACCATACACACACACACAGAAACGTTGAAGTAAAACATGAGTTACCTTTATGGTCAGTTTGCTGTGGATGATCACAGACTGGATGTTCAGGGATGTTCCAGCTTTTATTGTGAAGGTATGTTTCCTGCATGAGGAGGAGGATCATTTGAATTATTTGTAGGAGTAATTCATGTTTGAAAACTGTGTGAATCTGCTGTGAATGGCCACAGAGACAGCGTTAACTGCTGTCTCTGAGGAGCACTTTTTCATCTCAAACTACTTCTTAGCTCATCAGATGTATCTCCAAGTATTTATATGAACATTTCAGAGGCTGTTTCTCCTGTTTTGTTCATTAACTTAAATTCCACTGCGTAAAATGTGCCAAACATTGTGTTTTTAGCATCAAAAGGCCAAAAATCGTTGACACATTCTTGGTGGTGTCCTGCCTGCTCCGACAGGTTCACCAGTGTGACTTGAGGAGATTTCCAGACACCCTGCTGTGTGGTCACTTTAAGCTCCTCCACAGTCCTCCTGAGTGGAGTGCAACTGCCGTGTATACGCTGCCATTGTATCAGTCCATTGTTGTTTGCAGCTCTTCCATGGAGAAGCTATGGGTTTAATGGTGTCTGGGCTGTGTTAAACTGGTTTTTAATCCTGCAGCAAATGGGAGAGAGCTCAGCGATGGAGTCGTGTTTAATCTTTAACGTCAGGCTGTGGGTGAATGATGCACATGTGTGAGCAAGTGTTGTCTCTTTTTGTCACAGTTGTTTGAGGATTTTGCATTGACGCATTTTTGTTTTAAAGCTTTAAAGTGGCTGTAATTTTAGGAAGAGGATGTTCAAATGTGTTTTAAAATGTCACAGAAGCCTTGCACTTAATATTTAGCTGTCACAAGTTTAAATATCTGCAGTACAATTTAATTCAACCAGAACAGGTGTTGTGTTTTTAGAGAAGGAAACACCTAAACTGTTGTAATTTTGTTGTTTAGAAAATGTGATTGGGTGATGGGTGGAGGCATGACTGATAATGACACCTACTGTGCCTACTGAACAGTTAGCCAGCTATTAAATGCACCCACGTTTGCAGGAAGTAAAAATAATTTAGGACATAATACACCTGTGAGCGCAAAAATGTGATTCATGTGGATATTTATTGTTAAACCAAGCACACAAACAGGCATTTGACATGGAAAATTAGGTGAGAAATTTCCGTTTTAAATGTGTTCGTGACTTTAATAAACATTAAATAATTAGACTGACTCAAATATCAGCTGTATGTGTGACACACACTGTCGCACAGTGCATCAACCTGTAGTGCGTAGATTTCATTCAACATTGTTTGAGTGTATAAAAATAGGGAGTTTGGGGTCCTCCCTCAGGAAATTGTGAGTGTCAAACACTTAATTTCCTGCACTCAGGTGAATTTTTATGCGCCAGTATGCTTGCACACAGGATGTAAACAGATTTTATTATTGTTTTTTCTCTGCTGTATTTGTGTGTGTACAGGGGCGGAGGGTTTGTTTCAACATGTGGATGGGGGGAACAAATATTAAATGGGGGTTTGAGGGGTCCTCCACCTGAAAATTTTGACCATCAAACACTTAATTTCCTCCATACTGGTTAATTTTTATGCACTAGCTTGTGCCTTTTCTCAATTTATGGTGTAAATGTCTCAGATTTCATCAAAATAAAAGTCCTCTTCTACATTAATATTTTCTTGTGGGGTGGGGGACAGGTATTGAGGGGGTCATGTCCCCTGCGTCCCCCCAAAATCCACACCTATGTGTGTACACAGGGTACTTTTTCTGCAGAATCGCCCTTTTAAGATTAATAATTTTGCTACTGGATTATAATTATTGATGCTTTAACACATACGCATCACTTTTATGTTGAAGCCGGTAAAAGTGGGGTTAATTTTAATTACTTTATCTACTCCTGTGTATCTTAATCTATAATTATGTAGCATAATTTATCAGTTTAATTCTATTTTTCATTAAAAATCTGAATCTGCAAAGTAAGTAAAGCTTTAAAATAAATGCATTGAAGTAGAAATTTGCCTCCAAAATAGTACGAAATTGAAACACTAGCAAAGTAGAAGTACCTTGAAATTGCATGCATTACTTGAGCAAATGTACTCTATTACATTCCACCACTGAAAACAAAAATTCTTTGTAGTTGTCAGTATGCGTTCAAAATAAACTGTTTTTAAAATCCAGTCACACATTGTCAAATATGTGTTAGTTTCACTGTCTGAACCCAACTTTTTGACTCAAAACAAAAAAACGATGAGCCTGCCTTTGGAAAAGAGATTGATAGAATAGAAAAGAAAATACTTAATCGCACACTTTTTGCATGCAAAAGGCAACAATTTGGGCAAAATCTGATATTAAAAAAGGCACATTAAAACACATGATATCGCATCCAGACAGGCAAGGGCGTAGGTTTTGTTTTAATATTTGGGGAGACACATGAAAAGAGGGGAGGGGGTCCTGTACACCAAACACTTAATTTCTTGTATTTAAGTGAGTTTTTATGCTTCAGTTTTTGGTGTAGACGTCATTAATTTTATAAAAATAAAAGTCCTCTGCTACTTTAATGTTTTATTGGGGGGGGGGGGGGGGGGGGGGGGGCAAATGCACACACTCGAAATATTAAGCGATATGTGTCCCCTGTGTCCTCCCTCAAAATCTAAATCTATTCAGACAGAGCACATTTTATGTATCTTTATTGGCTCACATTTGAAGAGAGTGTACGGAGGCCAGCAGGGACAAATTCTGACAACAAAAGCAAAGACAGAAAACCTTATACATCATGAAAGCATTCATTATATGGAGCCACATCTTCACTGATTCACCTGCTACAACACATTTTTAGTTGGCGTCCTCATGTGCTTGATATGATTTAAAACCACGGGCCACCTTACTGTGAAACATCTGACCTCCGACAGGTGTGCACGTCATCTGAGATCAGCGTCACACTTCCTCTCATGTTCTGCCTGCTGTCTTTCCTCTCACACCGACAACTCTCTGATACCAAACCGCCTCGAGCGCAGTTCAGTGATGGCTGTGAAAACTTTAAAATGATGCTTCTTGTTGCTGCCTCGTACTGTTTTTGTGTCTTGTGGTTTCCTGTGGCACGGAGGGAGGTCAAAGGTCGGCATGCTGGGGCGTTTTTCAACACGCAACACATTTTTGATTATCTTGCAAAGCAATCTATAAATAAAAGGAATTAGTAGTATTGTTATGAGCACTCTGGCAGGATGGAGAACCAAAGTCAGGCTCTTTAGAAACTAGGTGACCCTTAAATGACCTCTTATGAAACCTGGTAAATCTAAATTCCCTGTTAAGAAGTTACCTGCTCGTGGTTTCAAATTTAATCTAGAGGCATTTATATGATATGAATGAAGGGTTGTATAATATTTAGGCATTGTAGTAGTCATAAAAGGACACAGGCGCACAGGCTGGGTTTGAAAACTATATTTGTCATCTCAAAAGACAAAAAAAAAAGACTCAGCTTGGTGCCACGTACGGTAGGAAATCTGTGCTTTCCTCTGCAGGCCGAGGCGAGAGGAGACGAGATGACAAGTTGTGTTTATGTGTTCGTCTACGTACAGTGAATGTCCTCGTTGTGTGTATTGTTCTCCATGACGGCCCAGACAGACGGTGTCTGGCCACTTGTCTGGAGCGTAGAGGACCCGGCCATGACGTATAGCCGTGCAGATGTAGCAGAGAGGAGGCAGCACAGTGTGGGGATTGTCCAAACACTCAGAATACAGAAAGGGATAGGAAGGGACGCAGACAGACGGAGAAACACTCGCTGCTTTGTGCTCTCTGTTAAAATGTTTGGACTTGGTGTTGTAAAGAAACTCTTCCTCTTTACTCTGCGGTGACCTAAAGCGAGAGCGTCGTCCTCAGAGCGGGAACTTTTGTCTGTGTGGCTGATGGTCAGGAGGAAGAAACCTGTGAGGCTCTGATTATCTAATCAACTGATTAGATAATCAGAAGGACATAATAGCAATTAAGTCGTATTTGCCTTTGTCCTTAATCACTCTCTCAGATTGAATTGACTTGTTTCATCAGCTTCTAGCAGAGTGAAGTGTGTGTGTGTGTGTGTGTGTGTGTGTGTGTGTGTGTGTGTGTGAAGATGGTGTAATTTACAAAACATATGGAGGACCATGTAATCCTTCAACTGATGTGAAAACAGAAAAATCAGCAAAATTGGATACAAGTGGTTTTCACTTCTCTCTCTCTCTCTCTCTCTCTCTCTCTCTCTCTCACACACACTCACACACTCACACACACACACACACACACACACTCACATGAGCGCCCCACGTTGCCCTCACGGTCAAAGGTCGTCCATGCAACCACTTTGTGTCATTCGGCAAGCAAATGTGTAATGCAATTAAAGTGGCAGATTACCTGCGTGGGAGCTTTCAGACACCTGCCAGTGGAGAGGGAACGGAGAATCCCCACCATGTGTTCACAAAACAGCGTGTGCACAGAAACACTGACGTAGAAGTAGTAACTCAGCTTGAAAATACTTTGTGACAAGTGAAAGTACAAGTGTGTGACTGTCTTTTGGCAAAATGTGCTTGAAGTTTGAAAAGTGAAAGTACTTGTAATGCAGAATGGTGTGTTTGTCTTCTTGTTTAGGAAGTGTGACTTTCCATTTTTGTCAATTTAACAAAATATAAATCTGCCAAGACCTTTAAATACATTAAAAAAATGAAGCAGGCATAAAAATGTACAAATCTTGAGTCATAATCACTCAAAATATTAGTTTAGAGCAATTGTAGGTGTAATTCCAGGAATAAAAAGTTTGGTTTTGTTTGCAATCTTTTTATTTCTAAATATTAAGTGTCATAATTAGATTAAATTGTCTGAATAAAGCGGTTGAAAGATTGAATTTTGTGTCACAAAATAGCGGAAGCTCTCTGAGGCCCCTCCCACCCCTTAAAAAACGCAAAATGGTTTAGTCCACCCCTGCACCAGAATTCGTCTTTAGATGCAGCCACAGCAGAGTGAGTTACTGCTTATACACCGTCATGTCTTTTTCCAATGAAGGGAAATTGGGTTTCAAAAAGCGAAAGAATGAAAAGAAAGGGAGAGAAAGCAAACTGACTCTGAAAAAAAAAATTCAAAAGGTACATCTCAGAGACATGGATCCAGAGAGGAAAGACGGGGCCCACAAAGACAGGGCCCAGAATTTGGTGCTATGCCCATATACACACATAGATTTCAGGGGGGTGCAGGAGACCCCTCAATATTTAATACATGTGCAAATTATTTATTTTTGATCAAATTTAAGACAATTACGCCATAAATTGATGCAGAAAGGCACAAATTGGTGCATAAAATTCACCAGAATGAGGAAATTAAGTGGTTGTGGGTCAAAATTTTCTGGCGGAGGACCCTCAATCCCGGCCTTTATATAAGTGTCCTTAATGCAAGAAAAAACAAAACAAAAATATATGTACATTCTGTCTCCAAGCACCAAATTAACACATAATTTGTGGTCATATTTCTCTCGATGATTTAAAAATGAAGTGATGATATTATACACACTATTAAGTAGCAAAAAAAAAAAAACTATTAAAAAGCAAAAAAAATATTCTAGATTTAGTCATCTTTATTCTAATATTTATAAACTTATCTAATCTAAAGAGCAACTATAACTGTTTAGTTAAATTCAGTGGAGTAAAGTGTCCAATATTTCCCTAAAGTAGCAAGAAATAGCTATACTTAAATGTAATTAATTGCTTTCCATCGCAGCCAAAATCATAATTTATAAATGAGTCTCAGAGGGCTTCTCCATCTGTGCAGCGTACGACACCCTCTATCATTAGACTCTCAGTTTGAGTGAGGAAAAACTCCCCCAAAAAGAGAAATGTCAGGATGGATCCCTCTTCCAGAACAGACAGATATGCCATACATGTTGTGTGCACAGACGTCAGATATAAGGATAAAAGAGTGTTGTGCGTTTAAGAAAATCCAAATTGAGGCAGCTGAGTTGTGAAAGCCTCCTCAGTTTTAAGATGTCTGTGTCTTGTTTGTGCCAGCTGTGACAATAAAATCAAATATGATTCCTAAAAGAACAAAAAAAACCACAATGTCATAGGCGATTCGAGTGACTGCGGGGTGACATGCAAGAAAAGTCATGGACCACATTTGGGCCCCCGCTGATTTCTCTGGCGAATGAAACATCTCTGACATTACAGTATGCGGAGGGAGGAGGTGAAGGCTGTTATCTGAACCTGGTGGGGTTCACTCTGGCGGTGAATGGACAGGAGGACAGGACAGGAGGGGAGGGGAGAGGCAGAGAGAGAGAGAGGTGGGCCTCATAACAGTCCCAAGTGCTTTTGCGCTAAGGAGGATTAGGCAGCCATATCTACTAGCAATTCTATAAGACGGGGTTAACCCCTGGCTGAACCTGGCTAGACATGTGCTGCGGTGATGGAGGACCAGATTGGGTTTATTCAGACAAAGTTAGGTGATGGAGGGGGCTTTGAGGTGTAGTGCTGGTCGTGGTGTTAGCACAGGTTTGAAGGATGATGATGATGGGTTGATGAGGACAGGAAAGGACAGGGTGTGGAGATGAACATGGGAGCCATAGGATGGATGCTCAGGGCTGTACACAAGCCATGTTTCTTTGTGCTCTCAAATTCATTGTTTTCAAAGTAGACGCGCAGCAAGCACTCTCAAACGCCAGAGGTGCACACGTGCACCTATTTTTCAGGATGCGACGGCTGTGCCCTGAGATAAACAGAGTGTGTGCATCGTATGTCATGTGGTGAGGACCAACCAATCACAGCTGATGGTTGTGTTTCCCTTCTTCTGTAAATATCAGTCTGTGATAAATATGGAGAAGAAGTTGATTATTTTAGTGCAGGGCTGCTGGAGATTTTTGTCTGTTCTTATAAACAGTGCCTGGAGGAAGATCAGCTCTGCACTCAGGATTTCAGGTAAACAGGCTATGATTTGGTGGTTGTTAGTTTTGTTTAGCAGCCTCAGATGCAACCGAACAAAAAGGCACAAGAGTAGCGCCCAGCGCCCGACCTCATGTTTTCCAGGTGGTTAACAACCATATTTGAGTCACCAGAGCCAGAATCAAACTCAGAGCCAGAGGACACTGACCTGCCCCAAAATCAACCTCGATCTTCTCAGTCTGCAGCAGAATGGTCATTTTTATTTATTTCAAAACTCAACAGCTCCAGTTCCTGGATAGTGTAGGGGCAGGGTTTATAATAAAGATTGCTCCATTGTGTCATCGGGCAGGCTTACAGCCCTGCTCAAAAAATCCTAGAGACAGAAATGGTGAAAACGGTCAAATACAATCAGTTCTATGTGGTTTTCAGTTTTTTTCATGTTTTCAACAAGTGTTTTCTAACATGAATAATTTTACTTTACACTGACTATGGTTAACTGACCTTAGAGACTAGAAGCTGCAACAATTAGTCGAATAATCGATGACTAATCGACTATTAAATAATCAGTGGCTAATTTGGTAGTCGACTAATCTGTTTGAGTCATTTTTTCATAGAAAAGTACTGTAAAAGTGCCCCAAATTACTCTTATTGCAGCTTCTTACATTCAGATATTGCCAGTTTTACACACTCTCCCATGATGGTGAATTAAAGCCCTTTGGAGTGAGCACAAAATAAGACATTAGATGACATAATTTTGGGGGTTTGGGAGAGACAGACACATTTTTCGATAAAATGATGAGTCGACTAATAGAAGAAATAATCAACAATGAAAATAATTGTTAGTTGGAGCCCTATTGTAAAGTACAATAACCGCTAAAATGTATGACAAAAGTCAGTTTTGGCCCAAATTTAGCTTAAGGTAGATATTTCTTTTAGTCCATATGCACAAGTTTAAAATTTCTGTTGGAAAAACACCGCCCACTCGCCAGAATAACATGTTTCTGCAAAACACAGTTATGTTTTTGTACATGTCACACACATCACATCAGCATTAATAAAGTGACAGTGTTTAGATTACATTTACATGAGCTGAGTTTCTAATCCAGAGAAGGAGGGGAATGTGGATGGCATGACATCGAGGTGAGACGGCGCCCAAGCTGCAGGACAAAAAAACATCAAAGTTTTTAATGAGATGTAGGGACGTTTCTAGACATTATTGTAGCAACTAAACCGGGTATTTTAAGCCAAAACATGGTTTATGTTTCTAATCCTACCCAAGCAATTTTTGTCGTCATCTTTAAAAGCCTGCAGCCATTTTCATGCTTCAAACTGTTTTGTCATTAAAACAGCTACCCCCTCTGCCAAAAATAAAAATCTTAAAATGCTTTAACAAGCGCAGAAACAGGATACTCAGATGACAATATAACAGAAAGCCAAACAGTTGTACCAAACATAAGCGAGACAAATCTAGAGTAAAGTTTGGATGTATAAAACACGAGGACAAAAAACAAAAAATGTACAAATGTTACATGTCTGTGGTTTGCAGAAACGTACGGTGCCAATATTTATTCAGTCTCATACAAATAAAATAGAATAATAAATGTTTTTTAGAGCCTGTTTTTAACCTAATTTTCTGTGAGGTTATAAATGCCTATTTTTCTAGAGTCACTGGTCCATCAAAGGGTCCACAACCCTTAAAGTAAAAGTTAAATTTACCGAAACAACAGCCACTGTCCGTTATCAAAGACAGTCATTTAACTGTAATTAGTCCTGGTGTCATTAATATAATCTGTAACAATTAAGATTAAAGACCAATGAGTGGATCCATCACACACAATTGAGCCTATCATCCCATTTTCTTTTTGGTGTCTCCAACAATGGCGACCACTGGTCCGTCACATACAGTATAGCTGCATGGTTTCCACTGGTGCATGACATTACATATAGTTGAGTATCCACTGGTGTGTTACATGCCGCTGAATGGCCACTGGTCCGCCTGGTACAGTCTCCATGGAAAAGCGTTTTCATTGTGTGCTGCAGCTCATCACATGCCTGGGATCAGGGGGTCTGTACAGGGTCACCGCGGGAGCAGCGAGCTGCTGGAGGGGTCATAGAAAGTGTGAAAGACTGTCACCAAGTATCCTTCTTAAAGACTTTACCGTCACAATCCTGCATTTCACTCTGCATTATCGGCAGGAGAGTGTGATAGTTAATGCTCTCCATCGTCGTAGCTTAGGTCAGTCCAGCTTTAATGCATCGCATTGAAGTGATTAAAGACAGAGCGATGAATATACGAGCGAGAGAAGTATACAAACATCTAAACAAACATTCTGACTTGGATCATGTTGGGGCAGAGCTTAGCTGATGTATTGAATGGGCGCATATGGATGCCCAGTTGATCTGTGCACTGGGTCCTTGAGCTGGCTTAACCTTTCTACCTCTAGCCCAGTTTGTGCCGCTCTCTTTGCAGCTGTCTGGATTCACAGCGCAGGCCTCTGATTGGCTGACCCTTCCCCGACTGGCCTGTGTATTCATGCATGCTGGGCCTGATCATCTCTCCCTGACCTTGAATTTACCCCGCCCTGCATACATTCACCCCATCCTCTCATTTTTGATCCCCTACCTTGTTGTCCTGGTGACGTCCCACCTCTCTCTGATTTTGTCCTCTTGCTGCTTCTTTAATTGAACGTATAGATTAGACAAAAGACGTATGCTGATGATACACATTTTTTCTTTATGTTTTTGTCCTTAATATGCACAACAACACACATGCACGCAAAATACCTTTACCTATAATTATCAGAATACCATTAACTGTATAATTAAGAAAGTAAACCTTATTTCCATGGGCAGCACAGTGCTTAATAGGCATAAAATACAATAAAATAAAACAAAACAATTACTTAATTTAATTTATTATTATTTGAAAAGGGACAATTTGCATTAATGAGCATTCAAACTAATGTAAATGTACCTGAGTTAAAGCTGAAAGGTCAGTTTTCATCAGCAGGCCTTTTGCCTAATGTTGTGAGGCATCCTAGAATAATAATCAAAATAATACAATATGTACAAAAATTTAAAAAAAATGAGCATGAGCACACAAAATGCAACGTACAATATCAGTACAGTCATGTCAAAGATGGATAAAAATAGAAGCGCTAAATTATTCAAATAAAATTAAATACAAAATTTTACATTAAAGAAAACAGTTAGGGCTGGGAAATATTACATATTGAAAAATGTCATTGTGTAAATATTTTGTAAAAGCACCAATAGTCAACCCTACAATATCCTTATCTAGATATTTGGCCAAAAACATCTTCATACCATCCAGCCTCAACACCAGCCAACACAGGCAGGTTTTTATTTTTACATGTGGCAGCTGACCTGAAAAGAGAAACTGTATCACTGTAGGAGCTGTAACATGACTTGTCTTGGGTCTGAATTACAGAACTTGATGCAGGAAACAGGGTTGAAATATCAGAAATGCATGAAGGGCTTCAAAAGTAATCAGTCATAAATTGAATTCTTATACGACAGTACATCAAATTTGCTGTCACAGCCTCACACATTAAATCATTACATCATATTCCTGCTCTCCTCTTGTAATTACACATATATAAAAGCACATTTTTGTGTTGTATTCCTTTGTCTTACACCATTTTTTTTTTTCAAAAATCTGCAGTTTTCCTCTTTTCGTGATCAATGTCTCATCAGGGTTTACACAATTCACACAGAGAGGCACAAATATGTTTTAACAACTGACTCTTACGTAGATGCAAAGTAAGGAAAAAAAAGAGAGGAATAAACTTTGTTCATCCACCCCTCCTGCTGCTTTGCTAATCATAATCATAATCACAGTCTTCTTTTTCAGATACAGTTTTCAGTCTTCAATGACAAGGCTGGGGTTAATATATCTTTTTTTTAAGATGTCTTGCCTTGTATGCCACAGAGCTCAGTGGTTCAAAAACAATTTAAAACACATCAGTGTGTCACACTGGGTGACATGTTCATTCATTATGATGAAGATGAGCACTGCAGTTGAGCTTAAAAGTTCTTAAATTCACTGTTCTGCTGTTGTAAATTTTCACAAGAGCACCAAATGTGTATTCATCCGCAGGTGAAAATAGTCCCCAACAAAGCACCATTAATTGCTGTTAGAGTGTTTGATAAAAACTACAGAGCCCAGGTGACTCAGGTAATTACTGAGGCTTGGAGAAAGAAAAAAACCACACCACTATTCAACACCTGTGACATTTCCAGCCGTGTTATTGTTAACTAAACTGGTTATTTTTTAACAAGATATCAGGATATTCCCAAGTGTGTTTTTGGTGACAAAACCGAGTATTTTTTCCCAAAACATCAAGACATTTCCAGCCATATTTTGGGTGACAAAACCAGGTATTCTTTAACAACATGTCTGGACATTTGCAGCCATGTTTTTGCAGACAAAAATTGATATTTTTTTTACAAGATATTGGGAAACTTCGAGAAGGTTTGTGTCACCAAATCATGTCTTTTTCAAAAAGATGTCAGGACAGTTGTAGTTTTGTTTGTGGCGCCAAAACCGGGTATCTGTGAACAAGATGTCAGAACATTTCCAGCCATATTTTAGTAACAAAACCAGGTATTTTTTTTTAACAAGATGTTGGAATATTTCCAGCCATGTTTTTGGCAACAAAACCGAACATTTTTAATGAAACATCGAGACGATTCCAACCGTGTTTTTGGTGACAAAACTGGGTATTCTTTGAAAAGATGTCTGGACATTTCCGGCCATATTTTTTGTGATTAAACCAGGTATTTTGTTACAAAACATCGGGGAATTTCCTGAGGCTACAGTTTGTTACACCAAAACTGGATCTGTTTTGAAAATATGTTGGGACATTTCCAGCTGTGTTTATGGTGCCAAAACCGGGTATCTTTGAACAAGACATTAGGAAATTTCCAACCGTGTTTGTGGTGACTAACACAGGTATTTTTTTAATGAGACGTCAGGACATTTCCAGCTGTATTTGTGGCAACACATTCTTAAAGTCAAAGCATGTTTTCCACACTCCAACCACAAGTATTTTTTGTGCCTTTTTGCTTTTTGCACTTCTTCAGTAGTAATCAGTGAGCCTCGTACCACAGACAAGGCAGGATAGTTAGGTTAGTGTTTCAATGGGAATGTTTGCCATTAAGGAAAATACAGAATAAAACCAGACTTCTCCTGAGATGGCAGCAGTGTTCTTGTCATTAAATCAATAGCAAAAAGTCTGTGAGAGGAGGACAATCACTGTTCAAGATGTACTTGACCTAAAACCTCAATTACATGACATTAGTTAGTAATGTGAATATGTTTTTGTCTTAGCTTGGCCACCCTCACCTCAGTCCTAACCCCCTCACCCGGGCTCTACCCGTGCCCCAGCCTAGCCCCAGCAGGCCAGAGTGCAGAGCGGAGTGCAGAGGGCAAGGCCCGGGCAAGTGCAGGTCACGCCAGATCCAGATCTCCCTTGGTAATCTCTGCCCTAGCTCTGAACCCTGGATCCCATTAAAAAGGATTTACATCCAATAGTGTAGATGTACTAAAGGCAGCTTTGCTTTCTTCTCTTCTCATGATTTTCCCCCTCTAATAAAATCCCTATAAAACACCAGCGAGTTTTTTTTTCCCTTTCTCTCCCAGCAATGGATCGGAGGACTGTGATGTGAACAGTGGACTGAGCCACACCCACAGCACGGGGATAAAAGCGAGGGATTGGTTGGGAGTTTCATCTGTAGTGAAAGCTTTTAAAGGGATGTGGGTGTTTGGCAGGCAGTGGCGCATGAGTAAAACACAGAGAGAGATTTTGGAGA
Organism: Epinephelus cyanopodus; assembly: GCA_026686955.1. NCBI lineage: Eukaryota > Metazoa > Chordata > Actinopteri > Perciformes > Serranidae > Epinephelus > Epinephelus cyanopodus. The sequence goes on from CM048934.1 coordinate 13,000,055, forward strand.
GGCGGTATGTGAGCTAACGAGGAAGAAATATAGAAGCAATGACACAGAGATCATTTCTGCTGCTTGTTCCACCCTCCTGTCATCTCCCGCCCCCCCTCCACCTCCCCTCTTATCTCCATCTCTCCCTCCTTCTGTGCCTCTTTTAGTAAGACTTGCTGGCGTCAGTATTCCTCTCTGAGCTGGTGGATCCTCTCCGATCCCATTATTTGTGTCGTGGTCAGTAGTCGAAACTATGATCTCACTTGCCCCAGCTGCCTGTTGAGCCTTTAGAGTGCAGTGATACTGTAGTTATCACCGGCTAGCCTGATTACCTCCACACCACCACGACTATATTTGTCCTTTAACCTATGCCACCCAATTAGGCTTCTTCATTACGGTGTTTTAGGAGATAAACTGGTGCCAGCTGCACGAAGGTGCTGCGCTGACACGCTATAGGCTAAAGGAGAATGGAGGAGCATCTAGTGCCGACGCAGGAAATAGTTCCTTACATGTAGCAAGGCTGAATGTTCTCATGCAGATCACAGTTTGCATTCAGTCACAACCTGTTATCAACATTTGTCTTTTTATAATTATCTGTAACCACTCTAACCATGTGTTTCAGTTGCTTAACACTTACCATTTATATGCCATTACTTTGATCTTTCCCTGAACTTAAATAGGACCTGTTATTTTTCCCTACTTTCCGTCATGTACGTAAGGTTACACATGGTGGAAGTTCATACTAAATGTGGTTAAAGTTTCAAATTATGAGTTGAACATACATGAAAGTAATCCCCTGTGTTCACACTGTTCCGAGTACTCCAATACTCAGTGTTTCCAGTGTTTTTCTCTAGCTACATGCTAACGCCAGGGAACATAATCTTGCTGATGTTGGTGATTTCTTCACTGCAGTGGATCATATTCCTGCTGGAACATGTCTGGTTGTGCTATACACAGTAGAAAGTCCCACTATTCTCCATTAGTACGGTACAGGACAGAGATGCTTGGATGGGGGGGTTAAAAGAAACAGACAGAACAAACAGAGGATTTCAGACAAAAAGTGAATGCAGGTGTTCCAACACAACACAGTCTCACTTCGAAGTCGTTGAATTCCTGCGCTTGGTCAGTGATTTCTGGCGTCAGACACAGACGAAAAAAGCCGTCATTCACGTCGGCATGATACGCAGCTGGTTGCCGTTATTGTTTAAAGGTGTCGGGGGGAAATGCGATGGGACAAACAACATAAGTTAAGGGGCAGAAGTCCGAGTAAGGTGGGTGGGAGGGGTGGTGACAGGTCCAACAACCACTGACTATCACCCAGGAGGCCAGTGTTCCCTTCCTATAAGACTGTAAAGCCAAACCCTGTTCTTTTTTCTTTAACCCAACCATGTGCTTGTGTTGGCTAAACATAATCATGTGCGTGTGTTGCTGTAGTGCATTTATTTTGAAAAAAACAACAAATAACTGGATGTAAACGTGACAAGGTGAACTGCAAGTGAAACTTAACTTGTAAATATCGATATGTAGCTACACCTGCTGCCCCTCATTTCGCTGTAGTGCTTCGGGATTGACTCCTTAGGCTTACAAAACCCTGGCTTTCTGAATCCGTGTTTTTGAGACTTGTTTGTAAACAGGAGATCCAAGGTGGCAATACTCAGAAATGGCACTGCTTAATTCACTCGTCAAATGTCTTGTAGCACATAAAGACACCATATGTTACAAGGAGATAGTGGACCTCTGATTTAGCTGCGTAAGTATACTAGAAGTCAGTGCTTTGTAGTATTAGTTTAACCCTAATTTAGGTGCAGGCTGAGATGAAACTGTAGGAACTCACCAACAGTTTGTCTGATCGTTTGAAGTTAAGACACTATTTTAAATCATTGCTTTACACCCACACAGGGACAAAAACACCAGAGGGTCCACTCACAGGGCAGTGGGTCTGAGTGATAAACGGGGTCATGTGAGAGGTTCGCTCACTGTGAATGTGTGTGGTTGTGTGTGTGTGAGACTGTCGCGTGTTCTGACCACATGTGACCTCTGAATGTGTGTGTGCTGTGTTGGTACAGTACCTTCACACAGGCTTAATACAGTGTCCCTTTATTTGTGTTTGTTGTTTGTCTGTTGTGCAGTCAACAAAGGATTATGGAACTTTTTATTAATGGAGCCACCGACCATTCACAGGCTTATGCATTTCTGCTGTTACAGGAGTTTCCTTTTAAGTCGTCCGCTGTTGTCAATCCCCGCTGATCAGGGATTAGATTACAGGGTTTCCACGAAAAATCGCGAGTCTGTCCTGAGCCTAAATAACTTTCAGTGTAGTGTTGGGTAAATTTGCGTTGTGCAAAAGTGAGGATGAGTGGATAAAGAGGAGAGGGAAAGGTGAGGATGAGTGGATAAAGAGGAGAGGTAAACATGTTTGTTGCCTGGTGTGACACAGTCGTCTGTTCCGCTGATTTCTATTGAAACAAACCTAAACTTTATGCTTTTGTCAGTCTTTTTGAGCTGTTTGAATTATATGATAATTAGTTTTAACATAAAGAAAAGTTGGATGGACTTCGCCACATTTAATAAACATCACAACAACAAAATTTTCTAGTTTTCAGCAAAGAAACTGCTGGAATACTTATTTAGTTTCCTTTGTTTTCTTTCCTTACGGACTTTATTTAGATTTTTCCGCTCAGAGAGAAAGGTTTAGAGTTACACTTGACGTCTCCCACTCTAAACCCTCCCTCCCCTTCCCTTCCCTCCAAGGTCGACACATGTACATTAAACTAGCAAAGACCAGACAAAAATACTGACTTAAATAGACTGTACATGTTGATACGAACAGACAAACCAACATACAGGATAAAACACACAGGGGGAAAAATGTGTGCAGATAATCAGATTATAAATTCACTTCTTTTATGTCTTATTGCTATTTCCTTTGTTTTCAGATGTGATTAATTTAGTTTATTTGTGCAGTAATGACAATACAAAATACAATAAAAATGACAGTGATTACAGCTCAGGAGAGGAGGGATTATTCAGAGTCGTCCCCTTTTGAAACAGATAAAAAAATAACATTATTACACATCATGACTAAAAGAAAGAACATGTAGCACAAACAATATTCATATACACGAAAGAATGCAAAAACAGTTGCAAAAGACAAAAGAAGAAAGAAAAAAAAGAGGAACCTGACGAATGAGAAGCTCAGATGATAATACTTAATATAAAAGTTATTTCTGATTCAAAAATTAAATAAAATTCACTGACTCCAGCCACCAAATGTGTCGATTTGGTGATTTATCTGTTTTATAAAATTGTAAATCAAACATATTTGAATTTTCGTACAACAAATCAAGATATTCAAGACATTACTTTAGTTTAGTTTACTTCAGTTTAATTAGGAAGGGACAATGCAAATTAGTAAATACACATGTTATGAACATGCCAGAATTAGCCAAAAGGTAATTTTACATCTGTAGTCATTGGCCAAGATGTTACACAAGGCTACCTAAAACACAACAAAGTCCAAAAAGTAAAAGCAAGGGATACACTTTAAAAACTTATTTCAAACATCACCAGGAAATGAGTTTAACATGATTGTTGTTAGTAAGAATGACTCAATTGCAGGATCAACTCGTTATGCATTCACTAGCCAAAAAAAAAGACAAATTGGCTGCTTAACTGGTGAGTAGGCTGTGCCACAAATAGGGCCTTGCACACATGCACAGCAGCTTCTGTATCTGTGCCGGGCTGCAAAGTTGAGCTTTAAGTTTGATGGTTTCTACTCAGTATATAGAATCATCACAGCTTGAGGGAGATAGAAAAAACATTCATACGGTGAGAAACAGAAGTTTTCCCAGTTTCTGACCTCATTTTGTGAGTGACTTCATTGCCTTTATCATCAAATTTAAGCTGAACAGCAGAGCACCAATATTTCATTTAACGGCAGTTTGAGCACACTGAAGTATTACCCTGCAGCCTGCATGCCACACAGCGGGGGACGCAGTAGAGTCTGTAGTGAAACTCGGTCAGGATCGTATACATTTTTCATGTGTGTGATTTCTCTCAGAGGTGGCTCTCCGTGCAGCGATCTCCTGTGACCCCACCGTGCCCTCCAATCAACATCTCACCCAGCCCCGACTTTTCCACACGCTATACATTAAAGCTACGCTGCACTCCATCAATTAAACACGGCGAGCGAGGACAGGCAGAGTTCACCGAGCTTTTCTTCAAGCTGCTGCGGGTGGCGTGATGGCTCTTGTGGTGAAACTCTGAAGTGTTGCTGCCGTGAGAGAGGACGATGGTGCAGATTAGGACTTTTTTGTCTTTTGACATGTCACTTCATTTCTCCTGTGGACCAGTAAAGCTTGATTTGTGGTGCATTTGGACATTTCTGTTCCACATTTTCTGGGCTATATTTAGACGTTTACACACACACACACACACACACACTTGAGTATCTTTCTATTTCAGTGTGTATGATATTCCCACTCCGCTGTAAAGCTTTGATATCACTGCCCGTCCCCATATGTGCATTTGTAGCCCCTGAAGTGTGAGAGGAGATAAAGTGCACGGGACCAAATGTGATCAGATATGAGGAGAAACACAGCAGAGTTGATCCAATGGCTGGTGCCAAGGGATTACAGCATCTCTGCTTGTTCTGCACGGATTTATGCGTGTATGACCGGTTTACTGCGAAGGTGTTGCGTGCTCTCACCACTCGCAACCGTGAGCTCACAGAGCATGCTACAAGCACAGATATGCATCAAGCAGAGGTCACAGAGAAGTCACTAACACGTGTGTGCAGCCTGTGCAAACTATCAACTTTTGGGCATGTGAAGGGGATAATGTCAGGATGCGTTAGCATTAATGAAACATCAGTGATCTGTGCACGTTATAATGTTAAAAGAAGAAGTCTAGTTCATGAGTTATGAATATCTTTTAGCAGGAGAAGCTCAATATAAACACAAGCTTTCTGAAAACTGGCACAAAATCTGAAGGATGTTGTGATTTTTATGATGTACAAACATTTAAAACTTCTTGTTTGAGGCTACTTCATGATGGCAAGCCTACGTAAAGTTTTCCTCAAATATCGCTGGCAATTTTTTTGTAGCCAGGGTTCTCATAAAAACATAAAACAGAGTACAAAAGTAATCGTCAACGACACATCAACACAACAATCAAGCATCTTTATGAGACACTTCGGGCATTCAACTAACTCCAGTGTAAACTCATCGGCAATACTTGATGCCAAGAGCAACTGGCATAGTATAAAAAGCAAGAAAGTCCCCATAGGGTGAGAGGTGGACGGGTCAAACAAAACCAGACTTTCATCCAGCAGACCGCAGTTTGTGTCCAGTGTGAAACCAAAAGTCAGCAATGTTTTAACACATTCTCTTTCCGAGCTTGTCAGATGCCGGCGTTGGTTAGTGGGCCGCCCTTTATCACTTTTGGATGTTCAAGAACAGCGAGTCAGTATACGCAGTTTCTGCTCCTTAAATGCAGACAATCTTTTTCAGAATAATCTCTGAACGCAGAGTAGGGTTGCTTGTTTAGGTTTCGGCAATAGATTATGGGAGGAAGCCAGAGTACCCGGAGAAAACCCACACTGACACGAAGAGAACATGCAAGATCAGCACAGAAAAACTCCCCACTGCGAGGTTCAAACCTCCCAACCCAGTGACCAAGTGTTAGTATTTGACGAGTCGGGAGTGAGACTGGGTTATGTTTAAACTTAACGTTAGGCAATTCATGTATGACGTTAGTAAAGACACGTATTACCGTCACATTATGTTAAACTTAACTAAGTAGTTCTGTTGCCTAACCCTCGCCGTGACTGTTTCATAACAGTAACCAGGTTACAATGTGTTTCATCTGCACAATTCCTTGATATCACCCGGGATAAAATGTTTTGTTCATTTCTGATTTCATTTATTCTACCACTGACGCATTGTTTGGAATAAAAATGATGATATGAATCTTTCTTCCTGGTCGTTACAGGTCAAGGTGTGGTTCCAAAACCGCCGGACCAAACAGAAGAAGGACACCACCAAGGATTCAGACAAACGCTCCTCCTCCTCAAACGAGTCCTTGGCCACCTGCAACATCCTGCGCCTCCTGGAGCAGGGCCGCCTCCTATCGGGCCCTGCCCCGCCTCCTAACTCCCTCCTGGGGCCGCCACACCCAGCAAATGGCTCCCTGCTGAGCAGCCCAGGCGGAGGCTCCTCCTCCTCTCCGGGAATCAGCAGTGGCACTCCTCCTAACTCTCTACCAGGGGGGACTTTTGGGCTGTCGCTTCCGTCCCTGGGTGGCACCCCGCCCTCACCGCGGCTGGGTGTGCCGCCACCACACTCTCTCTGCTTCTCCATGCCGCTGCTGGGGGGCGCTCATCATGAACTGACGTCCGCCTACGGCTGCGGTTCCTCAGCTTTTGAGCCGTACATGCGGCTGGACAGGAAGGAGGCAGACCTGGGAGGGAAGAAGACGGTTTCTTAAGTAATGCGTCCCTCTTTAAGGACATCAGGGGACTTGTCTTTGTCGGGCGTCTCCGCAGTCGTTCACCCCGCCACCTGTTTGACACTTGAGCTTCAGCAGACGGGGAAAGAAAGCGACCTGGACCATGAGAAATGTGAAAAAGGAAGAGACCAGGTTCCTCGTGGCACCATTTTGTGCCACAGCACTGTTGAGCACACTGACACAAAATGGTGGAAAGGACGTGATGTGACGGAGACTCTCCAACATTAAAAAACAAAACTTGTGAGTTTTTGCAGAAATGCCGTGTGTGTGTATGTTGCGTGAACCCTGACAGACAGATGTTTTTATCACCACTCTCTTCGCAGTGGTTTCAAGTGACTCTTCACTTTTTGTCCAGTGAGTTCGTGTGTGTGGTTTTTCTCTCTATACAGGCCTTCATTTACTGTTCAGGAAAAAAAAAAATACTTGACATGGATAGTTCAGACTGAATCAGTGTCTGAATGAGAAGAGTGGTATTTCAAAGAGAGCAGTTTGTACACATTTCAGTACATATTCCCGTACAAGTGGCCATGTTTGATTTTAGTTAATGTGCTATCACGATATGGAAGAAACACTGAAAAAAAAAAAAAAAAAAAAAGAATCGTAGCATTTTAATATCAGTCTGTTTGGTGTCCAGCAGTAGTTTTTGTAAATTCTTTATTTGGTTGTGTTTGTGTATGAAATAATAATGTGGTAGGATCTGGACAAAATGGTGCAAAAATCACATATCTAGATCCGATAGTTTAATATAAAAGAACAAGAGAGGAAGACGCTGGTTAGACTCTGCCAAAGCATTTATGGATTAAGCTTTGGAGCTGTCCTCCAATCACTGAAACAAGTTAGAGATTTGACCTTTGAACCCAGATTAACTTTTAAGTCTCTCCTTCACTGAAACGCCTAATAGACACTGTTTAATAAGACTCAAACATCTGGCCGAGTTTGTTTAAACATGTTTTTTAATTCACAGAGCTGAGTTTGTTTAGTCTGAAAATGGAAGCAGCTTTTTAAGTTAGTTGCAGTCGATGCTTGATCCAGAGATTTCTGTTTTGCATCTTGTTTATCAGTGTGGTCGGGACTACAGCTGCGACAAGTGGTTGATTAAACAACAGAACATTAGCCTGCAGCAAAAATACCCTAAAAATTCTGCTTTCAGAAAAAGTGACAATTTGCTGGTTTTTTTGGTCATATATGACAGAAAATCCCCCCAGCCATGTTGTAAAAAAAAAATCACAGACTAAATGATTAATTCATAAAACACTTGGCAGATTAATCTATAATAATTATTGCCTTGGATGAATATGTGATGTCACAATGAGATATGACGCCTGAAGAATTTGCTGCTGTGATCTCACAGAAATACGTGAAATGACCACAACCTCTGAACAACGCATGACATGGTGGTGACATGTATTGTGTTAAAATTATACAGTGACGGCACAGTTGTGTTTAGGCACCAAAACTACTTGGTTAGGTTTAGAAAAAGATGATGTTTTGGTAAAAAGTCCAGTGTGTAGGGTTTTAGGAGGATGTATAGGCAGAAATCGCATATAACAAGTATGTTTTCCTTAGCGTATAATCACCTGAAATTAAGTATTGTCGTGTTTTCGTTACCTTAGAAAGAGTTGTTTATATCTACACAGGGAGCAGGTCCTTGCTAAAGAGATCGCCATGTTGCACTGCCATGTTTCTTCTGTAGTTCGCAGCCACTCCGCTACAATAGCGTTAGAAAAACAAAGACCTTTTAAACTGCTTTATGCAGTGTGTTTACATGTGTTAATCACCTGGCGTTGCATTTTTAAAACTATGTGTAGGTTCCATAATCAAAATGTTTGTACGGACAAAAGCCAGTAATGGTGTGTGCCAAAAAATATTTGAGAGTTTCTACAATCTCGCTTCCACCTCACCATCTGTGTCGGCAATTTCCTGTCTGCAAAATGTTCGTAAGCATGGGTCAGAGTTTCTCCCATCAAGCCTCCTTCAGGCCTCGTTTTGTGCGTATGCAGTGTCTATAAATGAGACCCCAGGTATATTCGTTTTTGATCGGAAGAGACCTCTGCGGATAATTTGGCTCCCGGTGAAAACCTCCTGAACAATGAACACTGAGGGAATTCTGACCTGGAGAAGTTTCAGCTAGTTGCAATCTGCCACTATATCTTCCTAAATCTTACACACTGGACATTTAAGATAACTGCGTCTGTTACGTACGAGACAACTTTTAGTTCGACACAGAATGAAAGCAGTGGTGTCCTGGGTGATAGTCCTACGTTTGTTGACCCATCCACCACTCTGACCTCCTCTGTATGTGCTCTTTATACAACCTATGGAGTCGTAACATGAACCAACACCCAGTGCGTGACGTCCTTGAACCAGGGAGGTCGTGTGTCCGCCATGATAAAAGATGCTAACTGACTTGCACTGATGGGAGTGATGAAGGAAATAGTCCCCGTGGAGGGTGTTTGATGGGCAACAAAGCACACGACTTTCCCCAGGAGACAGCTGTTAAGACTGTGTGAAACCAAGTGAGCTTTGAGTAACTTTAAGTTGAATTTCAACACAACCACCATTTATTGTAGTGTTCAGAGGCTGTCGTCATTTCCCGTATTTCTGTGGGACCAGGATGGTTTACCCCAGCAATGTTCTTCTTATTTTGAAGTTGCCCATTTCATGGTTTACAGCAACATCACAACTATCAGACGTTCTGTTTCATCAGGTCATATCCATAATCACAAGACTTCTGTTATTTTTACACAGGAAACTTTCTCTGTGTGCACAGACGTCAGATGCACACATCACGTCTTTTTGTCTTTTTAATTTAAATTTGTGTTTGCGCCATGTTTCCCCCTTGTCGATGTTTTAGGATGACTTCTGGCTCGCCCTCCTGTTAGATTTCAGCCCGTCTTCATTGAAAACATTTCCTCAGCTTGCCCCGAATTGAAAGCACTTTACGTTTGTAGGTTTTTGTACCTCCTCCTGTATCTCCTCCTGTTAACTCCTTATTGAACGCAGACTGAAAAACCTCCCAGCTTTAGTAAGAGTCAGTGTTTAGAGTCGGTTTATACTTAGAAAGGTATTTTTCAGAGTTAAAGCTAGAGACCACGCCCCTCGATTTGACTTCAAATTAACCTCAAGATCCAAAATCAGCCCACTTTGAGGTGCACCTTTTTCAACGAACGTTAAATTCATACAGACTGACTGAAGAAATAAAAAAGATCAGCTGTTGTATTTCCCCCCGTATAATTCCATTTGTCCAGGTTTCCCTGTTGTCCAAAGAAAATCAAAACGCACCTGCGAGAACCTGCAATTCTCAACAGTTTGCCCTCAATCTGTGCGTGTCACAAGAGTTCTCGCCCCCTTTCATAACTTCCGTCCTCGTCCGTTTGCTGCGTCTCATTTTCACCTCTTATTTCACCGGGTGTCTATTTATTCCCAGGTTTCCTCTTATTGTGAGGTTTAATACGTTTTCCCGCTCCTTTTCTCTCACGCTCGCTGAAGGTGACTCGACATCTTTTTAAGAAGACATTCCCGTGACATCAATTTACAAAAAGCTGCTCACGAGTAAAGGCCAGGCTATGTCTAAAACATGTTTCCCTCTGCAGATAAATGCATGGAAAGGTTCTGACCTCAGCCTATGAAAACTCCCCCCGCCCCGTCTGGCGGCTCACTGGGCCTTTTTGCACCTGTGTAGCGCTGGCTGGTAGCAGCTGATTTGTTGTTGTTGTGTTCAGGCCCCAGCAGCGCCGCGAAAACCCCTGTCATCCACTCATGGCTCTTTGCAGCGGTGTACCTGTGCTGTTGTTGAACACTGTATTATTTTCTATAAGCACCATCCATAATTCACACGCTGCGGCATCAAATATTAAGCAGAGCGATGGAGCTGAGAGGTCAGGAGGCTTGCTTCTCATGTAAGGCTGGTGTACTCTTTCACAAACCCTGCCCCCCCCTTACTCACCAGAGTGTAGAAGTTGTTTTCCTGCTGTGTCGTGAGCAAAACAAAGTCTCTGTTCCCCCGTTTTTTGCTGGAATATTTAATTTTTTGTTGCATGATTTAGAGCTACACAAGATGTTAGATAAATGAGCTCTGAACCCGCTGAAAAACGTTCTTAATTGATCCAGTTTTAAGTGACATGGAGAGGAATATGAGACCTTTAGAAAATAGATTGTTATGGTTTGGTGGTTACAAAAGAAATCTGACGCTCCACATCTTCCCTCAACATTCAGAATCAGCACTTGACTCCATATTCTGTCACTGTACGGTGGTGTTTTGTAATGTAAATCTGCAGTTACTGTATTGTACGCTCAGTCATGACGACGCTGCTCGGGAGCAGCTACTAGGAGACGGTCAAAGAAGTGAGATGCCACTTCTCTTCAACAGACGCTTTGTAAAGCCTTGCATCAGTTTAACAAAGCCTTTTCTTTTTCTTTTATTTTGTTTTTCCTCAGTTTGTCTTTAAACTTCTTTTTCAGGCAGTTTCTTCACATTCCAGCAGAGTGGACGTGTTGCTTTCGTTGTGTGCAATCTTTGACATCTTGCACTTGTTTAGGTTGCCACCATCTCATGGCTCTGCGTTTCTCTGATGGGTGAAGCCCTTTGAGATTGTGTGGAAATGTTTCTTTATTTTAAAATATGCTTGGTTTATTTTTTTTTTTTCGTTATGCACAGCCAAGGTCCTGCATAGGCCATAACTTCTTTTCTTTAAGCAGTAAAACTTAATGTCAAGCTAATGGCACCAGCTACTACTTATGATGAACAGACTCTATGTACATAGATATAAATTTATATATGAATATATATAAATGGGTCTTTGCACAAGTTATCTCCATGTCCGCTCCATGTGATTTTAACAGGAAAAACAAAAATGCGACGGAAGATTCAGAAAAAAAAAGACTTTATATATGCTTTACAATTCTTTGTCTCATTAACATTTTGCACTTATTTAAAGAGGCTTACTTCTGTTTCTGGGCTGACAGAGCTGTTTTCACGCTCGGCCAAGATATTGTACAATATGTATATGTATTTTTATTCATATGCATATAAATATATGTCTATGTAATTTGCCTCCTGTGTTCTGTTTTCTTCACCTGCTTCAAGGCCCTGGATGGATCACTGAATGGGCCTGCCAGGCACAGGGCCAGGGGTCCAAAGTGTTCAGGCCCCTGTGTCCTTCACCTGTAAAATGTCACCCAAATTAACACTTACTGACCATAAAGAGACTCAAAATGACCACAAAAATAGATACAAAGGAACCACGAAGAGACACCAAATGACAACAAAGACAGACAAAACAACCAAAAAAGGCACAAAATTACTTCCAAGAGACACAGAATAACTTAAAAAGGTAACAAGGAAGACACACAAAATGACAGAAGAGACAGAAAATTGATACAAAAGGGGAAAAACAATGACAAAGAGATCCAAAATTATCTTAAAGATGGACTAAATGACTGCAAAAGGAGACAAGACAACAAAAAAAGACCCCAAATTACCTCTAAGACACACAAAATAACTAATAAAGAGGCAGGAAAACAATAAAGAGACACAACATGGCTACAAATACACACAAAATAACTACAAATACACCCCAAATGACCACAAAGAGACATAAAATGACTAGAAAGAGACACAACATGGCTACAAATACACACAAAATGACTAGAGAGACACAAAACTACTACAAAGAGACAAAATTACCTCCAAGGGACACAAATAAAAAGATGCTTAACAACCAGAAGGTGATGCAAAACAACAAGAATGAAACCCATGATGAAGCATGTGTCTCTTGTTCCTGTGTAGGGGAGGTAGTGGGGCCTGGTGCTGTCTCATAATCCACCCATGTTCGAGGCTGCAAAACTAAAATCTGACATACGTGTGAAAAAAAATGTCATTTCACATTTCCTTTACAAACACACGTGCATAATCTGCCTGCTTTCAGTGGACCATTCAGTGAAAATGTGACTTTGTGTTTGGTATCAGTCAAAATCTTCAAACATGACTGACATCTGCATGTCTGAGCTCTTTCTATTCATGCTGGGGATTCGGGGCGCGCCTTCGCTCGCTTACCGCTTTATTAAAAACCTTGGTGTCTTTGTCCTTCTGTCCTCAGTGTGGCAGAAACCTGAAGGCAGTGGACATTTCACCTGCTCAGGTCTCTCTGTGGAGGCCATTACATACTTTATGCACTTTTAATTTTGGTTTGGATTGTGGCGCACAAAGACTGAATTAACGTGCCCTTGGGACATTAATTGGATGAAAATATGAGAATATACTTCACAAAAGTGGAATGACTCAGGCCATTCTGCTTAATGTCTGTAAAATTAATCTCATATTTTCAAGGCAAAAACACGTAATTTAATAGAATGAAAAACTGTGGAAGAACAGGATGTTTTTATACAGGACTGCTGGTAAAACTACAAGTTTAATCAATTGATGCAAGCGTCTCGTTTATTGTCCCTTTTTAAAAAAAAAAAAAAAAAAAATCAGACATTGCTGGCTGACAACAGCCATTCTTGTAGTTATCTTCAAATGTTGCATGAGCAAGCAGCTGGTAAACACACATCGGAGCAGCTTCAGCCACTGGTGCAAGTTATGGGCTGTAATAGAGCAGTAAATTTTTAAATTTTATCCACTTCGCTTCAACCGATCACCACCAAATTTTTATCATATTTTATATGTTCCTTGTCTCACTATCAATCTTTCCTGAAAATTTCATTAAAATCCGTTCATAACTTTTCAAGTTATTTTGCAGACAAACAGACAACGCCGGCGAAAACATAACCTCCTTGGTGGAGGTAATAATCAGCCGTGTGTGTCTGACTGTGGATGGTGGAGCTGCTGAATGGATTTGTGGAGTTAGTTGCAGTGGTCGCTGTTTGCAGGTAGCTCCGCTTGTTGGCCGCTGAATGGCAGCGGAGCAAGCAGCCACCTGCTGCCGGGCTTCACAGCTGATCCCAGCAGGTCTCCACCCAGTCCGGACTGTCTCAGGAAGGTTTGTGGGTTGATGCTGTTTGACAGGCAGGTAGGAGGCTCAGTTATCTGTGAGTGTATCTGTGCTGTAAGTGGATTGTCTGAACTCTGATAATAGTTTAGTTTGTTGCAGATTAAGAAAGAATTCAGGCTTTAATTAAGTTATTTTTCTGCTTCTTAACAGTGAGATCAATAAATCAGAGTTTACAATGAACCTGGGGAAAAAATCCTAGTTGTCTCAGATTAGTTATTTGTGGTGTCAAAGTTTTCGAGAGCATAAATAAAGAGATGTTGAGCTTGTCAAGTGATTATCAGAGAGTGAGAGTTTGTAAGTGTTCAGAAATTATTTGTAGTTGTAGAAAAAAATTGTCTGAATGATTTTTTTATACAACCTGTCAACTTGATTCTAATTTCTAAAACATGAATAAGCCTCACTGGATTAGTCTAAAGATTTAAAACAAAAACAAACAAACAAAAAAAACATTAAGACTAAAACATTTTTGTCGACTAAAACTATTAAGGATAAAAATGACTAAAATCTGACTAAAACTAATAAGCATTTTCGTCTCAAGTCTTAGACTAAGACTAAGTCTACAATAGCTGTCAAAATTAATTCTGATCTTGACCAAACAGTTCCAAAAACTTAAAGTCAGGTACAAATTTAAGTCACAAAAGTTTTGTTTTTGAAGAACTGAAGCACTTTTAAAAGTGATTCTTAAGTTGGACAGACATTTTATTTTGCACTGGTTAAGACAGCAAAACCGTTAAGGTGACCTTGAGTGTTGCGAAAGGTGCCTATACATAAAATGTATTACTATTGACTACTTTCATTTTATTCTACTTTATATTTATTCACATTACTACATTAATTAAGACACCAATATTGTACTTTTTACACCAGTAACATAACTCTAGTTACTTCAGGTACTTTGCTAATTCAAATTAATGATACAAAATATAATTAATAGATAAATTATCATGTATTTTTTTGGTTGAAATAAAAATTTGCAGTTACCCTCCACCTTTACCAGCCTCAATATTAAAGCAGTAATCAAGTAAAATAATAAATCACAAGTACATTTATTTTGGTACATTAAATATATTTTGATGCCAACACTTTTGCACTTTAACCACAACTTTAAACAGATAATTTTAAAGTTTAATCTGAGTACTTTTTCCATCATTGCAGAGTACTGATCCCTCTAAATCTCCGTAGATTAAGGTCTGTGTGTTGCAGCACTTATAAAGGTTACATGTTGTCTGGACTGAGGCAGGAGGGATGCTGACTGTGTCACGCTCTACATCATTTTTTGAAAGACAAAAACTGATTTAAACTGGTTTAAATGTATCAGCTAATTCATATTTTGATGATTTCTTAGCAGAACTCTACCATCAATGTGTCAGATGAAGATTATTCTGCAGAGACAGAACAATCTTATCTGAGACGCAGAGGTAACACACTGCATATATTCCCCCAGACTTCAGCGAGGGGCGCTCCACCAAGCTGGGACAATTGATCCGCAGGGTGCCAATTATAGTGATTGGCACCTTTATTTGAGCGAGGAAAAGGCGAGAGGGCCAGCAGAAAGGAGACCAGATGGGTGGCCTGTTTTAGAGGTGGGGAGGACGGCAGGAAGGGGACGGAACAGGAGGAGCTGCCCTACAGCAGAGGAAGAAGCTGAGGTGGTAAACAGCCTCCGGAGAGGAGCAACACAACTCTGCTAATTGGGATTTTATTGGTGGTTTTAATGTGTAATCTCTCATCAGAGATTATGTTAATCAATAAAATACAGAAATACAATTCAATGTGTTGGAAAGTATAATGTAATCTGGTAATTATATGAGGAAAATATAAAAAATATAAATATATTATTATAAAAGTATTAAATATATTAACTGGTAAATTTCCAAATAATTATTTCCAATTAATATCTAGTCACTGAGTTGGTGTCACTATACAGCCAGTCTGCTAAAAAAGTAAAAAGTGAAACATGTCTATAGGTAAGCATACAATTCAACATACATAGAGACACTTACTAGACTTAATAATAATTAATAAACAATAAAAAAGGTGTTTTTTTGCCAAGTAAATTCCTTTAAAATTGCTTAGAAACTCAACACGTGACTAAACTCTAATAATGTAAAATTTTGTCTTTATTTTCCCTGTAATAAGTATAAATGTACACATTTATTTCCTATTTCTTTTATGTTTTTTTAATACAGTAAGACAGATTAAATAGAATATAATTAAATTAAATAGTGTATTTATTTTAATTAATTTAATTTAAAAATGCATTTAAATTTGTCAGTTCATCATCACTCCTAAGATGATGTTGTTGTTGTTTTTTAACATTCTTAAAAATTCTATTTAATTCAATTAAATGGTTGCTAAACTCTAATAACTCACTTATAACTTTGTGCATATTTTCCCTGTTATTGGTACTACGTATTTTTATTTCCTGTTTCCTTATATGGTTTTTGAAAACAATAAGATAAATAAAATAAAATTAAAACAAATTAAACTAAATAGAATAAAATAATTGTAGAAAATGTTTTTATTCACTTATATATTTATTTTAAATTAATCTAAAAATGCATTCAAATTTTGTCAGTTCATCTTAACTCCTAAGTTGTTGTTTTTTTACATTTTTAAAAATTCTATTCAATTTAATTAAATGGTTACTAAATTTGAATAACTCACTTAAAACTGTGTGTATATTTTCACTGTTATTATTATCAAGTTACATATTTATTTCCTGTTTCCTTATATGGTTTTTGAATACAGTAAGAAAATCAAATCGAATAAAATAAAATTGAGCAGAATAAAGTATATATTTTTACATTTTATTCATCTAATTTCTAATTTAATTTAATCTAACTTTTAACTTAATTTAACTTTAAAAATGTATTTAAATTTTGTCCACTTGTCACCACTCCTAAGTTGTTGTTTTTTGTTTGTTTTTTTTTTTACTTTTTTATTATTCTATTTAATTTAATTAAATGTTTGCTCTTCTTTACTGGATAAACTTCATGCTATAGTGGTGCCCAACTGGTGGGTCGTGGTTCAAAAGTGGGTCGGCGGTCCATTCTGAATGGACCACATGTGATTCGCGAATGTGTCAGTTTTGTAAAAAACACACTTTATTTTGAAGTACAGTGAATTTTCAGCACAGAGCTTTTATTTTGAAGTGCCATTTCCTGCTGTAGAGTGAGTGACCAACAGACAGCTACTGGACAGAGACAGCAAACAAACTCGAACACATGGCCAAATGCAAGTTTGATGCTTTATGTTTGGTTGTATTAGTATCTGTCTTTGTTTTCTCGTGTTCAGTCTAGTTTTCTAGGTTTTTCCGTGTTGCAATCAGGCAGTTAGTTTAGTGTTTCCTGTTAATTTGTGTCATGTCCTCTGTCACTTCCTGCCTTTGTGTGTTTTCCCGCCTGTTTTCCGCCACACCTGCAATGAGCTTAGAAGCTCCACCTGAGTCTGATCCCTGCTCTCCTTGGGTAGAAGTGCTTTGTGCTCCTCTTGTCTTTTGACAGTTCGTAATCAGGCCTCGTGAGAAGAAGTCCAGCTGGTTTACAGAGTTAGTTTCCCAATATTTTCTGGATTTCTTGTGGATTTACCTACCTGCCTGTGTTTTGGATGTCATGCTGTAAGTTAACTTTTAGGGACTAAACCACTGAACTCTACCGGCTGCTTCATCCTCTGGTTCTACGATTGGGCACCAACATGTGACGCCTGAGACGTCACGTGACATAAACAATCATCACTTTTCAGTACAATTTATTGGTATTACATAGCATCATGTGTAAAGTGTGGTGTACACTGTGCCATTTTGGGCCATCCCAGACGAAAGACGAACAACTCAAAAGAAATGTGGCGATATCTTTGGTTGTAGCTCCACGTCACAGAGTTGGAGAGGTTGAGGGATGGCCGTTGTCATGGTCTTGCAATCAAAGCCTGGGATAAAATTTCTGATGATCATTGGGATGAAATGACACACTGGCGCTAAACCCAAACAAAGAGACGGACAAAGAAATGTGTGGGGTACCAGAAAAGAGGAAAACCTTGTGGAGTTGTGGCAGCAGAAGCCTTGCCTGTATGATGTGTCCCTCTGCTCTTACCAGGATCGCATAAAGATGGACAAAGCATGGAAGGAAGTAGGTGCGTAGTTGCAGCTGCCAGGTGAGCAACACACAGAAACACAGCAGTATATAGTGCCCTCAAAACTGTTGTGCCTCACAGCATCCTAACGCACTCAGTATGGGAAGCTGTTGCATCATAAGTCGTAGCCTGTGATTCAGTCAGCGCTGTCATTGTACGGTCTGCATACATCAAACTTGTTGTCAGACCCAAGTTTAGTAGATCCATGTTGCACAGTGTAGCTTCACTAAACTTATTAGATTGCTAAAAATTAGCAGTCTGTGGAAGGCTGAAGGTTTGTGATGCTACTATAAGGCACCAGTGTATAATTAAAACTCATGTTTAGTTGTCGTACATGCACAGTTTCTAAACTGCATCTCTTTGTTAGTGAACAGAAGAAAAGTTCATATATATGTCGACGACACTGTGATTTCTACTAATGCTGTAACAGCTGGACATGTCACTGGACACCTGCAACAACTTATGTAAAAAAAACAAATTGTGTGCAGTTTTATACGATGAGTGATGTAGGAGCTGTGAATTAATTTAAAGGGAATGGATTTTGTAAGATTAGTATGATTTGAAATAGGTTTTTTTTGTTGTTTTTTTGGCAGAGTTGGGTCAGATGGATATGGGCAGTGACACTCATTATCATTAAAAGCATACCATGTTCACCTGTGTGTTCTTTTGTGGTTGGAGAGAGGGTGAGTGGGTCGTCATATTTCTTGTTGACTGCGCTTTCTTTGTTTGCTGTGATGGTTTTGATTATAAGTTTGTGCACATTCTAATAAGTTGATTCCTTTCTATATATAATTTTATTTGACTTATTTTTTGGATCTTAGCGAATCTTTTGTTGGTGTGTCAGACAAGTTACCCAGGCCCAGCGTCAGCCTCTCAGCGACTGCAGTTGCTACAGATGAGGTTAGTTAGTTGCCGTAAATCATATTTCACTGGATGAATTTATGTATACCCCTTAGAATTCAAGTTGCACTCAAAACATGGCAATGATTTGGATGTAAAAACACTCAAAATGTTTTCTGGACATATTTAGCATATAATAAACAGTTTATTTTAAGTCTCTTTTATCCGATATTTACACTTGTAAGCAGATATAAATGTTTATCTGTTGATCTATCAACAACTGTAGCTCCTCATTTAAAAGTGAATGCTGGTATGTAAACTAATAGACAATATAGTAAAATAAAAAAAAATAAAAACACACACACACATATATATATATATATATATATATATATATATATATATATAAGTAATACAAAACAGGATATGTCTTTCCAAAAAAAAGAAGAAGAAGAGAAGAAAGAAAAAAGAAAGAACTTAAAAAATTACTTTGGTTGGTAACACACAAATTAATTACATTTTTCCGACTCAGTTTCAAAGCAGTTGTGTTAACCTAACTTGTGCCAACCTTTTTAACATGATTTGAAAAAAATGATCAACTGATCAAAGTGATTATTTTAAGTAAAAAAAAATTAAAAATTCCCTTTTGTCAGTGTAGAAGTTATAATTACTGATATATACTCTACATTAATAACCACTGAAATTGTCCTTATAGCTGCTTATTATTTTATTTTTATTATGTAAAATGTTTGATGTCTTATGTTATAAACCATCTATTAAATGTTTATATTTGCTTATAAATGTTAAATGCTGGGACTTTAAAATAATACAAGTGCATTCTTTTTCAAAGTGTCTTGAGTATAACTCGGCACTTTCTTTTATATACTTCTACTTACTGTTTTAAAACATTTTTTACACCTCTGTATATACAAACATATTTATTATTTTTCATATGCATATACATTTTCTACATTCCTGTTAACATTCAGCTCATTTGCAATTATGGACCAACACAGATGTATTTTTATTCCATACTTTGTGTAAGTTATATTTATTGTGCACTGTTTTATGTTCTTACTTAATTTATTTAATCAGAAAAAAAAAACCTTAAGTTTAAAAATATCCTTTTCAAGAGTGTCCTGGCCAAGACAGACAGTAACATAAGAACAAAAATACAAATCAAAAAGAGCTCTAAAACAAGCGATGTAAAGCACAAAATGAGATCTCTACAAACATGTCTCATGTCTCAGATTCTTTTGCTTGATTTAATTTTGCTAATTATTTATTGAACATTGCTGGAGGGAGCTGAGATCTAAGCTTTCCATTGCTAACAACAGCAAAATATAACTTAAAAATAGCCACAGCACATTATTTGACTGTCTCTGTGACGTCAAGTAGTCCTAATACGTCTTTTTTATGACAGAAGACATCTCTGTGTGTCCTGATGAACTGTGATTTAAGTTCTGAGTCATAAAAACTGGCTAATTTATCATAAACATTCATAGGTTTAAGAAACAAAAACACATACAATAATAATGTACCCTTTTAGGAACAAAAAAATAGAATACAACACCGAGGAAAGGACTAAAGAAATAAAACAAAAATATAGATGAATGCATGACGTGTTGTCTGTCAGGTGCACCTGATGCTTCTCACTCGTCTCATGTTGAACAGAGAGCACGGATCAATTCCACATCAGCACTCAGACGCTGTTTGTTGTGCATCAACAAATGAACTCTCAGCTCCATGTTGGCTCTGTTTTCTTTTTCTTTTAACACCGTATGTGTTTGTGTGTGAATCTGGAGGGTCTACAGACCTTTAGGAATGCACTACTCTCCTTCCTCCATCCATCCGTCCTCCCCCTCCTCCTCCTCCTCCTCCTATAAAGCAGCTCAGCGGCCCATCAGGGGGCCCCTCCACTAATTAGGGTCACTAATTGGGGGTTGGCCGGGGCAGAGACCCCTCCACACCTGCACGGTCATGTGACATTCAAAGAGGTGCGTAGGGTCAAGGGTCATGTGGTCGGGGGGAGAGGAGAGGGCGGGTTTGGATTAGTTGGACTGAGCAGATGAAGAGCGGGGTTAAAGGAGGAAAACAGCAGGAGAAACCTCAGCGAGAAAGAAATTCACAGTTTAGATTTTAAACATTTTTGTTACGGTGACAACCATGAACATTCAAAGACAGATGATTTCCTCTGATTGTGGCGTCCCACATGTTTACAGGTGTCTGCAGCGTCACTGTCCTGAAAAACAAATCAAACATAAAAGTGAATCTATTAAAAAGAGTGTCCAAAAAGAAGGAGTGGACGTGCAGGGAAACATAGGAAGTGTGAGACGATAAGAGTGAAAGACACGTTAAGAAATGCAGGCGGGGACACGCTGCCCTGTCAGAGGTTAATTGCCAGGTGACCTTAAGGGCCGGACAGCTCAGCGGAGGCCCCAAGCCTGCCTGCCTCTCTCAGCTCTCGTGGACTAAGTGATGTCTGCTTGTTTTGACACGATTCACACAAGAGTCGGGCTTAGGCTGACTGAAAAGATTCACAGCTGCGTTCCTGTGAGAACCAAACCGACCCAAAAATCTTCAAGAGACAGAGAGAATCCAGCTTAACGGATTTATCTTTAAATGATGCGAAGGCAGGACGTGAGACAAGAGGAGAAATGTGTTAATCAGAATCTACAATATATGTGAGGTCATTTGTAAGCACAGGTGTCAATGATAGAATTAAAGATGGCTGAATTCTAGAGCTGTTTCAGTTTCAGACATCAGACAGTGTCTTTACATTGGGGACACGTCCTCAACACTTTTTGAAATTTTTTCGCAATAATTTTTGGGCATGATTTCTTAAAAAATCTTCTGTAAAATAGCTTGCACCAAAGGGAACATGCAAAAATTAAAAGATAGATTAGTCATTATTTTTAAAAAGTGGCCTTTATGTATGAATTTTGCTAATTCTTTTGTCCCTTAAACAGATTTTGGACATTCACCCTTGCATAATTTTGAATTTCTTATTGATCTAAGTTTTATTAACTTCAAATATGACACATAAATACAGATTTTAATGAAATGTGTCATGTCTTGTAAGATATATATTCGTATTTTATGTCTTTTTAATATCAAGTTTGTAGACTTGGTGACCACAGCAATGTGACAGAAGAGCACGTGGCTGGAGGACAATTCACTCCACGGTGGAAACCAAAAAAGAAAGAAATTAAGGTAATTTTTTGTTAAATAAAGAATATGTTTATTGGCTGTCATTTCCTAACAGCCAGTTTTCTTTGAACGTACCAATCATAGGAAGAATATTATTTTATATTTTGTGTTTGGTGTAGGCCTGTATTTAATGCTAATGCTAAAACAGACATTAGCAAACTAACGTATTTCCGGGGAATGTACAAATAATAAGAAAAACAACATTTTATATGGTGTACTTGGTGTGTATTCAAAATTTCCATGACAATAATTTCCATCACTTTGTTTATGTGTTGGTAAGACATGTGGTAATGGAAATGACAGTGTCAGTGTTATATTACTGGAACTACTGTATCGATACATTTTTCAAAATATGCGTCACATTTTCTAAAAGTTTCCAGACGCAAATTGACCATAGCTGAAGAACAACCCTAACCTATCATTGACATGAATAGGTGCCGCACGCACATTTAAGGAAGCTGCAAGAGAGGTTCCCAGGTTGCAAAACGCTAGATGCATCACACTGCCTTTTTTTAAAATCAAATTCCACAAGTAAAAGAAATGCTTGCTGTGCCTTTTTATTGTTGTTCCCATATAATTTATTGTTTTTTCCCAACAGTATTTAGTAGTTAGTTACGAAAATGGACAGGCAGAGGGTACTTGCAAATAGTTTGTTGGTCACAGGGAAACAGATCTGTGTGGGGACATAAAACCCTAAAAAAGAGGGTGGATCACAGGAAGCACCACCAGTTGGTCCAGGAGCTTCTCCTCCATGATGGCCGTTTCCAGGCATATTTTAGGATGACTCAGGGGCAGAAGGTCCGCCTTTTAAATCATCCACTTGGACAACGGGGGAAAAAGTTGAGATGACATGGGGTGCTTTTCCGCTCTGAGATGAAGTTTTTTCAGCTCGAGGATTTCAGAGTGCTTCGGCAAAAACGCCAGGAGCATAAAGTGCAGAAACATGAGGTGGGTAGCAATGCAAAGACAGCAAGCAAAAAGCTTCATTCTCATTAAAAACAATTGCAAAAAGCCGCCTCCAGCTGCTGAAATGCTTTCTGTGTGATCAGGGCTTAAATCATGACACGTGAGAGAAAAGGTAAACTACAGGAGAATAAACATGACATTCAGATTTTATATTTTGAATTGTCACCCACCGCCTGAGTTTTGTGTTTTCCTTTTTCACCAGAAAGCAGGAAATGAAGTGTTTGACACTCAAATTTTCCTGCTGTTAGGATTACTAAGGACAAAGCTACGCCCTTGGTTGTAGCCTCAGCTATACCCTATGATGCGCAGTTTCTTCCCAGCCTGCTGTAATTATCTACTCCAACCTTACACCAACCCCCCACTACATCAAAATTGCATAATTTGTTTTTTTTTATCAGAGCCCTGATGTCCCAAAAGCATTTTTCACCACAAAGTGACGCCCTTGGTTTCAGGGTCCTGGTTTTGTGCATGCTGGCTCACTGTCATGGTTTACGGGGACATATGAATAGAACATAACCATCACGTCTGCGGTGAAACAGCCCCGTCTCTCAGACATTATGCGCATCTGTATGTGTATGGCTTTATTGTGGCGTTTCCAAGGTCAAGAACAAATGTACTTACATTTATGCGTCAAAGTGAGTCGGCATCTTCATCAATAACAGATCTTTTGTTTTGATTTAGAGTAAAACAATTCAGTATTTTACAGCACAGTTATATAACATTGTGTTTTGTGTAACGGTGAAGTATTTTTCATTGTTGTGTTAAAGCAAATGTGTTTAAACAGATAAGAAATATTTTTACGTTGCAAACACTGGAGTCAAGGCCTGACACGGGTCAAACACAGACAAACAGGCTTTAAGAGCAAAGAATTATCAGTGACCCACCGTAGTTGTATTCTATGGCATTGTGCACACGCACTCACATGACAATACATCATCGCACTGTTCCTATTTTCAATTTCTCAACCTTTCACAGAGCTGAATGAATCTTGCCTCTGTGCACAAAGAGACGCAGCTGAAGACGTAGAAAACTTGAGATTACAAATTGTATTTTAACCTTCCGCACAATAAATTCGAGCACGTAACAGGAGGAGAGCTCTCTTCTCTGCCCTCATGACTACGACTCTGCTCTCCTTTTCAATTTACACTTTTCTCTTGTATTCAAGGACGCTTTCTGCCTTCTCCTGTTTTGTATCTGCACCCAAACGACCAATGTTTGCATCACCTCTTCACCTCTGTGTTTATGACCCTTTAGCGTGCATTCAGATGATATTATGTGAAACAAGCAGCGAGTGCATCAGGAACATTCCAGCGTTGCTGGGCTGTGAATCAGCGGCCAGAGCCGCAGATTGACTCTGGCCTTGGATAGAAAGCTGCTTTTGTGGGGGCGGCCATTCCTGCGCTTATCTCCCTTGATTAGGTCAGTTGGTGTACAACAAGGTGATCACACCTCAAGGACACAAAATGGCACCTTCGTTTGTTACAATGCGCCCAGCTGTTCGACCACAATGTCTGAGCACAATGCACCCAGCCTCTAAAGCAGTGATCTTTCACCATTAACCACCACAAACAGTCTTGAAACCTTGGACTTGCGTCGAGTTAGAGCAAACTTGAAGAATTCTGCTTTTAAAGCACAAATAATGTCTTTCACTTTCTTCCTCTACCTTCACTTCGCAGCACTAATGCACAGCAGAGTGCTTCCTCCACTAATGAATGCGAGGTTTTGTGCAGAAACCCTCTTATATTCTATTATCATCAGATACTTCAAGACCTCACTGAACTGGCGACGCATTCAATGCACACGACAATAGCTAATTACATATTCAGCGACATTGAGAAGTTATTTAGTTCTGTTAGGAAATAACAGGTGAGGTGATGACGAGCAGAGTGTAGTCTGTGCTAAAAAATGCAGCATTTATTCTGAAAGAAAGACGAGAGCAAAGAAAGTACTTAAGATCTTGTATAAGACAATCTTAATAGAGAGTGCGTTTGTCCTTGTATGTTTAAATGTCAGTCACTTGTTACCACGCTGGAGTCTTAAGTATCTCATTGAAAGCTTTGAGGGCACTCGTCTCATGTGAATGAAGTTTTCAGAGGATATTTGTGTCCCTTCACTGTCTCTTTAGGCAGATATTGATTGTGCCTTGCTTCATTTCTAAAGCTGTTTTGAGTGTTTTTCTTCATGATGATCAGGAATTTCACCCTCTCCTTTCATTGTACTGTGTTATTTTAACTATAATTTGTCTTCACAGCACCTGAATGCTTCACGTGTAGTTATCACTCCTAGGAACTATAGGTTAATTGACTGCTACGTCCCAGTAATGTTTAGTTTACAATGAAAACACTGGCAAATACCACACAAGATTCACAGTAACCTTTGAAAAAAATGTGTATTTAATTTCACGCAGAAGATAACAAAGGCAGGTATTTCATTTCTCGCTGAAATGCCAACTGGAAATGTAGGCTAATGCTAGAAAATTTCACCACCAGTAGCTAGTTTATTAACACCAACTCCACAGGTTGGATGAAAACTTCAGTCTCAGCAGACTTTTTTATGCTTTCAGCCGAGTCGTTTTAAAACAAAACAACTTGTTAAAATGTCGTAAATATGAATTTGATTGCAGATACAGGTGTAGAACAGTATTATTAAAACGCAAAGATTAAAATGATATCTTACGCTAACACAACCCTGTTTGGCTGCTAGCTAAGCATTCGATTAGCCAGAAGGATAGATTTACGTTTCTGTTTTCATTTACATGAGAAAAAAAACTCATCAAAAAATAAAATAAATTAGAAAAAAGGTAGGAGAGAGCCACCGACGTTACCTTAAACTCTGATAAAGCGTTTAGGATGTGCTTCCACATATGCTCCAGTCCTAAACAGGACTTTTTCTAACTTTTAATTCCACAAAGTAATTTAGCTGGAAAATGTTACGCCTTGTCAGCCTTGGTAGTAACAGTTAGGGCCTAGCCTAGCTTGCTAACATTAGCAGCTTATGTTAGACCAGAAAAACCCTATTTAATCCATTCCCCACACTTTTGCTCATATTATATTCACCAGGCATAAACCTGGTAGGGATCATGCGTGGTGTTGTGTGTGTGCTGTCCACAGCTGATCTTGCAAACTACTGGACCAAAAAGCCTAATGTTTTGTGTGCACATGCATGACTGTATGCTCAAGGAACTTTTGGGGTTGTGGTGATTCACAATTGTTGAAAAACCTTTTTAAATTAACCATTTTATATCATCGACTGCAGACTGCTGACTTGAAACTGGCCCATAGCTAAAAACAACAAGCCTTACTGACTAAAGGTCAAGCAAACATACGCTGACCACTTTTCACGTCCTGTCCGGGGCGTCCGGGGTTTTTTTATAAACTGATGATAATGTGTGGTTTTCCGTGTGTTTGCGTGTGTGTTATATTTCTGTCCGAACCCGAACCAAGCCCGACATTATTTAATGACCAAAGCACTGAGTTTGTGTCACACAGTTGTTATGGTCACAGGCTATTTAACAGGACGGGCGTACGCCATGGGTGCTCAGCCCATGTTTGAGACGGGAGCGGGAGGCAGGAGGTCCGACGCTTCCAGCGAGAGGAGAGGGAGACATAAAACAAAATAAGATAAAATAGGAAAAACCTGTCTCACTCTTTTATTTTATTTTCAGTGTTTAATCAAGGCGGAGGCGGGCGGCTGGAGGTCCAAGACTTCCAGTGTGGGGAGAGGTAGAAACTAACAGCCAGTGTGTGTCTGTGTGTGTTATGTTCAGGTGTTGTCACATAAATATAGCAACATTTTTGACCAAACCCGGCCCGACTGGTCGGGTACCACTGGGCTCGGATCGCCACACTCTAGTGTGTGTATGTGTCCCCTATTGGGACCTATCTGAATTTCTGTCTTTGAGAGATATTATTTTGTAATATAACTGAATTTTCTATCCATACATATAAATTTTAAATATATTAAAATGATAAGGCATCTTCGAGTAAACTGCGAGTATCATTTAAATAGGCTATTTCTTTTTTGGAAATCAAAATATGGTCACCCTAAGCAAACACCATGCTTCAAAAATTTTCATTGTACAACCCCACACTGGCGGCAACTAGATGCACGCCAGCGCTCCTGGATGTGCCGCCCGTGCCACTTTACGCCAACATCCTATTTCCAGCCTTGCCATCCCTAGATTAAATGCATTTGACCCCCACTTGCTCTCTGCTGGTACGTACCGACTCCCAGAGCAGCTCTTCTTCTCTGCTCCTGTGGCAGCTCGACTCCTCTCCTCACCATGGATGCATAAAATGAACTCTGCTGCTGTTACTATGTCTCATGTGTGACAAAGATTGGATGAGGAGACGTTGAGGTCGAGAAATATCCCTAGCCAAATGACCCACAGTCCCATCATTATAAAGACAGTGGTCAAAAAGATATTGCCTGGCGATAGATGGGGTCTTCCGCAGAGAAATCAAATTTAATTATCGGCTGTCCACATGAAATTAACGCAGCGATGTAAGAAGTACAGATCTTTCAGTAAAAGTAGTAATAACTTTCTGTGGTCGTCTGTTAACCAGCTGCAGTGCGACGTGTCCAGTGTGTGCTAGGGGTGGCACTTGCTGCTTGTCTTTCATCGTGGCTTAAAAACTAGCATCCATACAAGTGTTTAGTCTCAGTTATAACCTGAGCATCTGCAGATTGATTCCATACCTGATATCATGATCTGTGAAAGTCAGGCCTGACAGGCTACAAGATGAATAAGTAATCTGATGATGTTATATTTGCTGCCATCCTGACTGTACAGGAGGGACAATTCCATCGACAGCAGCTCGTAGACTTGCGTATTATAATGATCATTAGCCCGTGATATTTGTACTTCTACCCCAAGTAGCCGAAGTTATAGGGTTGAGCTGAATACTCTGATGAAACAAGTATCCGGTACAGATGATGCACTTTTTACGAATACGAGTATTATACGGGCAAAATGTCTCAATATCTGAATTTGTGGCGAAGAACGGCTAACGGCAATTAAATTGTCTCATTTTAAATCTTGGTTCCACACTTGGCTCATGAATGAAAAAGAGGTAGAGCCTGCACACTTACTCCATGCCACAATCTTTAATGAACAACGTTTCGATCCTAGAGGGATCTTCAGACCTGACGAAGATCCCTCTAGGATCGAAACGTTGTTCATTAAAGATTGTGGCACGGAGTAAGTGTGCAGGCTCTACCTCTTTTTCATTCATGTTTTGTGCTGGCCTTGCACTTTTTTGATGTGCGTATAACTACCCTCTGACACTCCACACTTGGCTCATCCCATCAGGCTCAGCTTGACCCTCTGCACCCTCTGGGGTCACTGCAGGTTGCCCTCATTAGTAACAGGGGGTCTCCACCTCGACCCAGTCCATCACCCTATTTGTGTCCTCCTTAATAGACCTGTAAACGACCACACATGAGCAAAGGTTCCTACCCGGACCGTAACCTATAACCTCAGAAACTTCACTTGGTTCTTTGCCTCCATTCATACTCCATTCAGTCGGACTGCAGCAATCCGTTTAGTCCATGAAAAGGGAAAACACACACATGCACACAAGGGATCACTTCCTTGTCCTGCCCTCGCCTCAAATCCAGGATGCCCACACACACACACACACACACACACACACTCATACATCCTCATGCAGAGCATTTCCGGGCCGACTGAAAACAGAGGGAGCTAGTGAGAGAGCAGGGGCTCACAACGGGATTATTGGGGAAGAAGAAGGGAGGAGGAGGGGTGCTGAGGCAGAGGAGGGGGGCCCCTCTCTGCTTTCAACGGACGTGTGAACAAAAGCCTGGTCAAACTGTCGGGCCCGAAGCCTAGGGTGTTTACTGCTCTTGTATCTATAACCAACAAATCAAGGATCCCCCTCACCACCACCACCACCACCACCACCACCGCCTCCACAGCTCCACTCCCCCTGCTGCCCCTTTTCCCTTGAGCTGCCTGGCTTTATTGGGAACAGCAAATTAAGGAACCATCCATCTGGGTGTGATCACCAATTACGGAGGGAAGCTGTCAGCATGCATTAAGGCCTGCGCGGAAGGCGGGCGTGTTAGGGCGGCTTTTATGAAGAGGAGGAGGCGAGGGAGGGAGTTAAGGAGCGCGAAAGTGATTGGATATGATTAAGAAATCAACTGAAAATTTAAACTTTTTTTTTTAATTTTTTTTTTTTTAGGTCTTAAACACAACTCGGGCCGTTCTTTACGACCTTGATGTGTTGTCTCAGGAAAACAAAGTCCACTCATTATTTGCCGCCTTGCTGCCCCAAACAATTTTGTATTGTTTCACAAGCGAGGATGAGTGAGTGCACTTTTTCAGCACGACATAAAGCGACCATGTAAGCGATATAAATATGGTAAAAACTCAATGCATGCTTATGGCCGGCCCCCTTTTGTCACTGCTCACTGGCACAGGCCGTGATTCCCTGTAACACTTCTCCTCCGGCCAGCTTTCTCACAACACAATAGAGCCGTCATTAACTTTTTGCTCCATCGGAATGCTGAAAGACCCCGTCGACCAAACGCCCACTTCCCCTCCCCTCCCTTCCCCTCGCTCCACCATGCAACCCTGCTTTTCTCTCCGCTCGCTGGTTTTCCAGGGCCCTAATTTGCGAAGGCCAGGTGTGCGCGGGCCCACAGTAAAGGGGGGTGAGTATGGGTGAGGAGAAAGGGTGAGCGTGGGGAAGAAGGGGTGGGCGGCACACAAAGGGGTTCCACAAACCAGAGGGCATCAGTGCAGACTTTTTTTTTTTCCTGGCGTATTTTCTCAAGTGTTGTAATTGAATGTGTTTTGTGTTTGCGTGAATTTAACCACTAAACCAGAGGTTCCCAACCTGGGGTCAGGACCCCAACAAAGGGTTTCCAGATAAACCTGAGGGGTCAGAAGATGATTAATAGGAGTTGAAAGCAGAAAAGCAGCAAACTAAGGGTGCAAAAATCTGTTAATTTTTCAATGACCTGACAAAATCAATGAAATAAAACAAAGGAAATAATACTGGTCACTACCAGTAGACATTATAATGATGAGTTGCTGGTGGCTTTGTTTGGGTCACTACCCAAAAATTGCGGTAAACTTTACACTACACTGCGCATAACTGACTTAAACCTGCAATATAACAGTTTGGCTCAGGGGGAGCAAAAACAAGACACGTTAGCACCTTTTAAGTTGGCGTGCCGAAGTGGTTTGCCGATTTATAAACCTTGAGGGCTGAAAATGAAGCCAATGTATAAGTGCCAAAAACTGTAGTTCCTCGAATGGTCACTAGAGGCTGGCTCCAATAGTGAGTCAAACCCATGGATTTATAATAATACCTAGATACACCGCAGCCTAACATGCACCTTCCCAGAAGTGTAACTACACGTCGCAGCGATGCAGACCTCCTGTCTATTTCTGTAAGCTGAAACCATTTCCCTCTGTGGAAACAAAGCTTTTATTTACTCTAATTTCACAGATAAGAAACATGGGTATGCACAAGTATAGATCCCACTGTGTGGGAGTTTATGTGCAGTAAACTGTGGTTTCTATGTGATGTGTCACTTTGAATATGTGCTCTGGTGGTGAATATGAGTATGAATGTGTGAATGAGTCATTGTGTGTTCGTGTGTGTATGTGTGTGTAATTGGGGGATGAAGGAGGGGGGGACGCTACAAGTTGCTCCAAAGTTGTTCACCAGCCAGCCTGCCAGGTTGAGCGAGTTGCTCAGAGCTCGGCGGCTTTGCTTTTTTGTCGAGGCACAGCGGGCGGGTGAGGAAGGAGGTGGCAGCGGTGGGAGGGGGAGAAAGAGGAAGAGGAGGGGGGGGGGCGACCAGGACTAATTGCCACTAATTGAATTGGATGTGCTGATCAGATGGGAGGCTGTGGAAGTAATCTGAGTTGTCACAGCAGATAACGCTGGGCCGTCCCAGAGTGTCCGCCTCATGTGACAGCCTGTAACATAGCCTGCGAGAGGGCACCGGCCCCCTTTGTCACCACCACAAAAGGGGAAAGAAGCAAAGTTGCCAGTTACAGTGAGCAGCGACCCGCTCGGAGTGGGAGGAGGGAGTCATGGAGGTGGGGAGGGAAAGGGGAAGAGTGGAAGAGGAGGAAAGGAAGAGGGGAGAGATGAGTAAGATGAAAGAGGAAAGCTGAGGAAGGGGAGATGTTCAGAAACAAGTGAATGAGATGAAGATATATGCTCACACAAAAAAAAAGGGTTTGAAGAGGTGAGACTGGAGGGAAATTTGTTTTCAATGTGACAATCTGAAGAGTCTGCATGAGTTTGGAGTGGTGTGAACGCTCATTCGGACCAAACATGCGAACCCTGGTCCATTTGAAAACTGGGGGTCTCGGTTCAATTGCAAGTGAACCCTGGTGCGGTTCACTCACAGTGGGAGATGCAGACGGACTATCCAACGAAACAAAGAGAGGAAGTGATGTAGAGTGCATTGCATTTTGGTGTTTTTGTGTTGACCAAGCCAGCTGATGGGGATGGATTTCCGTTTTTGGTCCTGGCCAATCGATGGGCTGGGTTTTCTTCTTCCTCATGCTTTTTTTCTTCCTGGTCAGTGGTCGTTTCAGGCAATACCGCCCCCAGATGAGCAGCTGTTGTAACTGCGTGACATTGTCCAGGTGGTTTGGTCCGTTTTAAAAAGTGTAGTGTGAAAGTGAACCGAACCAAATGAAGGTGTGAAATTTTTCGGCATTTCCCGCCCGATCGAACCAAGTCCCCCGGACTTCTGTAAGGTTCTAAAGCCAAACCCTGTTCTTTTTCCAAACCTAACCATGTGCTTTTGTTGTTGGAGGAAAAATTAACATCAGTTTGCATTGTTGTACCAACATGGTGCGTTTATCTTGAAAGAGACTTGCATGCATTTAACAGGCAGAGACTGAACAGACAGATTCGGCAGACGAAGCACACCTGGCTGCAATCTCCACTAATCAACCCTCCACATAAGCCTGGTCATGACTTCACTCCTGTGCCAGATAATTCCGTCCTGTCCGTAGTGTCACACGGCTCTTGTAGTTTATTCTCCAGTGTTTTTGAAGACAAACTTCTCAGCTACTTACCAGTGTTTCTCTTGTATTTTTCAGTGTGTCTCGCTGCCTGCGTCAACCACCAGTGCCTCTGCTCTCCAGCGCTTTTTTCCTGTGTGAAAGCTGGATATTTTGCAAGCTCGGACGCCTTCCCAGCTCCCACGCCGGCTCTGCTCCTGTCGCCACCACCTGTGCCTTTTGCCTACCTTTTTCATTAAATACCCTTAAACTTCATACCTGTGTTTGTGTCTGCCTCAGTTGGTCCAGAACTCAAACCCATCCACAACAGATGGCTTGTTTTAGATGGTGGAGGACGATGATGCGAGTACACTGTGGCACAAACTGGACCGTTAGTGAATTCAGAGCACTGTCTGAACGTACTGTTCAGTTATCCACAGCACCACGCTTCGAGGGGCAGTGTATACTCTTAAGTGTTTGTTAATTCATGTAGAAATATTACAATCCATTTCTTCGACCAACAGGGCTCTCATTCTAGTGTAGAGTCTCGGACTGAATTTAGGAGCGCACCGTGTCAGGTCACTCACTCTTTGGGGCCGTGAGTGTTACTTGAAAAAGTAAACCCTGACCAATGGGACCAGACTGGTCCGTATGCTCTCACTCGGTGGACGGATGATGTCACAGGAAGCTTTGTGGTTGATCACTATGCCAATCTTACAAAGGAGGACGACACTTGAAAAGTTTCCTGCAGTTTGTTTTGCTATCGAAGCTAACGTTAGTGTTACAGAGTAATCCAATATTCCTCTTAATACCTCCCCAGTTTCTAATGAGGTGGACATGATAACCCTTAATACACATAATGTTATTCAGCCCTACAACAGGAAATACTTCCCTTAACCTCACTTCCGTCCAGTCTTTTTGTCTTATTGCATTTAACCATAGTTGTCTTTGTTTTGTAGACGGGCAGTGGCAGCTAGTATGTGATAAAATTTAAGTTTTGGGCCATGACTCCTTCTATTCTGGCTCCCAATAACACAACAAGACACATTTTAAGACTCCTATGTAGCCTACAGCCCTGTGGTGGAGAGTCTTGTTTTGCCTCCAGCTAATAAAATGACGTCATTTTGATGTCAGGCCTGAAAGGGTCTGTAATTTTTAAAACCGATATAATGTATTCTTATGTTTTTTAAGGCCTTGAATGTGCAAATCTACGTGGCAATAAACCATTTCTGATTCTGACTGTTTCACCATTTTAGTTGTCTGCAGCTGTCATCACACTTAAGTTTCTTTTACCTGTTAAATCATTTATATATTGTGAAAATTTTACAGTTGATAAGACTGATTTTAAAACTGAGCTGCAGTGTGTTTTGTTTGTTTTTTCCCGTCTGATCCTGTGCCAATGAAACCCCTGATGGCTGTGGCTAAATATAAATGCCTGTTTGTTGATGTTGTAAATGACGGATGATGATCGGTAATTTGCCTCTGAGCTTTTTTTCTTTCTTTCTTTCTGCTACGTTTGAGTGGATTCCCGGAGCACACCTGCATTCAGTGCAGCTGTGCAGGATACTGTACCACCGCTGCTGTTGATCATAGAAACACAGGATTATAAAGAGTACAGGTGGACGACAGAAAAAAAAAAGACAAGAGGGGTGAGAAAAAAGAGTGGCTGTGGGTCTTTCCCAAGCCTGCAGCAGTCCAATTAAGCAGGATTTCTCCCACTCCACATCTGACTCACACACACACATTTACAAGCAGAGCAGCTGTGCAGTCAGTCGGTGCTTTTGAGGGAGGGGTTAAGTCTTGTCAGAAGGATGAAAGCAGCCCTGAGTTGTGTGTGTGTAAACCTGAGTGTGCACGTACATGTGTGTGTAGTATGTATCTATACTCCGCAGATATGAGTGTGTGTCTGCGCAGCTCTGAGTGCACAAGCGTGTGTGTGTTGTGTAAAAGGGTGAGTTATGCATGCAGTGAGCATCCCGGGGCACGCAGATGTGTGAGTGTGGAGGACTAAGCCCTGGCGAAGCCCGCTGCGAGGGGTCACGACCTTTACAGAATCAGTGCCTCTGCATGTCAGGACTAATGGAAGGGCCCCACCAGCTGCACAGAGAGGAGGAGGAGGAGGTAGGGGAAAAAAGATGAAGAGTGAATGAAGACTGAGGTGGGAAAAAAGAGATGTTTAGGAAGGTTTGGGAGTGGGAGGAGAAATGGTGAGGAAGAGGAGTGGGAGGGAGAAGGAGGATGGAAAGAAAATGTTTTGAGAAGCGAGATTGAGGGAGATCAAGTAAATACTCGTTTCCAAGTGAAAACTTGGAAAAACGTTAGAAAGCAGAAAAGGAGCAGGATTTTTTAAAGTGGGAACAAAGGACGAGGATGAACGACAGGAGATGCAAGGTAAGGATGGGAGGAGGAGGAGAAGGAGTGATGGCATGATGGTGGGATTGAGACAGAAATAAGAGAAGAGGAAATGGGTGTGGCCTAGAGATGTTTTCATGTCTGGTGTCATCTTATCCCCCCATTTAAAGGAACACTTCATCTGCAAACTGACCATCTGTACATCAGGGTGACTGAAGAATCCAACAAAGGCGAACGTTCTTGATGAATCATAGTAAACAGGCGCCGCATTTAACAACAGCAAAACCACATCAAATCATCTGTTTATAAACTCTAACAGCTTCTGCAGGATCATCCAAGTCTCATTCATGCAGTCGTATCCTCAGTACTTCCCCATCACGTGCATTTTCGTTATAATCTTACGATTTAAAACACTTCCGCATAAACAATGTCGTAGACGACGAGTTGCTTGTGCGGAGCTTGTGCGCATGCGCATCCTCAGGAACACTCAGACGCTACTCATAGGCGGAAGTGTTTATATTGTAACGTTTTAGCAGGGGTGGATTATGAGACGATGAGCCACTGGGCACAGATATGCAAAGAGCCCCCCTCACCTTTCTTACACTGGAGCAAGACACATGCACTTTGTGTCTCTTTGTATTTGTTTTGTCTCTTTGTGATCGTTTTGTGTCTCTTTGTATGTATTTTGTGCCTTTTTGTGTTCGTTTTGTGTCTCTTTTTGTTATTTTTTGTCTGTTTGTGATTGTTTTGTGTCTCTTTGTGTTCATTTTGTGTCTGTGTTTGATTTGTGTCTCTTTTTGTTTGTTTTGTGTCTCTTTCTGGTCATTTTGTGTCTCTTTGTGTTCATTTTGTGTCTCTTTGTGTTCGTTTTGTGTCTCCATGTGTTTGTTTTGTGTCTCTTTGTGTTTGTTTTGTGTCTCTTTTTGTTTGTTTTGTATCTCTTTGTGGTCATTTTGTGTCTCTTTATATTTCTTTTGTGTCTCTTTGTGTTCATTTTGTGTCTGTTTGTGTTTGATTTGTGTCTCTTTTTGTTTGTTTTGTGTCTCTTTCTGGTCATTTTGTGTCTCTTTGTGTTCGTTTTGTGTCTCCATGTGTTTGTTTTGTGTCTCTTTGTGTTAGTTTTGTGTCTCTTTGTATTTGTTTTGTGTCTCCTTGTGTTCATTTTGTGTCTCTTTGTGTTCATTTTGTGTCTCTTTGTGTAAATTTTGTTTTGTGTCTCCTTGTGTTCGTTTTGTGTCTCTGTGTTTGTTTTGTGTCTCTTTTTGTTTGTTTTGTATCTCTTTGTGGTCATTTTGTGTCTCTTTATATTTCTTTTGTGTCTCTTTGTGTTCATTTTGTGTCTTTTATATTCATTTTATGTCTCTGTGATAATTTTGTATCTCTTTGTGTTCGTTTTGTGTCTCTTTGTATTTGTTTTGTGTCTTTTTGTGTTCATTTTGTATCTCTTTGTGTTCATTTTATATCTCTTTGTGTTCGTTTTATGTCTCTTTGTGTTTGTTTGGTGTTTGCGTTTGTTTTGTGTCTCTTTGTAGTAACCTGTAGTCTATTTCTTGGTCATTGTGTGTCTCTTGTGGTCATTGTGTCCATTTTTGTAGTTATTATTTGTCTTGTTGTGTTCATTTTATGTGTCTTTGTGGTCATTTTAAATCTCTTTCTGATCAGTACGTGTTCATTTGAGTGACATTTTGCACATTTTGAAGTCCAGCCCCCCCCCCACACACACACACACACACACACACTTTGGGAAAGGCCTGTTCAGTAATCCTTGTGTTCAGGTAGTACTGAGCATACGGATGGTATTCTATTCACCTTGCATTTGAATATCCTTTTGATACTGGATTTTACTTCTGATAGTTCTTTTTAGCTGAACACTCCGGTAAAGGAGAGTAAACTGTGTAATGCTGCATGAGCCCAGTACACAATTTGAATACATGAGAGCAAGACAAAGACGGGAGAAAACTGAATGTGAGAAGATGTCACCGGCTTAATCACGGTATTAAATCAAACAGCAATATATGCTTTAATCATTAATTTGTTTGACAAACACTAAATGATGTTCTCACTTTGAATATGTATATGTGGACTTGACCTTTGCCCTTTGAGACTTTAACAAAGAAGCATATTTATAATCTATTTACTGCTTGAACCTGAGGCAAGCTGTGTTTTGCATATCTGTGTGTGGATATAATAATTATCAGATGTCAACTCTCCTCTGAGAAACATCCTAATTAACTGAGTATTTTGCATCTTGTATCTCAGTCAAATGTGTCTGTTCTCAATAAAAACATTAGGACATAAATTTGAGATAATTGTCTGTGAACAGAAATGATGTGATTGCATTTGAAACTAGCATTCAGGAGAAATAAGAGCGTGTTTAGAGCAATCAGGTAATTGATGTCAAATGATGTTCCACACTGATAAAAACAAATCGGCTGCGACGCTTATTGAAGAGAAAATAAGAAGCAATCAAGGTGAGGTGACTGAACGTACAGCAAGTTATGATTCTAAGAGCAAGAGGTGCTGAAATCATTTCTTTTCAACAAAGGAAATTATGCAAATGTATGCTGCTAATTCCCAGACAGACAAACAGACAGACAGATGCGTGTATCAGCCGCAGTGTGTGAATGCATGTATCTGTGTGTGTTCAGCTGCAGACAGTGCCACTGTGTGCCCACCATGACCAGACACCCTGCTTCCTCTCCTGTCATGAGCCGCAGACGGTGATCGGGCCCGTCTGTGCCACTTTGTGCCGGGTTCAGCAGACGGCTTCCCCTCTGACATCATCACTGTGAGACGGTTACAGGAGACGCGGGCCAGAAGCCAACGATGGAGGACACTGACAGTGTGTCTGGTATTTTGTTGGACGTACAGTGGCTTTAGTGACGTGGTCTTTTCTCACAGGCCTCTAGAGTTCAGTCTGGCATGAGCAGAGAAATTTAAGAGGATATTCTAATTAAAAAAAAACAACAACAACAGAAAAGATACAGAAAAAAAAACATTTTAGTTCCCACAAAAATAAGCACCAGTAAATAAAACACAGTGAGGTTTTTATTTTAACAATTAACATTATTTTTAAACATTAAAAAATAATTGTATTTGTTATTTTTCTATTAAAATCCAATGTTAATTTTCCCCTCTTCATTTATAAAGATTTACAGCTCAGTACTGAGGGAAGAACCTGTTGAAGACATGCAGCAGAGCAACAGGTGGCAGTTCACAGAGTTAGAGTGACACCTACAGAGCTCAGTGAGGAAGAACCACCAGCTGCAGCTATTTAACACACACGGTCTGTGACAGTGGATACTGGCTCCAGATAACAGTTGTAAGAATCTAAGTTTGTTTCCTGTCGTAGAAAATCACAGCAGCTACAGCCTGGATATGTTTAGGTTGGGATTTTTTTTGCAGGGAAATGTAAATATCATGTAAATCACGTGGTTTATAGCATTAGCAAATTAGCATTGCTTGAGCCAAGTGAAGCTTTTATATGATACAAATACAGTGCAACAAGAATACAGCCATTAAAAAAAACCCCAAACTTTTAATGCTGTTTAGTTTAGTTCAAAGTGAAAAAATAAATTTCAATTCCTCTCGTTTTTATTTTCTATTTAATATCCATCCATCTATTTCTTATTTTACTTCTATCTTTCTTCTTTTATCATACTTGTTCATTTTCACAATTCTCCCCAGGGATCAATATTTTTGATTCTTATTCTGATTCTTTATCGTTTAAATTTTCAGCACCTGAATTAGTATATTAGTTTTCAGTGATGACACTGAAACAAATCTATTTTCTGTAATAGCTCACTTGAGGAGTGAGAACATGTTTTTCTACAAAGCCCCTTTTTTATCTAAGAGAAAGTTCTCTTGGCGTGACACAATGCAGCTGCACAAGAACATTTCCAAAATAAAACGGAGACAAAAACTGTTCAACTTGATTTAATTCAAAATAGTTTATTTATCTCTGAAGGGGGGATTTAACACAAGCAGGTTTGGAAATCCAAAACCCAAAAAGTCAAAATTCATTGTAGCTCAGAGTCAGTATCAGCTGTGGAGCACATTTATGCAACAAGGCAATTTTAAAATGCTTCATATGAAACATCAAAAGGGCCAAAGTGCAAACGAAGCACATTATTAAAGTACATTTTATTGAAATTTAAAATGGCATTAAAGAGCCGAGAGCAAGGAGAAAGAATAAAAGTGACAATGCAGTGAAATAAAATAATTATTTGATTTAATAAAAGGCAGCAGCGAAAAGAAAAGTCTTCAGCCTTGATTTTTAAAGAAGTTAGAGTTGCCGTTTTCTCGGAGTTTGTTCCAGATGTGTGGTGCATAGAAACTAAAGGCTGGTTCATGTAAAGCATTACAAACCAAGTGTCTGACACATATAATACATACAATAAGACAATAGTGAGCGAAATAAAAGTGGTTAAAAAGATGAAACCAAAGGAGGAAAAACAGTGAAAGACACAACAGTTAATGTTTGCTCTGAGAAAAATAAGTAAAAAGTGAGATTTATATCAGGCAAAATTTGAATTAATATAAAGTCAAAGCAGCTATTTAAGAATCTTTAGGGACTTGTTGGACAAATTACAGAGATTTGACACCCAGCACAGTTAAAGAAAGCACAATGCACCATACATTACTGTTCATACAAGACACGAGTTAGAAAATGCATGCTTTAAATATGTGCATTTAAACTGCATTAAATCTTAATTTTTAGAGAAGTTAGAGTTGCATTTTTTTGGGAGTTTGCTCCAGATATGTGGTGCATAAAAACTAAAGGCTGGTTCTTCATGTTTAGTCTTGACTCTGATGACAGCAGAGTGTTTGACACGTATAATACGTACGATATGACAATATTGAGCAGCATTAGCAAAATAATATTAATAATAGTGGTGAAAAGATGAAGATAAAGAAGAAAAAACACTAGAATTAATGTTTTCAATGGGAGCCACAGGCTGCCACTGGAGTTGCACAAGAAAAATAAATAAAAAGTATGATTTATATCAGGCAAAACTTTATTTTAAAGTAAAGTAAAATGTCTAAGAATCTCAGTGAGTGCTCAGTGCTGGCTTAGGGACACATTTTGGACAAAGAGTAAAGAGATTCGACACCCACCTCGACTACTACACAGTACATTACTGTTCATACAATACGTTTGAATATGCATACTTTAAATATGTGCAATTAAACTGCATTTAAAAATCCTAAAGTTAGCCACCTGATTGCTCATGATTTTCACTTATCGGGAGCATTTAAAATAATTAAAGTTTGAGTTCTGCAGGTGGGAATTTCACCTCTAACCCATCTGACTCCGCATGTATTTGTGTGTAAAGAATATTGTCATTTAGTCGCTCTAACAGACCCGGCCATCATCCTCTGGTCTAAACTAGCGCAGCAGAGACAAATATCCTGCAGGGAATTGACTCACAAGCAGCTGGACTCATTCATTTACACCTGCAGCCTCAAACAATCATGCCTGCCTACATCATAGCGTAGTAGTGACTCATAAAGTACAGTAACGTGCATGCACTTTGAGTCTGTGACTGCATGGTGATGTAATATGAAGTGGTTAACGTGGCCCACATATTAAATATCCCATTAAGCACTTATAAAAATCCCTGCTGGCTCCCAGCAGATGGTTAAAGGATAGTTTGGGGTCATTGGAAATGATATCCTTCTGTTTTGAGGTTTGTTTGGACAAAACGTAATGGCTCGGACACGGTTTTTATGATAGAGAGGGAGGAGAGTGTTAGAGGGAGGAGAAGGAGAGTGGATGGAGGCGGCAGCGACGGCGGCTGTTTGTTTGTTTCCAGCGTACAGTGGAGTCACCAGGAGGCCAGCAGTGTCTGCGAGGCTCTCCTGTCACAACGCATCCTGTCTCCCTCCTCCATCCGTCCTCCCTCCTCCACTCTTTCCAACATCTGAATTCCCAGAAACATGGATACAGTCTGTCACTAGAAACACCTTCCTCTTCTTATCACTCGTCTTTCATTACCCGCCTCTCTTCTTCTTATGCTGCCCTGCCCAAGGCCTCGCCTTATGCGAGGGTCGTGACCCCGCCGACCTCTCGTTGACCCCAGCTCGGCCTTCGCAGGTTAGCTTGTCTGTCAGCTGCAGCTGCGGTGCTGCTAAAAGCCCGGATAATCCAATCACACAGTCATTAGTGCTGAGTAGGCCGAAGCCGGAGCAGGTGAGCGTGTGTTTGTGTGTGTGTGTGTTTGTCTCATAAGCTTCTACTATTTTTTTATGCTCATTTCCCACATGTAGATTTTAGCAGATGATCAGAAGTCACAAGCCCAAAAACACATCAGATCAGTGGTGTTAAAACCCAGCGATCTGTCACATCAGTCCAGTTCTGTTCCGAGTATCAAACAACCAGATGTGTCATGAACTAAAATCAGCTGCTGCAGCTTCATTAAACCTCTGCTCAGTGTAGAGTCCACAGGACATGTGTGGATGCAGATGAGAGGGAAGGGTTGCCAGGATTGAGGTTTTCAGGATGAAAGGCATGTGTGGCGTCAGAGCCAATCGTGGCGGAGATGTAAAGAAGAGAAGCTGCTGGGAGGTTTTAGCAGCTTTTGTGAGGTCGTCCAGAGCTGCAGCAGAGACTGGGAGACCATATCTGGCTCTCTGACAAAGACACATGACTCGTAATGACTTTAAATGTTGTACATTTCAGCAAACCATGGATAGGTTACATTTGTACATCTTATATGCATCGTAGCAATGTTTCAAAAGTGACATGGTAAATGAACTGACTTTACCATCAGGCGAGATGATGAGACGCCTTGCTGAGATGCCTGCCAAGCTGCAGACCACGGCTGAGTGCTCCAAACAAACAACAAAACCACTAGTGTTTAATCAAGTTATCGCTGCTTTTCCAGCTGTGGTTTAGCCATCAAACGTAGGTGTTTTACAACTACAACTACAATTTATTTATTTAAGGTATGGACAGTATATATGTCAGATTGTAGCCCACGGCTAATTTCCATCCGTCGTCCCTAGCAACCTGTTGCTGTTTATCCACCAGGGATAGTGCCACAGAGCGGTTGTTTTTTACCAAAACATTTCTGTGTTTTAGTACCATGAAAAGGCCACAAAAAGGAGTTGTTTTTTCCAAAAACGTCGCTGCGTTTTCTGCCAAGATGGTGCCACGAAAAAGTGGTTGTTCTTTACCAAACATTGCTACATTTAGTGCCACAGGAAGTGATTGTTTGTACCGAAACTTGGCAACATTTTCTGCCGGGATAGTGCCACAGATAGCTGCTATTTTTCCCCAAGATATCGCTGCATTTCCTGCCAGCATAGGGCAATGATAAGCAGCTGGTTTTTTGGGGGGAGACACTGCTGCATTTCCTATGGTGTCTTGAAGTGATTGTCTTTTATTGAAATATTGCTGTATTTTGAACCTGATGCCACATTAGATAGTGCCACAAATAGCTGTTGTTTTACGCCAAGACATTGCTGCATTTCCTGCCAGCATAGGGCAACGGAAAGCATTTTTTTTTTTTAATGCTACAAAAAAGTGGTTGTTTTTACCGAAACATGGCTACATTTCCTGCCAGATAGTGCCACGAATAGCCATTGTTTTCCACCGAGATATCGCTGCATTTCCTGCCCACATAGGGCAGCGAAAAGCAGTCGTTTTTTTACCAAGACATTGCTGTGTTTCCTGCTGGGATAGTGCTATGAAAAGTGGTTGTTTTTCACTGAGATATCACCGTTTTTTTCTGTCAGGATTAAGCCACCAAAACTCTTAAACTCAATTTTTTTCCCTAACCATAACCAAGTGTTCCTTGTGCCTAATATTAACCACATTTTAACCACAGCATTGCGCAAATGTTTAAAAAAAAAAACATGCTCACATACAAATATAACATATCTGTGGTTTGCAGAGACATAAAATGCCAACATTTACTCTAGTAACTGGGTTGTCTTGGAGGTCAGTCACACATGCACATTAGCACAGGGGAAAAAATAAATAGATAAATAAGGAAAAATGAAATTCAGATAACATAAAATAAAATAAAATAAGTAAATACTTGTTGATTTTTCCATTGATAGCCAGGGTTTCAGTTCGAATAAACGGTTGCCAGTTCTTATGGAAGGTCTTTAGGGAACCTCTCTAATCCTCTCAAGCCTAATGCACTGCAGCATCTCATGAATCCATCTATTGAGTGGGTGGGGAGGGATGTTTCCATTTAAGAAGAATAAGCCTCCTAGCAAGCAGAGTGGTGATGCAATAACTTGTTGTGCGTGACCTTGGGTGTGTTGGGCATTGAAGGAATTCTGAAAAGGGCAGTGACGAGGTCGGAGTCAACTGTTTTAACCAAGATCCCACTGAGTGTGTTAAATATCGCAGGACAAATCTCAAAGCATTGCTACTGCAGTAGTCTTGCACATAGGATAGGGAAGTCTGGTATATGTGTCTCCACTGGTCATCTGACATTGTAATCCTGATTTCTTGTTGCCAGATGGTCTGTAGGGAATCTGAACAAGTTGGGTTTACCTTGAAAATGTGATTGAATGAGCCCTTCATAGCCAGCGTTTCTAAAGCGACATAGTTCTGATTACATAAATGCAAGATGTCTGCCAGGCTGATGACCACTGTTCAAGGCCAACAAATGACAAAAG
The DNA here is from genome assembly GCA_026686955.1 of Epinephelus cyanopodus. Taxonomy (NCBI): domain Eukaryota; kingdom Metazoa; phylum Chordata; class Actinopteri; order Perciformes; family Serranidae; genus Epinephelus; species Epinephelus cyanopodus. Next base: position 13,042,670 of record CM048934.1, read on the forward strand.
CAGGTGTTTTTAGTGAGATATTGGCAGCATCTCCAGCTGTAATTTCGCCACCAAAACTGGTTACTTTAAGCCTAAATATAACATTTAACGAACTACACTTTAACCAAAGTGTCGTTGCAACGTTAAGAAAGGTTTCAACATACAGAATGACGAAAGCATGTAACCATGTGTGTGTCCATGGTTTTCAGAAACATACAATGGATTCATTCTAGTATCTATTCCAGAGACTGAGTTGATTAACTGATAGAAAAGAGTCAATCACAGAATATGGAGGGCGGTTGGGAAATTGGGGGAATTGATTTTGTACAAAGTGCCTAATCTGGAAGGAGTGAAACGAGTACTTAGAGGGGGCAGATGTGCATCGGGAGCCAGACGTCCGCTCATCACTGATCTGTAATTTGATCCCCGGCTCCTTAAGTCTGCATGTCTGAGCATCATTGGGCAAGACACTGAACCCCAAATAGTGTCAGTGCAATTGATGATGATGAACAGGTGGCACCTTGTATGGTGGTGTTGGCCAACAGTGAATGAATGTGTGTGTGTGTGTGTGTGTGTGTGTGTGTGATGACTAGAAATTTACCGTCCAAGCCCAGCTGGTATCAGATGTCAATATGACGTCAGACAGACCTTGGACTCTTACAATGGACAGAAATTAAATTTTGGATGGACTGAAAATTGTATAGACAATTTTTGAAACGTCTAATGATGTTAGATTTTCACATTGTGTGGATGTTAATATTATGATGTTTTGCAGATTTTGGGTGTTAGTATGTATTTTTACATCTCCACTGACCAGTGGATACTTGGTCAAGTCCCTCGGGATCATGTTCCGTTATGACAGACGTCAGAAGTGCTCGGCTTTCTAATGAATGGACAAGTTAAATGTGTCAAGGCACCATTTTAGGTAATAGTATACATGCCACCATCCTATATAAGCTGTGTCTCTCTCTCTTCACAATCATCACATAGCTTCTGCACATAGCCATGTTGATCCGAGCTCGTATTTAAACATGCATTACGAAAGAACTCCGTGATCAGCCTCATCTTTGAATTCTACAGATCACCACAGAAACACTTACTCTCATTGGGTTTTGTTCTCGATAACTTACAACTTCGTATCTAGATGACTCGGTATTCTACATAAAGGTGACATTGGCATGAGACGTTTGTAAGATGTTTTATTTCGGTAACTTAACAACACACCTTAAAAACGAAAAAAATATCAATATCGTGTGTCGTCACTATCTGACGTCGAATGGAAGTTGCCATTAGACGTAGCCTTGAGACTGAAATTTGGTTTGGTAATGTTGGTGGCCAGCAGGGACAACCTGTTTCACTCCGAAGTCATTGAAATTGCAGCACTTGGGCAGTAACTTGTGCCATCAGACGCTGACGAAATAAGCCATTCTTAAACGTTGACATGATACGCAGCTGGTCGCCATTATAGTTCAATGGTGCTCGACAGCATCAGGGGGAAACGCAGCGGGACAAGAATGAAAGTTAAGGTAATGAAAGTCCGAGCTGTGGTGGTGGATGGGTCCAACAAACACCAGCTTTCACCTGAGAGAACAGTGTTCGCGTCCCGTAAGATTATAAACCCAACCACGTGCGTTAGCTGTTGCAGATTCATGTTGTTGTACTGACATAGTGCTTTTATTTTGAAATAGACTGTATGTAAATGGTAAAGTTCCTGTGAAAACAGGAGTGTATTTTGAAAGAAGATGATGCAGGACGTCCCAGAACATCAGCAACCAACGTACCCAGGGTACCTTTCACGTCATATGTAGACGTGGAAGGTCCATGACCAAACATCTGGGCCCACACCTTTTAAATTGGTCATTATTATTGTTTCATGCTGTCCTGTCTGTCTGTTACCATGGTGATATCTTCCTTTTAGTCTCAGTGCACCCTGCCTGATTAATTACAAATAAAGACAGTAATTATTTTAGCCCTGACTCAGTGTGACGAACCAATTAACCTCTATATTTTTATTAAATTATTCATACCTTGCTCTTTGGTTTATTCTGTTAATTTAATTTCCCGTAAATTTTATTAATGTGTCTTTTTATATTGTGTTGCGTTTCTCAAACATCTTAATTGAGCAAGTGCAAAACTATTAGATTAGACTGTTGTCTGTCAAGTATACTGAGGAGGCAGCCCATTCAGATGATTGTAAAATAACTATATATTTACCATCCATCTAACAGTGAACACAGAGCGCACATACCCACAGTAGCACAGTATAATTACGTTTTTGTTTTTTAATGTGTAACCTTTTCAATACCACTATCCTGATTGTGGTCAACTTAATAAAAACTCAACCTCAAATTATTTCGTTTTAAATTCTATTGGAGTTTCCAAAATGCCAATTAATTTTGATTTTAGAAAACTATGTGTAAAATGTTGAACAACACAACTGAAATATTTCAATTAACGGACTGCTGCCGCCATATAAACATGAAATTGGGTTTGATTGTTTCACTCACATTGCAAACTAAATTAAACTCGCCAAGGGACTTCAGTTTTAGTAGAGCTCTGTGTTTATCTACTTTTTCATGCTGTCTAATGACCATAAACTTGAACATTGCCCTGAAGCCTGCAGCTCTTTATGTTGAAGGCAGAACTACAGATGAGTGCGACATAATACGAAACAGGCTATGGTTTTATTAATGGGTCCGAATGAAAATATTTTATTGAATATATTACACTGTCTAAGTCAGACTCACAGTAAAAGGGTTGTTGTTTGAACTGAGCTTGGGGCCCTTTTGTGTGGAGTTTGCATCCCTATTCTGACCTTTATGGTAATTGCATTTAAACAGCCCAGAGCAAACTATTATTCTATAATTTTATAACTTTGGAAAGGCAAGTGAATACCTGAAGATGACATCTGAAATCTTTATTAAAAACACGCCACATAGGGCCACAATACACTATATATACTATATGACATTACTTTGGACTTGACAAAGCTAGCGCAAGTATTCACGACTACTTCCGGTTTCCAAAATAACACGGTGACACCATATAGGCTAAAATACCACGCACTTACAGTAAGTTTGATCAGATGTATTCACAGGATGAGTAAAACACAGTCTTTGTCCTTGTAAATAAAATAAAATACAATAAACTTAAATTAAATTAAATTAAATTAAATTAAATTAAATTAAATTAAATTAAAATGTGAGGGATATTTTTTATTTCAGGTTGCTGGAAAAAATAAATGAATAAATAAATAAATAACTCCTGAAAACAACTAATACATTTCAGGTCAGGAAAGCTCAGACTACATACAGACTGAAAATCCAGCAGTTATACTATATCAGTTTAGAATTTTTCTAAACTAAAAGTTCCACATTTGTACCTTGAAATGGCTTCCTCATTTGAAATTTTAGGTGCTTTAAAAAATATGTATAATAGGCCTTTTTGTCTCACTTGGATGTGGGATGACCACATCCATTTCTTCCGCAAGTGTCTAGCAGTTTTGGTAAGGTTATGTAATAGGTTACAGATTACTAGTTACCATGTTAAAAATATAACGATTAATGAAACTAATTGATTATTGCATCAAAGTATGGTGAAAATATGCAAAGTAACAGAATGAATTTTATATTCTACATATAAACGCTTTAATGAAAAATATATATTTAGATGTAATCCCTTTGTAATCACCAACATTTTGATTGGTAACTGTAATTTGATTATATATTATTTTCTTAGTAACTAGATCTTATTACAGTTACATTTATTTTGTAATTGAATTACATTTAACTAGTGTGTAACTGGGGGCGCTTGTTGTATCACAGGGGCTGTCCCGGAGTGAAAACTACACAGAAGAGCTGATAGGACCATTTTCCCTTGTAGCCGACAAGGTGTTGAAAACAAGCCAACCCCACAGGGCGCGTGCCGGAAGACGGCAGAACGTTGAACAGGTGAACGAAGCTAGCATTAGCATACAGAGCTAGCGATGGACTTTACGCGACGATATTCACAACTTGGATGAATTTTATGAACTATCTTTTAATTATTTTTATCTGTGGACTCTTACAGATAAGGGAATATAAAATATGGAGGAATGGACACACATTCCGGCGTCGGGACCGCTTCAGAGGTAAGGACTCACCATTTTGTCACGTCTGTCTTGTTAACTGTAGGTGTTTCCCTGTCAGTGTGTGTACCGGTAAAATAATATGTGGTGCTCATGGTTTCAGTAAATTTATTACAATGGTTGAATTAAGGAGCTGAGGACGTTTAGCACATTCACATTAAAATTTAGCAGTTAATACTCATAGTTAGCTAACTTAGCTTATGGCTAGCCTGTCATGGTGCCTTTAACCTTCAAAATAATATCAATCATCTGAATTTAGTTCATATTCTGACTCATACATCACAAACTACATTTACTGTGTAGTTTTTGTCGTGAGTAAAACCTGATTATTCCATAAGCAGCTCAAAACTTGGTGCCGTTACGTATTTGATATATAATTTGTGTTAACATTTTATTTTGAAAACGGAAGTAGTTGCGTGTGTTCTCGGGGTAACTTGGCCAAGTTCAACGCAGCTTGATAAACTGTATCAGGCTTGTTCACATCACGTAGAATAAAGATTTAATGGATGCTGTTTAGGCAAAGCTTGGACACCGTAACACTGTGTAAAGTGAGGAAATTAGAGATTAAAGTGTGTAACCCTGATCGTCAGCTCGCTCTGGGCCCTTTCAATGCGTTTACCTTAAAGGAAAACGGGTGCGCTCTCAATCTACAGGCGGCTGATTTGACCATGAAGTTACCAATGATTGATACTTCGACTATCATGCAAAACCATATGTTGCACTGTGTGTGAAAACTAGTGTGTGTTTGAAATACTCTACCTGTGGCCACGGAGAGACATGTCAGGATGGCCGAGCGGTCTAAGGCGCTGCGTTCAGGTCGCAGTCTCCCCTGGAGGCGTGGGTTCGAATCCCACTTCTGACAATAACCTTTTTGAGGAAGTACCATGTGTAGAAAACTGTCATCCATGATCACAACACTTACAGGATAAACAAATAGGCACTTTACACAGAGATTTTCGAACTGAATGTAGTGTTTTTGTATTAAAATTACTAACTGAGGCTTCTGTTTTTCAGGAATGTCCTTAACCTTTGACCGTAATGTGATTTTTGCAGCTTGAAATATATATTTGTCACTATGCCCTCAGCACGTGTGGGCTGTTGAACACATGCTGTAAACAAATAAGATTATTTCTACCTTATGACTTCATGAATATGCACAAAGTAAAATAAAGAAATACCTCCTCAAGTCAATAATGGAGGTAAGAGGTTCACATTTTAAATAAAAATATATATTGTATTGTATTTTACTAATTAAGTTAAATTGTCTAATTGATTAAATTGTCTGTATTATTTCCCCACTATGAAGATCTAAAGCATTTAGATTCACATGTTTTAATTTTTTATTCCACAGTTAGAAATATAAATTCCAGTGGGAAATGCTGAATCTGTCTTTAACAGGCTTTAATAGCCATAACAGGCTAACATACATGTCATATAAAATATATATTTACACTTCTACAACTTTGTCAAACAAAAATCACAGGCTGCTGACAACCAGGGTTGTGGCCAGGATTTTAGAAGCAGTAAAGAGTTTAGGTCCCCCCACCCCATCTTAAATATTTTAATTTTTCATATTTTATTCGTTGAGTTAACTCTCAATTCTGGTGTGAAATACTGAATCCATGTTTTTTTCTTTATTTTAATATCTATTTACAATATGTTAAAAACTATTTATTAAGATGTTTATATACTGCATGAACATGCTACGCAGGAAGACTTGCAGCATAAAGAGCTGTCAATAGTTTTTAGTTGTAGGTTGTGAACTTCCAACAGGCTATTTACCCCAGAAGGAGAAAAATACTTAGCTCATGATGTCAGTGTCGGTCTTGCTGACAATATTTGTGCTTGTTTTGTCCATTTACATTTTAAAGAAGAAAATGACTGTATTATAGGATGACACTGAGGCAATATTAATTTTTTAAAGCATGTACATGCCATGATGTCAAAAAATCAATATCTTACAGAGAAGATTATATCATATTGCATTTCTCAAAATGTTCTGGAGTTTGTGTCTCCAACTGTTGTGCACATTTTTGTTTGGCAAACATGCATGACATTAACTTTTTTTTGAAAAAATGAAACAAAACCTCAGTGTCATAAAGGCCAAAGGTTCACTGAAACCCAGTGCCAGCCTTGTGAAGTCTTTGTATGCGTCATAAATAAATGCTGCTAGCTTTCCAACCTGTCTCTATTTAATCAGAATTTAATGACCCAGTTTTAATGAGGACGGAGTTTTCTGACAATGTCGCCCGCTGCAAGAAACACCAGACAACGGCTAATGTTAAGTGACAATTTCACCTTTATTAACATGGTGAAGAATCATTAGTAAAGGTCGGGGTGACAGGCTGGAGGAGGTTTTGGTGCTCAGGTGGTGCCTGTAAAGAGAGCAACACACTGAGAGAGAAAAGACTCATTAAATCACAAGGACGTCACAGCAGCTTTTTATCCTTCAGCTGAGCGGGCCGTCCATGTGCACATTGAAGGTGATTTTGAATGAGGGCTTTTTTGTTATTTTAGATTTCCTATTTTCACCCAGGAATGCTCAAAAATAGTTATTGTCCCATGTTTGCATTGATCCTACGGCCAGTATCAGTATTCATAATTTAGATTAAAAAGTTAAAAAGCAGCTATTCAAGGCTGCTATTAAACATTAGCGTGTTTCAAATTCTGAATTTTAGAGAGATAACCCAAACCACCATGTGCACGTGTTCATTCATGACATGTTCGTTTATTACAATAAACATTACCACTGATACAGTCCTACTGCTGTAAACACTTTCTAGAGAGCCAAATGTGTATTAGTCTGCAGCTGAAAATAGTCCCCAACAAATACACCATTTCCTCCAGTCTGAGTTATGTTTAAAAAAAAGCTACAGTGCCCAGCTGCTTTGGGAAATTACTGAGCCTGTTTAACACATGAAATTACACTTGTGAGCTACTTCTAAATATTACATCATATGTAGGAACCAATGGGCAAGCCCTTTTTTTCCAGGGGATTTGTTGATAGTAAAAATTATATGTAAAAATTCTATCATTTAAGATACTGCTCTCCATTTGACCTCTTGTTCGTCCTGTGTGGATCAAAGCACCAAGCCAGCTAAATCACCCGCTCGTAGCACTTAACCCTGACCAAACTCTCTGGGTACTCATAGAAGTAAACTCCTGGCAGGCAGGTGAATAAATAAATAAAACACTAAGTTAAATTTTTTATTTATTCACAGTGGAGGAATGTGTATCAGCAGCATCATCACTGCCACCGTCATCTCCTGATTTATCCCCCTGAATGTGTTTCCCATGGCAGGTCTGATGTTTCAGAGGTCATGAACTCTGAGCACAGATGCTAATAAAGGGATTAAAAGCAGCTTTGCCTTTGCTCCGGCTGCTTGAGTGACACTGATCTTGCTGTAAAGAGACAGTGTCATCCCTTTGAGACCACATGCGTGGACAGAGGCTACATTTTCCACTTTTCGCTGAATTGAAAGGGGGGAAAGGTTCAAACAACTCGTCCTCTAACTTCATTGTATCATCAGAAGCAACAATTCAACAAATAGCATCAAGATCTACTTAACAATTACAACTTTTAGTTATCAAAAATAAATAAAAACTCTCTTATTAGGCCATAAATCCACATAAGGGACTGTTCAGTAGAGAGGGAGAGGGAGTGAGATGGTGTAAAAACAGGGAAGGCACTTCAAATATTTTTTTAAGCACTAGGGAGGAGTTAAATGTTTAAACTCACAAGTGGGTGTGAAAGGAACAATTTCTTTAAATAATGACTAAAATGGGGCGTTGGTGGTTTAGTGGTAGAGCAAGCGCCCTATGTACAAGGCTGTTGCTACAGCGGCCTGGGTTCAACTCCAGCCTGTGGCCCTTTGCTGCATGTCACTCCCTCTCTCTCTTTCTCTCCCCCTTTCACACTTGTCTGTCCTATCAAATAAAGGCTAAAAAATGCCCCAAAAATAGCTTTAAAAATAATAATGACTAAGATGACACCGTTTACCACAGCAAGAAACTGTGAAAACAGAAGTAATGGTCAGATTTTCTAATTTCTGACAGTTCTTGAACACATCATGGGCGACTAAATCTTTGCTTCAGAAATTATCTGTTTGTTTCGGTGATCACTTCCTCCATGGTGTTTCCATACTGCTTGGCGAAGTAAATAAAACTAAAAGGTCAGACCCCAGCCTCCCCCTCCTCTGACGAGTAAAGTACAGTTCCTTAGGCTGTGATGATTAAGATGGTCCTAAGGTCTGCGTAAGGGAAAAGTTCCTCTTTTGAAATCGAGGCAGTGGGGGAGGGTTTAAACACAAATTCCCACTTGCTTCCTACATAATAAGACAACTGCTGCTCAGACAGAAAGCAGGTTTTTGTTTGTGCTGTTCAATTTAGTTTATTGTACCAAGGTGCTAAAAGAGGGTGCAGACAGCAGGATGTGGGTGCAAGGTGAGGAGAGTGCAGTGGCAGGTAAGACTTGGTAATGTGGATTTAGTCAGATGATGACCCTTGCAGATTTCTCCATATTTAAATAAGGTGTGTGTATTTATTGTGGACTCAAGGGGGTTATAGTTCAGAAGAAGTTTTTAACTCAGTATTTTGTGAATATTGGGGTTTCAGTGAATGAAAAAGTTCAAGATCAGCCTTTCATAGTTTTTTAAGGGACATTCTTACAATCTCTTAGAAGTCACTCTTTGATTTACGACATTTAAAACCAAAACAGTGTTTGAATAAAATTTCAGCTGGAACAAATTATTGCCTCTTTACAGTTAAATCAAAAGGTAACTATTTTGGGGGGAAATGCCACTCCTACCTGTTTATGTTAAATATGTAGCCAGCAGCTGGTTAGCATCACTTAGCATAAAGACTGGGATTTACATGCAGGACAATTACTTCGCCTCCCAAGAAATATTCCTGCGCATAACCCCACGTAAAAACTACAAATTGATTCAAATCAGCCTAAGTTTTAGAGGTGCTGGTAGGTGTGTTTTGTTTCCTTTGGGCAGAGCCAGCCTAGCTGTTTCCCTGTTTCTAGCCTTCATGCTAAACTAGGCTAAATACCTGCTCGTTCATGCTTTTCAATTAAAGCAGTAGTTTTACATTTTAGGAAATGCTCACCTTTATGTTCTTGCTGATGAAAGATCGTTGTCACTCTTAAATGTTTTATATCTTAGCACAATGGGAACAGGGGGAAACAGTAAGCCTGGCTATGAATGAAGGTAAATAACGACTCACACAGCACCTGTACAGCTCAATAAATAACATCTTATTTGTTGAATCCCAACCCAGTCGCGAAATGTTGACATTGTACATTTCTGGAAACGATGGATATGTAGGCCTATTATTTGTACATTATCATGTAGCACATATGTTGAAACTGTACGTTTATACAATGCTGTGGTTAACATGTGGTTTAGACACAAAAACGGCTGGAAATGCCACTGATGTCTCACTTTAAAACAACCATTTTTGTGGTATGTTCACAGCTTGAAATGCTACCGATGTCTCACCAAAAAGTTTTGGAGGCACAATCACGCCTGTAAATACCGCGGATATGTCAATAAAAATCAACTGTTTATGTGGAAAAATCACATCTGTAAATCCCACCATGTCTAGCTAAAAAAATAACCGCTTTTGTGGCACAAGCACACCTGGAAATACCGCAGATACATCCCCAGAAATCAACTGGTTTTTGTAAATGTTTCTGTAAATGCTGCTGACGTCTAGCTAAAAAAACGACTGCTTTTGTGGCACAAGCACACCTGGAAATACCAGTTACGTATTCCTAAAAAACAGACGGTTTTGGTGGAACAATCACGGCTGGAAACGTTGCGATGTCTCGCTAATAAAAAATCAACAGGTTTTGGTGGGGCAGTTACGTCTGGAAATACCACTGATATTGTTTGCCAAAATATAGACACTTTCAGTGGCACAGTCAGAGCTGAATATGCTGCCAGTGTGTTGCTACTGCACAGCTGTTTTTGTTGTTTGTTGGAATCAGTCAGTGGTCTGCAGTCATTTGTAGTTTGGCAGCCATCTTACCTAGGTAAAGCCATCCACTACTCCCTCCAGCTCCTGATGAACAAGTCAGCTCATTTCGGAAACATTGGTATAATATGCATGAAACGTATCCATGGTTTTTCAACTTCTTCTGGTGATTGGGCTGTAAATCTGCACAAAAACAGTGTGAAGTGTAAAGATTATGGGGTTTATCCTGGACAAGGCTTGGAAACAGCCTGGCTGCATATGGATATGGTATCAATGTTCTCATCTAACTCAGCAAGAAAGCAGATTTCCCGAAATGTGAAACTATTGCCTCGAGAACTCAAAACTCTCAGTTCATTGAACAAAGTGAAGTATCGAGTGGAGGCTCCTGTGAGTCAGAGGCTGCAGAAAGTGAAACACGATTTTAGGATCTCCCAGTGATTTCACTTCCTTTATTTCTCTCTGAATCCCCCTCCAGACGGCCTCGTAAAGTTCCTCTTGCTGTCACGTTGACAAGATGCGAGGATCCTTTATTATCTCGCCCCCCCTGTTCCCTGACAATCTGTCTGTTGTGTGACAATAAGATGATTTTCTTTTCCCCACAGAGTCTGAAGGAGAGAGTGGTTCATCTTCTGAAAATGAGGGAGACATTCAGGTATCACTGTCAGTGACAGGCGGTAAATTACTTGTTAATTAATGTTGCTTTCTGATGTGCAACGAACACAAACATCATGGGAGGAGACACTGACTATGCTCCTCAAGCAGATGTATTGTTACCTTGCAGAAAGTTTAATGACTTGGTAACAAAACAGAAATTTCGCACAGTTTGGAGAGGCTTCCTCTGGATAAAAATGTTTAATCAGAGAAAACATTATTTTGTTTTCACAGCTCACATTTTAAAATAAAACATCTAAAATGAAAAAAAACCCAGAAAATTGCAGAATTAAAAAGCTCTATAACAAAATTTGATTAAATCAACAAGGACAATTTCAGCACCACAACTGTCTCATAATAGAATAAAATGTGAAAAAATCAAATACATCAATTTGTTGTGATCTCTTTCTCATGTTTGGCTTTTCTATGTTTGATTGTTAGTGTGAGATCCTGGAAATGCAGAGGGATGAAGCCAATCAGAGACTGTCTGAATTGGAGGAAGGTGAGAATCATTTATTCCTTTTCTTTACCTGTGTGTCCTCACTCAGGACCATAATATGGTTGGAGACTATCCCAGTATGCTTCACTCTCAGATACACATTTATATGGACAATAAAGTCTCCAGTGCAAAGGGAATGAATGGAGGATAAAACAAAGTTTCAGGTTGATTTAGTGTGATGTAGTTCAGATCGAGATGACCATGACTAACAGCTCCCCTCCTCTCATCTCCAGCCTCCTCTCAGCTCCTGAAAGAGATAAATGTACTGGAGATGCAGTTTCAGATTGAGCGCTCCTGCAGGGAGAGTGCTGAGGCGCTGGCTGTCAGAGTATGTCTCCTTAACAGTGTTAATCCTTTCTGTTTCCATGTTATATGTCTCTTTTTGCCTTTCCTTTCCTGCCCTGTCCTGCATTTTCTTTACCTTTCCTCTCCTCTCCCCTTTTCTGCCATTTCCTTCCCTGTGTCCTTTCCTTCCCTGTGTCCTTTCCTTTCCTTTCCTTTATCCCGTTCTTTTCTTTACCTGTGCCCATTCCTGCCATTTCAAAATCTATGCCCTTTCTTTTTCCTTTCATTTCCTTGTCATTACTGTACTTTCTTGTCATTTGCCATGATCTTTTCTTTGCTTCCTTCACTTTTCTATGTCCTTTATTTTGTGTTGTTTCCTTTCTTCTCTTGTCCCCCTGCCCCTCCTTATGTCTCTTTTCATTCCTCTACCTCTTTATGTCTTTTCGTGTCAAGAGACTCGAGTAAAAAGCGGCTTCACTCTAACCTTTTTCGTTTTCATACCAACAGATTAAAATTAAACTATCACAAACCTCCAGGCTCACTGGTTGTCTCCCCTGTTGCCTAGGTGACCAAAGAGAACAAAGCCTTAAAGAGGACGAGCCAGATGCTGATGCCGCTCATCCCCGAGCTGCCCGAAAACTTGGCTGCCATGACCTTTGACCCAGAGGCTGGCCCCGTGGTTAACGGCGAGGACGTGGTCAATCTCGGTGAGGACGGCAATGAGGAGATGCTGCTGCTGCAGAATCAAGCCAAGATCGCAGGTTAGACAACTGTGCTTGTGGTGTGAATTTAGAATTAGGGGGATAAGTGGCGTTTTATATTGTCTGTCTGATAGAAGTCGAAAACTACAGATAACAGTTAGGAGTATATATAAGAAGGAACGTATGAAGCAATAAAAAATAAGAGGCACTTCAGCTTCTTTTGTACCCGATAATAATGAAAAAACATCACCCATTCAGCCAGTTAGTCAAACAACCAAGCTAATTAATTGCAGCTAAGTCGTATTATATTTATAAAGGGATTTAGTCACACTGTGTTACCAGTGTAAACCTGTAATGGAAACATTTAAAATATAAAACATGTTTTTCCTCAACATTTTTTGGTGCTCTAAAATCATGCCTCATCAGATCAGCATCATTGGTAAACTGGACCCAAATTAAGAAAGTGGATTAATTTTGGGAATTCAATGCTTGTTGTCGACGTCTATAACGTGTCATAAACCTGTTTGTGTGTGTGTGTGTGTATCAGAGCTGCAGGCGTCAGTGGACGGTCTGCTGGCTGAGAAGCTGCAGCTGGAGCAACAAGTGGAGGATCTGAAGAAAGAGCAGGTCCAACTCAGAGAGCAGGTACATCAGTGTGTGTGCGTGTGTGTGTGTGTGTGTGTGTATGTGGTTGTTTACATCACACCACAGAGCAGATCACTGAAACACTGTCACACATCTTGAATAGCCGCTATGCTTACAAAGGAATGAGTATTGGACCTTTTAACAAATATCAAACCTTTATCACCTTCAGTGAGAATGTACAAACATTCCTGTGTCAAACCTTCTGTGTTTCATCTCTAATAGTAACCCAGGTGCCTTTTCACATCTGTCTGCCAGTACACAGATGTTGACGTGGTTAATGAAGACTCCAAAGAGATGTTTGTTTTAGGGGTAGCCTCCGTTTTTGCCTGTATGACCAAGGTCATTAAATACCTACCACTTCTTAATACCCTCTCAGAGCTGGGTTATAGATGCAGACTTTTTGTATTTGGCTGTCCAGGACATGTTCACAGGTTGGTCATAAGAGGGCTCCAACAGTTCAGGATGCGCAAAAAGAGGGCTAAACAGATTGCAAAGTGCTGTGCTATATCAGTGGCAGGTGCCATAGACACAGCTGCCTGTACCCCTGGCAACACCTTTAATATTTGTGTCCTTGTACAAGTTCTTTTTATGTGGACATAAATGAATTGTTAAAAGGTGTGTGTGTTCCTGGAGTCTTATCACCTGATTTGTTTTCCTAGCTAGTTCTGGAGGTCGAGGAGAAAGAGGCCTTACTGAGGAAAATGAGCAAACAGAGCAAGACCATGAATAAAATGAAACGGGGTGAGTCGCACTCATTACTTCAACTGATAATTTTTTTCATTGCTGATGAGTCTATCAACATTTTTCAAAATATAATGAGGCAAATATTGAATAATAAATCAGTAGATGTAGATCATTTAGTCTAGAAAACGTCACAAAAATAGTCTGTCTGTGTTTCCAACAGTCGAAAACCTAAAAGTATTTAAAGGTTTGTCCAAATTACGAAAAACACCTCATGTCCTGTTGTAGTGATTTCTAGCCACACACAGTTTTGGTTTTATCTGCTGAGGTGTTGAGATAGCTGTCTCTGAGGTTTGTGCTGCCATGCCAGTAACGTGGAGTTTTATATAAAACAGAAAAAAAGCGAATCCTCATAACTGAGGGACTTGAACGAGCGCTTAAAAAGGGATTAATTAATAGACAAATTTGATTTATATTCTGCAGAGTGACTAATTTATTAAGCAGTGCATCATTTAGTACGTTCATTTACTCATTCAAAAACATCATGAATGCCTAAATGCCACTTAATTTTGTATGTGTGTGTTTTCTGTGTCTGTGTGTGTGTACGTGCACAGTGTCCCAGCTTGTCACCGAGGAGTTCACAGAAATGTCTCAGAAGCTGGAGCTGGAGCAGGGCCTCCGGCAGCATGCTGAAGTCTTCGCCCACCAGGTGTGAGCGCGTGCCATGGCCGTGTGTGTGTGTGTGTGTGTGTGTGTGTTGTCTGCATGGCGCGCAAAACATTTTGTCGTACATTCACACCTATAGATACTGAGGGTGACAGGTCGTGCCACAGGAAGGGCGCAGGAGTGTCAGAGTGTTGACCTGCTGGCGGCCACGGCGAACAGACGGACACTTGGACAGAAGGGGTGGGACACACACACACACACACACACACACACACACACACACACAACACACACATGCTGTCAGCTGATGTGGTTGGACAGGAGAAGGGGTCTCCATTCTCTGTTTTCACACCGATGACACTTTGGTCAAATCCAGACTCTCTGTTCGAGGCGAGGCGTTCACACACACACACAAGACAAAAGCAGACACCCACTCGTACACAAGCCGTAAAAACACCAATTCACTTAAAATCCACATACCCAAACACACACACACACAACACAGTTTTGCTGCCCCAGCTGCTCCCATAATGAAGGCTCTTTCTTTCAAAAAACGTCTCTCTGTTCCCTTCCCTTCCCATTTAGCCCCTCCCTTCCCCATAATTAGTGGTCATCACTGCCGCTGAAGGAGAATAGTGGTCTTTAAGCACAACCTGTCTTTGCCTGACACCTTTATGTTTTGCCGAGCATATAGCAATTGTCGCCTTTGTGCGCAGCGTCCTCCATTTACCGGACAGGCGCACAATGGGCTGCCTCGCAGGGGTCCTTACCTGTGAAAAGGACCCCCAACTGTTCACACAATCCCCTCCCTTTACTCTCAATTCATGGTAAAAGACCCCCCTGCGCTGAATGCCTCTTGTATGCACTACTATTTGTCTGTTTTCATGTGTTTTGAAAACACCAACCATTCACACCTCTCCTCTGTGATGCATGGTGGTATAATGACGCAGGGCCTCAAAACAGGAAACAATTTGAAGGTTTTTTTGTGTCTGTGTGTGTGTGTCTTTGTCTCTTTGTGCAGCCGTGCGTGGTTGTGTCTGTCTGTGGGTTTGTATGTATGAAATAATTGTGCTAATTGCTGTGTGAAAATTGCCCTCTGCTGAAGGGAGACCCGAGATTAGAGCGGTGTAATTTGCAGCATGGAGCCTCGTGCTGCCGTGTGCTGAAACAGAGCTCACTAAACCTGCTGCTTCACCTCGTCCTCGCCGTAAAAACGCAGAAATGAAAACCACCTTTTTCTCTCACTTCCTGTTCTCTGATCACCCAACCTGTTCTCACAAAGTGTGTGTGAGAGGCACAGTTTATGGATCCACTTTAACACAATACACTAAGGTCAGGTACTTCATATTGTCTGTTTTTTTACTGTGTGTTATTTCACACAATTCAACAGCTTCAGGTTCTTAAGGCTTGTAGATTGGTCTGTTGCTGACAAATAGATAATTTTGAATAGAAGGCACTTGAAATACAATTTTTATTGCTCCTGTTTTCATCCTCGGCCTTTTATTCATTATGTGATCTTAGGTTTTTTATTCAGTTGCTAGGTGATACATTTATATCTTCTTTGAATATGAAGTGTTAGTCGCTGCATGTTTTTCCAACCTAATCTCCAGATTTTTTGTGTATTATATATATTCCGCAGATACATTACATTTGTACAATATTTTGTAGTTTTTGTACAACACCACTTGGTTATGATTAAGAAAAAGTCATGTTTTGGCTTAAAACATGTTTGTTTGCACAAGATCTAATGGAAAAGCAAGTTGGTTCGGTGTAAAACATCCAGGTTCAGTCCCTCAAACGCCGCAGGGAAATGCAGCCATGTGTTGGTAAAAAACACCCAGGTTCCATGGCTCAAATGCTGCTGGGAATGGCGCAATCTGTCGGTAAAAAAAAGTTTGGTGCAACAATAACGTGGGTAAATGCTGCCATGTTTTGGTAAATAACATCTAGGTTCAGGGGCTTATACGCTTCTGGGAAACATTAGCCCCTTTTGCACTGCCAGATTTTCGGCGAATGTTGGGCCGCTTTGCCGGCAAGCTGCGAGCGTTTAGACACACAGAGCCGGATTGGCGAGTTGATCCGAGGTGCCCAGTTTTCCGACTCGTAGGGTAGTCATATTGGCAGAACCCTTTTAGTTTAAAGACACTGGGGCGCCTTCCTCCATGGGAGGGGCTGTTGGTGACGCCGCATGTGCGAGACACTGGCGATGGATAAACAGGAAACAGCTGATAGCAGGAATTAGTGAGCAGCTAGTAGCAAGAGGGAAACGCAAACCTGACAGACACTGTAAAGATGAGCAACTGGGGAGACAAGGAATTTCGTGCCCTCCTTGCCCTCGCAAACAAAGAGGCACAGTGAAGGACGGGCCAACTTATGAGAGAATCGAAGGACTGACCAGCCGGCTTCCCTCTCACATCACTGTTTACGTCACACACTGAGCTACACGTTTTGTTACTTGCTCATGCCCCCCATTGCCCCAAAAAGGCGCATTCTGTATAAACAAAAGTAGGCAGGCAGCATTTTGCTGCACTCCCCGATTTTGCCTTTATACTGCCAATGCTGAAGAAAGACTGATTGGGCTTTCCTGCAATTTGCACAATTCCTATCTAAAAAGGGCTACTGTGATGTGTTGGTTCAGTACCACAGATGCCACTGAGAAATGCAGGGATTTGTTGGTAAAAATACCAAGGTTGAATTGTTTAAATGCCACTGGGAAAGGCCGGAGGCCGAACTACTTTCCCTTTCTGGATTAATTACAATGTCTGATGTAATGTAATTGATCAGTACCAACATCTCTACCTGTATATATAATACTAAACATCACACAAGCTCATGCCACAGAACAAAATGTTTGTTTATAGCACTCTGATCATTTAGAAGCTCTGAGCCACAGTGATTAATTGTAGCTGGTGTGTTTATTTGTCTCACTGCAGATGAAAGAATCTATTTTTCAGCGACTCGAGGCAAAGCTTGACGTTTTTCATTTTTCCTTCGAAGCCACTTATCATAATGTGGAGAAAAGTAAGCTTTGTCTCACAGCCAAATCGTCCTGTTTGCATTGTTGCTGTTCTTCAGCGGAGCCGATGAGTAATTCCAAGTCATTGTTCGCTTTGAAAACACTTTCTCTGCATTGTGACAACCTCCTGCGGGAGAAAATTAACAGCCAGCCACTCAGATCTCACTTTATTTTCCCTCTAATTGTGGCTCATTGTCATTAATGGATTTCTTTTTCCATTTTCGTAGAAGCAGATAATGATAAAGAAGTGTTCAAGGTGTCAAAAGGTGAATTTGGTTTGTCTTGTCAGATGTTGGTGCAGCAGAAGGCGGCCCACAGGGAGAGTCTGATACTGATGCAGAGCTCAGAGACCGGCCTGCAGCTGCAGCAGGCTCTGGAACAAATCTCCAACATCAGCACGGCTCTGTGTGACATACAGCGCTGTTACCAGGACCAGGTGTGTTTAGATGTGATAAAAGAGTGTAATGACAGTGAAGTGGTCTGTTTATGTTCTTCATCATGTCCCCTGTCTCCTTCAGGTAAGACAGAGTCAGGGTGCTGAGGAAGAGAGCGGCGTCCGCTCTGAGCTGCAGAACCTGAGAGAACAGCTGGAGAAGAGCAAGGATGAGAGGAAGGCCTTGGAGACGCAGCTGTTTGAAGCTAACAGCGCCGCCACACAGCTTCAGGAGGAAGGTAGCTGCTTGTGGAGAAACCATTTCTTAGCAAACATGCTTTATGGTAGCACCAGGAAAGGGTCAGTGGGTGAAGTCAAAGTGGAATCTCCTCTGCTGGCGTCTATGTTGGCTCCCAAAAACTCTAAATGAAGCAACACATTGCAAGCCCTCCTGATGTTGGGTTTCGATAGCTATTGTCACTTCTTCTAATGTGTGTTTGGTTAGTAGTAAAGTTAAGAAAGCAAACAAAAACAAAAACAAACAAAAAAGCCTTTTTAGGTTTAGTTCCTTAGGTTCAGGCAACAAAAGTACAGACAAAACATCATGGTTTGAGACAAAACATCATGGTTTGGCTTAAAATAAGTAAACTTTAACTCTAACGAAATGTAAAGTCACATGACATACATCTGTAGCATAGTATGCTACATATGCTAGCATGCTATGTTGTGATTGAAGTAGCTTGATCAACTTTTGGTTTCACACTGGACACAAACAGCAGACTCTTGAGTTAAAGTTTGGAGTTTGTTTGACCCATCTTTCCCACCCTGTGCAGACTTTCTCGCTCTTAATACTACAGCAGTTGCTTAGAGCATCAAATAAATGGCATCTCATACCACTGCTAAAGGTACCTATGGTGCAGCGTTGACACCGAGCCTACGCCGTAGCCTGACGTGCACCTCCCAGAAATGTAACTACACGTTGCAGCGACGCAGACCTCCTGTCCATTTCTGTAAGCTGACACCATTTCCCCTCAGTGGAAACAAAGCTTTTATTTACTTTAATTTCACAGATAAGAAACAATTAGTAGTGAAGACAATAAAGCCTCCACAAACATAGCATTTTAAGTCTTGTGTGTGATTTATCCTGGCTTCATATGAGCAGAGAAAACCTCTGCTTGTCGCTAGGCTAATTTATACAATGTAAAATGCCATAGACTTGTGCTAAAAACATTAGCATGTTGTATTTGTGGGTAAAATGTGTCCAGATAAAATTGTCTCTATTAAGCCATGTTTAATGTGTGTTAAATGTGTGTTTTGAGTCACCTACTCAGCCAACTACTGTATGGAGCCAGATATGACCCAGAAGAGACCTGTGATTCATATCTGTATGAGAGGGTGGGGCTGACTCATAGACTGCAGTGGCACCACCCAGTCAGCCTGTAACTCACAGTTGTACAGTTGTCATGAATGCTGAAATTAGCTACAGAGACCAAAACTGTTTTTTGAATCATCATCATCGGTGTGGGCTTCATTTTCCAGCACAGGAGATTGTCACTCTTTCTGCCAGCTGTGTTAAAAGCTTTCTGGCTGATCCATTCAATCCTTGTCTCAGTGCTACTCTCACACTTGTCTATTTCTCTCTGAATTAGCAGGTATTTCATTTGATATGCATATCAATATAATTTTATTTCCTAGGTGAATGTTCTCTTAACTTACATACTGATGATCAAAGGAAATGTTTTACTGTCTTCCTTTGTAGTAAAGAAGTTACAAGACTCACTGAAACGGGAAGATGCAACTAATGAACCAGAGGAGAAAGCCACTCCTGCTCCACCTCCACCCGCTCCTCCTCCTCCTCCTCCTCCTCCTCCTCCTCCTCCTCCTCCTCCACCTCCACCTTCCTCTGCTGTCACCAAGTATGTTTAACTAAAGCCAGGCGATGGGGAGTGTCAGTGGACAGTGTTGGTTTCACATCTTCAAATCCTGTATCAGAGGCTTTTTACACTCTAACGACTGTGTGTTTTATAAGTTATGAAGCAGTGTGACCATTTGACCCCTGTGACCTTGTTCTCTTCCTCTCTCTGTGCCAAGTTCACTCGATTTCCTGAGAAGCAGGAAAAAAGAAGGTGCCAGTAAGGCCGATCAAAACAGTGAGTCACACTTTCATTCAACTGCAGCGGTGTCACATAAAACATACTTTTCACCTCGAAGCCAAGATTTATCCCAAATTTATAATTTACTCTGAATTCTTATGATACATTCTCTCTGATTTTTCAAAAACACGATAGTTCATAAAGGTGTAAAACAGTTTAAAATATCATATCCAATCTCTAATCTTTTAGAAGCAGCACCCATGTTGGACATAAAGACAAAAGCGGTGGATGAGATGATGGAGAGGATAAAGAAAGGCATCATCCTGAGGCCCATCAAGAAAATACAGGTGGACAAATGTATTTACAGACTTTTAAAATTCCTTTATTTGCATTTCCCATTGATTATAATGTGTGTTCACATTTTAGGATTTTATATGACCAGTTGAAGTTGTAAAAGAATAAAACCCAAAGTGATAAATAATAAACTGATGACTAAGATCTGACTTCTCTGCTCACAGGACGATGACAGCGCATGGAAGGTCAGTTATCCTCATTTGTTCCTTTTTGTATTTATTATAAAGCAGCTGTGACACGAAAATATTTCCAAATCTTTTTGCAGGACCAGAGGAGTGAAAACAGAAAATCAGCTATCGTGGAGTTGAAAGGAATGCTGGTAACGTACTTCAACTCATACTGTGTGTCATGAGCACAAACCCTTGAGTAATAAAACGCAACTGAAACATCTGTAACCGTTCTACACACCAGGACAACATGAAACATCTGCAGCTCCGCAGGCTGCCGTCCAGGCGGGTATTTGGCCGAAATGTTGGGGAGGCTGAGCTCCTGCAGGTGCTCCAGAGGAGGAGGAGAGCAATGGGGGACAACCAAGACCAAACACACGGTACGCTGTCCTGTCACTCCTCTGTGGTCAGAATGATGCTGCAGTGTGTCTGTCTTTTATTTCTGTCTTTTGTTAAGTGAGTTTAGATTAATGTTGTTGTTGTTTTTTATGTATTTGTCTGGTCTCCTGTGTGTCAGCACCTCCACAAATGGTGTAGCACACCTCAATTAGTAAATCATACGTCTCAAGGGACAGATTCAGTTTTAAAACCCAAATTAGGTTTATTAATATGTTGTCAGATATCGTTTATGAGTTTGTGTAACAAAACACAGGCACTAAAGGCCAAAGTGATTCCCTTTAGACTGTGTTTGAACCCAGTGAGAAGCACGTGGACAAGTGTCTCAGTACTAAAGCTATGACAAGGTTAGAAATCATGGGATATATTTTAATAAGGTCCAAGATGAAGACATTTGTTTGGTGTCTGAAAGCATGTTTTGATTGTCAAAGGGTGGTGTATACCACAAAATTGACAGTTTAACACTGTCTCGTGCACTGTTTGTATGTAAACCTACGAAAAGTAATGCACCACAATTTGTATATAACCCATATGATCAGGACCCTGTATGACCCATGTAATTGGGAAGGCTGCGATCACGGGACTGATGCGCTGGCAGGAGTAAAGAAGGAAGTAGTATAAAGCATGAAAGTACGTGTAAGGAGGAAGGCTGAGGTGGTGGATGGGTCGAACAAACACAAGACTTTCCCCCAGGACACTGGATTTGTGTCCCGTGTGAAACCAAGTGAACTTTGAATTATTTTAGGGTACATCGTCACCATGTTTCTTTTCCTAAACCTAACATATGTAAGTCAAGTTTCCTAAACCTAACCTACATTTCTTTACGTTAAGTATGTAACTTTCTAGTAAGTATATAAACTGATGACGCTAAACCATGTTTCTTTTCCTAAACCTAGCTTACATAACCTTACTTCCCTAAACCTAACCCTAAATTTACCCTCCTAAACCTAACCTATGAAGCTTAACTTAACCTGAACTTAACCTGACTTTACTTACCTTTACTAAACCTACATATCTTTACTTTAAGTGCATAACTTTACGTTAAGTACTTAACAAGATGATGCCCAAACATGTTTCTTTTCCTAAACCTAATCTACATGCTTTACTTGCCTGAACCTAACCTACGCAACTTTAGTTTCCTAAACCTAAACTATTTAACTGTACGTAAAGTAGGTAACTTTACGTTACGTACATAATGTGATGATGCCCAACGAAGTTTCTTGTCCTAAACCTAACCTACATAACTTTAGTTTCCTAAACGTAACCTATATAACTTTAGTTTCCTAAACCTAACCTATGTAACTTTACGTTAAGTAGGTAACTTTACGTTACGTACATAATATGATAATGCCCAACAAAGTTTCTTGTCCTAAACCTGACCTACATATTAGTTTCCTAAACCTAACCTACGTAACTTTAGTTTCCTAAATGTAACCTATATAACTTTACGTTAAGTGCGTAACTTTACGTTACATACATAATGTGATGATGCCCAACAAAGTTTCTTGTCCTAAACCTGACGTACATGTTCGTTTCCTAAATATAACCTACGTAACTTTAGTTTCCTAAATGTAACCTATATAACGTCACGTTAAGTATGTAAATTTACGTGTGAGGATACATTGGGCCACTAATGTGAAAAGAAACTGATGTGAAAGGCCTACCAGGTCATAACATGCAGTCATCCCTGTATTTTATTTTCATTGTTTTATAATTTTTACTTCATGTTTTTTTTTCTTATAGTGATGCACTGTAGCATATGACTTCTAAAAAGAGTCCTGCAGATACACTATAATATATTAAAAGGAAAAGCTAAAAAGTGAAAAGTAACCATCAGATCACTTCAGGCTCAACATTTGATCTGCACGCAAAGAGAATTTTTGCCTCTGCAATATTTATAATCAGAACAAAGTGCTTTATCATATCATTGTGGTCAGCTTTTATAGCCCGTCTTTCAGTTCTCGTTTTTTGGATTTGTGCTTGACCTGAAGTAATCTCTTGGTCAGATGCTCAGCCAGGTCCACGGAGTGTCCCAGCAGCGGGAGACGTCCCCTGGGCAGGCGAGAGCAGCAGCGCCCCTGTGCTCCGCAGGCTGAAACAGAACAGAGAGAAGAGAGACTCTCGCATCAGAGCGTCAGCGCTGATCATCAGCCAGGAAAACTGAGAGTGGTAACAGGAAGTCATTTTGTCATTACTGCTTTATATGATGAGGGTTTTTTTTGTCACTGATTTCCTGAATATCACTGTTGTTTTTACTTCAAATGAATCACTTCTATCTTTATACATTTGTTGAATAAATACAGGAATTCATAGCTTTTGTGATCTCTTACAATAAAATGTCAGTTGATTGTGGTCTGTACTGAATGCTAAAATAAAGACTTGAGTCTGGATCATGTGATGTCAGAAAACAGCTCTTAATTTGTCATTTATCCTCCTGGAAGCATCAGTACATCGCAAACAAACGTTCAGGGCTCAGAAACCCCCCAAAAGAAAAGCATTTTTCAAATGCCGTTTAACCCACATCTGCTTCAAATAGCGTGTACTTGTTGCGTGTCAGAGGAAATGGAACTCATTCAGCCGCATTTAATGTCAAGCATCAGCCTTTTTGGATGCCTCGGCTTCAGCTGATCTAAGTGCAACTTACAGGGCTTTATTTATGCTACAGAATATAGATGGAAAAATAGCCCGAGCCATAAAAAAAAAAAAAACACTTTATGAAATGAATACCCACTTCTCCACCGAGGTGTCTGTCTCTTAAAGCTCGATCCAGCAGAAGGATGCAGGCTGCCATTATTTAGGCACATTAAAGCTCTCACACCCAGAGCCCAGAGGTGTTGTTGAGATAAGAGCCTCAGGTGATCTGTGCGCTTCCTCCTGAAAGTATCTTTAAATGCGGCGGGTCGCCTTTTGTTTTCTCACCTTCACACAGATACTGTATATACGTGTGCATGCATGCATGATTGAATACACACACCTCACACCACGCCGCCCATTCTGCCTTTGTTGAAAGCATTTGAAAAGATGAAATTACTCTCACCTTTGACTCCGACACCATTTTAGTGTCTTCACACTGTTTCACATTATATATTTACTTTATTTAGCTCCTTTTACTAGAAGGTCTGCCTTTTCACTCTGCAGCATACATTTTTTATTGTTTTCCTCCTCAGTCTCAGAGGTGTTAGCTTTTGGGACGCAGTAATGTATTCTGCCTCCACAGTGTTATTGAATCAATGCACATGGAAGCCAGTGTGTGTGTGTTTCTATGTGTGAGTGAGAGAAAGGAAGAAAGCAGAAGATGGACACATACACAGGTAATGAAAGAGACATGGGAGGTTCTGAAACTGAAACTCTATATTCAAGTTAATACCAACATAAAGGGTGTGTTAACGAGAGACGACAGTGATACTGAGTGGCACTAATCCTTAAAATGATGACCCTACAGTATATTTCCCAGGTGAATGAACAGAAGAAAGGAAGCATGTTTGTATCTACGACCTTTGCCAAGGTTACAGTTTCTGAAACAAATGAAGCCACATTGAGAAACCAGCTAATTTCACGAATACAGACAGAGCTGTGGCACATTTATGGGCGTGCAGCACTGCACAACAGTGTTTCAAAAATACCCGTTTTCGATAGATGTCGATTCTAAATATTTTAAACAGTTTCATTTCTCGTTTTTCAGTATTGACAAAACAGCTGCGCTTTCTCACTCTGTTGTTGATTACTACAGTCATTTTGCTGTTCTCTGCTGCTAAACAAGAAAAGGAAGGTCATATTGTGTCTTGTTACATTTATGTTTTCATAAACATAGACTTATAGAGAAGGGGTGGCATTTAATACCTTTGTACTTCCTCCTGCTCCTTTTCAGATATGTAAGTCACAGTAACTATACACTGATAATTGCTTTTTCATCACGCTTTTCATTATTTGTTAATATTACTTTCTGTCTGTCTGTCTGCTTGTTTGAAGGTTCATATATTTTTTGTACATGTTAGAAATAAATATCAATATTATATGTGTGTGTCCTCAATGTTAATGTTTCCTGTGGTGTCATAAATGGTGTCAAATTGGGCTACCATCAGATCAATACCACAGGACAAAAGAGTTCACGATAACAATATCGTGCTAGCTGTTAAAAATTTCGAGAAACCTAAGGTAATGCTGTTCGTCAAATTCATATTTAACCTTTACTTATTTTGACTTTTATCCCTTTTCTTCTGCAAATGAATTACACTTAAAATTTCTGTAACCAAAACTACAAAATCATACAAAAAGAGCAACTATACTTAATGAATAGTGAAAAAAAGCAACCAAATGGTATTGGGGAGGCAAAGCAAGGACGGAAAAAATGGAAATTACTTAGGAGGCACAGAATTATATACATGAAATTAGCATGTGTGTATTATTAAAATGATGTCAATATTTTTATTATTATATTAAATATCAGGGTTATAGTCAATACTAGTATATCGTAACACCCTTAATGTCGATATTTTTTAAGGTATTGTATCAGTTGTGTGTTGTTTGACTTTAAATAACTTTTGGAGGCTTTTTTTTTTTTTTTTTTTTTTTTTTTAAGTTTTTTTTTAGTTTTTAAACACAGTTAAGGCCAACCTCCGGGCAACTGGAGGCTACAACACAGGTAGGCTGTGGAGACAGAGCAATTATTTCCCTGTAAAATATATATCTATATATATGTGTGTGTGTGTGTGTGTGTGTGTGTGTGTGTGTGTGTGTGTGTGAGAGAGAGAGAGAGAGATTCACCATGGCAAAATTATTATTTTAATTATAATAGCATGACAAAATGTTGACTTTGTTTCTCGTCATTTTCATTTACCAGAATTTTTTCTAGTAAATCAAATCAAAGTTTCCTTTGTCTCCCGTACACTCACTCAGTTTGTTATTGCTCTGTATAATTTAAAGGGGGCGGACAAAAACAATGAATGTTAAAAGGGAAGTAATAAGCCTTTTCGGTCCTGTTTGTTTTTTTGTTTTGTTTTATCGTTTACCTTTTACATACTAAAAAAAAAACATTAATGCAATGTTATGTATCGTCTTTCTACCCTTGTATTTGATTTCTATAAGTTTGAAAATAATGAACTAGACTAAATTAAACTAGATTAAATACTCATAAATCAGGACAGTAAGTTGTTTAATTTTGGGGTCTTAGTGTTGGCTGGGCCAGGAGGTCGAGCTCTCGATCCATCAGTCCCGAGGTTGTAGGTTCGATCCTCCCTTGAAACAGGGAGGATCGAACCTACAACCTCGGGTACATGTAAATATAATAAATCCAGCTGTTTACTATTTATTTCTCAGGAACAAGACACCGTATTTGACTTATCTGTCAGACTGCTGCACTTCCCTCCATACACACGTGGCGCTGCAGCCCAGACACCCGCGTCCCCGTCACACGGGCCCTTCTTCCCTGCTCTCCTCAGCCTGTGCTGAAAACACAGGGGCAGGAACTTTGACCGGTGCCTGCGCTAGTTAGCAGCCAGCTAGCTGCTCTCTCTATTATTTTCATATTTTTGCTTGTTGTTTCACATGCAGAGAGATGTGGTTTATTTATTTACTCAGCTGGCTGTCGTTAGTCATCCAGATATCCTTCGTCACTCTAGCAATAGGTAAGTGCACGCTGGGAATCCCTGCAGGAGCTGGCTAACAGTCGCTTGCTAATGCTAGCGGACTGAGTTAGCATTTGAAGTTGCACCGTTACACGTTAACGGGACTTGTTTTCATAAAACGGCGACTGTATAATGTGTTAATAATAAAACGCAAACACAATCAGTAGTTGTGCCTCAAGAATAAATAAGTCACGTGTGTCAAATCGCCGAAGTAGCATGCGTGATAGCATGTTTAGCTAGCTAGCTTTCCAGGATAGGAAGATGTGTGCAGCGAATACAAGATGCTCTTTTTTTGTACATTACAAAAATGATAACGTTACATATTTCAAACGATATCACGCCAGGCGAAACAGCGATTATATTTCATAGGCAGATATTGATTTGACTTGAATGTTGAAGTAGTTTTGGGACATGGGAGACACTTCAGCTGGAAGTGATGTTTGCTAGTAGCTAGTTAGCATGTAGCGCTCCGTCACTCCCCTTTTATCGATTCTGACTAATCGATTAGGTCGATGTCTCAGCAAGTAACGCTGATGTGGTCATGGTGTCTGGTATGCAGTGCAGAGTCTAGACACAGTAGCATCCAGCAGCAGTCTGCAGAGGAGAGTTAGCATGGAAGCTAACGTGAACCGCCTGCCGATGCATCACATCTATAGAACATTAGCAAGAAGCTATTTTCGTTTATTTATATTAAACTAGTTGGAAGGTTATTTGGCAAGATGGCTGCCTAACATGCTTTCCACATGCCTGTCACAAGCAGGGTCAATAATATGCTGATACAAAACTTGGCAAAGAGCCTCTCTGTCTGTCCACGTCGCCAGGTAAGTTACCTGGCCACGTAACACCTGCTTCAGCTGTCAGGTGTGGCTGCTGACTGTCAGACTGTCAGTCACAGTCCGTCCGGCCCACCTGTCAGGCGTTTGTCTGTGTACTCTGTTTTTTTTTTCATTTGCATTTACTTAGGAAACTGGATCCAGGAACAAGAATTTACACGTTTGCTCAACTGAATCCGGCTGAAACCTCATGAAATTAAGTGACAGCACCTCTTTCTAATAGTGCAGCTTCTTTTTTGTTGCTATTTAATAATAAAGGGTCAGTTATATTTGGGTTGGGTCAGGTTTGATTTTGTCTCCTGAATGTTAAACTTCAGATTACCTGTGTAAACTGCCATCTAATAATTAGTGATTTAAATTTTGTTTGTCCCTTTGTGGACTTCAATGTATGGATGTCTGCTACTGTGTGCAGCTTTCTCTTTTGTCTTTCTGTCTCTCCCGTGTTTGTAATATTTTTATCTATGAACTAATGGATCAAGGGGCCTGGATCAAGCTCTCTGAGGGGTTTTTACACGTCTCAGTCACATTCCTGCTGCATAAGGACTAATTAGCAAACTGTCTGTGAAACATGAGGAAATTATTTACTGATGAAGACATTAGATATGTTTATTGGAAAGTGGCATGGACAGGATTTATTGCCAGTGAGCACCTCACTTACTGCTGTTTGTTGCCTCTCATGAACTTCTTGTTCAGTATTGCCTCATTTTACTTTTTTGGGTTCATATTTTATTTATTATTTTCGTGTTGTCCAGAGCTGAGAGGAGGCACCAAGTATACGCTGAGTGTCAGTCTTGATTTGAAAGTGCTGATTGCCTTTGCGTGATGAAGCTCTCGGGCTCCCATGAGCCGTCACCTTCTCAGCCCCCTGGCATACAAGTTTTGACGTACAGTCTTTTCGGCTGAGTTTGGCCCTCACTCCACATGTGGTCAGTAACTGTGGGTCATGTCTGATTTTTCTATCAACGCGCTCGCCTTTTTTGCTTTGCCTCGGCTGCTCACTGGGGAGAGGTATTGAATCTCAGTACCTTTTATTTAGTCACTGAAATTTTGTTAAAGCACCAAGAAAGAAAACTGTCAAGTGCTGAAGCTGGCCTTGAATCTCTGGTCAGATGTGTACTCTTCTTTATTTATTCTGTCATCAGTTATTTCGAGATTTCTTTCGAAGTTTTTCCCCAAAACATCAGTAACCTTTAAAATTTGAGGACTTTCGAGGAGAGATTTGTGGAACAGTGTGTCAATATTCCTCACAGCAAGGCGCTGAACGATAATTATCTCAAGTGTCATTTTGGTAGAGGCACCTAAACTCAGGTACTGTATCATAACTAGTATAAAACAGTGTTACTGTTGACTGCAGTGTAGATAGCACCAGATCTTTGGATAGCATAGCAATGTTTTGGGAGCGAGCTGACCATATTTGGATGAGAGGCTCGAGCCAACCCTCACACGAGCTGCTACCTTGGTTAGCATGGAGCATTCATAGCCTGTGGTTAACTGTGATAATGCCAATGCAAATTTTCACCAGCGAAAAATAGGTTTAAAACTAGGGCTGTCACTGTGTTGATTCCAGCACTGATGACAAAGAATTCTGTCTCTTTGTTTTTGTTGTTGTTCCTGTTTGGTTGCTGATCATCTTATCTCCGTCTTCACCCAGCTGCTGGCCTGTACTACCTGGCAGAACTAATAGAAGAATACACAGTAGCCACCAGTCGAATAATAAAATACATGATTATGGTGAGTAAGCAGCTGTAGATCGATGTCATTTTCTTTATGTACTTGTTTTTAAGAATATACTGCAATAAAACATTCAGTTATCAACGTCTGTGCTCTGTTTCACTGTGTGCATGTGTTCAGTTCTCGACAGGTGTGCTGGCAGGTCTCTATCTTTTTGAAGGCTTCCCAATGTTGATGGTGGGAGTCGGCCTGTTCACCAACCTGGTGTACTTCGGCCTCCTGCAGACGTTCCCCTACATACTGCTGAGCTCCCCAAACTTCATCCTCTCCTGTGGTAAGTGTGGCAGACACTGGCTTTGGATTATTAGCCTGGTTGTTTCTTAAAACAGAGCAACTGATATCAGCTTCACCTAAAGGGTAACTTTGGTATTTTTCAACCTGGAACGTGTTTTTCTATTTTTTTTGTGTTTACGTGACTAATGGGAACAATGGTTCTTGAAATCAGCCCAGTATTGAGCAAGAGTACTGTAGCTGCAAAACAGGCTGCAATGTAACCATTTGGAATATGTTTGCACCGTCAATTTCCATCCACTAAAAGTGTTTGTTTTTGCCACTGACAGGCTCATTTGTGTCTGACAACATTATGGAAAGAATCCCTACAGAGATAGACCTTTTTGTTTAATCAAAAATAGCCCAAAATGGAGTCTGGTGGGTTTGGTGATGGCGATTTTAGGGCAGTTTCTGGTTAAACGAAAAGGATCTTACTCTTTAACAAAAAGGTCTATCTCTGTAGGAATCCTTTCCTCAAGGTCGTTAGATACTTAAAATAACAATCTGAGCCTGTCAGTGGCAAAAAGAAGCAGTTTTAGTCGAACAAAATTGACATCTGTTTTGCAGCTGCCAGCTGCAGCCCTCTTGCTCATTACTGAACAAGTTTAAAACTGTTGTTCCCATTAGACACTTAGACACAAATAATGGGGAAAATATGATCCAGGCTGAAAAATACTGAAGTTACCCTTGAAAAGAAGAGTAAGGATAGATGCTCCCAGGTATTTCTATGAAGCTAAAAATGGTCTTGGTT
The DNA here is from genome assembly GCA_026686955.1 of Epinephelus cyanopodus. Classification (NCBI taxonomy): domain Eukaryota; kingdom Metazoa; phylum Chordata; class Actinopteri; order Perciformes; family Serranidae; genus Epinephelus; species Epinephelus cyanopodus. The sequence goes on from CM048934.1 coordinate 13,072,493, forward strand.
CATTCAGTCAGCAAAAGAATCTTGTGTGAGAATATTAAGTCGAACCAACACACAGTTTTCTTGTCCTGTTTTTCTTTACCAACATCCTTTCTTCTCCTTTCTCTTCACTCTCCAGTGTTGGTAGTGGTGAACCATTATATGGCCTTCCAGTACTTTGCACAAGAGTATTATCCATTCTCAGAGGTAATTTCATGTCACATTTGTGACACCATGCACTGTGTTTGATATAGTGTTATTTTAGGAATATGGGAAAGATTTTCTGCCATTAAAGTTTCTCCTATACTTGTCTTATAATCTTGCATTTGGCATTTAGGTGCTGGCGTACTTCACCATCTGCCTGTGGGTGATCCCCTTCGCCTTCTTTGTGTCACTGTCAGCGGGGGAAAATGTGCTTCCGTCCACCATGCAACAAGGAGGTGAGGCTTTTCTTTTTATCACTTCAGCTGTTTCTGATTGGAGCATTGGTAGCAGTTGAGTGTTACGAAAGTTTTATTGGATTCTCTCTATCTTGACAAGTTCTCTTTGAGGAATTGTTCTTAGATCTCTTGCACATATGGAAAACCATCTGCAAAACCTTTTTTATGAGGTCAAAACAAGTGCACTGAAATTAAAGGAAAACCATGTATTTGTCAGGGAGAGCAGGGCCGGCTGTGTGTTCAGTGTGAATATATGACAATAGTGGAATGAATGGAAGACGTCATGCAGGTCACATTATCAAGGTGTAATCAGAGGAGACACACCTTTTGTCAATTTTATTTTGTCAAATAGTCAATCAGTCACTCCTGGCTCCTTTACAATCAATATGGTGGCAAAAAATAACCAAAACTGGGATTTATTGATCTCATATGGTGCCTAACTATAGTGGATCATAACGTAGTGGATATGGAATTAATCTGCAGGTGCTCCAGTTCAAAATAAGACTTTTGTTTGGATTTTTTTAGCCATGAAAATGTGGCCTTCATCAGATAGATAAGACTTGTGTTTAGCTCAGCGCATAGCCCGAAATGCCTTTTGCTTCGTAATGCTGTTGATAACTTGCCGTCCCTACCAGCCAGTTAACAGGAGTGAGACCTATAAAACAGTCAGTCATCACTGCAACCACGAGAGGCCATGAAGCATACAGTCATAAATGTACACCAAAAATATTAGGCTGATAGGTCCAGTAGTTTGCCAGATTGGCTGCGTACAGACAGACACACACACACAGCATAACACATGATAATGCGGTAACAATGGTAACAAATTCCTTTTTCTTTCTCTAGATGATGTGGTGTCTAATTACTTCACCAAGGGCAAAAGGGGGAAGAGGTCTGGGATCCTCCTCGTGTTCTCCTTCCTCAAAGAGGCAGTGCTGCCCAGCCGACAGAAAATGTACTGAGGAGCTCGGACTCGTGGTGCAGCCTCGGGGGTCAGAGTGTGTGTGAGTGAGTGTATGTGTCGCAGATTAAGGGGAAGCAGGAAGGACTTTGGAAATTTGTTTCTGGATGGGACTAAAACGGAACAGTGGCCAAAGTGGAAGAAGAGCACACGAAGAGGACGGACCAATAAACAGAGCTTCCTGCTGGACGAGCCCACGAGTTTACACAGGCCATTTTCGTCTCTCTTTGTTTTTCTGTTTGTCTGTACTGACTGCCAACAACATCTACTAGAGACCTCTTAGTGGGGATCTTGTCCGTAGCGCAACGCTTTCTTAATGTCATGTCGGACTCCTCCATTTTTTAAGCTTTGATATGTGTGTGAAGGGTCTGGAATTAACAACCACCAAATACCTGTATGTTTTGACTTTGGCAGATAAATCAGTATCACTTTTCTTCTTGAGATGAGATCTGCTGTCATTTGTGTGTTGTAGGTCTTATATTTGGTCAGAGTCAATACACAAAGTAGCATCACAGACAGGTTAGGAGACAAAATACGACTAGTGAAAACTTTGTGTCGCTTCAGACTAAAAAGGTTGGAGATAAATTAGATAGCTTAATACTCTCTGGCTAAATCCTGATCAAGTTTGGATTTTGATGTGAAGTGATCCTTGAAAGGAGATAAGTGTTAACGTGGCAAACCAGCTGCAGGTCGAATGCCACAGAAGTGCTTATTGAGATTACTGCAAATGAGAAAGTGCAGTCTAGGGAATACTTGACTCCCTCCAGAGTGAACAAAGAGTCCAAAAATGTGCACACTGTGTCGCCCGTTTGCCAAAAATCACACTGTGCAGTGTAATCCAAGTCTCATTTATCCAGTTGTATGTTTAGTACTTCCCAAACAGACAGCTCTCTCTGACTGACAGAAAAGTTAAACTTGTCAATTCTCCCTTCAAATCCAGACTCCAGTGACAAAAACAGTATTTGTTTATCTTTTTAAACATGGAAGCTGCTGGTCTACCGCTGCATCAATCAGTAGTTTGTTTCTGTTAATGTGTTACTTTGGTGTTTTAAAGGGTTACTTTGGTCCCACAACAACACAAAGTGAAGTGGGATTTATACTTCATACTTACACCTCCAAAACACTAGTCAGTGGCGAGGTTTCTGTGAAGTGCTGTAAAGTTTAGTTGATTCAAAGTTCACAAATCAGCTTCACTTTAACTCGCAGCATTCACAGACAAACACTTGTCTTTATCTGGACACATTTTCCCCACAAATACAACATGCTAATGTTTATAGCACAAGCCTATGGCATTTTACATTGTATAAATTAGCCGCGCAATGAGCAGAGATTTTCTCTGCCCATATGAAGCCAGGATAAATCACACACAAGATTTAAAATGCTATTTTTGTGGAGGCTTTATTGTCTTGACAAATTATTGTTTATTATCTGTGAAATTAAAGTAAATAAAAGCTTTGTTTCCACTGAGGGAAATGGTCTCAGCTTACAGAAATAGACAGGAGGTCTGCGTCACTGCGACGTGTAGTTACATTTCTGGGGAGGTGCACGTCAGGCTACGGCGTAGATTCAATGCAGAAGTATAAATTCCACTTAAGTGTTCAACAACTCCTGTGTTCAGTGAGGTAAAATTACAGTTTATGTCAATGGAGTCTGGCTTTGAAGACAGCATTGATAAGTTTCACTCCAAGTTCTGTTTGGGAAATACTGAGCATAAAACTGGATAAATGAAACTTGGATTATACTGCACGAGTTGTGTGAGAGTCTGTAAACGGATGTATTGTTATAGTTTTGCTGTTCTTTAACATGGACCCCTTTTACTTCAATTCATCAAGAATTTACTCAATTTTTGGATTCTTCGTTCACAGTGGAGGCATACAAGAAAAGTTTTCGTCATGTATTTAACATAACACGGGGTAAGTAACTGACAAACAAATGGTCATTTTGTGGGGTGAAGTGTTCCTTTAAGGTTGTAAGGAATCAGCTTCTGATCGATGGAAATGTCTGGTTTTAATTACAGTATGTGACATGTAAATACTCCCTGCCCCGTCGGATCACATTGATGAAAAAGGGGTTGATAAGGGCAATTGGAAAGGATTACTTTTATAATTGAAACACCCTTAAATTAAAGTTAGCTACGATCGAAGTGTCCCAGTGTGGATTGTTTACATGTGGCCACAGAAAACATGCACTAGGTATAGATTTTTATTCTTCTCTTGCATCTCCAGAGTCATTAATCACCAGCGCTGTAGCCTGCGACCAGCCTGTTATTTTTGGACTGTTTTTAAAAATTCACAGTAATAACAAAGTGATTTTTGTACATTGATTGTTGAGTTAACCCGACATCAGACGACAAATAAAACACTTGTTAAGATCGAACTTGTGCAATGACTCCTGCAAGCTTATACGCGTCGGGGGACAAAAGCTGCTTAAAGTGGTTTGATGAAAGCGCCGTTAAAGAGGCCGGAATTTTTTTTTTTTTTTACCAATTACAGAGTGCGATTCATTGTAGGCTGGTATGCACACAAATGTATAATAAAAGATTTTGTTGAAATAACCGGCAGATTAAATGGTTCTTTTCACAGGTTGGTGTTCAAGGAAATAAAGGCAAAAATGGATGTGCTGATCCTTGTCATTTCCAATTAAATCAGGTTAATTCACCCATTCAGTGGTGAATTTTATTTGCAGTGCGATGGACTGTACTGTTGTCACACCCTGTACTCCACTCAAAATATGTGTGTGTGTGTGTGTGTGTGTGTGTGTGTGTGTGTGTGTGTGTGTGTGTGTGTGTGTGTGTGTGTGTGCGCGCGCGCGTATGTGTGTGCCAGACAACGTCACCGGATGACATTATGTTATCCAAGTCCCATGTGGCTCGGTCACAGTGGGCGCACCAGGTTGAGGCTGGTGTGCACTTTGACCCCCACGGAGGTGTGAAGTGCTTTGTGAAGTAAAGGAAGAAGACAAAACCATGGCGCACACACACACACACACAGCTGACAGGCCACAGCTCGCAGTTACACACATGCTGTTGACAAGCCCTCACCTGGATCCCGAGTCAGGTCCCTGGGGGGAGCAGTGAAAGTGCAGGGATACATCTGAGACAGGTGACCCAGTTCACTGAGGTTTTCTCACCTTTCACTCACCCCTCCGCTCACCCCGCTTTTTGGAGGCCAAGTGTCTGGAGTGTGTGGCATTTTTAATTATGTCACTTTGAGCTGAGGTCGTGGGGTGGCAGGTTATTTTGTTAGTCTGCTGTTGTGCCTACACAACACATGTTTCCCTAAAATAGAGTCCTCTCATCACAATGGTAACACTCTATAATAACCATCATTAATAAATGGTAAATTCGTAGTTAATTAAACTTTAGTTACAAGTTATTGTTAATAAACAATGAAACAATAGTGTTAATTAAATAGTAGTTATGCTATGATTTATGTTATTTTAACAGTTCTTGTTTCAAATGTTACAATATTTTTTATACTATATAGAGTATTTATTAATGGTTAATAATTGCTTTGTAAAGCGTCTATAAACATTATTTGGATGACTATCAAAGTTGCAACTTATGGTTTTAACACCTTAACACCTTAAATGGTTAGTAAATATTTGTGTAGTGCATCTATTAACATTGGAACTTATGTATAATATGGCCACCGATATAATATTTATAGATTCACCGCACAGTATTTATTTACCGTTTAGTAAAGCATTATAATCATCCATTGCAAATTTATAATAGCTATCCAATGTTTATAGACGCTTTACAAACCAATTACTGACCATTAACATATATTTAACATTGTATATAACATGTTAAACAATAATAAACTGTTAAAATAATTTGAATTATAACAATACGTGTAAGTATTGTAATGGTAACACTTAATTATCATCAACTATCAAAATAAATAGCTTATAGTTAATTAAGCTTTAGTTAATAGTTATTTTACTGTTAACAAACAATAAAATTATAATTATAGTCATTATTATTGTAAGCGGTATTATTAGTATCATGTTAATTCTTCTTCATGTTGTTTCCAACTTCAACTAAGTAAATATATGAAACATTTCAATACTAGATGAGATTCAATACACATTTTAAACATCCGTAATCTCAATTCCAGCTCAAGCGTTTCATTATCAGAGTGTGATGATCAATAGTGTCCGAGCTCCAGCACTTCAGCCAGGTGCATGGCCACCTCTGTCCAGGGGGAGGTGCTCCGCCCCTGGGGGTATCCTCTGTGCTGGACCTCCACAATGTCCTGTGGCTCAAAGTACCGAGGGGAGGCGATCCTGGAGGGGAAGGCTCTGGGGAACAACACCCTCTCCAGGACATCCAGAGGCACATCAGGGGCGGGGCGACGTGTGCTGTCCCACTTGGTGGAGTAGTGAGGCTGCCTGCTGCTGTGGCCCCTCCACACTGTGACATTGCCCCTGAGGTCTGGCTCTCTGTGAGGTTTCTCTGGCTGGAGGCCCATGAAGATGGTCCAGGGTCTGGATGATGAGGCTGGAGGTGGCTCAGTGGAGGTGCTGGTGTCCTCCAGAGGACCGTCTGGCTGGTGCTTCAATGGGCGCTTGCCATGTTTTGGGTTAGAGGTGTTCTGATCTGATGAGAGGCACTGGGTGTGGTACTGGCTCACTAAGACTCTGGGAGAGAAATCCTTCAGGAGAGGAAAACCTTTATTCTTCGCCCACTCTGCTACCTTCACATCAATAAGCGTCTGAAAATGGAAACGGAAGAGTGTGATCAGATTGTTTGATATGTTAGATATATGCTGCAAATATTATTTGGCATGATGAGAAAACCAAAAACACTAAATAACCTTCCCCTGGTAAAAAACAACAACGGGATGTTAAAATTTTAAATCTTGCAGTTAGTACTAATGTTTTAATAATCCTCCAGGACTGTAACATGCTCATGTTTAACCCAAATAATTTGTAATGTGACTGCAGTTGTTTCAGATCGAAGTTGGAACATGTTCTCACCACAAACGAACTGCACCAGAGTTCATTTGTAACCGGACTGAGTCCACCTCTTCAAGAAGGCCTATGGAGTTAGCATCGTTAGCTGCTAGCCGCCAGCAAAGTCACCTTCATGTTGAGAACTATGTACAGAAAACCTCCTTTCCACACAGTTTTGTTTTATGTCCGTATTTCCATATAGTATACGGAGTGCACCCCCAGTGTTCAACACAAGGAAATATATATCCTTATGGATGAATAGAAAAGCCTCCGCAGAAATGTCAGAAAAGTTAATTTTGAGTGATTTTCTCTGTCCAGTCTTGTAGGGTCCAATCTCAGGGTCTTGTTGATAAGTGAAGGTAAAATTGAGTGTGAGATGCACAGGCTGATTGGTGTGGCGTCTGCAAAGATGCAGGTGCTCTGCTGGACCATCGTGGTGAAGAGGGAGCTGAGTCAGAAGGTGAAGCTTTCGATGTACCAGTCCATCTACGTCCCATCCCTCACCTATGGTCATGAGCATAGAGATTGAGATTGCGGATACAAGCGGCCGAAGTGAGGTCACTCTGTGGGGAACCTGGGCTCAGCCTTAGAGATAGAGTAAGGAGCTCTGACATCCAGAGGGAGCTCGGAGTAGAGCCGCTGCTCCTTGGTGTTGAAAGGGTTCAGTTGAGGTGGTTCGGGCATCTGATCAGGATGCCTCCTGGGTACCTCCTGTTAGAGGTGTTTCAGGCACGTCCCGCTGTTATGTTAGGAGGCCCCGGGGCAGAACCAGAACATACTGGAAGGACTATATATCTCATTTGGCCTGGGAACGCCTTGGGGTCCCTGAAGAGGAGCTGGAAAGTGTTGCTGGGGAGAAGGACGTCTGGAATGCTTTGGTTGCGGCCGCTTGTATCCGTGATCTCATTCTTTCGGTCACTACCCAGAGCTCATGACCACAGGTGAATTTTGGGACGTAGATGGACCAGTAAATCAAAAGCTTTGCCTTCTGGCTCAGCTCCCTCTTCACCACGACGGTCCTTCATTATCAGAGTACAAAAAAGTGTCTTAATATGTGAATGTTTTCCTGATTTTATCACAGTTTGGGAGTTATGTGTGTTAGACCACATACCTACTAACCTTTTTATTGAGATCATTCAATTTGACCATATCCACGAGATCACTGTATAAAGTTTGAACTAGCCTCCTCTCCTTCATTTCTTTCTTCTTATGTGTCTGCCACAGGCAATTCTTCAGATACCTGCACAAAAAAAACACAAAAAGTCTGTTAAAGAGAACATGTCAATTTTACCTGAAATAGTTTGATTTACCTTTTATTTTAAGTGTCATTTATTCTCAAATCTCGTTACCTTGCTACATCCCTGCGGCACCAGATGCGGGCCAAGTCCAGTGGGGTGTGTCCCATGCTGTCCTGGGCCAACACGTCTGCTCCGGCCTGCACGAGGCTCTCTGTGCAGTCCAGGAGGCCTTCAGAGGCGGCCAGGTGCAGCGGGGTCGTCCCTAAATCTGTGGTGCTGGTTTTAAGAAAAAAAATATACTTAAACTCTGTCTTCTCAGCTTCATCATTATTTCCAGTGTCATCATCATTGCTGCTGTTATCATCATCATCATCATCACCATTACTTTTTCTCATCATAATCATCATCATTACCATAATACCGTCATTATCGCTTCCAACAGCAGCTATAAACTTTCACCATCATCTCATTTTAATCAGAATTTTGCTTTTCGCCATTGGATCCAGCTGACAGAAGTTATAAATGAGCGCTTGATAGAAAATAAAGCTTCCAAAAACTTGCACAAAGCAGTCATTCACAAAATCAGGCCCCTACACATTGACGTCAGCCCCGTGCTCCAGCAGGTATCTGAAGCACCGGAAGGTGTTGGGTGAGCTCCGGGGGGACAGGACCATGTGAACAGGCCGGCGACCCTGGAGATCACTGCTGTTGATCCACCCCAGCCTGTACTCCACCAGGAGCTGAACAGCAGCCAGCTGGCCGTAAAGGCAGGCCACGTGGAGCGCTGACAAACCCTGGAGAGTGAAACACAAGTCATCCATACAGTGGTGTATGTTTTCTCACTGACACAGCTGAAATACAGAGGAGCCATCAGTATTTCCTTCCTCTAAGCAACTAGAGGTAGACATTAAGTACATTTATTAATGTGCTGCACAAGTTCATTTTTAAAGGCAATTTATTTGACTATTTCTACTTTGTGAAAGTGCTTTTGATGAAATTCACTTTAGAGGGAAGTGTTGATAGGTCAACCATTTCTCTGAAAGCAGCAGCTACTTACAGATTAAGGTTTACCCTTGCTCATTTGATTGCATTTTTATTTTTGAAAAATAAAACAAGACTTTTTTAATCAACTTCTGAACGCTGTCTTTTGCTTTTATTGGTGTAGACGATATTTGCATTTGGCTGGAGTGGGGTATTTTACTGGACCATCACTTCACTCCCTTCGCACTACAGTCTTTATACCACAGTGAACAAGCATCTACAGTATATCTGTCACTGTGATATTACTGAGCCTACCTGACTGTTCACACCGAGATCCAGCTTCTCTGGGCTCCCAGCATCAATTACTGGAAACATGTGGCCGTCTGGCTGAGCTTTATGAGGAAGCTTCCTACAGAATGAAACCACACAGAAATGACGGTTGAAAATACTAATCTATTAATGAGGCACAAGATAGATTTACCCTTATTTGCACCAAGCTGGAAAATGACAACAGAACTTTTGTGCATAGTGACTTTCAGACTACAGTCATGTGACGTTTAAAATGACCCATACAACAAACTAAAGCGCTCAACGCGACTCGTGTAAAGATTTATATTCAAGCACAGAAATATAAGCTGCAAACTTAGATACTGTTAGTTATTTACCTGTTTTTACATTTCCCACGTCTCCGTTTTCCGGGTTTGTTGACAGCTTCCATGGTTGCCGTGGAAACGTGGTAACTCGGACACGAACTCTGATTTATGACAGTCACGTGCAAACTGCAGGCAATTTGTGTCACTGCGTCACATCTTTTTTTTTTTAGGAATTATTATTATTAAAGTTCAGAAATCGGATGTAATAGTTTTAGAATTGCTTTTTTTTTTTTTTTTTACATTGTTTTATTTTGTTTAAAAAAAAAAAACTTTATTGAATTTCAACAACAAATACAACCAGCAGAAATATTACACACGTTAAATATATAAAAGAACAATAGCAATTCAAAAACAAAAGCGGTAACACGCAATAAAAGTGCAGGGTGGTACAATAATAAAGTAAACACTGCGCATGCCCAAAGGTGATTACCTGTCAGCTGCTGCAATGTGATTGGCTGTTTCCACGTAACGTTAATAGTAATAGTTGGCAGCTGTTAAGTCTTTTAGTAGCTGCGTCACAGTGAACGGTAACTGTCACTGACTGTCGTCTTGTAGAAACTTAAAACTCTGCCTTTTTAAGTACAACTTGGGATTAAACACTTCGGTGTCCACCCGCCGTGGGATATTATTGTAACTCAAACTTTTTTTTTGTTTTTAACATGAAGTGGTTTTCCGGGACAAAGTGCTAACTTAACGGTAAGGTTAGCTGCTAAGTTAGCTTGTCAGAGACAGAGGACACGCCTTTCTTGCTTCTTGGTGATGTTAAGTGATCAAGAACAGACTTGAAGGATTTCCAGCATCTTTCTGCGAGGATTACTAAACATGGAAGCAACAGGACAACGTGGTAAAGCTTGGCAGAGCTAACAGCTAACTAGCCTAATTGACAGCGCATTCAAACGGGGAACGGAGTGGTACGTCACCTGACGTCATGACAGCGCGGCGAAGAGGAACAGGTATGTCACCTGTGTTAAGCTGTGGAAAATGTAAAATAGCGCATGATGTCAAACTATAAAATTGTGTACTTTTCTGGTTTTAAGTCTGGTTTTTTCTGTGTAAAGTAACGTTACTAACGTTAGTTGTTGTACCACCGTTTTACTACCTAAAAGTTCTTTACTGTTGAGTCATGCTAGACCAGCTCCAACACTGATTATTTGGCTTCTTTTCTTTTAAGGAACTTTATGTTTATTTCAATAACAAATATAAGTCACAAATAATTATAAATGAGTTTTATACAAAATAACAATGCTAAGGCAAAAAGGGCAGCACACAATAAAAGTGCTTGGCAGTGCTACTCTGTCTGTAATAGTAAATCAGTTTGACAATCTGTGTTATATCCTCCTGAGACATAAAACTTTTGTTTGGTATGCATTTGTAACTTCTCCTTGCTATTTTGGATTAGTAGGACCTGATAAGCTAAAACATAAACTAAACATTGTCAAAAGTCCCAATGTCCTCAGATGAGATGATAATAAAGTCCTAATGTCCTTCAACGACCTGATGATGAATTCCCAATGTCTTCAAATAAGTGCTTGGTAATTAACAGCGTCTTAGCAGGTTACTGTTGCTTATCAAACTACAAACATCATTAATCATGAATACATACAATTCAACCATTCAGTTTGATTCAGGATTTGTACCTTGTCTACTTTCGTGTCAGGATCGGCTGCAGACTGATTAAGCAGAAATGGCTGCCATCTTGTACACACCATGACATGAATTAGTGCTTTGAGGTCCACGAACAAGACCAACAGGCCTAAGTCAAGCAGAATGAAGTAGAAGGTCCCGTAAACCCAAAATGTGATGTCCTCATATGAGGACACAGGGTCTCAGGAGGATATGTCCGGAATGTGCCAGTGAAGGCAGTGTTTTTTGTCCATAGTTATCTTCCTCTGGAAATCTGAGAGTGTATGTTTAACAAGCACATCGCAGTCAATGACAGTTTGTTGTATGTCCATTGCACATCTGGTGTTCCACAGTTTGAAAGAAACAGCACTGACAATGAGTTGAAGTAGCTTGTTATGTTTTGGGGGTATCAGCTCTTCAAAGAGTCCATACATCATAGAGTTAACACACTTGTTAAAATTTACATCCAGACCTTTTAAGATGAGCCAAACGTCTTGTGCTCTACGACAGTCAATTAAAAGAGGTTGTTTGGTTTCAGGCTTGTTGCAATGAATTATTGGGCGTTCCTTGGTAGTGACATCACAGCTCCAAGACTTTACAGCTCTCACTGGGGGTCTTGTTTTCCCTCTTTCTATCTCTTTGTAATATAACTGCAAATTAAGTGTGTTTCACTTTTTAAAGAATTGAGCAAACAGGGGCCTGCAATTGCTCAAATTACAAGAGAAATACTGGGGAAAACAGTTCAGAAACTGCAGAGACTGCCACCTGTATATACAAGAGTATTTTTTTATACAGCAGCCACGCCCATGTTTTGTAGATGCTGCTCACTGTTAGGCTGTAAGGTGAAAATAAAAGCCCACTTCTTTATACAGCATATTCAGTAACACCTGTTGGGTGTGAGTCAATGTAATAGATTGTGACAGATACGGGCAGATGAGTTGCTGCAGGCACGGCAGAAATGGATATGTCCACCCTCCCATGTAGTCCACAGCTCTCTCCTCATACATCCCTGGTGTGCTTGTATTGACAGTGCATTAGGATTGGCAGCTTGTGACACCGCAACCCGGACCTGCCGTCATGCGTGAGGCCGATATGAATTGGAGCAGTTATATTCTCCATGTCTCTGTGGGGCTGAGGGATCGATGGGCTCATCAGGCTGCAGGCCTCTCTGATCACTGCTATTGACCACCTGATCTCTGATTGGACTGAGTGTAGACACGTGAACTATGGACAACAATGTGTGTCATGGCAGATAAATTATAGGTTAGGTTTAGCATGGATTTGCAGCATTTATTTTTTCACAAAATGAAACAAGACAGAGTCAGAATTTGGGGGATGAAAACATTTACAATCACCAGACTCACTTAAATCTAGTTTATGATGGGTTTAAAAAAGTCCTTTACCCGCAAATTGATCATTTGTGTAACAATTACTCACCCCATGTTATGCTGAATTAATGAAAGAAATTTGTTTTTTTACATGCCTCCATGAGCCACGAAGAATCCAAAAAAGGAGGAAAATTCTTGATGAGTTGAAATCATTGGTGACCACATTTATCAACAGCAAAACTATATCAAAATTTCCATTTATAAACGTTTATGCTCAGTACATCCCAAACATGAGTTTTCACCAAAACTGTAGAGACCTGAGACTTGGATTATTCTGCACGGGTTTTGTAAGAGTTTGAAAAGGGATGTTTTGATTTAGTTTTGCTGTTGTTAAATGCAGTCCCTGTTAACTTCTCTTCATGAAGAATTCACGTTGTTTTGGATGAATTCAAAGTAACATGCGGTGAATAATTGATACGCAAATAGTCATTGTTCAAGTGAAGATTTCTTTTAAGGTTACCTATTTTGGGGGGTGTTTCCTTGTTGTTCTATACGTTTTTAGTATATTTGCTCAGTTTTCTGTGAGATGGTAAATCAGAGATAGCAGAAAGTCTAACCTCTCATTGTTGCTAAAATTAAACTTAAAATTTTACCCGTCCTATCTATACAGCTTCAAACTTTCTTAACCCAAATTTAAATTCTGACATTGAATTATTCTCTTAATATTTAAATTTGGCATTTGGATGCCCCCATTTATTCCGTTTTATAAGTACATTTCACTGAAAATACCTATTATTGAATTAGCTTTATAATACCTAAACAAAGCAAAAAACATAAAAGTAAAAAACTTAAAATAAAATGAAAAGGAACGAATGAAAAGCAAGAAAACTGGATCCCATATATGCTGAATAGTGGTGATGGAAACATCTACAGTTACAATACAACATCTACCATCATTACCACTCTTATCACCTCTTAAATTAGCTTTTTTCCCCCTCTTTATGTTTAGTTCGTCCAAATTTTTAACCTCTGTGTCTAATTTCTAGCTTTTTAAAAAAAAGAATTACCATGAAAATCACAACGCCTGTATGCCTTTTAACTGGCGGAAAACTCTGTTGCTTTTCTGCAGTTAAACATTGTCATCCATTTCTTTAATTTATGACTTCCCTGTTTTATTCTCTGTCGTTCTCTCCCACTCAGAGCTGTCAAGGTCCATGGGAGGGTCAAGGACGGGCCATGAACCTCTGGCTTGGCTGAGCGCCAACCCTCCAGAGCCTTTGCCTTTATCACAGCCGCACTGCTACTTTGATGACAAATGCATGTGTGTGCACACAGAAAAAGTGAGTACAAGTAAACTGTGTGTGTGTGTGTGTGTGTGTGTGTGTGTGTGTGCACATGAATGTGTATACAGTTTATGTGTGTGTGTATATGGGTTAATAGTAAGAGCACGGCCCTGCCACAGCCTCAGCGGCTTCCTTTGACCTCGGTCACATGTCATGGAGGTTGTACAGAGCCCTCGGTGTAGAGCTCTTTCATGTTTGACTTTCAGCCCAAGTCCCTGGACGGCGACCCCCGACATGACCTCTTTCTTATGACAGTTGAGTGTGTGTGTGTGTGTGTGTGTGTTTGACTGTCCATGTACTGTCAAATTCAGTCTGTATGAGAGTGTATGCGCCTTAAAATCCTAAAAGCTTTCTGCCATATGTCATCTGTAGCACAGTCTGCAAAAACGGCAAAAAAGCAGCTGCTCATGTGAGTGTTACGACTCTGACGTGCTCGTTGCATTAAAGAAATAGAATTAAACGTGTGTGTGTCCGTGTGTGTGCATGCAGCGAGCGTGCATGCATGCATTAGCTACAGCACATCAGTTGGTGCAGAGCAGATAACCAACGGGCCGATCAGAGCTGTCTAAAACTGCTTAGGGCGAGGATGAAAGTGAGATCATGTCCCAGCAGCCTCACGACAGACTCTCCCATTGGTCCGTTACATCATCCAATCACATCCCATCGGTTTTTATTTAACAGCTCTCAGTGCACATGAGATGGGAATACACTCAGTCCTGTGTATTGTTACATAGCATATCTTATCTCCACATTTTGGGTTATTCATATATTTTTTAAAGAATATTTTACCCTTTATTGATAGTAGCTTGTGCAGATGGACTGGGATCATCGGAGAAAGGAGGGTGACAACAAAGTAAACCAGGGACACTGACTACCAAGACACCCCAGTTTGGGTTTTTGTCTGGATTTAGCTTTACTTAAATTGAATTTACAGTAAAGTGAAGATAGTTGGCCATATTTCCTGCTGCCTTTTTAGAGACGGAAACAAGTTTTATGAAAACATAAAAATAAGTTAGCATTGAGGGCAGTGACAGTGAGCAAGAAAGTGTTAAGAAGAAGTACAGAGGCAAAAAGGTTTAAGAAGGAATAAAGTGATACAGTGGAAAATTAAGAGAGAAAATCATGAGTATGAGGAGTTGATACCGGAGCGAACACCTAACCTTAATATGCCTTCATATTTGATGAGCCACCTTACAGGGACCCTGTGCCCCTGGGGCTTGTGAACTCTGCTTATGTATGTGCGCTGATGCTCTCACGTTCCTCCTCCTCCATCTCTCCTCTCGTCCTCCTCTGGTCCTCCTCCCTCTTTTGCTTCCCCATCCTCTTCCCTTTTACTCCATCCCTTAGCTCCTCCTATCTCTTTCTTTTTTCCTCCTCCTCTTCTCTCTTCCTCTCTCTCTGTGCCTCATGCTCAGCCAGGCGGCAGCGCGCTAATGCACCATGGCACATTCTGCAGCTCCGAGTCACAATGCGACCAGGCTTTGCGCAGTGACCGCACGGCGACCTCCCTCAGTATCGCCGCACACAGGCGCTGTGCTGTACCAGGGCCTGTTTAAGGCGAGGTTTGAGGTGATAGATGGGTGGTGGGGGTTAGAGGATGAAGGAAGAGAGGAGAGGAGAAAGCAGGGTTCTGCCACTGACAGGTACGATCAGATCAAATGACAGTGAGATAAATGAATTGCGAGTAGAGGCTGAAGTGCCCTGAGATCCCCATCTAAAAGACATTTTTGTGCCACGTGTGAATTATCAGCGTGTTAAACCGGAGGAGGTATGAGCTTATGTGTGCAGTTGTAGCACGTGGAGTGCGCAGCATGACAGAAAGCACATATTTTTGAACCTGTCGTTGACCCAACAGCTGCGCCACCGCTGCCACCGGACATCTAGATTCTCTCAACGAATATCGGAGGTGTTACTCCTTCAATAATCGCTGCGAGAGAGAGGAGAAAGGAAATCCTTTTTTACCTTTACTCTCATTCCCTTAAGTCAGGCCATGGTCTTTTAATCCCTAAGGTCTTGACAGACATCCTGCCATCACACCTTCCCATGATCCCGAGCTTTTTTACACATCTTTCAATCCTCACAGTTCAGCAGAAACAACCGGAGGGAAGGAGAGAGAGAGAGATAAGGACTGGGATAGTGAGAAAATGAGAGCAGGATGCCTTAAAGGTCAATGTTGTGAAGGTAGAGGGGAAAGGAAAGAAAAGGAAGAGAGACAGACGGGGAAGGAGAAAGTAAACCTCAGTCTATCTTTTGGCGTACTCGTCCACTTTTATTCACTTTTACGTTGCTATTACTCTCAAGGAGGCGGCACGTTTCTCCTCAAACCTGAGGGGGATTTAGTCCATCTGTTAGTTATCACATCCTCCAAGCGGGGCCTGCTGTACTCCTCTATCAAGCTCCACTTTACTATAATTCGTCCTCTAAGCCTTCACAGTTGTTTGAATGAAACTCAAGTCAGTGTCAGTTTACTAGTTACTTGCTAAGCAGCTATGAGCATCCAGAAAAAAAGTAACTAGTTTAACTTGAGATACAGTATTATTGGCTCCAAATGTAAAGGTTTAGTATTTTAAATTAGCATGACCTCTCCAAAGAACTTTAGATGAGACTCCCACTAGCTTCCAGTAAAGCCCCGTTTCTGCTACTTTCTGGAAGTAAATAGCTAATGCGCGTGGGTGGGGCTTGAGGAATGATGCCCCTCCCCCTGAGCAGTTGAAAGCAGCTGTCTCTGTGGCGCAATCGGTTAGCGCGTTCGGCTGTTAACCGAAAGGTTGGTGGTTCGAGCCCACCCAGGGACGTCAGTTTTGGGATTAAGTAATCAGGGACCATCATGTTAATGAGTAAACTGGTTTCCATGATCTGGGTAAAGGTTCAAGAAACCTGGAGCAAAAATGTGATAACAGTAGCAGAAGAAATGGTGCTGCAATGTCCTTGTTTCTACATTCAAAGTGAGTCCAGTTTGAATTGACACTTAAATGCACAGTAGCTGTAAATTAGTATGATTACTCTAAAGAACTTCTAGTATTAGTTTTGTCACCAAAAACTGACATTATATGGTGTTGTGAAAGCTAAATAAAATTAATAACAGTTTAGTGAACATGTGAGTGAATCCAGTTTCTAAATGACCAGTTGTTTTGCATGACTTCCTAGAGGTGAATAGCAAATATAGGAGGGTGGGGCCTGAATATCAGAGCCAGTCCAGTTGAAACGTAGACTTTGAAAATACATTGCCCCATCAACTTCTACAGGTCTGCATATATGAGCTACCTTTGTTCCAAAAAGCAGGCAAATGTATAGGCCTACATTTCCAGCCTGCCAAATTGAGGTGAGTGACAAGTGCAAGTGGGTGGGCCTTGCAGATCCAGAGCCCACCCCCTCACAAAGTGGGCACAGGTGTCTCTGTGGCGCAATCGGTTAGCGCGTTCGGCTGTTAACCGAAAGGTTGGTGGTTCGAGCCCACCCAGGGACGTCAGTTTTGGGATTAAGCAATCAGGGACCATCATGTTAATGAGTAAATTGGTTTCCATGATCTGGGAAAGGTTCAAGAAACCTGGAGCAAAAATGTGATAACAGTAGCAGAAGAAATGGTGCTGCAATGTCCTTGTTTCCCAAAGATCTCCATTAAAAGTCAGTTCAGTTTGAATTGACAGTTAAATGCACAGTAGCTGTAAATTAGTATGATTACTCTAAAGAACTTCTAGTATTAGTTTTGTCACCAAAAACTGACATTATATGGTGTTGTGAAAGCTAAATAAAATTAATAACAGTTTAGTGAACATGCGAGTGAATCCAGTTTCTAAATGACCAGTTGTTTTGCATGACTTCCTAGAGGTGAATAGCAAATATGGGAGGGTGGGGCCTGAATATCAGAGCCAGTCCAGTTGAAACGTAGACTTTAAAAATACATTGCCCCATCAACTTCTACAGGTCTGCAAATATGAGCTACCTTTGTTCCAAAAAGCAGGCAAATGTATAGGCCTACATTTCCAGCCTGCCAAATTGAGGTGAGTGACAAGTGCAAGTGGGTGGGCCTTGCAGATCCACCCCCCACTCCCTCGCATAGGCAGCACAGGTGTCTCTGTGGCGCAATCGGTTAGCGCGTTCGGCTGTTAACCGAAAGGTTGGTGGTTCGAGCCCACCCAGGGACGTCAGTTTTGGGATTAAGTAATCAGGGACCATCATGTTAATGAATAAACTGGTTTCCATGATTGGGGTAAAGGTTCAAGCAACCTGGAGCAAAAATGTGATAACAGTAACAGAAGAAATGGTGCTGCAATGTCCTTGTTTCCCAAAGATCTCCATTAAAAGTCAGTCCAGTTTGAATTGACACGTAAAGGCATAGTAGCTGTAAATTAGTATGACGGCTCTAGAGAACTTCTAGTATTAGTTTTGTCACCAAAAACTGAGATTATATGGTGTTATGAAAGCTAAATAAAATTAATAACAGTTTAGTGAACATGTGAGTGAATCCAGTTTCTAAATGACCAGTTGTTTTGACTTCCTAGAGGTGAATAGCAAATATGGGTGGGTGGGGCCTGAATATCAGAGCCAGTCCAGTTGAAACGTAGACTTTAAAAATACATTGCCCCATCAACTTCTACAGGTCTGCAAATATGAGCTATCTTTGCTCCAAAAAGCAGGCAAATGTATAGGCCTACATTTCCAGCCTGACAAATTGAGGTGAGTGACAAGTGCAAGTGGGTGGGCCTTGCAGATCCAGACCCCACCCCCTCTTAAAAGGGGCACATCTGTCTCTGTGGCGCAATCGGTTAGCGCGTTCGGCTGTTAACCGAAAGGTTGGTGGTTCGAGCCCACCCAGGGACGTCAGTTTTGGGATTACATAACTGGGTAATATCATGTTAATGAGTACACTGGTTTCTATAACCAAGCTAAAGGTCCAAGAAACTATGCGCAAAATGTGACATTGACAGAAAGAATGATATATATTATCAGTAGTGCTATGCCCTTGGATCCCAAAGAACTACATTCAAAGTCAGATTCCAGTTGAAATTGACACCTAGAGGTACAGTGGCTATAAATAAGTATGACCTTTCAAGAGGTCTCCCATGAGACTCCCATTAGACTCCTGTATTGTTTTCGTCACCAAAAATGTTGCGATTATATAGCTTTATGAAAGCTACATAAAATCAAATTATCAGTTTAGTGAACATGTGAGTGAATCCAGTTTCTAAGGTCACACGCCCTCTGAATTAGGTCAGACTTGTCTCTGTGGTGCAATCTGTTAGCCCATTTGGCTGTTAACCAAAAGCTGATGTTGGTCTGAGCCCACCCAAGGACCTTTTGTTTTGTCAATGTAAGAAGCAGGTTGCTGTAATCAGTAAAGAAAGGAGCAGTAAAATGACTTTGACAAATCCTCAGCTGTGGTATGTCTGTATCCAAAAGAGTTTGTCACAAAATGAGAGTCCAGTTGACGCTGAGAGTGGGGGTGTTTCTCAAAGTCAAGGAGGGATCCGCAAATGGCTGAATTTCAAGGATACTGCGTCATCAATTCTTGCCAAAGGACTGCTCCAATGTCAAGGATCCTTTTGGATTTCACCAAGGACTGAGTCGTTCTTTCAGAGAAATTCCAAGGATGCATTTGCGTATCCTCAGTGGATATAAAATCCCCACAATGCTTTGCACATTCTATTCTGGAAGTAAAGGTGGGGCCTGTTCAATAAACTCCACAAGTGTTTATCATACAAGCATGAAAAAAGTATTGACAGAAACCTCATAATTCACACATAACAGTGTGTCCACTGCCAAATTATGAGATTGTTTGAAATAACGTGATTTAGATACAACATTATAGTTTTTAAATTCACATGATAATGACATGATTATTGCTCCCATTCTTTTGGTTTCAGTTGGTGTATTTTTCGGGGGAATAGCAGTGAGAACGGCCGCAGTTAAGACATTAAAATATCCTGCAGGTCAAAGCATCACTCATTTGTTTTTAGGTGAACATATCTGGGAGGATTACACAACAGTGTCATGTACAAGCGGCACCGTCAGCTGATTCGGAGCAGCGTGGCTCATCAGATCGGATCCACTATTCATATTATTGTAGTGGAGTGTGTAGTGATGCACACATGAAATATGGATCACATTGAAATAACTGTTCCAAAAAGCAGGCAAATTAATTTCTAAACTTATCAGCCTACATTTCCCAGCCTGACATATTGAGGTGAACAGCAAATGCAAATGGGTGGAGCTTGAAGAATGAGGCCCCTCCCCCTGAGCGGGTGCAAACAGCTGTCTCTGTGGCGCAATCGGTTAGCGCGTTCGGCTGTTAACCGAAAGGTTGGTGGTTCGAGCCCACCCAGGGACGTTGATTTTTGTGATTAGGTGACATGTTAATGAGTAAACCTGTTTCTATGCTCAGGGTAAAGGTTCAAGAATCCAGGAGCAAAACTGTGACGGTGACAGAGTGATTATTACACATCATCAGTGCTGCTACATCCTTGTATCCAAAAGAATTCAAGTTGGAATTCACACTTAAAAGCACACTTTACCCTAAAATATATTTTTCCTCCTACTTGTAGTGATATTTATCAGACTGTTTTGGTGTGAGCTGCAGAGTGTTGGAGATATCAGCTGTAGAGATGTCTATCTTCTCTCCAATGTAATGGAACTAGATGGCACTCAATGTAAAATCATCATGACCTGGTTACTGAAGATAATCCACAGACCTTGTTGTGAGCAGTTACTTGTAGCAACTATTTTCTTTGAACTGAACTACTGAACTAAATTTGAATAATTTGTAAATGAGTGGATGGAGGATAAATAGATGTCAGGCATATAACTGAATTATAAAGCATTAATAGAAAATTAATTGACATTAATAAAGTCATTAGTTAGACTTTATAAACCATTGCTAAGAAAGTGGTACCTGGATTTTAAAATGAAATGGCAAATCTAGACTCAGATATTTAAAAACCTTGTTTGATTTTTAAACATGTTTATTTAATTATAGTATGATGAGAACATTGTGTTGATGTACTGTAATAATGTGTAATAATAAAGTCTATCTTTATCTCATCTTATACAGTTAGATGGGATAGGAAGCTGCAGTGTCATTGTATGGTGTTGTCTTACACCACCAGGCCATTAGAGCACCTCTACTGCTTTGAGTTTTTTCCCCTGTCATATGTAATGAGATTACAGTAAGCGTCAGAACTTTAGCGTTGATAAAAAAAAAAAAAAAAAAGGGGGGGCTTATTTTCCTTCTTTTCTCACATGAACCTTTTGGACTTTGCTGTGACCTCAGAGTTTATCAGTTCAGCTGCTGTGTGATCTCACGCTCTGGTTGTGTGCAAAGCTGCAAAGATCAAGTGCTCAGCAACACCATTAACAAGGTCAAAATTACGTGTCTCCGATCCAGCAGCAGCGATCACTGCTTTGCACTATTAACCTGAACATGAACATAAAGCTTTGACAAACGAACTGAAAAGCAACCGCCGTGACACACGCTATAGTCGGTTCACCCTGTATGTGCTAACCCTGCATGTGCGTGCAGTATATGTCTGATTGCTCACCCTTACACGCATGCGTGTTGCTATTGACCCCGTGACCCTTTCTAATATCACGACCCCTCCTCTTGTATCCAGGTCATGGAGCATTGGCTCATCCTGGTTCATCAGCGGGGCAGCGCTCTACAAAGCCCATTGTTCTTGTGACACGCATCCTCATTATAATCCCAAAATGTGGTGTTGGTAGAGATAACGTGACGTAAAAATGCGAATGCTATTGCGACAGCGATACCACAACAGCTTCGGGACAGACAGCCACTTCATAATATGTGCCCTAGACAAACATGACACGACAGGACACACACAAGCCCACACACAGTGTGAACTATGTTTTTTGCCTGAGGTTTATCATCTATTCAATTTAAGTGCGTGGATTTTGCTCCTTTGTGAAACCAGGGAGCTGGAATTAGGCCAAAATAAACACAATAAGTGGGGGTGGGGTGGAGGATGGAGAGCTGATCTGATGATCTTCCTCTTAAAAAACTATGTAATGTTCTGACAGTTCTCCCCAGAGACATACAGCAGCCACAATCGCCTAATTACCACCTGTAAATAATTCAGCAGTATGGCAGCTAAGTGTAGAAGCATTGAAATCCATTTGGACTGACAAGACTGAAAGGATTTAGCCTCATACCCTGTGTTTGGCAGGTTGATCACTGTATGCTGAGTGTTTTACCAAGCTCAACTGCAACTGAAACAGACCTAAACTTAACCCCAAACATTTTACACATCATAATTCACATGTGAATCAGAACACAAAACGTTTGATAATTAATTGATATATGTTGTTTGTAATGACCCTCAGAGCTCTGAAAGTGTGAATTTGATGGATGAAAAGAAGTACAGTCATGTAAAGAGTATTTTAAAAGGCACTAAAAAAGTATTCTATTATCGTAATTTAAAAATTGTCCATCAAAATGTTAACTTTTCAGGGTGACAGTATCAGGTTTATAATGAAAGGGTTTATCAATCAATCAATCAATCAAACTTTATTTATATAGCGCCTTTCATACATCAAAAATGCAACCCCAAAGCGCTTATAAGTTGAAGAGGCTGGAGAAGAATTCCCCTTTCAGCAAATGTTCTCAGCAGTGTTAAAGTTAAAATGCTGTTTTCAGGCTGCAATACTACAAGGACACAAAGTTCAAAGTTCTCCCATTTAAAACTCAATGAAGTACCCAAAAATGTAAAGCGTGGAAATTTTTAAATTATCAAACCAATGTCCCTCTACTGGGAATAAAAAGAGAGCCGTCCGTGCTCAATTTGCTGCAGTTGAATTGTTCATTTGTGATTGCTGGAGGTTCTGGTGATTAAAATACTCTTCTTTTACCACCCAAAAACCTTTAATGGAGCACAAATATTTCTGCAATCAGTCTCTGCTGTAGCTGTTTGTCAGTATTATGCCACAGTGTCTCAGTTTTGCTTAATATTCCACCTAAATTTTTTTTAGTTTATTACAGATATTTTGTACATCTCAGCTAAACACTTAAATCAGCATTTCCTGCAGGGGAAACAATCTTGAATTACAGCACTGACACATTTTCACTTTTTATAAAGTAGATACTGCAATTATGTTAGCAAGATGTTAATTATTTACATTTCATGTTTCTGGCATCCTGGAGAATCAAGTCCAATAAAGCTGTGTAGGGATGACGTTTTTTAACCAACCAACCCAAAAGTTAGTGTCGCCCTGCTTCTCTTGTCAAAAGGCCAATGGGATTTTTTTATTGGATTTTGGATTGTTGCAGAAAATAGTCTGTTAAGCTGTTAAGATTTTTATGATTTTGTTTTTAAGCATGAATGCAATCGACACAAGTAAAAACCTAACATTAGGCTTCAAAAAAACTACACTAGAGTTGCATGACTTAAACGTCGCCACCACAACGAGGCTATAAAGCTGTGTTCGGCGTGATGATGTTCTCTAGTCTCTGTAGCCAAATTGTTAGCACTGTCTTTTTAAAGAGATATAAAAGCTTCAGAATTTATGGTTGGGGCATTTCCTGATGTATTTAATGTCGTAGGACAAAACGTGAAAATCTCTGAAGCTTGTGTTAACCACAAACTTTATTTCAGGCATCTAACTAAAGCCTCTTACTTGGAGACGGGGGAACAAGTAGTGCGATGATACCCATATTTTTTATTTTATTTATTTATTTATATTTTTTGTTATGACTCGTATACATAACATTTTATATTGACTCTCCTTTCAGCTCTGTTTTGGTCTCCACCAACTCCTGAGATAAATAACTGTCTCTTTAGCTGCTGAATGCTCCACTATGTTCACCAGCTAGTCGCTAAATTTTTCCTTCTGCCATTTGGTGCTCGTCAGGTAGTGCACAGTGATTTTATTTCCTGCTGTAAACAGCTGCCTGCTGCTGGCAGAAACTGTACGAGAGTGGTGACAGTGACTCAGATGCAGTAAGAAGAACCAGTTCCATTTGTTATATCCGCCCGCGTACATACTATAATTCTGCGAGTGTGTGTGTGTCTGTCGGCTTTGTGTGTGTGATCCTCAGCTCCTCTGGCATCCCCCGCAGTGACAACACCAAGGTCTGCCACCCTTCCTGTCCAGCTCCTCTTACCCGGGGTCGTGACGTCGGCAGGGCGCAGAGCGGTGGATTTGGATCCCGTCTGGCATGTTTGGGCTCTCCCTGCTTTTTCAGTGGAGTCTTCACGCAGACACCTACTGTGCTCTGTGTATTATGCGCTTACAGCTCGTGTGTGTGAGGTTTTGTATCTGTGATAACGGAAGATGTGTTGTTGTTTTTTTTACACATCCTCAGAGTTGTGTGTTCATTTATTGTCGCACACATATACTGTATACGTTGGTGTCTGTGGCAGCATGTGGTCTGAGGCCATATGGCTCAAATACTCTGTCAGATGTACTCTCTATCACTAGATGTGTATGTGTGAATATATGTGTGTTATGTGCACTCCCTTATATGATCTTATTTAATCCAATCTGAAAACGTGTGGATGCGATACATGTGCGCGGTGCCTTCATGCATTCACATCTGTCTTCATGGAGTGATGACATTGGAGTATGTAGGCCTTGATGCGCTTTGGTTATGTGTTCGTACGCCCTGAGGGAGGGAGATGTGACCCATTCAGCCAGGTCATGAGCATGCTCAGTGTTGTCTCTCCGAGCCGGTTGAGGGTATCTCCACATGCTTGACCCGGGGTCGCCTTCACAATTGTGATCAAAGTGTGAAAGGAGTCTGGGCATGAGAAATCGGGGTTAACTCACACCCTGGACCAAAGTCTGGCTCCTCTGGTTCCCAGGTGTCCTCTCACCTCAGATAATGCTAATGTGCGGAGAAGAGAGCTGATCCTGAGAGGTGGTGTTCATAAAAGCAGAGGACAAAGAGAGGGTGTTAAAGGGTACCATTGTTTTCCTTCTTCTCTATCATCTCAAACACCAGTGGTTCAGAGTTTTAACAATGTAAAATTCCCCTGGAGACATGAGACATACAGTATCTGCATGAATTTAGAGAAGAAAACACCTCCACAGATGCTAATGTGAATATACACAGAAAACTGAGGCTGACAAACTGCATGGCAACATGGAGGAAGACATATACTGTAAAAGCGCACACACTCATACATAAGTACAGTACAAGGTCATAGTGTGAGTCATGGAGGGTAAACCAGACTGCAGATTCCTTCAGGTGAGGAAAAAGGAGTTGTTTTGTAAAGCTGTTCACTTGTTAGTTTCTCATCTCCAATGCACTTATTTAATTTATCAAAAAACGTGACCCAGGTTTAGGTGTATGTGCTGAAAAGGCAAAAAACATGAAGAGTAATTTAACAACAGGCTGAAAAGCAGTGTTTTTACTGCCTTGTCTGATTAAAAGTTTTAAGTATGTTTAGGTAAACTCCGTGTTGCACATGTAAACACACCTGACAGTGATGTCACAGTATACAGACACACCTGTACACTTCACTGAGAAGTGAAGTTAGCAAAAACAACATTTGCAGCTTTAAAATCCAGGTAAAATAAAATCTGAGATTTGTTTCTAAACACATTAAACATGTTAGAAAACAACTGCTGAAAACATTTGAAAAGACGGAACTATATAGTATTGAATTGTGTAGTTAGACCGACAGTTTTTCACCATTTTTGTGTTCAGGATTTTTTGGGTGGGCCTGAAATCATAGCTAGATGACACACTGGAGCCATCCCTACCTTAACTCATAAGTCCCCTACACTTTATCAACACTAGAGCGCACAGCATCAGTGATTCTCTTTTGCTCAATTGTAAGTTAGCTAGCTATTAATACCTGCACCTACTCGACCCGTTATCAGAGTCACTCGGGTCCGACCCACAAAGCGCCAACTTTTTGTGATATAGTAGCACAGCTATCAGAGTGGAGGATGCAAGGAGAGCGCTTGTGGTGTTTAAGAGAGAGGCTGTAACAGAGAGAGGAAGAGAATGTGGAAGGTGGACTATTGTACACAATGTTTCTGTAAATTGTTAATAACTTACTTGTAACCCTGCTTTGTCACATGTAGAGGTCGCATTGACTGCTTTGGATTGCTGCTGTAATACGTCATCATCACTGCCATATTGTACCAGACAAGACACACCCCAACATTTGTGTGTTTTTATTTTGAGGGGGGTTTTGTATGATTTTGAAACCTAATTTTATTTTCTTGGGATTTTTTTAATTATTCAAATTTGGCTGGGTGTTAATGATACATTTTTCTATTGTGTGACAAACTCAGAACACAGATTTTGGTTTTTATATTATTTGCAGTCTGCTGTGCACTTTTCCTTCACTGCAGATTGTAATCTAAAAAAAAAGACACGAGTCTTATCTGTCAGTACATATGTTACATGTGTGTATTTGTGTAACTATAAGTCTTTAAAAGTTCAAGTGCTAAAAGGCAGAAAAAAACTGATTTAGTCTTTACAAAATTATATTTATTTCCTAAGAAGTTCCTCCAATTTTGGCTCTTTCACTTGTGAAAACTTGGATAATTTTACATTATCATTATCATTATACATTATTTTGGTTGACATGCTCATAATACACTTTAAATCATTGACGATGGATTACAAGTAGACATTGATTTGTGTGAGAGGTTACAGGAAAAACACTAAGCCTTAGTGTTAAAGCTATTGTTATTTTAAATATTGTTGATGCCATATACTGAGTTCCCATCAGTAACAGTTCTATTTGCACACATTTTGGATAATCCCCACAGATGTCAGTACCTTCCTCATCCTCCCCATCGTCTATCTGCTGCCCGTCAGCAGCTGCCGAGGAACTGCATGCTTTTATATCACTGCGATGGTGCTCTCAGGCAGTGAGAGGAAATGACATCTCACCTCACCCACACAGCCAACACAGGCTTTTAAAAACCTCTGCGGTCCTTCCCTCAGCCGTGTCCTCACCAATATTACACCGGCAGCCTAAGAGCCACGCTCCCTGCTCTGCTCTGACCTAATGGGCTGTGAAGCAGCGACAGGAGGGAGGGGGGGAAACAGACTACCTCTCACCCCTCTCTGTCTTTTTCCCTATTTTTGGTTTGATTTTTTGTAGTTCGTTCTCTAAAAACACCAAAAACGTTTAGGCCTTTTAGCGCTAGATCTGGAATTTAGCTCTGTCGTATTTTTGTCACAGAATATGTTGGTCTAAATACAGAGCCCAGAGCTTTGGTGGCAAATCATAGTGTGGTGGGCAAAAGATTTTAAGATATCAAGATTTAATTTGCAGACAGGTTTGGATTCAATCATGCATAAGATTCACACATTCACACACAGTGGATTGAAGGTGAATGTGTGCAGCTCAGATATCCAGCTGTTCACACACTTGGAGTGTTCAAAATCAGACTGAGGTCAGCCTGAGGGGAAAAACGCTTAAATATTATAAAGAGAAATTCAGTTACCCTGTTTCATTCATTTACTACTACTGCTACTACTCTGAATTTCAATACTATCCTACAAGTAATAATAATCAACTACATTTCCTACTGATCCCCAGGACTTAATGAGAATGATTTATGGATCCACTGCATGTCTGAAACTGAAACTAGATGTAACTGGACTTTAGCAAGATTGTAAAGATTCATGTGGGTGTAGTAATATACAGCAAGATGGTAGTGTGGGTACAGAAAGGCAAGCATGATGCATTTAATGACAGGAAACAGCAGTAAAAAACAGTGTGTGAGTGTGGCTTTTTTGTTGACATCTCACTGACTTGGATCAGTCTTGGACTTGGCTTGGCTTGAGTGCCTGGCAGTACTGTCCTCTGTGCTGCGATGATGGTTCTTGGCAGCTTTTAGATGATGATCCACCCTTTTCTGTGTGCTGATTTTAAGGATGATTTGGGCTGTTGAAGTACAGAACAGGTTTGCAGATAGAGCCACATCTCTGCTCATGCTTATACTGGTCATACTCTCGACTCGGCCTCAACCCTCGTGATGCTTTATCTTCACTGTAAAAGCTAGGGTGTGTGTGTGTGTGTTTAAAGTTATTTTGACCTTGTTAAAGTGGTCTTACGCAGCTCTGCCATGTTGCTGCTATACATGTAGGTTCTTTCACAGCCCACCACTGGCATCTGGCCTAAACCAGTCCAGCCTGGTGTTTCACGAGTGACTGTCAGTAGGTCAGAAAGAGAAGCGTTGATACGACAGCTGCACATCACTGTCATGGGTTTGAGGAGTTGACCTTGCACAACCAGAATCCGTAAAGTGATGCACAAGAGCAGGGATGCAGGGAGAAGCCCTTTAGTGGCCCTAAAAATCAAACTGCATTCATAGAAAGCAGCCTCTCCCCTCTGTGTTTTCAGATGGCTAAGCAGAGTGGCATCATTAGACTACTCAGCTCAGCCAAAGACATCACGAAAGAGATCTCATGATGGATGATAGTGGGACTGAAAGCTCAGACCCGGGGACGTGTGCCCGTAGGATACAAAACAGCAGCACCTCAGGAGCTGGTCCAACTTGGTGGTCAGAGTTCGAGGACAATGCCCAGCCGAAGGAGCCCCCTCACATCGGCCTGTTTTGTGAGACATCTGCGGGCTAAAATGACCTGACAGCGCTTGATGCATTTGCTGCCTGGCACATAAGCGATCTGAAAATGTGGAGCTATTTTTGCTGATGTTAATTTGCTCCATGTTAGGGCCCTGGTTCACAGCTCGGTCAGCCTTCCCTGATACTATATTCCCGTTTGTTTCAGTAAAGGTTCTCCCGTCACATCGCATTTAGGTCGAGATGCCTGTGAACTGTGAATGCACCGCGCACAGGGACCCGGCCACGCTGAGGCTTCAGGGCCCTAGAGTCTGTTGTTTTCAGGGAGGATCTCCCCATGTTGAGGGACTTGTTAATAATATCTAGGTTTTCCTGTATGACGAGACTGCTGTAGTCAAAGAAATGGAGATAATTTATATACAAACCAAAAAAATCATCATTTCTTGTGTGCATGAGAGGAGAAATTAAAAGTAATTGTTGTAAAAAAAATCCCACTTGACTAAATAGCCTTTTAAAAAGGTTTAAATTTTTTACCAATTAATAAAATATTAAACTGTAGCATGCAATGAAATGTGTGAATTTGTCTAATTTCTTATTTTCTATTTTTTTCAAAGCAAATGGTTAAAAGTTGTATTTGTAACAATAAGGTATTTTTCAAACTGTAACTGACATAAAAATGTGATAATAGCACTATAAATTGCCATTTGTGAAACAACAGGCTATTTTCTAAATTTGAATTTTAAAATAAATGAAAATAAACAGAATTGTAATAGTATTAGTATAAGTTACTATATTTGTAAAAGTAAAAAGTACCTGATGTGCTGTTGTATCCACTAAGCAGCAGCAGACTGACTGCGTGTCGTCGAAGAAAAGGCAGCAGTGACTCCTGTCTTTATACCAATCCCTCCTCAGTGGGCAAGCTGATCCTTTCACTCTCCTTCTTGTTAACTCTGATTTCATGAATAATTCATGACACAATCAGAACCACAAATGAGCATGCTAATTGGTGCCTTTTTTATCATCATCGTTATTATTGTTATTATTCCATGCTCCGGTGCGTACGATTAAACACGAAATTAAATTAATGTGATGGTGAGAAAAATATTTTTCTAATAGCCCTGCATTAACCCTCTTGTTAATTTGAAAACAGATTTAGGGAAATTAATTTTAAATTTGAACGCAGTTTGTGAGGGGAAGAAAAAAAAATCTCAAAACAGCTAATTTAAGTATTAATTTGTGTAATAGCTCAATTTGTTTGCCAGTGGAGATATGCTAATATTTCTTTTTAAACAAGTCAAGAGGAGAAGAGATTTAACAGAGGTTAAAGTAAAACATGAATAAGACTTAATATTGAAAACAAATTCAGATCCACATCATTATGGTACATGGTGTGCTCTGTTGAAGAAACAAAATCAGAGGTAATTTTTTTACAATGGTCACATCAGGCCTATAGCAGAGTTGTTATTTTATCCCCTCTATGGTACTTTTTAAATTTCATGTCCAGTGGTTATTTTTTAATTAAATTGGCTTTCCAGTGGTGCATACACAATAGTAGCCCTTACGGCTGCATTAGTGTGTTTGTATTGTGTGTGTGTGTGTGTGTGTGTGTGTGTGTGTGTGTGTGTGTGTGTGTGTGTGTGTGTGCGTGCGTGTGCGTGTGTGCGCGCACGCACCTCTTTAAAACAGCCAGAAGGTGAGTGTGTGCCTCACAGTGAAGCGGTTAAACGGAGGTTAACACGTGTTGAGGCAGAATACAAACATAATTAGGTCACATTAAGTTCATGACAAAGTAAATATATTTCCCAAATATATTTCCCCCCTTCTTATATATTTTGTCAGATGTCATTGGTGTGCAAGGTTTGAATAGAGGCGAAGGTTGTTGAAATAAAAAATACACTTTCTAAGTTGCATTTCAAATTGATGTATCAGCTACACTTACATTTATTGGACAGTTATATTCTAGGATATTTTATGTGTGACAAATTAATGTGAATGTTATATTTATATATTTTTGTAGCTTTAAACTGTAGAAAATAAGGAAATTGACATCTGTTACCATACAGGTTGTTAAATTCCAAGAAAATTTTTTTTATTCTGGAATGTTCTATTACTCAGTTTCAGAAAGTATTTGAGAATAGACATTCCTAAAATTCTAGAGTTTACAATTGTATTCCTGAAACTATTCTAGAATAGACATGTCTAAAATTCTAGAGTAGGGCTGGGCGATAAATCGATTTTATCGATTAATTCGAATTTGTAGTTTAGGCTGATTTGTTTTAGTGAAAATCGAGTTTCTATTTAAAATCCGCCACCGCCGCTCCGCGCTGGGCTCCCGTAGTTCAGAGTGGGCTCCCCCCTCCCCCCCGCGCGCTTGGCAACATGGCAGCGAGCGGGGAAGAACTCGTTCTCAAGAAAGGGAACGAGTTCCTCAGCGCTTTTGTGTGCACACCTGTGTCCATGTGCGTGTGTGCGCGCGCGTCAGGGCCGAAATCCGCCGTGCGCAACACAGAGAGCAGGGGAGGATTTTAGACGCGCACCGTGTAGGGACATAAATGACATGCCGTTGTGTAAATAAGTGTTACCAACGCCAAGCTGGCAGACCCCCGAACCATAGTAAAATATAAACCATAGTAAAGGGACCTCTGAAGACCATTAGCTCCTTTAGCTTGTGTTAGCTCGCTGTGGCAACAACACATAAACAACAGGATTTCGTCTGCGTTGAAGAACGGCACTTTATTTTCAGCACTGCAGGGATGATGCACAGCCTCAGTGTCTGACTTGTACATAGAGGGAAATAACTCAAAAACAGCATGCAGGACTGCGTAGGCTTCTTCACTGTGGTTGCTCGATGTAAACAACATAGCACATGCCTCACTTTCTTCCTGGGGCGCATCCGTCTGACGTCACACACCACACCCGGCGCGCTAATGTCTCATACCTCCTAAATCAACTACACACATATACACACACACAAGCCACACACATCAGGCTCAGCCTGTAACATAAGGCTATTTAGTTTGTTTAATAAAAGGACAAGGTATAAACCTGTTCTATAGGAAAGGTAACCTTAAATGACTTCTGTTGTGATCCAATATGATGGTAGGGGAAACACTGCCGTATGATAAGAAAGGGATCCGGTGGAAAGCGATCACAGATGCAGTCGCGGTGTATATTGCTAGAGATATGGTGCCCATATATAGGCTACCGTGGAAAAGCTGGTGTTTATTCACATGCTGAAAGTTTTGGACCAGGTATGTGCTACCAGGCCACAAATATTATTTTTTTTAACTAGGAGGGGAAAAAAATCAGGGATTTTTTGTGAAAAAATCAGAGATTTTTTTTTTAGGCCATATCGCCCAGCCCTATTCTAGAGTATTCAATTGTATTCTAGAATAGACATGTCTAAAATTCCAGAATATTCAATTGTATTCCTGAAAGTATTCTAGAATAGACATGTCTAAAATTCTGGAGTATTCAATTGTATTCTTGAAAGTATTCTAGAATAGATATGTATAAAATTCTAGAGTATTCAATTGTATTCCTGAAAGTATTCTAGAATAGATATGTCTAAAATTCTAGAGTATTCAATTGTATTCTTGAAAGTATTCTAGAATAGACATGTCTAAAATTCTAGAGTTTCAATTGTATTCCTGAAAGTATTCTAGAATAGACATATCTAAAATTCTAAAGTATTCAATGATGGAGTCGCTTAATTCTAGAGAATACTCCAAAATAAAGTTGTCTGAAAGTATTCAGTTGTGTTTTTGAGAGAATATAATGGGTGTAAATCACAAGTCTCATCATGATGTGATATGCTATCGATTCTTTGGACAACAATACGATACTTACAAAATCTGCCACGATATTTCAGTTCGATTCATTCTAGGGGCCTGTGATCGATTTAAGACAACATTGGTAAATATCCTTGTTTTTTTCTTGGCTGCTTGCTATTATCTGCCCGACGCTAGACTGCTAGCATTGTTTGAATGTTTGAGAAGAGGTGTGCCTGGGCAGAAATAGCGATGCCGACATGCCATTTTTATTCTAGAGAGTATTCTAGAATACAATTGTTCAATCATCAGAGTATCCTAGAATAAAACTGTCTGTAATTCAAAATACTCTGTTGTATTCTCTGTTGTAGTACAAGACAATTGTTCAAACTCTAGAGTGTTCTAAAAAAATCTAGAGAATTCAGTTCTTTTCTAGTATATTCTACAAAAAATCCTTAAGAGTATTGTTTAAGTTCTAGACAGTATTCTGAAATAAAACAGTTCAATATCCGTAAATATTCAATTATAGCATTGTCCAGAATTCTGGAGTATTTCAGAGCGCAGTTTAACAGATTCATTGAATACATTACTCAAGCTTTGCTGTATACAACCATTCTACATTACTGTGGTTCCTTGATGTTCAGTTCTACACAGAGGCCACCTCTGGATACCTCTTTCCCTCAGGAACTGGTGAATAAGATGTGTTCCGATGTGTTGGAAAAACACTTGTAATAGTCCAGGTGTGTGAGAGGATTGAGGACGGGGACCTGCAGTGCTTCTGAAAAGCGGGCGTCACTGCTCTTCACTTTGTGTCAAAACCCATTAAAATGCACCTGCAGCAATAAAAAAGAGCCTTCCTCCATCTGTCAGGCAACAGCAGCAGCAGCAGCAGCCAGTTGCCACGGCAACAGAAGCAGATGTTGAAGGGGTTTCTCCTGTGTGATGGGATGTGAACTACTGACCTCAGTCTTTAAAAAAAAAATAGAGATGGCAGTAATGGATATGGATTTGTGAGTGTATGGGCTCTAGCTGCATCGCCTGTAACACAGCTTGGCACACCATATGCCACTGTATGCATTTTTTATGATGTGGGACTACTTACTTGCAGAGGTTGAACGATTGACTTCACTCACGGGCTCTGGGGCTTTGCAGCAGTACACACACACATACTGTATGTTGAAACTATACAGAATAAACTGTATCTTGACCTCTTCTGTGTAGAAATGTGATGACATAGACCATTGTGCATCTTTCATAAGCAACAGGTCCTACAACCAACACCAATCACACTCCAGACAGGGATTAATAAAGGAAAATTAAACATATTGAAAAGAGTATACTGCAGCCCAGGCTTGTACATATTAATAAAATAGCCTAAACAGCTTCCTGTGACTCACACACCCAGCTAAACCAACATTAGACCTAATTTGACAAACTAGGATACACATATGCATTAATGGCTTCGGGCACAATGTGAGTCACAGTGCTACAGTAACCACAAGGGCCTACTTCTGCATGTGACAACATGGAGGCTGCAGACCTTGACACATTATGTACACAAAGACATACTTGACAGGCTGTTTTTGCACGACTGTCTCTCTTTTTTTTCTTGTCTCTCCGTCTCTTTTTTTTTCCCGGCAATTCTGTCAGTTTTGCAGCAGACCTATTCTGGGATAAAGCACTTTATACTTGTGTTGTATTTTAGATTTTCTCAAAGCAGGATGGTTGACTACTTAAAGAACATGAGGTAAATACATTAAGTAGTTAACATACAAAAAGAAATTTCTGTCTGTACTTTGCACCTGTTTAATTTGCGGTATGAAATTCAAATGACCAGAGTTAAACTGAGCTGAAGTGAGCTGCTAAAACATTAATTCTAAATGCTGCATTCCTGTGCTTTAAAGGCAGGATGGGTTTGTAAAGACCCACCCATTAACCTCCCCAGTTGAGAAAAGCAGAAAATGCAGGACAGGCCATGCGCCTTTCAGTTTAAACTTAAAGGTTCAGGGATTTGTTTTTGAAATTCTTTGAGCTCATGAAGAGGAGCAACACAATAAAAGATCCTAGCTGCTGCAAAGATTGAAGCAGTGATATCGCCATTAGAGGATTGCAAATTTAATCATGAGGTCATCTTACTAATTGTGTTAAAAGTGGCATTTTTTTGCCCTCCAAACAGTAGCCTTGTCCTGGGTACGGATCCAAATGGGAAGGAAGAGTGTGATACAAAACTAAATGGAGATTGTTTGGTAAAAAGTGGCATTGGCTCTAAAATGTTTTTGTGCCATCAAATTATGTTCGTTTCCATCAGGTCAAGGAAGGGTTTATGCTGATTTGTAGACTACAAAGTGAGGCATGCATAGAGAATCAAAAGAGTAATAGAAACTACCCTAAAAACAAACAAACAATAAGCCTGTGATAAAGACTAAGGTCACTGCTTTCCCCCCAGAACTGCTTCAATCCTACTTGGAATGTTGTAATTCAAGTCATGAACTGTGTGTAGTCGAACATTGGACCTTTCCTCCAGAAGAAAAGCCTCCTGGTCTTTGAGGAACAAATAAAACTGATGCCATTTTCTGTTGCTTTCAGATAAGTGTAAAGTCTAGTGACTGCTGAGGCTGTGGAAGATGGTTCACTTTATTTTGGTGTTTTGGCAGCATGTACTGAGGCCTGATAATCTTGAACTGTAGCAACAACACGAGCAAAAGAGGCGTACAGAAATTATCTGACCCGAAGGCATCCTTTGGTTCTCTGCAGATGTAACCTGGTGTTGATGTGGGATACAATGATGACAAACAAGTAATGAGATCATGTTTCTTTATTTTCAGCGCTCAGAGATGTCAGGTTTTGCTACCCAACGAAGGTTGTGATTCAGGCTGTGAGTCCTTGTGGCACAGGGGTGGCAGCGCAGCGATATGGTTAATCTTGTGAGTACAATCAATTGATGGTATCTGTGTCTGTGGACTGGTGTATCGTGTTTGTTTGTTTGGCACTGGTCACGCACTGCAGAAACACCTTCATGTCTTAAAGTAAGTTTTAGATGTTCAGCCAGAAAGATTATTACCTCTGCTTGGCGTAAGCCTGGAGGAGATCATGCATGAGGGTGTGTATTCGTCTGTCCACAGCTAATCTCCTAAACTACTGGACCGATCAGCCTAATATTTTGTGTTCACATTTAAAACTGAATGCTTGAGGACCTCTTGTAATTATGGTGATTCACAATTTTTGTAAGGCAAGTTTTATTGACTGTATTATACTGTTATTGACTTCTGGCCGCAAGTTTTCTAGAAATCGGCTTGTCTAAAAGCAGCAAACCTTATTGTCTGTTGCAGGCCACATTTTAGCCTTCGTTGTGGCTCAAAAGCAGACATCCAAAGAAAGGTTTAAGTTATGAATAATGTGGATCAAAGATTTGGATCTGTCTTAGTTAAAATACATTTAATCTTCATAATTCTTTTGTATCTATATTTCACATACAGTGCCGATAAAAGTTCCACGGATTTGTCAAAATTAGACAAGGCGTGTTTTTTATTAGCTTCCTCTCACAAGTTGAAAGTACCTCATCAACAAGGAAGATCTTTTCACGTTCTCTTTTCTTTCTTTCTTTGTTTCCTCTTTCATTTTCTGTCGTTCTTTTCTTTCCTTTCCTTCCTTTGACACTGTAGTCCTTTCCATTTTTACACAAAACCAAACTGCAACTGCATTATGCCACTCCTGTGTGATATTTTAGACAGCATGCCAACATGTAAAACAACAGTGTCGGCCTCTAGTGTGATGTATAACATTTGTGTTTGCAGTGCTTTATTAACAATAACAACGGCATTAACGTGGCACAGACAATCATTGACCATCCCTGTAATACGGCAGCTGATTTTGTCCAGGATAAGGAGCTCCTGAACCTCATTGTTTCCCCAATTTGCAGTTTTAGCCGCTATTCTTCTTGGAGTTAGCCGCTAACTGCTGCTAGCTTTTTAAATCTCCCAGGGATGGGTTGCACACATAACACATTGTTGCAATGTCACACCTGTCCCATCTATGGTGACTGTCCCTTTTACACAGATGTCAATTCAGTGCTGTTGCTACCTTCACTGCTGTCTTAAAGACGAGAAAGCTCTATCCTCCCATTCCATGATTGTACCTTTTACAGAGAATGGCAAGCTGCAATAATGGCAAATTCATGCCTTCAGCAGGCAGTGCAAAAGGAGCCTATGTCATACCTCTTTTATACTAAAAGAATCAGAACAGATTTGGTTGTCCTTTTTCATATGGTGTTCTTGTTATTTTGGCTTCCCCTGTATGTATTTATTTCTCCAGACAGCACACAGGCCACAAACATAGCCATTCAAACACGTGTACACACATACACACTCTTGACCTAAGCAGCAGAATAATAGTCCTCCCAAGATTGACTTCATTATACTCACACAATTAATCTTTAATCTGCTCCTCACCTCCATCCAGAGCTGTGGCTCCCACTCTCTGCCGGCTTATGAAACTTTCATAAGGGTAATCGAGATAAACCTGAAGTGGAATAACCGCACCTTCCATATAATCCCAGAGGAAAGGTGAAAGAAAACGTTTTCAAGGTGTTACAAGGTGCCAGACAGCTCTCTGAATTAGCTTTTTCCACCCAAAGGTGCAGCTCGGATGGCCATTGGATGGTATTCAGTTTAAGTGTTTTCTGATTGAATATTCTACAGTGTTTGTGTGTATGTGTCCTTGTGTGTGTGTAATAAGTTTGCACGGTCATGTGATCCCCTGCCAGTCTGTCAAGTGAATCTCTTTTTTTTCCACATAAAAAGCAGTAGGGAAAAAATATACATGGACAAAACATCAAGGCATGATGCACATACAGGAAAATAAACATTGCCCAAGGGTGTGAAATCATGTATGCGTGCAGCTGTACACATCTGCATGCATTAAATAATGAGCAAAACAGCATAGAGTACATACTGTGCAGATGACAAAGCACATGCTGTGTTGTACTTTGTTCACCACTAGAGAGTGCTCATCTTCTGTGAACTTTTGACCCCGGCTGCTGGGCATTTAGAACACATCACATCTGTTAGTATGTGATCTAGCTTTAATTAATTAGGCGAATATGATGGTACGTACTGACTCTATGACCGTCCAAATGAGGACAGAGTCGATGCCGGACATTTAAAGGGGTAAAGCAAACAGGTGTGAAGTGATGGAAATTGACGAACGAGGAAACAGGATAAAAAGAGAGATATGAATGTGGGAGGAGAAGAAAGAGAGGAGCTAACAGGAGTGGTCATAGGTCGCTGCACAGATGGGTGTGGATTGAAGTACACAGCACAGCTGCCCCATAGGTCTACACATCTATCATACCCTCTGCCGCGTCAGGCTTTTCCTCTATTATCCCTATCTGCCATAGATGGGATAATGAACGGGCTTTGTGGCCATCAAGTGGTTGATTTTGAAATCAAATGGTCATCAAAAGAGACACAAAACAACCACAAATAGACTAGACAGTACCACAAAGGCACCTCAAAATGACCACAGAGACTCAGAATGGCCATAAAGGGATACAAAAAAAAACATAAAGCAACACAAAACGACCATAAAGAGACTCAAAACAACCACGAAGAGATGCTTATTAAGCACAATGAGACACAAAACAGTCACAAAGGAACTAAAAATAACCAAAAAAAGATACAAAACAACATAGAGAAATGAAATGACCACAAAGAGACACAAAATGACCACAAAGAGAGGCGTAACAATTTCAAAGAGATGCAAATGACCTCAAAGAAACATAAAATTACCATAAAGAGACATAAGATGACCACAAAGAAACACAAAACAACCACAAAGAGACTCAAAATGATGACAAAGAGTTGCAAAACAACCCCAAAGAAATGTGAAATGACCACAAAGAGAAAAAAAAACAAAAACACAGAGACACAGAACAACCATGTGGAGACACAAAATGACCACAAAGAGATGCGAAACAATTACAAAGAGACACACAATGCCCACAAAGAGATGTAAAACAATTACAGAGAGATGCCAAATGACCACAAAGAGATGTGAAACATTACAAAGAGACACCAAATGACCACAAACAGATGTGAAACAATTACGGAGAGATGCAAAATGACCACAAAGACATGCAAAATGACCACAAAGACATGCATAATGACCACAAAGAGGTGTGAAACAATTACAAAGACACCAAATGACCACAAAGAGATGTAAAACAGTTAAAAAGAGATGCAAAATGACCACGAAGAATCATAAAATGACATAAATAACCTCCAAAGTGTGAATAAAGACACTCAAATTGTAAACAGAGACACATAATTACCACAAAGACATCAAACAACTACAAAGAGATGCAAAAATTTAAAGAGACAAAACTACCACAAAGACAAACATGATGACTATGAGGAGACACAACATGACTACAAACATCATTGGTAGTTATTTTGTTGTTTTAGTTTGTGTGCCTGGCTCCTATGTAGGAGGTTCACATCTCCGATTTCCTTCATCTCTGCATTTCCCTCCTGGTTGTAGGCATACCCTCTTCATCCTCCCGCTGCTCTCTTTTTTTTTTTTCTCCTCCTGTTCTTCCGCCTTCAGGCATCTGCCACCATGAGCTGATCACAGGACGCTCACTTACAACCAGAAATGTTCATCATCCCCTCCTCTTGTGTCCTGACCTTCATCTGAACTTGCCTCACAGCTCCGCGGAGGCCACTGAGACAGAGAAGCGAAATGTCAAAGATGGGGTGAAAAAGCAGCAGGTCCGACTTTTTCACATCCTTTGCTGGACTGTATTACTTTTCTGATGTCTTGAACTTGCCTTGCACCTCTTCGTTTTGTATTCCTGCGGGCAGTATACTGTAATATTTCCCTATCATGGATAGTACATTCTCAACACTGGTCACGGCTCGTGAAGCTATTCCTCTTTGCACCAAACGTCCAGAGTGTGTTACGGCCAGTTTATCCCAGGCAAAGTGGAAGAAAAATATTTGTAGGACGTTCCAGATGAGAGGTTCTGCCTTTTGCTCGTAGTAAGAAACACAATATTTTATTCATGTTGCAAGATACACAACATGCCGCTGTCGTTGTCAAAGGCCCTCCGCAGATATCTCACTGAATAAATAAAATCTATAGGTACATTCAGCGAGTGGAAGTAAGCCCTCACATCTGGAGG
The DNA here is from genome assembly GCA_026686955.1 of Epinephelus cyanopodus. Taxonomy (NCBI): domain Eukaryota; kingdom Metazoa; phylum Chordata; class Actinopteri; order Perciformes; family Serranidae; genus Epinephelus; species Epinephelus cyanopodus. The sequence continues at coordinate 13,111,450 of CM048934.1, forward strand.
ATGTGTTTCACTTCAATGGGACCTTGAAAAAAGAGTGAATTACAGCCCCTGAAAAATGATTCGCTTTGGAAGCATCGTAACTCATTCAGCCATAAGAGGGAAGCATAAAATATCAAATACAGTAAAGCAGCTGTAGATACAGAGTTAAATGTGCTGCGTGAAATCGCTTTAGATACAGGATGACTAAAGATTTTGCCACTGGATATGTTAAAAAATTATGGCCCCAGCATTTGGAAATAAACCACATTGCCCTCAGATACACCACCTGAAAATATGTTTAAAAAATATGTGTTGAAGAGATTAAAGTAAAGGGGAAATTCCAAATATTTAACCTTTAGTTTTTATAATGTTGCAAACCCAAAATGTTAGCTCGAGTATACATTTCACTCCGCTCATTTAACTTCTTTACTGTGTGCCATGCTGGATAAGAACACTATGAATTTTGACTTGCAACACGCTCTGACAGCTGCTTGCACAAGACTTGGATCAGCCAATCGCCTCAACCGCCACCGGCCTCTCAGCCAATAGGACGACATAGGCCCCTCTGGGGGGTGTGTCTCATTAGCTAGATTCCAGGACCTGGCTCTGGCCCACTGGACGCACTCAGTCGGAAATGATGCAGTCCAGAGGGGGATTCATCATCTGCAGCATCGTCTCCTCGTCCTCGCTCTTTCTCTCCTCCCTTTTCGGGAAAGGATTGGGCACAGCGGCGAGAAAGTTAAACAAACAGCACAAAAATGCCAGGATCGATTTGTTGATTTTTTTTTTGTTGTTTTTTCCTATTTTTTGTTGAAAATTTTTAACACTGGGTTATTTAAAAAATTTCCTTATTTCACATATCCACGATCAGCCGAAGTTTCAAGCGTATGTTCTCGCATCTGGCCACCGCTTTACCCCAGCAGGAACATTTTGTGCTTTTGTGCCCCCCTCCCATCCTCCTCCCTCCTCCCCCTTGTGCTACAACTATTTTGGGCACAGATTCCAGAGGGCCTGTACGGGACCATGGGTGGTTTATGTAACTGGTCAAAAGGAGCTATCGAAATCTAAAAAGGCTAACGTTATCTAAATATACGCCCTGGGAGGTTGTCGAGGTGGGGGGGCAGATCTAGAACTCCTCATGGTCCATCAGGTCTAATATAAATCCTTGTCCTTGAGGGACCAGCATTGACCTTTACAGCCATGATCATGCAAATACAGTATGTACCTGTCCACCACAACGGACACCACTGCGGCCTTTGCCTGCTATTTCTTAAGCAATGACGTCTGCGGAAAAAAGGAATTATTGAAGTTAATGCCCCGAATTCATGGACATAGACTGTTTGACCACATCTGAACAAAAATCCTTTTATATAATTGACTTACTAACACAAACTTTTGGGATTTTTACAGCCTGGCAGCACAAACGTTGTTCTTGTTAATGTCTTATAACTGATCCGTAAAACTTAAGTAAATGAGTTATTAACCACTAATAAAGGCATCAGTTACAACTTAGAAATTGTGCTGTTATTAATGGAAACAATAAAGGAATGTACACGCTTTGAGGCAAAATTGAAACAGCAGGTTGTCTTTTGTGAACAGCCATAAAAGAATAAGAAAAAGAATTTAAGAGATTAAACCAACACAGTGATGAAAATGAACCGTTTCATCCAAAGCCAGATACACTTTGATTGAAGCGTTCTCAAAATGACAACTCACATGTAGGAAAATCAGATTTTGTGTGACAGTGAGTCATCCTGAAACGCAGTGAGCAAAATAATAATAATGTGTTTAACGACAAAATCATTTCTATGTTTCAAAAACACTGATTTCTAGGTTTTCTTTCCTCGCAAAAGCTATATATTTTTTTGTTGTAATGAGACCCCTAGTTTTTTCCACCAGCATCCAAACGCACAATCAGAACATGATTTATCATAAACTAGCGGCAGACTGCCATGCTAATTACGGTGAGTCAGAAATAAACCTGGAGTATTAAAGCCACTTGAATATTAATGGAGGTGTTAAAGCGGAATCACATTTATTTCCCTCCTGGGTCAAGTACTGAAAAGAAAAAACATTGTTGGAAGCACCATTATTCAAATGAGAGTGCACAGACCTTAATAGAAATCAGCCCAACCATTAACTTCTGTTTTAACACAGCCCAGTAATTTTGTTTCCAACATTTGTAGACATGATTGACTGCGCTGTTCCTGTCTATTGTAGAGCATGTAAATGTGGCCCCATCCATATTTCCCAAAAAGCCTCATTCAGGACCTTAAAAGGCTCCAAATAAAGATAAATTAGGGTTACTGTGTTGCCTTAATCTGAACTAATGCCGGCTAAAACCCAAATGAGTGCCCAAGAGTGGTTTCATCATTCGCTGTTTGCTGATATGGAGCAAGGATTCACTTTTGAACTCACGGATATAGTGGTGATTTTTGTTTCCTGAATTACCTTGGATGGAAAGAAGGAGTAGCGTGATGTGCCGTTGGGATCAAAGTTCACTTAAAAAACACATTTTACATGCTGATACCGTTGTTCCTAAACCCCTCTGACCTTGGTGTTAAGAAACTTTTGGATCGTCAGTTCATTAAGTGAAGGTTAAGGAATGTGTTTTTGTAAAAGAGACATAGGAATGCAGTGTTTTGGATCTTTAGGTTATAAGAAAAACACTCCAAACAACCAATATATTAAAATATTTAGACACCATGTATTTTTAGTAGTACATACACCATGTGAAAGGTCTGTATCCTAGATAACTAATGCGTCACTTTAAAGTGATAGACATTTGGGGAAACATGCTTATTCACTTTCTTCACGAGAGCTATGCTGCATTAATGTGTAGTAGTATAGAGCTTTAGGTCGTAATGTGGAAACAACATGGCTGCTACAAAGATTTGTTTTAATGTGTTGCTCAGAGCCTTTAAACAACATGCTGATAACAGTTTGAAGCTTTATATTAAAAGGGATTTTGTCCAGGACCTGTTGTTACACCAGTGCATCCCCATAAACTACTTAAGTATTGCTTTTCCCGACTAATGCTAATAAATAACGTAGTAACTTATCTAAGTCACACTACGTGGACAGCGACTAATGTTACAACCTACAACATGCGAGCAAAAAATTCACTTGCAATATGTGAATTGATAAAAAGTTAATTGCAATCAACTGAACTTTCATCCGCCCTGTTTCTGCATATATGATGTCAACTCGGCAACTCGTGCACCAAAACTTTAGCCGACTTTTCCAGTTGTTGCTCCAACTTGACAGGGCTTTCCCATGTAACTAATTTTTCCAATTATTCCGACAGCACATGAATGCAAGGTTAGATGAGGGCACTGATAACGCTCTCATGTTTGTGTAAGTCAATATGAAGCTACAACTAGCATCAATTTAGCTTATTTTAGCAACCCGTAAAACCACAAGTTGTTGCAGAAAAAACAAGATATATATGTTAATAAGTGCACCCTTGAGTTGTAGATGTTTTTTGTTACATTAGACAAAATCATGCTGACTGTTTCCTTCTGTTTTAATAGTTATGCTAGGCTAAGCAAACTAGCCTTATAGTTTCATATTTAGCTAACTCTCAGGAAAAATCAAATAAGTGTGTTTCCTAAATGTTGAACTTTCCTATTCACAGCCTTTTTAGTTCCTGAATGAAGTTAGATACCACTCTTAAGTTTGTGCCTTAGCAAAATATTAGCGTAGCCTACAAGCATCTCTAAAGTTCAGAAACTAACATCTATATCCTGATTGCTTAACCTGTACATAAAACAAAGTGTAAAAACAGCAATTTGTGGTTTTACAATGGGTCATCTGCTGAAGTCATTTTGCTACACTATGCTAATCTATTGCTGGCTGTAACGTACACTGTACAGACATGAGAGATAAGCATAAGCTAGATGAACATATTTCCCAAAATATTTAACAATTCATATTCACATCCTTTTAAGTTCCTGAATGAAGTCTGACACTACTCTCATATCTGTGTGCTAGCTAAATACGAAGCTACAGCTAGCAGCTGATTAGCTTAGCATAGCACAAAGACTGGAAACAGGGGAAGACAGCAAGGCTGGCTCTGTCCAAAGGTAACAAAATCTGCCTATTGGCACCTATAAAGCTACTGAGCTACATTAACCTGCTGCTGGCTGTAGATATTGACCGTACAGACATGAGAGAAAAGCATAAGCTAGATAAACATATTTCCTGAAATGCCGAACTATTCCTTTTAACACATTTTCTCCAAATTTAGCATATAAGATGTTTGACATTTTTGATAACATTGTACACTTATCTAAAAATCGGAATAAAGCTTTACTCGATGCCATAGTGTGTATCAGGACTATCTGTCTGTCATTCTATCTGTCTGTCTGTCTCTGTGGTTGTTTGGCTGTGCAACATGCATATTTAATGATGTACTCAAAAGTTTTTGTCTTGCAGCGTTGACGAAGTTAAAACTTCAAACAGCCTTTAAACTAAACCACTAATAACCATGCCTTTGAATTTCTGCAGAAACCCATCATGCACTCTGTAATCAATCCAAGCTTATAATCAATAAATCAAGTGTTGTGATACGATAAATGAGCCATGTGATGGCAAATCTAAGGATTTAGAAATGAAAACGGCGTCGCTTATGACATATTATGGCTTGAGTTTGTGTTGGATACCTGATATGTTTAAAACATTATGCTAAAATGTATGAAAATTATGTCTGCATCAACTGCAATTTGACAACTTTTTTTCTTTCTTAATTTCACCCCCAGACGCTTTGAAAACAGTCACACCCTGCAGGGATGATCAAAGAAGCAGGGATCCATCTTGACACAACACCCTCTCATCTCGCCTCTAAAGGCAGCTCACATTGAATGGACAGATTAAAAAACATTGCTGCCATGGTAGATACAGACCAGCACTCACACTCCATAATTATTAGCCTGATGATTGCACACGAGTGTTTTTGGCTGTTGCATCTGGCTCCGCCGATGATGGAAGTTGTTGTATGTATCCACCCGCATTTTCCTGGCTGTCAAAAATTGCATTCTGAGAAAGCCGTACTCCTCTCATCAAGAGTCATAATTTACTTGTCAAAGCAGGGGTCCTCTCAGCGTGCGGGAGGCTCCCTGGGGTTATAATTGCGAGACGGTTTGGTTCTCCTGAAATGCCTCCAGTCAAGATGGAGCACAGGCCTGCGAGCCGGGCTTTGTGTACTCTTTCCTTTTAAAAGTAGCCATTTACACAGAAAATTGTAAACCACGTTTAAAAAAAAATATTTGACTTGCTTCACTATACTTTCACCATCAACTCCTTGTCATCAGTGACTTTCAACACTGATTACTTTGGTACTCAGGGAGTCATCTCTACGCCGACACAAGGTCCCCATCTTGTGGAGAGAGTGGGAAAGTCTTTCTGTCACAGGGGAGATGATGCAGGTCAGCTCAGGGTTCATCTGTGAAATCATGTTGGATTTGCAGCTCATTCAGAATTTTATGTGAGTGTTTAAAGCAATTAATTAGTAGTAAATATTTATTTGAGTCATATATAGAAAGCAGGATGTTAAATTCAGTCATTCTTAAGTACTGTATTCAAGTACAATTTTGTAGTACAATGAAACCATCTTATAGTGATCTCGTCTGTCTGGGTCAAATTAATCACTATAAACTGTTTGTTTTCTGTGTTTCTCATTCAAATTACAAGCTAATTGACACTTGTATATTGATTACATGAATATAAAGTAATGAAATGGACAGCTTCTTTATTTACTGAACCTTACTGACTGTTTCAAAATACAGTAGCTGTGTCTTACATTGGCATTAAGGGGAAATTACATGACCGGACATTATCAATCTACTTGACAACCACATGTGCTTTACCCTTTCCTCGCATTCCTTTTCTGTCCTAATCACTAGTAGCCATGACCTTTTCTCCTTGTTTGAGTAGACTACACACGTTTCTAGGGCTGCCCCCGACTAAAAATGTTCCTAGTCGACCAGTAGTCATCATTTAGGGCCATTAGCTGACCAGTCGCCAGCATGTTTACAATATTAATCATTAAATGATATATTTTGGGCGGGGCAACACAATGGTTTGAGTTGAAGGAAAGAATAGTATCAGTAACATTGTTAACACTGCTACATTACAGAGAAATACAAAACCGTACTAATGAAGCTTCATTAATATAGGCCTATATTTTATCTACAAGTGCACGTCACACACTGAGCGAGCCGCCTGTTAATGACGCTGTGGGCTAATGGGCATGTAGCTACTTCCATGTATCAGATGATACGTCATGTTTGTAGTCGACCAATGAAGATGAGTTTAGATATCACCTTGGGTTCGTCCTTCACCTTCTCAAAATGATCCCACACTTTGGATTTCCTGCCCGATGTGTTATTAACTAGCAGGTACCAGCCCTGGAAATTAACCTGACTCCTGTCTGACTGGTGTGTGTGGTCTAGTCATGTAGGTTTTGTGTTTTTTTGACAAGGTGCAGTTCCTAATAAAGTTTTTTTTTTTTTTTCTATGACTAAGCGACCAATGAAATTAACGTTTGGTCTGCTCTTAGGAGGTAGCGCTACATGTTTCACTGCTGCATCTCATTTGCTTGTTTGTGTCTGTTTGTCTTAAGCTTCAAAGAGACTACGTTTCTCATCGAGAGACTTTCATTTCCCTGTCATGATTCAAATGTGCATTCAGAAGCAGCCTCGGGTAGCCAGCTAAAGCAGATACTGCGGGGCAAAATATCATAGCAGTAAAGTAAAAAAACATATCTAGAATTACCATAGCTTTAAAATCGCTTTCTGTATGATGTCATGTATAAAAGATCTTTTCTGCGGCTTTATACTTCCACTGCACTACAATTCACGGGGAATTATTCTCTACTAAATTACTCTGACAGCTGTAGTAAGTGGTTTGTTTTAGATTAAGATTTCACATAAAAGAACACATGATACACTTATAAAACACAATGAATGCCTTGTTCAAGATTAAACCAGAGGTTGTTAATCATTCTGGCTACAATAAAGCAGCTTTAGTTGGGGCCTTTTTGTTACATGGGAGTGGTTTCCCCTCTATATTTCAGGCCCAAAGAGGTAAAATGAGCAAGTAGTTCAATAAATAAGCAAGAGTTACATTTTTTCTTCTTTCCTGCCCTGTTAATCACCTCACGACCCCTCAGATTTATCTTGTGCCCCTTTAGAGCAGGACAGACCACAAGTTGGCCCCCACCGGACTAAAGTTACTTTATGATATTGAGATATTGACTTACACTACATAAAGAATCTGAGTACCTCTTCCACCACTTTGTACATTTATTCATAGATATTTACATTTGATTGAAATAAACACTGTTTTTACATGAGGTTTTCACACAGTCGCATCACAGTTCAGCGCTGTTGGAAGCCACCATATCCTCCATCTTCTCAAACAGTCCCTCAACCATAGAGTTGTTCCTCTTGCTGCTCAGCACATGATACCTGCCCCCACATCTCTCCACGAGCCCCGTCAGCTCCCCGTTCCTCAGGATGTGCTGCTCAGCGCTCTCCCCTAACATCTCCCCCCATGTGAACAGCACCAGTGCGCGCCGCCAAACGTCTTCCCCGAGCAAACTCGTGTGCTCCTCCACTGCTCTCCTGTACCTCTGTGTGCAGGTCAGGAAGGCGGGCATGAGCAGGAGGACGACGTGGGGTCCTGGGTGACACCAGGAGATGCTGTCCAGAATGCTCTTCCTTTGCAATGTGTCAGTTGGATCCGGTCCGTCTCTCCACCTCAGACCTAGTGGTTCGGCAACAGAAAGGTGACGTCCGGCTACCTGCCCTCTCCAGGGCCTGAATGTAGACCCGACGTGCTTGAATGCCTCTCCGCACAGGATGGTGACTCCAGCTGGGGAGCAAGTGGACCAGGACTCCCCTAGCACCGCCACCCTTAAATCTGACACAGGAAGGTCTTTGTTGTTTGAGCGTCTGTGACCAGGACTTGCAGATAAAAACCTAAAATCTCTAACGACCTTTGCCCTCTCCAGTTCCTCCCTGCCTTTTTCTTCCTCCTCTCCTCTCCTCTTCCTCTCATCCCTTCCTGTTCCTCAGCAATCTCTATCTCTTTTAGTGTTTCAAGGTGACAGTTATTGCTCTCCGTAGCTGACGATGCTGTTTCTATCCTCTGATCCTTTTCTCCTCTATCAGACTCTCTTCCCCTTTCCCGTCTCTCGCTGACCTCTCGGTACATTAAATGTAAGTCATGTTCTGAGCTCTCAACTGCAGCTGTCAGATCAAAACAATCCGTCTCGTCAACACTGCCATCAACCTCGTTTTGTCTAATCCCTCTTTGGCCCAACCGTTCCTCCCGTTCTTTGAGATTCTGCTCCCATTTCCCTAATTTCTTAAGCGTCTCCTTAAACTTTTTCTCTTTGTTGTGAAGCTCCTCCTTCAGCAAAGCCAAGTCTCTCCCCATCTCGTCTAGCTGCTGCGTTTTCGAGTTCACCTGCTCGTTCTGCATCTGCAACTCTGACTTCCAGTTGAGCAACTCCTGCTCTTCGTTTCTTAAGTAGTACTCCTTATCTTTCAGGCCCTTCCCGTGATCTTTAATCCCCTTCACCTTCTCCTGGAGATTTTGACCGTGACAGTTCAGCTCCCTCTGTTTGCCCTCCAGAGCTCCAAGCAAGCTGTCCAGCTCCCTTTCCTTTCTCTCGATAGTTTTCACCCTCACATTCACATCTTTGTCTCTTTTCAGTTGCTCTTTATGTTGTCTTTCTAGACTCTCTTCCCTTTCACTAAGCTCTTGTTCCTTACTTTCTAACTTCACCTCCTTCTCAGCAAGCTCATTATCTTTTGTGTCTAGTTCATGTCCTCTTTTGCTCAACTCCTCTTCGTTTCTACTCAGAACTTCCTTTTCGCTTTTCAAAAATTCTTCATCCTTCTGGAAATGCTCTCTCATCTCATTCATCTTCCTCTCTGCCTCACCTTCTCTCTCTTTCATCCTCTCTATCTCTGCTTTCAGGTTGTCGTTTGCTTCCTTTAATCCCTCGACCTCCACTTCCCTGTCTTGTATTTCTGCTTCTCTGCTCTTCACTTGCTGTTCATATCCCCTAACTTCTTCTTTCGCTTTCCTCTTCAGCTCCTCGCACTTTATTTTGAGGTTGTTCGCCTCTTTTCTCATCTTCTCGTTTTGCTCCTGCAGCTCCTCAACTGTCCTCCGACTTTCATCGTAGTTCTCTGTGACTTGCTCTAAGCGGCTGACAGCGTGATCCTTCTCCTTCGCGATGGATTCTATGCTCTTTTCATAATTCTGAATCATGCTCGTCATCTCCTTCTCCATCTTGTTGGTGAGCTCCTTCAGCTCGGACTTCGTCTGCTCGATCGTCAGCCTCAGTTGGACGACCTCTTTCTCGTTGTCTCTGTCTCTCTGCCTCAGTTCGTCTTCCTTCTCCTGAATTTTTTCCATCATTTCAGCATCTTTCTTCCTCTCCGTCTCTGCATGATGCTGCTGTATCTCTATGATACTTGAAGTTTGGATTTTGTTGCTTTCTTTCAGCTCTTCGATTTCTTTTAAGTAGTTTGCACGTGACTTTTTTGCTTCGTCAATCTCGCTGTCTCTCTCCGCAAGAAGACACTGTGTTTGTGTTAGTTCATTTGTTTTCTGGTTTATGATTTCTAACAGTCGATTCAACTCGTTTTCTGCTTTCTCGTCCTTCTTCTTCTGCTCTTCCCTCCATCTCGTCTCCCTGGAGTCGGCTTGTTGTTTGAGACTTTCGATTTCGGTTTGCTTGTCTTTTAGTTTTCTTTCCATGTCGTTTGACAGCTGCAGTTTCATTTCCTCCATCTCTCGTTCTCTGTCTTGCAGACGCTGCTCTGCCTCTTTCTTTTGATTAAGAATGATTTCTCCTCTCTCTTCTTCTTTCCTCTGCAGGATTTCGTCTATATCCTGTATATGCTGGTTCAGTTTTTCTATCGTTCTTTTATTTTCTTGGAGTTTTTGCTCCATCTGTGTCTTGTAATTTAAGCTATCTCTTTCTCTTTCGTCCTCTGTCTGACGCAGTTGTTGCTCAACTTCTTTTAACTGTTCTTTTATCACTTTTGTTTCTGTTTCTCTTTCCTCCAGCCTTTGCTCCATCTCTTTCTTGTAATTTAAATGATCAGTTTCTTCCTCTTCCTTTTGTTGCAGCTTTTCTTTCATTTCTTGGACATCCACTTTGATCTCCTCTATCTCTTTTTCCTTTTCCTCCACCCTTTGCTGCATCTCCATCTTGAGATTCAGGGCAAGCCTTTCCTTTTGCTCGTCACTTTCCCGCATTTTTTCTTTGATTTCATTAAAATGCTGCCGTTTTAACTCCTCTGTTAGTCCGTCTCTCTCTTGCATTTGCTGCATGATATACTTCTCATGATTTTCATTCATCATTTCCTTCTCCTTTTCATGTTCTAGCACCTTTTCTTCTAGTTGGGCGGCATGCTTTTGCTCCAGCTCTCTTATCTCTCTTTGTCTTTCCTGCAATTGTTTCTCAACTTCTTCAAACTGTTGTTTTAGCTCTGTAATCTGTCCTTGTCTTTCTTGCTCTATGTCTCTTATTTTATCATTGTACTGCTGTTTGACCCTTTCCACGTCTTCGTCCTTCTCTTTCACTTTTCTGTCTATTTCCTCCCTGTGTTCAGCTCCCCTTGCCTCCATTAGTTTTTCAGTTTCATTCACTTTTCTTGCCATTTCTTCTTGATGCTGCAGCTTTAACACTTCTACCGCTTCTTCTTTCTCATGCATCCTCTGTGCTAAGACATTTTTGTGACTAAGATGAATCATTTCCTTCTCCTTTTCACCTTCTAGCATTTGTTCTTCTATTTTACGAAGGTATCTTTGTTCTAACTCTGCTATCTCTCTCTTTTTAGCTTGCAGTTGTTCCTCTGTTTCTCTAGCAAACTGCTCTTTCAGCTCTGCTATCTCTTTTTGTTTTTCTCGCCGTGTGTCTCTTATTTCATTTTCATGCTGGTGTTTGACCCTTTCCAAGTCTTCCTCCTTTTCTTTCACTTTTCTGTCCATTTCCTCCTTGTGCTCAGCTCGCCTCGCCTTCATTAGTTTTTCCATTTCACTCACTTTTCTTGCCATTTCTTCTTGATGCTGTGTTATTAACACTTCTACCTCTTTTTCTTTCTCCTCCATCCTCTGTGCCAAGTCTTTTTTGTGTTTAAGATGAATCATCTCCTCCTTTTCATTTTCCAGAATTTTTTCCTCTATTTGAACAAGATGCTTTTGTTCTAACTCTGCTATCTCTCTCCTTTTTGCATGATTTTGTTCCTCTCTTTCTTTAGCAAACTGTTCTTTCAGCTCTGCGATCTCTCTTTGCTGTTCCTGCTGTCTGTCCCTTATTTCATTGTCAAGCTGTTGTTTGACCCTTTCTATGTCTTTGGCCTTGTCACTCAGTGTTTGATCAATTTCTTTTTGGTGCTGACGTCTAATTGTGTCCATCATTTTTTCTATTTCACTGATTTTCCTGGCCATCTCCTCCTGATGTTGCAGTTTAATGCCGTCTATCTCTATCTCTTTCTCGTGCATTTTTCTCTCTGTCTCTTTCTTATGTTGTGATTTCATTTCTTCAGTTTTTCTCTCCATATCCTCTGACACTTTCTTCCTCTGCTCTTCCTGCTCTTTGTCTTTTATTTCCATCTCTTTTTTAAGTTTTTCTTCTGTCTCTGCCACCTCCCTGTTTTTTTCTTGCTCCTTTCTCTCTAGAATATCATCGTAGTGTCTTTTAGTCTCGTCCATTTCTGCTTTTAAAGAATCAACTCTTTGCATCCACTCTGCGTTCTCTTTCTTCTGCAGCTCTATGTTTTCTTCCAATTTCTTAACCTGACTCAGCCACTCTTGTTTCTTTGCTCTTATGGTATCCTCTCTCTGTTTTCTCTCATGTTCATTTTCGACAGCGGCACATTCAAGGTCGAGCAGCTTCTGTTGCTGCTCGTCAATTCTTTCTTTCAGCTCCTCGATCTCTCTGTCTTTCAGCTCCAGGTTGAGCATAGCGTCATCCCTTTCTTTTCTGCTCTGGTTTAGCGCTGCACGGATTCTCTGATTTTCTATGCTTAGATCCTGATTTTCTCTCTCCTTATCCTCCGTCAGCCATCGCATCCTCTCCTCTAGCTCCCCGATATCATTCTTCCTTTCATCCATCCTCCTCTCCTCTTCCTCCTCTTCTTCCCTCTGAATGTCGGCCTTTCCAGGTGATTTCACCTTTTTCTTCCTGTCAAAAAACCACCTGATTCTTTTCATCTCCCTCTCTCTCATATTTTTCAACTCGTCCTCCTGACGAAGCATCTTGTCCGCCATTTCCTTCAGGCGCTGGTTGAACTTCTCATTCCTCTGCCGGCTCATATCCCTGACTTCCTGAACGAGGCCAGAAAACGCCTCACACCTGTTCATAGCGGCCATTTTTTCCACCTTCTGCAGGAGCTCTGTCACCTTACTGGAGCTGTTGTTTCCTCTTCCTCCCCCATCTGCGCTGCTAATGACGTGGTACCTGCCCCTGCACTTCTCCATCAGCCACTGGAGGTCCCTGCCCCCACCCTGGATGTGCTGCTTGATATCCACCCCCTCTCGAAGCTGATCCCCATGTGTGAACAGCAGTATCGTGTGTCTCCACACACCCTCGCCCAGAAGCTCCAGATGTTCCCTCACATGTGCCGCCCTCACCAGTGTATCCACCCTCAGAGTCAGCAGGAGCGCGTGGGGCCCCGGAGGACACAAGGACACACTGCTAATAATCTCCCTCTTCACCCTCTCAGGTGTGGCACCGGCGACGCCTCCCTCCCAGCCCGGAGTATCCACCACTGTCACAAGCCGCATGGCTGACTCCGCTTGCTGACGGATGCACTCCTCAGTTACCGCGCCAGCTTGGAAGAAGCCCATTTTGCCCAGGATGGTGTTGCCGGCAGAACTCTTTCCTGTTTCACGCTCGCCCAGGAGAATCAGTCTGACCTCTGGTAAACGTCGCGGAGCCTTGGAGAACGACTGGTGGGCGTCTAGCTCAGAGCCCTGAAGATCTTCACCTGGAAGTGAGAAAGGTAAACATATTTTTTAATTGGTGTGTGATCATACAGAGATGATGTTAAAGCTGGAAATCCATTTTGGCAACTAGGGGCCAGAAAAAAAGACAAGCCAACAGACACACAGTCACTGCTAGCTTGTTGGCTTGCAGTGCTGGTCTTTTTGTGCCCATCCACTGTAGCTGACATGCGAGACCTACAGTAAGCACCTAAACAAGATTAGTTTGGACATTCATTATGGTACAGCTTTCTTCTCTCCTCTTTCTCTTCTTTCACTCTTTTTCCTCACCAAAGGACCAATAAAGACTGTCACAAATTCATAAACAATACTCAGAATCTAATCTTTTCAAATCTAATATTCACTCTTCTTTTAGCTGTTGGTCTCCACCACTTCTTGAAGGAAATATCTGTCTCTTTAGCTGCTAAGTGCTCCACATGTTCATCAGCTGGTGGCTAACTTTGCCTGTCTGTCTTTCGGTGCAAGGCAGGTAGTGTAATGGGTATACTATAGTTTTGGGGGGCTGAAAACAGCTGCCTGCTGCTTCTGGAAATGACATCAACAGCAGTTTCTGGCTTAAAAACCAAGATAATGAATTAAAAGACCCTTACACACTTTATAAAGCTCAAGGGAACTGCAGAGCCACATGATAGTTCTTTGTAGGTCTGACACTATGTGCATAGGATTTTCTTTTAATACAAAATATAGATTAGTGTAGCTTTAAGCCCTCATTTATATCTGTGCCCAATTGTGATTTCATGTATTTGAAATTGTTTTACAAATCGAACACACTAAACTCACTCATTAGAGCAGCCTTGATGGTCCCTCTCTGCAACTGCGCCTCCATCTGCCTCTGCTTCTTCCTCCTCTCCCTCGCTCTCCTCTTCCCATCTGCCTCCAGACCCACCAGGACCGTGTTATCCATCTCTAAGTGACTGCATCCACTCTTCTTCATCGCCACCATCTCCTCCAGCTTTCTTATCAGCTCTTTAACTTGTGTCCCATCTCCTTTGCTCCGGTTATTCAATACATGGTATCTCTTCCCACACTTCTGGAGGAGTCTTTGGAGTCCTGGGCCGCTCGTCAGGATTCTTTGCTCCATAGACACCAGGCCCAGTTCGTCCCCCCTGGTGAACAACAGCATGGTGTGCTCCCAGACTCCTTTCCCCAGCGGCTCCAGGTGCTCCTCTATCTCACTGATGTAGTCATCTGTTACAGAGGCGCAGGCTCGCACCACCAGAAGCACAGCGTGAGGTCCAGATGGGCAAAGTGACACACTCCGTAAAGTCTCTCTCCTCACCCAGTTCGGGGTGCTGTTAAGCGGGTAGTACCACTCCCACCCCGGAGTGTCCACCACTGTGACTTTCCTCCCCACCACATCACCTCGCCTTTTCACACACTCCTCTGTGGGTTTCCCACTCTCAAAGCCTCCCGCTGCTCCCAAGATGGTGTTGCCTGCAGCGCTCTTCCCTGTTCCTTTCCTGCCCAGGAGGACCAGTCTAAGCTCTGAGAGAGCAGGAGGCACGCTGTGGGAGGCAGGAGGGTGATGTGAGTCCATGGCGGCCTGCAGACTCTCATCTGTGAAGAAAGGGAGAAGCACTTCCTCAGTGCACCGCACCGGATAAGCTGAATGACACAGAACACAGAAATATAACAGTAACACACTTTACACTTACACTTTATCACACATTTTTTTTACATATATATAAATATATATATACTTCTACTACTATATACTTCAAGAACCATAAATGGATTGTTTACTTGCAAAATAATATAATTATCATACAATAAATAAACATTAAACTACATTTCCTATCATAAAGTACATACTGAACTCTTCACTTCACACACTGAGCTGAGTCTAACAAGCTTATTTCAAATTTATAATCCTTGAATAACCCAAGAAAGCACAAGCTCTACAATAAACTCACCACCATTCGTGACGATGACTGGACTGTCATCTGTCGTGTCCATCACCTCTCCGTCCGCTTTCGTCCTCTTGTCCTTCCTCTTCCTCTTTTTGGTTCCTGCGTATCCTCTCACGGGAGGAGTTTCTTCACAGTCATTGTGAAAGAAACACAAACACTGTTGTCATGAATCGATTGAAAATGAGGATTTGAGCCACACAAACTGAGCGCCGACAGCGTAGGACTTATCTCATCACGTGACCAACTTGTGGTTTTCTAACGTGCACTTGTTCAAGACGACAGGAAGTTGAACAATGGCACGTCGAGCTTAACTGACACTTTAATGTGAACATGCTTGCAAAATACACACAAATGCACATGTGCATGCAGCACACAGTTGCAATAATTCATCCGTGTGTGCACGTAGAGAACATGTATATACATGCTGAGGCTCAATGCAGGCTTTATGATGAGAACTGCAGAAGCTGTCCTGTGGTAAACGTGTGGCACATCTGTTTCCTTTACCCACAAGTTAAATGTTACAGAGCTAAATCGGCCTGTTGTAACAAGTTCCTGCTCGAATGCTGCTGTCACTGTTATATGACTGTAAAGAACAGACAGGAGTTAGCTTCATACAAAGTGCAACTTGTTGCAATATGCTGCAGTAATATTTGTTTTAACTAAATCTTTAGTTTCAGCATGCAGAACTAATTTTGGGATCAAAATGTCATGTAGTACACAAACTGAAAGTAACAGCAACAAATGAGGAAGAACACCTTTCTTTAGGTTTATCAGACATAAAAATAAACTGTTTGTTCCTCAAGTTAAACACATTTACAGTAGAATAAAGAGTGCTGTTTCTCCTGCAGTGCTCACTTCCCTGTATTTATATCACACATATTTTAAGTTTAAAAGTTAATTCTTGACTTTGAAAACAGGAGTTGTAAAAATTGTAATCATCTAAAATATGTTAATTGTTGACAGATGATGTACATTAATCCAATAGTTTAAAATGCCCTCATATCTGCTTACACCGACATCATAGTGTGTTATAAATAGGTCTGAAACTAACAGAGGTGGGACCAAGTCATTGTTTTGTAGGTCAGAAGTAAAACGTAAGTCTTAACACTCAAGTCCCAAGTCCTCAGCTTTAAGTTTAGAGTCTTAAACAAGTCATACTGTGCTCTTCAGCGATTACAATGCCATTTTAACAATAAAAATCTTTGGGCTTTGGGGAAGGTATCTGGTGTTTTCAAGTTAAAAGGCTCAAGTCCAAGTGAAGTCACCAGTCACTGGTTTTAATGTCCAAGTTGAGTTAGCAATGTAGCTTGGTCTCAGCCTACAGTGTATAGGGCTTTGTATACATGGAGGAGGAGGAGCTTAAAATCAACTCTGAATTTAACGGGAAGTGTGACGTGCTCTCGCCTCTTGGTTGAGAGCAGAGTTTTGAATGAGCTGAAGTGTCTCAGTGGTGTTTTTGGGGAGGCCAGTAAAAGGTGCGTTAAAGTAGTAGTTAAAGAGTCGGCTTGAAATAAAAGGCATCAATCAATTTCGCAGCATCTTTTTAATTTAGAAATGGTCGTATCTTAGAGATGTTTCTGTTTCTGAGGTTAAAAAGTGATATTTCAGTCACCTTCAACTAAAGATTTAAGTTCTCCAGATTATAAAGCAGCATTTCTCTTTTTGTTTTAGGGCTGGCAAGCCGGATTTGTTTTGTCTTCATTTAAAATTAAGAAATTATTGTTCATCCATTTATTTATCGTCAAGAGACAAGTAGTAATGAGTCAATCTCCGTTTGACTTGAGTCCACGCCTCTGGCAACGATATTTTCATAATGAATAATTACTTTCTTGTTTAATCTATCAGTTGTTTGGTCTAGAAAATGTCAAAAAATGATGAAAAATATCAATCAATGTTTCCCAAAGCCCAAGATGACATGTTTAAATGTCTTGTTTTGTCCACAACCCAAAGATATTCGGTTTACTCTCATGGAGAGGAGGAAAGAAACCAGAATAAGAAGCGCGATTTTCCCATTAAAAAATTGCTCAAACCAATAAATCGATTATTTAACTAGTTAGCGATGACTTTTAATAGTTAACAACCAATCGATTATAGATAAAATGTTGCGGCTCTAGTTATAAACTATCAGAAATGCTTAGAAATGCTAAATAAAGAGGTTAAAGTGAAGTTGCACTCATCACTTTTGTTTTTCAGTTCTGTATCTCCTTCACAGTTTCTGTTTCTATGAAAACATTAGATATTTATTTCCCCTCTAAGTATCAGGGAGCCTAAATCAACACTGCCAGCCAGCGATTGATGAGTTTCTCAACATGATACATTTATTTTTGAACAGTCGTTTTATTGTGTGAAGAGCCAGTATCCTTTCATCATGCCTGCCTGTTGTCACTGCAGCTCGGCCATGTGGTGTTCCCCTGGCTGCATACATGGTACATGTTCTCATGTCCAGTCCCAGTCAGACCCATGAAAACACATGCACACACACAACAGCACATTAGATCATGCCCTTTATGATTCACCCTTTCCTTCAGCACCAGTCAGGGTTAATAAAAACAAACCCTGTTTATGGAAAGGACTGAATCAGCCATATTGATTTGGCGCCATTAACCCGAGCAGAGTTGTTTTTGAGGTCTGTTAAGTGTTCTGTGAATATTACCATGATGGATGCCTTTTCACATGTGTGCTGCTTTTTGTAAATGTCAAATGAATTACTTTTTATTGGACTCCCTGCAGCAGCAGCAGCAGCAGCAGCACTTCCCTCCAAATGTGAGGCTGCCTGGCATCTAAAAGACTCCATATCATGAATAAAAAACAGCCCCCCAAAAATTCCACCATCAGGGCCCAAGCTCACAGTTGTTCTTTTTAATGTAACATGGAAATTTGCATCGGCATTCGCTGATTAGTTTGCCCCTGAAATTAAGAAGGTAAGTGGTGGAAATGGGAGACACAGAGACATACAGCACAGTGTGTCCTCTAATTTTATTCTGCCGTGGAGCTTGTGGGTATTTTACGCTTCCACATCAGTCACTGACTTTGAATCCTTTTTAAAGTAAAGCTTGTACATCCAATCATTTCAGAACATTAGAGGCATACATCTTTCCACTTTAGATGGAAATGAAACTGTATTTTATGTTCATGTTTTGGATGGAAAATCTTCCTCGTGGTGGCAGTGGGTGATAAAATGAATGACTGAAAAGGACATGTTGTGAGCACGCCATGTGGTGGCTCATGTCTTCGTCTTTATTACCCTTCAACACAGTGTTAGAGCCAGTATGGAAAACAAAACTGTGCGTGTGTGTGTGTGTGTGAGTGAATGCATTCAGTGGTCTTGGTAGTTCAGTAGTAGTATAAGAGGAAGTAGTGTAGGAGTAATAATAGCAACAGGGAAGTAGTTGCAGCTGTGGGGGCAAAAATGTTTGTAGTATTATATAGAGTAGTGTTGTAACAGCAGCAGTATACGTAGTAATTCTAGGGGTGGAGGAAAAAATCAATAGGATACCATATCAAAGTGTTTTGCACTGCAGTATTGTATCAATACATGGATGCCTAATATAATAGCCGTTCTGTACCGTCCCCATTTTTGGTCTCCCCTCTGTTGTGGTACCTAGCACACAGATCTGGTATTAAAAGGTGGAGCTGTGAACACTGCAGTCTGTTGATTGGTCAGTAGAGGACGGTCACTCTGCTCAGGGCTGAGTTGTGGCTGGTTTTGAGGCTCATGTAACTCTGTTCACACTGTGGAGAGTTTTATTAGTAAACTGTAACTGCAGCAGCTGGAGTCGGAGAAAAAATAACTTAATTCACTGGGTCGACTGCCGGCAACTTTTAAGGTGAAACGTAAACTTGTAATGTTACTCAATGCATGAGTTGACGTGAATCCATCAACACACCTTAAATTTGACTTTAATAACTTTGACCATCACTTCAGTTTTTATATGTGCTGAGTGGATCTTCAAGTGTTTATGTATATTGATTCGACCAGGACGGCATATATTCCAATCCTCACTCAAAGAAAAAAGCATCATGGAGCGTAGTTCCTGTGGGGTCCGGCAACAGCAGTGGAAACGCCCGGGTCTAGGTACCATGTCTGAAGGGTCACTTTTAGTTCCAAAGGTACCATAGCGAAAGTGTTTGGTGGAAACGGGGCCAAGAAATGTAGCAAAGCACCAACAAGGCAGTGAGGAAGAGGACTGCAAGCAAGCAAACATGGATGTTAAAAATTCTTCCAAAAACTGTCTTCGCAGATGTTATATATTTGTCATAATATATTCAACACTTTTTTAAGGCCTGTGTTAAAATAGTGGGGTTTTTTTGGAAGTCAGCGTATTTTTTAAAAGAAGAAAAGGAAGATAAACTTTATTAATACCAGAGGGGAAATTCAATTTTTTTCTCATACTGTTGTCGTGTGCACACAGGCCCAAAATACACACACACATGCACAAACAGGACCTATAAATGCTTTAAATGGCGAGATTTCAGAACGAGAGGGGCGCCCTGAGCAGTTCGGGGTTCACTTTCTTGCTCAAGGGCACCCCAGCAGTGCCCAGGAGGTGAACTGGCACCTCTCCAGCTACCAGTCCACGCTCCATGCTTGAACCCGAGCCAAGTCCCTGTGGACTGAGCTACTGCCGCCCCAGTTGGGACTTCAGTTGTTGCTAGCAAGGGGAAAGTATATATGGCCGCCTAAAGAAAACAGTGCCACCGTCAGCGTTTTTTGGGCAGCTGGTGTCGTCACTGACGCTCCTTTAACTTCTGTCCATCTCAAGCTGTGTGACATGTCAGTATGCAGTTATCATATAAAGAAGACAGAAAAGCCTGTTTATGGGAGCAGGTCGTCCATCGGACACAGAATGTTGCTGTTGCATGTTGTGCTTGTTGTTGTTAGCAGTGTGGCTAACTGTGTAGTCAAACTCTCTGTTAATGTAGCATTATGTTAGCGAACTAGTTAACGTTAATGTGAAGATATTTTCTCTAGAGTTCCCTGCCACTGGTATGTGGATACACACACCCTTTAGCCTCAATAAGTGCGTCTCCATCCACATGTCTGGCGGATTGTTCCAAAGGACTAGACTATATTTGGAAGGAAACTTGGCAAATGATGCACACAATGTGTTTTGTAAGTTTTGTGAATGTACACATTTTTGTACCATTTTGGATGCCACAGGCCAGATTTGGGTCGGTCATCACCTGAGTCAGACCAGTGCACTTGAGTCTATTCTGATCAGTCTTCACAAGTTAGGCATGAGTCCAGCCAGGTGTTTATTAGTGAAACTCCAATTATAAGTAGCCTACCAGGAATTACCACCTGAAGTAGCCTCAATAAAGAAACCACAACAGTCAGTGTGGCTCAACTTCCAGAACTCATGCCCTCTTTATTTAGAAGAGAGACCCAAAAACAGCTGGAGAGGACAGGACGTGCCACTGGCGGGGCAGTGGGAGTACCCTACCTGTGTAAAGATAACACCAACCCAAACCCAACACCTGAAATAAAAGCACCACACTTGTAAATAAGCCACCACAAACCATCAAAAGAGCGGGGACTTCCAGAACACCGACCACACCTGTGACTGCAGGCCACCACGACCTGCACGACTGGGAACAAGAGGGACAGAGTTAAAATGATATTCCAATCAACCCTGAAATGAGCTCGATAAACAGCTTTAAAATAGACATCAGTCAGAGCTTTTCCTGTCAGCAAACAGCATCACAACCTGGGTGGTAGACCACTTATTAGCAACACTAAATTAAGACATTATGACCTTACACAAAGTGCAAACAATTACCTTTCCTAAGCTTCCCACAGACTGACTTTATCTGTGTGAGCTGCATCCAGCTGTGGCTTTTACAGAGATGGTAGATTCCACATCCTGCTCCTAAGTTGGCTGACCAGTTACACCCACAACAACACAATTTCCCTGCAAAGGTCTGACACACACACTCACACACTCTCGGACAGCTCTTCCTCTCCCCTGCAGGGTATATAAGCAGGAGCAGAAGTACCCCAAGACGGAGCAGCAGCAGCAGCAGCAGCAGCAGCGAACCGACTCCAACCCACAGCAGCTTCTTTCTCTCCAACTTCACCTGAGGTGCGTCCACTCTACATTTAAACCTACTTCACATATATATGAAGTTTGCTTTCATTACTAACAACCCAGCTTTAGAGCAACAGTTTTATTGCGGCAGAATTCCTGAACACTTTTGTAACTCTTTGTTTTGTTTAAAACCTTCCAGATGTAAAGATGCAAATGAGTGATGATACATCTGAGAGTCATTTAAAACGTTCTGTTGTTCTTGTGCAATCTTTGAAACAGTTAGGGTGAAACAAAAGACTCCGACAAAGCTTTTTGCACATCACAAGGAATATTCCCTCCATCTAAAGATGATGAAACAGCTGCATAGCATCCTAATAATCTACTATAATCACCCCCTGAGCATTAGCAGTAATAACTTAGCAGAAAACTGGGGTTCATACATTTTGCTAAACTGCTGAGCTGCACTTACATGCACAACTTGGTCCAGTTAACTAGAGTTTTTGCTGGGTAACGTACAGTCTTGGCAGAGACTTTTATGGTGATGACAAACCCCCCCTCAGAGCACATAAAGGCTCGGCTCTGCTGGTTAACATGTGGAGGTTTCCTCTGCGTCAGCATTTGCCAAAGTTGTGTTAAAAACACGTCTGTACATGTACTGTATGTAACAAGTGTGTCAGAGCAAAGTTTTAGGTCACTAATATGAGATGTGAAGTAACTACATGGATCTACTGTAGGACAGTTCTGACATACTTGTACTTTACTTGAGTATTTCCATTTATTCTACTCAAGATTTCGTAATAAATTGTACTTTTGAAAGGATATTAACCGAATATTTGTTCCACCAGTGTCCACACACGATCAGTATGATGATAATATGAATCTTGTAGGTAATTTAAGACTTGCATTTTACTCTGAAGAACTTTATTTGTCAAAACATGAACAAGCTCCCTGTGGTGCACAATATGTGTAAATAAATAACTTACCAAGTAGTCACTAAGTAAGACAAGGCACTACACTAACGAAGTAAACACAATCTTAATAAAATAATGCAATATAAAGCGGGACTGTGGTAGGGTGATTTTGCTCTGAATCACATGATTGTGTAGTGACTGATACTCAGAAATCAGCAAGTTGCGCATTACTAAACGACTTTATAGGATTTATCATATGCTGTCACATTAGTGGAAGAAGTTGTTTGTTACTTTTCTTTTACTAAAGTTATAGTAACCATATAATAATGTAAAAAAATACTAGAGGTCCTGCATTCAGATTTTTACTGAAGTCAAAGTACAAAAGTATTGACATCAAAATGTAGTTACAGTATCACAGGTAAAAGAGAAATGGCACCTGTGGCTGATATATTATCACATTATTGATGTATTAACTCTTAAGTTATATTTAACTTTTGTAGCTGGTTGAGGCATAGCTAGCCTAACTACTTTACATACAGTTAGACTGTAGTTCGGTGGTTCCCATGAGACGATTAGTGGGAGATGAAAGAAGAACGCACATCTATTTTCAAACAGGTGCGTAGGAGAGGGACAAGAAAAATAAAACTTGAAGGAAAGACTCACGCACACTCTTTAACTTGCAAAAATAATGATCTTAATGCTGCAAATAACCAGAAAAATAACCAGTAAGTAAGCTGTCAGGTAAATGTAGTAGAGCTGAAGTATAAAGTCGAATAAAATAGAAATACTCATGTTAAGTACCTCACATAGTAAACAGTTGAGTATATATTTCTTCCTACCACAGTCCTGCCACCTGTCCCTCTGCCAGTCTGCAGAAGGTAAGCACATCTATCTGTGCCACTGGTACTTAAGGTGAAAACAGAGCTCTCACTATGCTACACGATGACTCATGCAGCCACACGTCGTCCTAAACGTCTCTCCCCTCGTCCAGCACATGCCCACATAACAGCGAGCCTCATTCTCAGGCAGGTGCTTGTACAACAAACCTGACGCACTGCGCGCCCTGCGAGCACCTTATGAAAACAGCTGTTGTGTGTTTAACGGTTAAATCGGCCTTACCACAGTCTTACGTAATCTTCACGGCTGTAACTTCATGTCTCGCTGTTGCAGTGAGACCCCATGTGGGCTGAAGGGTCGACGTAACTTTAGTTGTGTTTCGTGTTTTGTGGATTTAGTGAGTCATTCTGAGAACACTGATGGTCTTTGTTTACAGCAGTTTGATGTGTTCACACCCAAGTTTGAATGTGCTAGTGGTCAGCTTTGTTTTTTGTTTTAACCTTTATAGACTCTTTAAGGGTTTTTTAATCACTTTGGTTTACCATGAGTAGAAATAAGACTTTATAACGAAGTCTTATTGTAGAAGTACTACAAATTCACAACCATGTTTCTGTGGAACTAGACGGCACCCGACTTCTGGTGCAGCAATGTCTCTTTCCATAAATCATGACATGGTTACTCAAGATAATCCACAGACCTTGTTGTGAGAGACATTGCTGTTGAGTTTTTCAAATGTATTTTTTCGGCACTTTGAGCACCACAAGCTGAGTGACATCTAGTTCCATTATACTGGAGAGAAGGCAGACATCTCTACAGCCGATATCTCAAACACTCAGCAACTCAGAGCAAAACAATCTACAATGATTAATAACACTACAGGGAAGAGAAGGAAAGTCAAAGTCTTCGGGCTCCTTTTTTTGACCAGTAACAAGCCCCAAACCCCAAATATATTCAGGTTATCACCATAACGAGACTAGAAATATACATATACATACTGTTCTCTCCCCACCACCACTAATAATACAACTTCTATTATCGCTAGTGATACCTTTAATTGTACTTCCTGTCCTGCTACTGCTACATCATTCCTTTTCTCACTCTCTTCCTTCCCTCTCCTTTCCTCATATCCGATTGCCTTTTGTTTTCACATTTTGTCACTCTTCGTTTTGCTGATTGAGTTCACCTGGTCACTCCTTATTTAAAGCTGCACTCTCTCTCACCACTCTTTTCCTCCTCACTTTTGCATGGGGTGGTAGTGCTGGTAAGAGTTTAAGTTGTGTGTTCTTTAGTTCTGTCCTGTGTGCATGTTAGTTTACTAATAACCTTATTTCCTCTAGATGGTCATGTAACCTTATTTCACTTATTATAATATAACTTTCTAAGTTTTAATCTTATTTTTGCTTTCTTCCAGATTCACCACCCATGTGTGTTTTCGTACCCTTTGTTATCACTTAAATTCAGTTAAACTTTCTGAAAATAAACCTGTGTTTGAAGATTCAGTTCCTGGAGTTCGCGCTGGCTGTTATTTCTGCATAACATTCATAACAACATCATGTCACACAGACACAGTAAGACTCACTGTGGCTTCCCTCTGTGACTCTTTTAAAAGACATGATTAATCTCTCTGTAACCCGAAAAATGTACAAATGCAATATTTGCAAAGTAAAAATAAATTACCAAACACTAAAAGTGTCTTTTGTACAGGAAGGGGAGTGACTGCAAACTCCTCTCCACCCCAACCCACAAACACACACATGGGGAACCACTTGTGATGTAACAGAGACAAGGACACACACACACACACACACACACGTTTTTGGTTTTTACACAGATGTAAAGCAGATGGGTTTGAAACACTTCACCCACTGAAGTAATGAACGGAGCATGATGGGAATTCAGTTTTAAACAGCTGCACAGAAGCCACAGAGGTTGCTCATGTCTTCTAACAATGTTATTTCAAATAAACAAAAGAGTAAATAAAATAAGTGTTTTCCATTTTCTCTCCTCCTCCAGTCCTGTGTCAGATCATCCACCCTGATCTATCACCACCATGTCTGATCAAGATGCCACCCCACAACCACAACCACAACCACAACCCTCTCCTGCCCCTCCTCCTCCCTCTGGACCCCCTCCCAAGATCACAAACCACGGCCGCACCGCAGTTCCCATGTCCACCTCCAACTCTGACACAACGGACATCCCTGAGTTTGAGCCCTTTGGTATGCCAGGCCCAAGAGGATTCCCACCTTTGACTGGTGAGGGGGTACATTTTAAAACATTAAATGGGAATGTTACACTCATTCAGGTGTGTTTTGGGTTTTCTCCTGTTAACATACTTTAATGGTCAAAAATCACTTTATTTTCCTCGTACTGTCTGTGGTAGAAAAGCTGTATTCACCCTCTGTCTGAAACAATCGATTATAGCACCTGTCCCTTTAAACAACCCTCCAAAAAAAGTCTAGTCTGCTCTGATTGGTTAATATTTCTGGGTTTTCCGGAGAGTAGCGGGACTTCCTAATGTAAAAAATCACCAATCAAAGCTTCTAAACACAACTGGACATGTTTCAGCAAGGAAATGATCCGAAATCAGGGAGAGATTAACATCAGCTATGAAGATAGCTAAAGATGGATGTTTCCCTGATGTTAGCATATAGCTACATGTAGCAGTATTCGTGCAGCTAGTGAATGACTGTGTATAGCATCACTTTCTCCTGTTAAAAATTACCAATAAAAGCCTCTGAACACAACTGGATATGTTCTAGCAGGAATACAATCCAAAATCAGGGAGAAATTTCCAGCGTAGGCAACCAAGTTTACATGTTTTCCTGACAGTAGCATGTAGCTATATGTAGCAATGTAGGCTATGTATGTAAACACTTGTAGTTGCGTGGCTGAAGCAGATGACGATGTAAAGAAATTAATCGCAAACTGATGTCTGCTTGTCGCAAAAATAGGGAAAATTGTTAGAGTATTCAGAACAGTCTGTAGCCTGAAGTTTTTGCTCACACTGAATTTCTTTAACACAGATTTACCTTATTATTTAAACTTTGGCCGCGTGTAATATCGAGAACCGACATTGTAACATTATGTGTATATATAGCAGAAATTAGGGAAAAACATAATAGGTCCCCTTAAAGGAAATTTGTGGACTTAATAAGATGAATATGTGAGTTTTATAAGTCCATGTCAAGTCTAATCCTCTCAGCAACAAGCTCTTACTCATACAGACGTATGTTTCCCAGAAAAAAGCAGAGTTGAAGGGTAGAAGACAGATGTCACTTCTTAGTTGGAGAAGATAAAGTCTTTTTCCTGACAGTGACACAGTTTCCAGTAGCTTTCACACATGACTGACACATGACTGACGTCCAAACCGGATAAATTCTGCTCTCTTCCTGCAGCTTTTCGCTGCACTCCACCTCGTGTTGCTGTCACAGAGCTGCACACTGACAGATATCCAGATGTGACAGGACTTTATGAATGCAGTCGCTGGAATCTTTGTGGCACATTAGAGAAGAGCATGAAGATGATGGCAAACAGCCACGAATGAGTGGTTGTGGGGATGACTTAGACACACGTCACTGAGGTTTTGGAGAAGTGTTGACACGTTCAGAGAGCATTGGGCTCCACCACTGAGTAATTCTTCAGCTAGACTTCACTTAATGTTTCAGTCTGTTTGATTTCAGATTGCAAGTATCTGGTAGCATTTGATGTTGAGTCTCTTTCCCACTGCAGAGCAAACAGCTGATGGTTAAGGGAGGTGTGAGCGGACTCTCTACAGGGAGAGAGGCTAATATGAACAAGGTTTAAGAACACAAGTATTGAAACTGAATGTGTGCACAATTACAGTGTCAGGTGATCACCAAATGGCTCAGCTGCTGTCTGTCCTTCAAATCTTTCTAAAACCATCTAAAACATCCTGCTCTCTCACACCTCTCTATTTCTTTTTTTCACTCTCCATTCAGAGTATCTTGACATCTTTGACGTGGACATGATGAGGAGGCCAGATGAGGTCAACAAGAAGGAGCACCACACCCAGTTGTACCACTCTGACCATCTCATCGTCCGTCGAGGGCAAGAGTTCCAGGTCAAGGTCACCTTCAACCGTCCCTACAAACCTGGTTCAGACAAGTTCGCTCTGGAGTTTGTCATCGGTGAGCCGGTCTTAGAAGTCATATTTTACATCCTGCAGTTAAGAAAAGATCTCAGTTTTGTGATGTCTTGTCATTTACATAAATCTGCTGCCACTCTCTGTTCATTCAGGATCCAGCCCTGAGTTCAGCAAGGGCACCTACATCCCTGTCTTTCCCAACAAGGAACGCCCGAGCACCTGGGAAGGCCGCATCACAGACACTGCAGACAACATTGTCACCGTGGGCATCACTCCTGCAGCAAACTGTATTGTGGGGAAGTACTACATGTATGTGGCAGTGGCGACACCGTTTGGGATCCGCAGGACCAGGCGGGACGACAGCCGCAGCCTCTACGTCCTCTTCAATCCCTGGGTGTCAGGTCGGTTTAAGCTCCGTGACCACAAGTTGTCTTTTGTCCCACTTTCATGTCCATAAACATCCACATGACCTGTTGTGTCTTTCCTCAGCTGATGCCGTGTTTCTGGATGATGAGAAAGAGAGGGAGGAGTGTGTGATGACTGAGATGGGGATCATCTACCACGGCGCCTTTGACGACGTGGCTGAGAGAAACTGGAACTATGGACAGGTAGACGATAAAACAATCAAGGACTTCAGGACTGATTTTCCTAAATATTACTTTTGACTCAAGCTTTTTTACCTCCTAGTTTAACTATGGAGTCCTGGACGCCTGTCTGTACATCATGGACCGGTCTGACATGCCCCTCATCAACAGAGGAGACCCTATCAGGGTGACCAGAAAGGCCTCTGCTATGGTCAGAAACGATTCATGGACATCCTCACAAACACTCAAAACTGCTTCACAGATAGATAAGATATTCAGTTAAATGATGCTTCAGTACATACAGAACAGTATCGTGCTGTAAAGTCTACAATATTGCAAGTGTTTCGAAGTCTAGTGGTCCTGATGTCAAAAGCAAAATCAGGCCTCTTAAAGAAAAAAACTTTATCTAAGAAACAGTGATCGTCAAGTGGACCTTTCCATAAATGTCTAAAATCTACTCTTTGTCGCACTCAGCTGAACTCCCGTGACGATGATGGTGTGCTGGTGGGGAACTGGAGCGGCGACTACACCTACGGTGTGGCGCCCACTTCCTGGACCGGCAGCACGGACATCCTGCTCACCTACGCCAGCAGCAAGATGCCCGTCTGCTATGCTCAGTGCTGGGTCTACGCCGCCGTCTTCAACACCTGTAAGATCTTTACTGAGTATTTTTCCTTTCCAAACCTGTACTAGATTTTTCTTTGAGTGGAGAAGGTTATGAGGAGATGGGAGAACTCGTCAGGGTGGCGTCTCCTCTAGTCCGTTCGCTCTTTGATTTTCATCTTTGATCGTCATTGAATGTTTGTCCTCCAGTCCTGCGCTGCCTGGGCATCCCATCGCGGGTCGTCACCAACTACTACTCTGCTCACGACAACGATGGAAACCTGAAGACCGACATCATCCTGGATGAGAACGGCAGGATCGACCGCAACCGCACCAGAGACTCTATCTGGTAACACATCTTCTAATTAGCCTACCAATACACAAAGATCCCGGGTTTTTCATTGCTGGTTTGCTTCAGTGTGTCCAAATGTTTGGTGACGCTGCTATGAAACATAGTATGAGTATTCATGGTCCCCAGAGGATGAATCCTAGTACTTTTTTATGATGTTGACTTTTTCTTTTACGTCACCATCAGGCCAAAATTTTCACTTGTTCATAGAGAAAAAAAATCTAATCAGCTGTTTCATGCAAAATTTATTGAGCCCTTTCACGCTCCTCAGAGGATGAACTCTTGAAATTTGAACCTTCATCCAGTGCCATCTGTAGACCCAAACCTGAGATTTAGTTAACAACAAAACAGGACTTTTATCACACTGATACCTCCAATGATATTTGAAATAATGTTTCTATCAGGAACTACCACTGCTGGAACGAATGCTACATGTCCAGACCAGACCTCCCAGCTGGCTTTGGAGGCTGGCAGATTGTGGATGCAACACCACAGGAGACCAGCGATGGTAAATAACAGGACTATAATTGCTGGCTTTATAATAACAGGTTATGGGTTTTTAAGAGCTCTAATTAATTGCTTCTCCAGTTATTCACAAAGACAAAAGAAACAAATGATTTCTTGTTAATTATTGCAGCGTAATGGATGCACCATTGTTAGTATTTGAAGTTTAGTATTTAAGCTTTCTCTTCTCCCTCTATAAAGGCATGTACAGATGTGGCCCTGCATCAGTCCAGGCCATCAAACATGGACAGATATGCTTCCCATTTGATGCCGCCTTTGTGTTCGCTGAAGTGAGTCTTTAAACAACAATATTTCAGTGCCATTTTGTGTGGAAAGTTTCTACTTTTTTCTGTAATACTCTGTCTTATCTCCTCACAGGTCAACAGTGACGTGGTGTTTTATTCCCGGAGCAGAGACGGGGCCATGGAGCCAGTCAAAGTGAACCGCACTCATGTAGGCCGCATGGTGTTGACCAAGTCTGCAGGAGACATGACCCACCGTGACGTCAGTGATCAGTACAAGTTTCCTGAAGGTCAGAGACTGTCCAGTGCAAATTACAGTGTTTTCAAAGGGGGCGGAACCAATTTCTGTGACTAACTTTCAAACGAATCAGCCATCACAACTAAAATGATTAAATGTCACCAGCATGAAAACGTTTTTCCTGGACACTATGTCATAATGAAAATTAAAATGCAGTGTGACGCTTCATGTTTACTGTGATGGATTATCTCCTCCTAAATAGTCTCTGAGTCAGTGTTAAGTCAGTTTGTTTTCCATACTGTGCAGAAGTGAACCAAGCTAATTTGGGATGATGGTGGCTTAGTGTTGGCACAGTTGGTTGTGTTCTGGCACCAGACGATCAGCAATGTGTCCCTCTGTGGCTGCCAGATTTGGCACAGGTTTTAGCATGTGGCCTTGGTGTGGAAATTAGCTCCAGCTGGCATCGTCCTGGCTTGGTTGTGGCCAGAGTTGGCACCCAGGAAAAGGACCAGATACTTGGGGCAAATTCTGGTGATTCGTTCACCACAAATTTGGACTGAATTTGGCAACAACTCTTCTACTCCACCCCTCACTACAATAGACTAATTTTTATCTGTTTTAGGGGCCAAGGGGGGTTTTTAGGGAGAGATAGCAGGTCAGCAATATACGTCACATAGAAGTCATAAATCTGTGACAAACATTGTGTTTTGGTTAAGCACATATTCAAGCTTTGAAAGTTTACAATATATAAGACAGAGATGCCCAAACTTCTTCCCTTGAAGGGCCAAAACTGAAAGCTAATGGTGGGCCATGGGCCAAAAGCAAACACATATTGTGTCGTGCCTTTAAGATATAAACTAGTACTAGGATCTTAAGTTTCCTTAATTGAAATACCTATTGCCTGTGTGCCACTGTCTCTGCTTCCCCATTTTTTTCTTACCTCACTCACACCAAACTGACTTCCTGCACAAAGTTTCACTTTGTCTGCGCATTGTTAGGGATCCTGTGAATTTAAAGAACATTTTGTATTTTCCTTTTTTTAAATTATTATATAACTTTTATTATTACTTTTATTATTATTATTATTATTTTATTTTATATTTTTATTTATTGTGGTTTGTTTTATTTTTATTCTTTTTTTTTTTTTTTTTTTTGCTAGAAACATCAGCCAAATTACACCTTATGGCTGAGCATTAAACTTTTATGGAAATGCCCTGAGTTCAGTCAGTGGGCAGATTGCAGATATATAAAAGCAATCGCAATAAAGATGAAAAGAGTCCTTAAAAATAAATAAGCAGCAGCAATGTCTATCAGGAAATATAAACAGCAATAAAAAAAGAAGTCAAGCTTTAGCCATTTTGTTCCTGTAGAACCTAATGTCTCCAACATGCTGACTTTGTGCAGATAATCAGAAAGGCAAACCTGTCAACACAAAACATTAATACTATCTTTTATAAATGACAGAAAGATACAGACACTAATATGTCTCAATCATCCAATCTAGGCAGTGCAGAGGAGCGCACCGTCCTGGAGAAGGCGGAGGAGTTCGGCTGTCAGCGAGATAAGTCTGAGCTTCCTGTGGCCGATGTGGAGGTGGTCCTGCCCACCCTGGAGGTCAGCGTAGGCAACGACTTTGACCTGACCTTGGAGTTCAAAAACAGCAGCGATCAGCGTCGCACCGTGGACGCCTACATCAGTGGGACCATGGTGTTTTACACCGGAGTCCCCAGCTCCGAGTTCCTGTTCAGGAATCCCACGGTGACAATCGGCCCCAACGAAAGTGAGAAAGCATTAATGCACTTATGTCAGAAGTTTTTCTTTTTCTTTTTCAATGAGAACTGCATCATCAAGAATATGTAAGGTGTAAAACTGCCGTAATTTTACACATGAATGTTGTCCACCTCAAATCTTAAATATTTTGAACGAGCTCTGGATTGTAAAGGTTTTTGCTCTAAAAGAAAAAGCACATGAAATTAAAATAAAAGGTGAATGCAGAGTGGTGTTTTTGTGTTGTGCAGGCGTGAAGGAAACTGTGACGGTTGAGTCAAAGGCGTATATGAAGCATCTGGTGGAGCAGGCCAACCTTAACTTCATCACCAGTGGGAAGGTCAAGGAGACCGGGCAGATCGTCACCGCCATGAAAGTCGTCACCTTGCACAATCCCAAACTCACTGTCACGGTCTGAATTCTGCTTTTATTCTGGCTTTTCACTGAACAAATCTGTTATGGTTGAATCAGCTTTTTGTTACAGGATCTGCAAAAACTTATTTCTATAACTTCCTTTTTCCAATTTTCTTTTTCTATATTCCAGTCACAGTCATGCAGCTGATAAATTTAAGAACTTGAACTTAAGTCCTTGTAACACGCTGACAAGCACTGAGTTTATGAAAAGAGCTTTTGGTAAGTGGATTTTTGATTTATTTTATGTATGTCCTTCGTGTGCTTCAGGTGTCCGATGGCTGCAAAGTGAATGAAGAGGCGATGGCGACTGTGGAGTTCACAAACCCCTTCTCCTTCGGCCTGGAGGGCGTCTATATTCGCATGGAAGGACCCGGGCTCATGCTGCCCAAGTCCAAGTATTACAGGTGGGTTCAGCACAGAGGAAAGTGTTAGACTGTGTTTCAGTGAGATGTTGGGCCGATCTTTGTTCAGGTTAGACATCATTTTATAAACTAAAACTGGTCCCTTTTCATAACCACACAAACCTTCAGCTGAAGTTAAAATCACTCAGGTTTTGACATAAAAGCACCATTTTTCATTCATTCCTGTGTGCAGGCTGTGTAACACGAAATTCTCGTTACAGTCTGCAGAGATTTTTACAGAGATAGCATTTTAAAAGAATTCACTGCATGAATAATATAATAATAAAGTTTATTTCAATAGCGCTTCTCTAAACCCGAGTTACAAAGGAACAACCAAGGACGTTGGCAGCCAGCTAAATCCATTTTGCTGCACACCATTTCTGTCCTCGTATTAAATTTATCGCTAGAAACAGTGGCGCCAGCAGGATTATATCTCATAGTAAGCACAGGAGTCGCCGGCCCACTTATAGGTACCTTTAACATGCCTGGATGTACACAGTCCACTCAGTGAGTGAGCAAGAGATTAACATTAACATCACTGACACAACACCACCATAAAACTCTTAATAACCTACCACATGCAAATCTCAAAGACGAGCCGACAGACCTGACGACAACAGCCAGCAAAATAATAGAATACAATATAATACACTGAATATAGCCCAGAGAAATCTACAGACATTTAGCAGACAAATCATTCACTCATTTTGCAGCAGCAACAGTTAGGTATAAAAAAATGTAAGCAACAATATGCAAGACAAAGCCCAAACCAAGCTGCTATATTAAGCAATAAAAAGGTCTGATGAGGAAATTAAGAAGTATTTCTACCTCTAACTCCTGCAGAACAGCCTCTGCATCGATTCCAATATCGTGATAATCCCAGGGCTCATCGCTTTGCAAGGCGTGTGGATCCTGGACATGTAGCTGGCTGCTGGCCTCCGTTGTTGTAATGCTAGCAGCAGTAACGTTGGCAGACTCTGTACTCTTCGTTGCTGAAGCTTGTTTGCTTTCTTATTGTAAAAGCCTGAAAAATGCTCAGTTGTTTTCGTTTGCTCATTTCCAACTACTTTTTCTCGCAAGCACACAAGATAAGTAACACAGTGTTGCTGGCATCACAATAGAGCGGCAGAAATGTCTATCGTACACTGACCTGGCCCGTGACATGTGCACCAGTCGTCTGCATCCAAATGTTTTTGTGTCATATTGGACGCAGCCAAAAAAATGCATCTCAGGCACATTCAACAGTCAAAAAGAACCCAAAGACATCATCTGCTGCCACAATTTTATTTTCAAGATTGGATGATAAATCATTGAAAAAAAAATTACGCCACTGGCTAGAAACACCATCCTGACCCATCAGTGTTGCTATGGAAACACTTCTTCCCACTCTCCAGTTGCCCCATGGGTCGCCCCAGTGAGTAAGGGAGCTGCCCACCCCCTTTATCATTGTTAGCTCTGTTATCACTGTTGGCACCGTTAACTGTTAGCAGTGTCAGCACGGCAAATGTGGCAAACATAGTTAACAATGCTAAAGGGGTTTTGTGGCTCAAACTGAAGCCACATACTCACCGGGGCTGCCTGGGAGGAGACGGGAGGTTGGACATCATGTTTTCAAAGCATTAAAATAAAATATAAGGCACAGACATTTACATCACAAAACATTAAGATTTCACCACCTGTAAATGGATAGTGCTTTGAAATGTGGTGCTTAAGCTCACTGAGTCAATGGAGCGCTGGACTTGTACCTTTAGTATAAGTGTTGCTGCTTGTTGATTCAGTATCTTTGTCTTTGATTATTTGCCGTCTAACGTCTAACACTGTTGCTTTTAGTCTGATCCCAGCAAGCACCTCCCTGACCTGGACCGAGTACTTCACCCCGCAGAGGGCCGGCGACAGCAGAGTGATCGCGTCTCTGGACTGTGCCACTCTCAGGCAGGTCTACGGCCAGGCGTCTGTCACCATCGCGCCCTGAGGATCAACGTAGGATCACTGATGCCAGACATCACTCAGCTCACTAACACACTATAAGCCTTTAACGTACTTATCTAACTCTAACTCTATCTAACTCACAGCAGTTTAACAGATGTCGCTTCAGCTTTATGATAACAGTGGTGATAGCTTTAGTCAAAGAAAAGAGAGATCAGTCATTTTTAGAAGTGAAATTTGGTTTAAAAAAAGGGTTATTCAACACATTTTTGAAACATTGACAGTTTACAGGCTGCACCATTATAGCCAAAATGATAATCATGATTATTTTGATCAATATTAATTATTTTTCACAAATTTTCATTGTTTTGGGGGCCAAAATATTTTCATTACACTTTCACATTTTAGTAAATGCTTCCTGCTAATGTGGTCATCTTTGCATTAAAATAAGACTTAAAATTAGGTGCTTCTTCACCTGACATCAGTGCGTCTGACGTGTCTGCAGCAACATCACTTCTTCTCAGCCTTCATACAATCATCATACTGCAGACAGTGTTTATTTCAGGTGGTTTAAACAAGTTAGTTGTGTTGCTTTGCCGTGCAGACAAGTCTCACACACTCTTTGCACGTTATTTGTTAACTCATGAATCCAAAAATACTTCCAAACAAAGGCAACTTGCAGGCTGGCTGTTAATTCAGGAGACGCTTGATTTTAATATGCAGCAGAGTTGCCTACGAGCAGAGCATCCATTTAAAACATCTACATTGCAGTCGAGCATAGTCATTTGATTGTGTGAAGCCAAAATCGTGATTGTAATCAGTGTTGAATTAATTGTGCAGCCCTGGCGAAAAAACAACTGATATTCTCTTTTTTATAGGATGAGCAAGTACACTTTAGGAAAATCTTTGATTGCTACCTTCCGTCTTACTTTAAAAAGTTACTTTCACTTAAAAGTTAGTTACTTTTAACTTAGAAATACACAAGTACAGAGTGAGTGTGGCTGCCTCATTCAATCCTTCACTTCTTCCAGTATATCAAGACACTATATAACATTTTACTCAGTAGTTTTGAGGGCAGTATGTAGGGCAAAAATTTTACAATCAGAGTTCAGACACTCAAATAAAAGGGCTCAAAATAAATATAGGGCAGTGGAGAGTGAAAAGCTTCGGATTTCAAGCAGAGTGTATGTTTTCATTGTAACTTTAAAACTGCATTAATCCATTTTGGCCATAAGGGGGCAGAATTACACAAAAGCAAGCTGACAAGCACAGCTGAAGGCTGACATGTCACAAACACTGTCCCCTGCAAGTCCTACAGACACAGAGCAGCATTATCAGCTCAGCAGAGTTGTTTTCTGGTTACCTGATGCATTAAAGTCCAGTATTCACCCTTGCAACTAAGTTTAAGTCTTCGCTGACTCCTGAGGAAATGATCTGGGTCATTATTTGATGATGTGGTGAGCAGGTCGTGCACACTGCAGCTGCTGGACACACTGAAATAAAACAAACAGTAACTGTGCCATAAAACCAAAACCATGAGTTAAGAGGGGCTAAACGGCTCCGGAAAATATCACTTAATGCAGCTTTAATTTTTGAAATGCCACAGTTATTAAACTTCAGCATCAGTGTCTCTACTTGAGAGCTCCTTCCACCTTTTTATATCGAACTATAACATCTGTTTCTTCGCATTTTTCTGTGTACAAGAATAAATGCAAATATCAGCCAAATAAAAGATTCACAACTGCACAATTCTGTGACGATATGTTCTGTGTGTGTGTGTGTGTGTGTGTGTGTGTGTGTGTGTGTGTGTGTGTGTGTGAGTGACTTGTTTCATTGTGGTGTCTTTACTTCATGAGCAACAGAGACCGCATCAATGATTTGACACTTTTTATTATGGCTTAGATTGGCAGTAAAGATACAAGACAAATAAATCAAAAGCCACTTACAGTACATCTTGTAATCTAAAAAACAAAAGTGCAGCAG
The DNA here is from genome assembly GCA_026686955.1 of Epinephelus cyanopodus. NCBI lineage: Eukaryota > Metazoa > Chordata > Actinopteri > Perciformes > Serranidae > Epinephelus > Epinephelus cyanopodus. The sequence continues at coordinate 13,147,267 of CM048934.1, forward strand.
TAAAGTTAATTCCTGGAGGAGTTGCTTCGCAGGTACCCACGCAGCTTAAGTTTAATTTGTGCTGAAAACTTTGGATGTAAACTGGAGAATAATCCTGAGATCCTTAATAAACATTAAATACTTAACATTTACATGTATATATGATCAAAACTTAATTTTACTAACTCTGTACTAATACTGTCTAATACTGTCTAACTATAAGTTAAAAACCCCAAATATAACTAAGAATCTAAAGCTGATCTTTATTCTCTATACAGTTATACACAGTAACTGCACAGTGTTAAGTACTTAGTGTTCCCCTCATCGTCACTTGAACGTGATGAGGTAGTCCGGGTACGCCTGGTTGTCGTGGAACACAACATGCATGTTGGGACGGTCCATTCTGTCCACCACACTGTCGTAGCGGTCGTGAGGTCCCAGGTCCCTGCGAGGAGGAGGGACCCTCATGTCGCTGTAGCCCACAGTGTAGACACCGGTCAGGACTCGGACCACAAACATTAACTGGTTGCCATTGGCAGCTGGTTTGGAGTAGGTGGGGTGGGCCGAGTAGCTGGCGTCCACTGCAAAGTAGGTTCCATGACCGAATGAAGTTGCTGAGGAGGAAGAGGAGAGAGGAAATTAACAAGACCTTATATGATGAAAATGATCTATATGTTACAAAAGCTACACAGAGTGTTTCTCATCTGAAACTTATGTGTGTGTTACCATGATAAATCACTGTTTATTTAAATTGAGTCTGGCGGGTTTGTTGGTAGAGATTTTGGGATTATTTTTGGTTAAACAAAAAGGTCTATCTCTGTAGGAATCCTCTCAATAATCTTGTCAGACACTAATTACAATCTGAGCCTGTCAGTGTCAAATCCAAACACTTTGAGTTAAAGGTGCCCTGAGTGTTTACATCGTAGTCTGGCCACTGCTCGCGCTCGATACTGGACCAATTCTAAAAAGGTTGTTCCCATTATCAGACACAAAAACATGGCACAATAGGGTCCAGGTTAAAAAATACCCTTGAACTTTGGCATGTTCAATCCATAGACTGTAAAAATAATGGATGTAGCCACCGTGACGTCACGACTGGTTTGTTGACTCCTGTGTTGAAGCCTCAAGTTTGGCATTACAGCCGTCGACATCATGGTTATTCACCTTAATTATACATAACTCTAAGCCTTAATAAAATGTAAACATGAAATAAAAATTCACTTACAGCTGTAATGAACATTGAAATTAGCTACAGAGACCGAAACTCTTTTTATACCAGGCTGTAAACATGTTTGTATCTGCTGTGAAGTCATGCGTGTTAACATGGAGGTCTATTGGGACATGATGCTTTCTAAATCAGAGGCGACGGATGTGATTTGTTCTGAGTGAATAGAAGAAAGTGTTGGAAATAAAAGCAGCACTGTCTGATCCTACGCTGGGGAAGCATTGACTACTTGTGACTGTGAACTGGGGCGAAAGATCTTTACCGTTCTGTCCAGAAAAGCGCCTGTTGAACCCCGTCTTCATGATGGAGTCACAGTTGTCTTGGGTGGTCCCGTGGTACAGATTCTTCTCCCCTGCTCCGCCCGGCCCTTTGTTCTTGTCAGAGATATGCTTCTTCTGCGCTTCGTAGGCGCGTCGCAGATGGATGTTCTGCACGCGCTCGATCTGTCAAGAAACAAAACAAGTCCAACACAGATATTATTCAAAAAATACTAAATGTACGTGCCACACCCTCATGAAAAAGTTCCATCCATGTAGATGAAAGCTGTTAAACTATCAGCCTGAATGTCTGCCGATACTAAAACGCCTCGTCCAGTGAACGTTGCCCACCTTCAGCACAGCCTTGGAGACAGTTCGTTTGAAGTTCCTCTTCACTGCACTGTACTCTGCGGAGGACGGCTGTAGTGGAACCAGCTTCAAAGCTTCATCGGCGGCCATGTTGTCCCAGTACAGAGGCAGAGTGAAGTCTGAAAGGAGTTAGAGGACAAAATGGAGAAGGTCTCTGGTTTTAGATCCCTGGGAAACCACATCAGCGAGGGCCTCAAGTGGACTGTAAAGACTACACTTCTCTGGGACGCTGAGGAGGACAAACCTCTGCAAAATCACTTGAGTCTTTCTGCCACTCTGATAATGGCGCGAAATGATGATCATTTTGATCTTTATCATTCTCAGGTATCAATACTGTGATTGGTTTTACTCTCCAGTATCCGCCTGTCTCTTTTTGTAACATAAAATAAAATGATTTTCTCACCTGGCAGATGCTGAAGTCGCTTCAGCTTCCCCGTCTGTCCAGTCAACGGTCTCGTGGCATCCATCCTTCGCAGATCCACAAACCACTGGTTGCTCTGTGCGTCCACTATCCCTCCGGCTATTTCACCATTCTCCAGGTTGTAATTGGCTGTCTTGGGGACCCTTTCCCAGTTGCCACTGTGTCCCAGAATGCACCAGGCCACACGGGCGTACAGCTCCTCCGCCTCCCTTGCTCTCTTTTCTCTTCTGAGGCAGCCCTGCAGGGAGGTGTTGATCAGCTGCATCACCTTGTTGGCCCCGTCTTTGAGCCCGCTCACTGTTAAGGCGCCCTGGCCTGACTGGTCCTTCTGCACGTACAGACCCTCTGTCTCCACCAGCTGCTTCAGATCCCTCATGTCGTCCTGGGTGAGACCTGCCAGCTCCTCCTTTGTGAAGCTTAGAGTGGAGCACTGACCCTGGTACAGTTCCTCCAGCTTGGCCTTGGCCTCGTCTACATCCTGTCTGGAGAGACCCAGAAACAGGAAGACGGACTGCTGGCTTGAGGAGTTGGTACAGAGGAGCCTTAAGTCTGTGCTCACTGACGAAGGTGGCGGCTGTTGTACAAGAGGTAACGGAGGTGCTGGCACTGCAGGGAAGGTGAAAGGAAACACTCAGTGACAATATCTATGAAAATAATTCTGATGAAAAGAGACGGATCTCAGAGCAGCTATGACAGAAGAAGGCTGCTTGTGAATCACCTCTGTGGATCACTGTGGTGGAAAACCTCTGCATTGCCTCCTCTTTAAAGGCCAAGAAGACATCGATCTTTAACAGGACGAGGCGGATGTCGGTGAGAAAGTTCAGAGGAGTGGACGATGTGGCAGTCTCGACCCCGCGGAGGATGGCACCTGCCACGACACCGGGCTCCAACCCACCGATTCCTGCGCAAACATGGACGTACAATGAGACACTGGTCCCCTGGGCACAAACATGCAGAAGCCCACACCACCTCCTCTACATGAGAGCAAGACACAGACTTTGAGCTGGTTTACCTTGTTTTGTTGTTGGTTTGTGTCTTTTTGTAGTAATCTTGTATTTCTACGTAATCTTTCTGTCTTTTTGAGGCCATTTTGTGTCTCCTAAGGGTATATTTGTGCCTTTTTTGTTCATTTTGTTTCTCTTTGTAGTTTCTTTGCATGTATTTGTTGTAATTTTGTGTCTCTTAAAAGATATTTTGTGCCTCTTTGACAGAAATTTGTATTTTTTTGTGTCATTTTGTGTCTCTTCAATGTGTATTTGGGTCTCTTTGTAATCGTTTTGTATCTCTTTGTTGTTCCTTAGTGTCTTTGTTGTTATTTTGTGTCTTTAAAGGTCAATTTGTGTCTTTTTTTAACACTTTGTTTCTCTCTATAGTGGTTTTGTTTGTCTTTGTGGTCATTTTGTGTCTCTTTGTTGTTATTTTGTGTCTCTTTAAAGGTCAATTTGTGTCTCTTTGGAGTTTCTTTGCATGTTTTTGTTGCCATTTTGTGTCTTTTTGATGTATATTTCTATCTTTTTTGGTCATTGTATGTTTCTGTAGTTTCTCAGCATGTCTTTGTTGTCGTTTAATGTCTCTTTGATGTATTTCTTTTTCTCTTTGTAGTCATTCTGTCTCTTTGTAGTTCCTTTGCATCTTTGTTTTCATTTTGTGTCTTTAAAGGTCAATTTGTATCTCTTATGGGTGTATTTGTGTCTTTTGGACATTTTGTTTCTCATTGTAGTCATTTTGTGTCTCTTTGTAGTTCCTTTGTGTGTGTTTGTTGTCATTTTGTGTCCCTTGATGTATATTTTTGTCTTCTTGGTGTCATTTTGTGTCTTTTTAAAGGTTTATTTCTTCCTGGTGGGCCCGTCCAGTGATCCATCCACATGCTTTAACAATTCAAATGTTTTACTGGCAGAGTTAAAACCAACACTGACTTGAACTTATAAAACTGACATTAAGCTGTGTGTTTTTAAACATCAAGGATGTGCCACAAAATACCTACCAGCATTAATAGCAGGAATGGCGACAGAATCATACATGTATGCTTCACAGTATTCAATGATGCGACACACCAGTTCTTCAGTGAGGACTGGATCCTTTTTGCCACAGACATGAAAAATGGCCCCACAGGGGAAAGATCCAGGTCGAGTTATAACAACATCTCCATCGTTAGGTTGTGCTACACAGGACACAAAAAGGACAAGATGAGTAAGAAGCTGTCAGTGTGTGTGTTGTTCTAAAATGTCTAGCTGGTCCTCTTTTCTTCTCACCTGTTTTAAGTTCAGCTTCCACCTCTGGTCCAGCTACGGTTAAGATGTCTTTGCACACACCGTCTGTGAAATAAAGATATACATTTATAATGGAACAAAACCAAGAGTCTTCATCCATCATTTCAGTGTCTGAAAGTAACTGAGTACATTTACTCAAACACTGTAGGCCTACTGAAGTACAATTTTTACAGTGTACTTGAGATTAGTTTCTCCATTTTATACTTCTTTGTACTTTAACTTGACGCAACTTTTGGGAAGATATTGTACTTTTTACTCCACCACATAGATTATTTGCAGATTCAGATTTTTCATACAAAACATGAGTCAACTAATACATTTTGATGTGATATTAAGATACACAGCAGTATATACAGAAAAGTAGTTATCACTAGCTCCACCTTTACCACACTCTACAAAATAACTCATTGGTTCAACTTGAAAAAAATCAAGGTAACAATTTGAGTCCTATAATCCCACAAACTCATTTATATTAGTATGACCAACATGATTTGCTCTGACCTTGAAAAATTTTATTAAGTTGGACCAACTTAATATTTCTCCAAAAGTTGAGGTGATATTTATAGGTCATTATTTTATTTAACATATTTATTCTAATTTTATTCTACTATGTCTAAAGACTTGATTTTGACCAGCTTCTTAAAATAAGTTGTCAACTGATTACATTTTTTTTTAATTTTAAGCTTTTAAGCTGCACGAGTATTCTTATTTTCTGTATTTTTTATTATATTTTGTTACTAACAATTTTTACACTGTGAGATTGCTACTTTGTAAAATACAGTTCTTAAATACAACATATCTGTGAGGTTATATTTTGAGCTAAAAGCTAATGTCAGCATGCTAACATGTTCAACTGGCATAATGTTTACCATGCTTACAATCTTAGTTTCATGTTAGCTGGCTTTACTACTTAGCAATAAACACAAAGTAAAGTTGTCTTTACACATCCATGACAGTAAAGCAGAGGCTAATGAAAATGTAATTGTAGCCAAAGCAGGTGCGGCAGGGGCCGTCTACCTCCCCCCAAAAAACGCCGGGCCCAGCACTCTTCTTATTTATTTATTTTTTAATTAAATATATTTTTTTAAATCAAACATTTGTATTGTATTTAACAAGAGTATTTAATTGTGAATAACTGATTTATTTTAATTTAATATAAAATTGACCCCAGTTGAGGGTTAGGGTTAGGGTTAGTAAGAGACGATAATAATCTGATTAACTTCGTCTGTCAAAGACTGGATGAAAAAACAGATGGAAGCCGTTGGTGACGCAGTTGTATTATCGAGGCTGTATCAGGATGCTTTCCTGGACATATTCACACTGTTTTTGTGACTCTCTTTGACATTGACTGTCAGAGTTCATCGTGCTTCACGTCGGCTGAAGAGTAAAGACACACCTGAGGAGGACAAGCCAACGTTACCTGGCTGTGCTGGCTGTCATCTCCATGGGAACTACTGAGGATGTGACTGTTCTTCTGTATCAGGTGAGTTACATATTTCCTAAAATGGACTTTTAGCTGCCACTAAGGACTGAAGTATTCCTGTAGGACAATATGTGTATGGTGTCATCAAATGTGAATGCTAACCAGGGTGTGTAAAGGCCCTTTAAAAGTCTCAAAATGTCTTAAATTCAATTTTATAAATATTAGGCCTTAGAAGCTGGTGTGTAGTGTGAGCAGGTGGTGATTACATAACGTTACAATATAACCAATACACAGATAAACAGCATCAATCCGTTATCACAAAAACTAAAACAATGTACCTCACACAACACAGGGACAAGTAGTCACACTATAGAAATGGCATATTGGCGTGACAATATTCAAAACAAGCTCTACCACAACAAGTACAAGTTGAAGAAGGCTATGTGTAAATTGTGTCTCTTCAGTAGGGGTGTGCCTTATCATCTCATTCACGATAATACCGGTATATTTTTTTGATTTATGAAAAATTCATATGATACTGGTGATATTTCGGCTTGCTGACACATGATGTCATACTGTTACCTGTGGCAACAACAAGCATGGCTGAAAACGAAATTATTACCAACTCCACAGTGGTATCAAAAAGAGGAGCAGCTTCAGTAGTGTGGAATAAACTGTGGCGTCCTGAATGTTTTATGAACAGCCCCGGACTTCTCAGACACAGGCACAGCATCTCTCCCTCTCCTCTTTCGTCTTGAAGTGATTTTGGCATAAACCTTTGGTAACGTAAACCGACATGATGCTCGCAGTTTTAAAAACACTACATATGTGAATGTGCGATAATTGTGGTATCATAACAGCCTGTCACGGGTTACAGCGTGATAATTAGAGGATGAATGGCAGAGCATAAAGGTCCAGGTAGAAAAAAAACCCAACTCGATCATTTAGGATTTTATGAAAAGAAGGAAATCACCTATTGATTTATATATATAGTTCCCAGGGTATATTTGTTTGTATTTGTAGCTGTTTCAATGTGTAATTTGTGATAGATCTGAGTTACTGTTGTTGTTCACAGACTAACGAAATGAGAGAACATTCTAAGTTTTACTGAATATGTGAAGGCAAACTGTAAAACCATATCACTTATTTTGTTGCAATTCTATGCTCTTAATAATGTATGTTTTTTTCTAATTTGTCATATTATCAAGAATGTCGTTATCGCAAAAATACCCTGAAATAACATCATATTGTAGGCCCATATCGCCCACCCCTACGATCACGTAGATGTTGAGATATTTTAATGAATAAGTGAAACTTTGCCCTGCTGGTGACACTAGATGAAAAGTCACCAAAGTCATTAGTCATCAGCGCTCACTCACCAATCCCATAATTTGTGAAGTCGGTACTGTTCACCACAACGTCTGTAGTCTCGTTAGTGATGTCACCAAACACCAACTGCAGTTTCACCCCGCCTCCCACTGTCATTGTGATGTTGTCAAGGTCACTGGTGAGGGATCTGAAGATTGCTGAGAGGAAAAGCACCACGACATGTTTCATATTTGTCTGATGTTTAATATGATAGCTGAAAATGAAATTTATTGAATTGAACTGCTAATGAATGAATACTTAAAAACATGTTTTAAGTGTTGCACATTAATGGCTGTGTTTGTAACTAATAGTGGATATGCAGTTTACCTTTGCCTCCCTGGGTCATATTTGAGCTGAGATGCCTGTAGGTGTCATGGTAGCACTGTAAATAAAAGCACCAGCATTAAACACTTCGTCAGCTGTATCTCATGCAGGCACACATCTGACAAACCAGTTTGAATTACAAGTGGTGACAGTCACCTGCTCAGATTCAGGATAACCTGATTTAATGACGATGTGGATGGTGGCGAGGGACCCAGAGGATGCCGACAATCCAAACTGGCGGATGCTCTCAGTCAGCACTTGAATGGCTTCTCCCACTGGGTACTTTAAAATGATGCCTGGTCCAATAACTGGAAAGGCCACCGAGCAAAAGCCATTCTGTACACACAGGTCCAAACACTTCCTGAGCCCGTTACTGAGCGCCTGCAAAACAAAAATCACACATTTTATGAAGTGTTAAATGTTACCCCTGCATTGCTCTCTAAAATGTGTAAAGTAAGTTAATATAGAGCAGATTGGAATTTAAAGATGAACTTACAGTAAAAGAGAAAATTCTGACTGAGGAGAAACTTTACATTCGACTACTCCAAACAGCTATGACCACTTTTGTCCTGCAAAAAAGGTGATTCATGGATGGTGTTGTGGCTCAATTTTTGTCTCATATTGGATGTCAGCAAATAATCCATTGTGCACCTCAAATACTATCTTAGTTTGACATGTATGAAATGTCCCAAAATTAGTCCCTCAGAGTGGTAAAGTCGCCAATATATGGTCAAGGTGGACTGAAATTTGAGTCACGTGCATAATTTGAATTCTACTTGTACTATACATAATTTTGTTGGGTGCTACCAACTGATGCCTGTGAAATAAGGCCAGCAGGAAAGGAAGAACATTTTATTATGTTTGTAAAAAAAATTATATTTACACTGCACTCAATAAATAATATTCCACATTCAGTTAATTAAGTTATTTATTTATTATCTCTTGTTTTGGGATCTAATTGGTCAAAGTGTGACTTTAAGACAGTAATAAATGTGACGTAAAATATTCCCTCAGATAATAGAGATGGCTGTCTTGATGAGAAGTCCAATGGAAGTCGACTAGAACAAGCTTTTTGTGTGTTTTTGTTTTTTTGGCTTGTCTATTTCTTGAAAGTACCTGTGTTGTGTTTAACTTAACTTTCTTAGAAAAAAATGATCTCCTTAAATGTGCTGCCTGACCAAATTTTTTTGAAATGTCGCATGGGTATTAAAGGATCTGCGGTTTCGGGTTGAGTTGTGCATCTTGTGTCGGTGGGTCAGGTCAGGTTGTTGAACTAATAGGTCATATGTGTGAGTGGCTGGCCGGGTGCAGTATTAGCATGTCACGTTTTCAGTTCCGGACCGAGGTCTTTAAAATCAGCCCCGTGCAGGACTCTGCCTTGAGCTCATTCTCCGCCTTCACCCATAGTGTTTTCTCTCCAACACTTCTGAATCCACCAAGTATTTCACTTTACCTTCACACTCTGTCCCAGGACTCCATCCCATGGCATGCACTCGATGAAGAAGAGCTTGGAGCAGCCCAGAGATGGAGGTGCATCAACCAGCAGAACATCACCCGGAACGACGGTACACTTTGCTGCCACCGACTGAAACTTTGAATTGATTGCTTTCCCGGCTTTACTCATCAAGCATTTACCAATTTTAGTAGAGGCCAGCTGCTTGTTGAGCATGGGGACCACCAACACGTTCACCTGTGGAAGTAATGGGAAATAATATCAATGTGAGTGGATGTACTGCAGCTGTTTTACTTTGTGTGAAGGAGAACAGAAATTTTCAAACCTGCTCATCCACCAAACTTCCAATCCTCATCTCCAGACATGTCTTGTTGATCGGCTTGCTCCCTGCAGTTTTGCTGCGTGCTCTTGGCGGGGGGGTGGGTCGGGTTGCGTAGTTGCTCAAGACCGGGTTGCTGATGGTTTGTAGTTTATTGTTGACAGCTGCGGAGTACACACTTTGCTGCTCCCTGATAACAACCTGGCAGGAGCTCTCTACTAGCTCCTTTTGCATTCTACCCTCTGCTTGGAAGTACCGCTGAGCCCCCGGACCATCTAGGATCAGAGTGTCTGATGTCAAACTAGCTAGAGCTGAGTGCAGTGCTTCATGGGCCTCCTTGACCTGACGCCTGGGACCGCACACAAGCACACAAGGGTCTGGAAAGTGCGAAGTTTTCAAGGTCACCGTCGTGTTCTTCATGCCAATCAGGTCTGTGATTTTATCAAAACAGTCAAGCAGTTCAGGACGTGGCAGGTTCAGTACTTCCTGTGCGACGACTTGATTCATCTGGAAGTCGTCCAGAACCTCTTTGAGCTTGTTCACATTTTCACTGTGGCCCACCAGTCGTACTTTGCTGCCTGCGGTTCCACTGAGTCCCGGGATGAAGCTGACCTCCACTCTGAGCTCTCGACAGTTTGCTGCATCCTTGGCTCTGTTGAGGATTTCCTTCAGTCTGTCCAGATCTGGCGGTACAGCTGCAGTTCCCTCCAGCGGCACGTTGGTCAGAGTAAGGTCTTTCTGCACTGCTGCCTCGGCCTCATTCAGGGCGTCAGAGGACAAACTGGACAGGACGAGGTCTGACCCCAGCTCTAGGAGAACAGGATTTCTGAAGATCTGCTGGAAGCGAGCCTGGTACTTTGTGATGGCACCACTGGATGTTAAAAAGCTTATTAAAGGTGTGCTGAGATTAACTCTCTTTTCTTTCACCTTTTTGATCAGCTCATCCAGTTTCGTAGCTCCTGCCTTCACGTCCCCATCAGGGCCCTCCAAGATGATCACGGCGCTGCCTGTGAAGACTCTGAGTTCTGGGTAGTGTGCAAGCATTTCTCGACTAAACTCATCCTCTACCAGTTTGAACTGCTTCTCCACAATTGGTATTTCCTTCCGCATCGGCATGCTCTTTTCGAGGATGGCAATCCTCTCGTTCACGGCCTCAGCTTCTCCCACAACCACAGCGTAACCGCCCTCTGTGTACACTTTGATATCGTCGCTCGCAGAGTAGAGGTCCTGCAGTAATTTTTTGATTTTTTTTGGCTCGACCACATGAAAGCAGATGTAGCTCTCTGTGAGACCAATGAAGACGCGATCCACTTGCATTTCCCATTTCTCTGCAGCGCCAAAAGCTCCCCCAGGCCCCTTCTCAATATCCCCCCTAACCACTGCCTCCTCCTCATCAAAATCTAACTCGAACACACAGCCGATAGAAGAGAGCTGCTTCTGTAAGACTTTATTTGCTTTAGGGTTGTCTCTCAGGAAATACAGCAGGAAAATGTCCAGTTTGAAAATCTTCTCAAGGCCTTTTGTGTTTGTTTTTGTGAATGTCTGAAGAAGAAAAACAAAAAATATTTTATAGTAATCTTAGTGTATTAGTAACATCCTGTAATCAATGGATTACAAAAAGATATAAAAACTGTGATAGGATCATGAGCACTGTTATTATCAGATGTTGAATATGCTCAGTAATCCCCCTAAACTGGTTCGACCACATCACTTGGCGCAAAGTTTGGGGCGTAGTGTTTACTGTAATCATGAAACGTTGACAAAAAGCCTCTGAGGCAGCGTTCACTCACCTGTGATTGACTTGTCGACGGCTGATCGGTGGTCTGTGACGATTCAGTTCGGCTTACTGTCAGACGTAGCTCCCCACAAGGAAGGGAGAGGTTATGGAACTTCCTCTGCAAAACTCTTTCCTGGTCTGTAAGAAAACAACATCATCCAAGTTCCCAGGAAAACCTCACATTTAAACTAAAAACTACAAAGTATATTCTACCTTCAAGAACTCACCTTCTTTGTCTTTAAAACATATTTTGTAGATGTCGCCTCCAGCCTTTTCAACCGTTCCACAATCCCCTCCCCCAGAGTCTCGTCTCTTTTGGAAGTGCCTCCGGATTTTCTCCCTCTCTCTGTCTGTCAGATGTCTTGCCTCGAAGAACAGCGGATACTGGTATTCGTCCATTTTTACCTACAGTCCTTCAAAACTTTAAATAAGCACAGCGCTTCTCAGTATGCCAACATGCCTCGTGAGCTGTGTTGTCTGAAATACCTGTGTGTACTTTCACTTTCATTTATCTCTCTCTCCTTTTTTTAACTTCCTTGTTACTCTGTATTTGCATATGGACACACCCTGTGACATAGTTCATGCTGAGTGTTTAAGGGCATTTCCCTGGTTTGTCCTGTTGGGCAGAAACTATCGTCAGTGTTACAGTAATGTAGAGATAATCAGCCCCTCCAGGATCTCGCGGCAAAAAAAAAACTTGAACCCTTGAATCCACGGACAATTTTGTCAGAAATTGCGACAAAAATTGCAGCATTTTTATGTGATTTTTTTTTTCCGCAAATGACAAAAATTGCAGCTAATGATAAAAGGAGAAAAAAAAAATGTGATTTTTTTTTTTTAAATTCTACCTCCCAAAAAAATAAGTCATGTAATCACTTGCTATAATAATCATACTGAATATTACAAAAACAGCTGCAATTGTTTTTTATAGTTCTCTTCTTTAGTTTTATTTAATTAGTTTCAAAACGTGGACTCCAATGATGTTGCAAAAAATCCTGAGTGAATATTGTGGCTCTCAAACCAGACAATGTGACTATAAAACAACATGTAAGCTACATCTTCTGTAAACATAACATTTTGATACATCAACACATACTGTATGTATTTAAACACTGCAAATTCTTATGTCAACACAGAGCATTTCTCCATACTGCAAAAACGCGGGAAAATCGCAGGACTTTTGACAAATTGCAAGCCCCTCAAATATTGCGGACTTTTGTTGAATTGGTGTTAATTATTGCGATCGCAAGATTGCGATTTTCATGCGGGACTGGATAATGGTATTATTCCTGTTTTTATATACGAGGCTCATATAAGGAAGAGGATTTTAGCAGTTTTGGTTTTGCCAGATAAATCCACCACACGTGAGTTAAAGGTCCAGTGTGTTAGATTTAGGGGGATATATCAGCAGAAACTGAATATAATATAATAAGTGTGTTTTCTTTAGTGTATAATCACCTGAAAATAAGAATCATTGCGTTTTTGTCACCTTAGATTGGGTCGTTTAAATCTACATAGAGAGCAGGTCCTTATCCACAGAGGTCACCATGTTGCACTGCCATGTTTCTACAGTAGACCAGAACAGAAAAACCCAACACTGTCTCTACATAGGACCATTAACATTTTTGCGTCGGCCATCATAGTTCGCACCAACTCTGCAATGAGCAGCATATAAGAAACACTGATTTTTTAATGTGAAACTGCTTTATTCAGTGTTTTTACTAGGGGTGGGAGGGAAAAATCGGTACAACTTGGTATTATGATATTTTTGTGTGGCTATAATATATCGTCACATCGACGGCGAGTATCCATTTTTTATTGTATAAATTATTTACATGAATACAAATTAAACTTTGGTAGTTGAGAAGAATAATCCCATCAGTTGCCTTCTCAGTCTGCTAGATACATTTTGCTGCAATAAAAATCACTGAACTAAGATGAAAACACTGACAACTTTATTTTATTAGATAATACAGATGTCGACAAAGTTTTCCTTTGGGGACAAAATTTGCAGTTCAAAAAAGCTAATACATCACAATGTATTTTATTGCAATTCTCAGCATATCACAACATGTTTAGAACCGCAGTAATATTGTATCATGACTTAAGTACCGTGATAATATTGTATTGTGGGGCCTCTGGTGATTCCCAGCCTTATTTTTTGTCAGTTTTAATCACCTGGTCTGTTTGTTTTGGAGAGGAAGACACCTCTAATAATATAATTCAGTTTCCGGTAAAAGGAAACTCAAACTTGGCACATGGGAAAAGTTTCAGCTGGTTATAATTCTCACCACTAGATGCCACTAAATCTGACAATTTTAACATTTATTTTGTTTTTTCAAACAATATTTTCATTAGGTTTTTCACATATTTCACACATACCAAACAACAAAGTAAACCTCTACAGTACCTCACATATTTAAAGAACGAGAAATGAATAAATAAATAGCAACAAACAAACAAGCAAAATAAAACAATAAACATATCAGACTAAAAAAAGACTAAATGAAAGACAGTAACAACATAAATACACTCTACACACAGCTGTTTCATAGTGATTGTGTACCTTGATGACCACATTTCTTCATCATTTATTTTGTTAATGTAAAGAGTGCAATAAAAACAGTTCCATGTGTATCACCCAGATCCTCAGTAAAAGGTGAAGTGCTTTAATTTAGTTCCACTTTCATTTACTGAGAGTGGAATTTATTTCCATTTACTTCCCCATATTTACTACACTGGGTGTTTGTGTATGTAGACATTGCAGACAAAGAAGTAGTCCAGCCATAAATACAACATGTCACTGGTTAGTCTCACTGCACATGACGCATGATTTAATGATGATGATGTTGATAAAGTCGATGATGGAGAAGAGATTAATGATGTCTTTATATATATTGGTAACATGTAATGATGTTGACACCAGTTATTTTGGTTTATGTTTGTTTTGGGCATTGTAGGACTTAGACGTAGAAAAATGACAGAAAATGAGGAGGGAGAAACAGAGATGGTTTGTGCTGGTTCATGTGTTGTGATTTGAAGACTCAAAAAATAGCACACACATCCAAAAATAATAAATGCTGGATGCTGAACAGAAGAACAAATACAAAAATACAAAAACAGGTCCTCACACCAGAAGCTGCTCCTTTTAGCAATTTTAATCGTATCACCACATGTAACATTTCAGGCACCAGCCCTTCATCAGACATGGACAAAATAAGAAGACACACCTCTGTATGTACAACCAATAGTGGTCACCCAACAGATCATGTGATAACACATGTAGCTACACAGAAACCAGATGCAACACACTACAAAAGCAGTACAAAATTACACCATAGGAACACAATACATTTACAAAAAAAAAACAACAGATTTACAGAAAAAATATATTTACAAAAAAACATTCACAACAGTATACATTCACAACAAAAATATCAATTTACAGAAATATTCTCACAAAAAAATATATTTACAAAAAATATATATTTACAATAGTATATTTTTAAAAAAATACATTTACAAAAATATATATTTACAATAGTATATTTTAAAAAATACATTTAAAAAGATATTTACAAGAAATACATTTATAAAACACATATTTACAAAAAATCAATTTTCAAAAAAAATACATTTACAAAAATATATATTTACAAGAATATAATTACAAAAAATGTATTCACAAAAAATATGTTTACAAAAAACACATTTTCAAAAAATACACTGAAAAATAACATATTTACAAAAATAAATATTTACAGACATATTTTCACAAAAAATGTATTTACAAAAAATACATTCACAAAAAATACATTTACAAAAAATTTACAAAAACATTTTCACAAAAATATATATTTACAATAGTATATTTAAAGAAATACTTTTACAAAAAATGTTTACAATAAATACATTTACAAATAACATATTTACAAAAAAATACATTCAAAAAACATTTACAAAAACTACATTTGCAAAACACATATTTACAAAATACATTTACAAAAATGTATATTTACAAAAATATAATTACAAATAATATGTTTACAAAAAATGTATTTACAAAAAATACATTCATAAACAACTTATTTACAATAAACATATTTACAAAAAAATCTTTTACAAAGAACATATTTACCAAAAATACACTGACGAAAAGGCCAGCAGTGCCTACAGTATCATCTTCAAAGATTATATTTTTTGGGCTTCCTGCCTTTAATGGACAGGACAGATTGAAATGGGGTGAGAGAGAGAGAGTGAGGGTTGAGATGCAGCATAGGGTTGCAAGCCGGAGTCGAACCTGCGACCGCTGCAGCGGAGCATCGCCTCTGTACATGGGGCGCTGGCACTGTTCACTGCACTACCGACGCCCCCCTACAGTATCATCTTGAATATCACATGACTGAAACACTGGGTAAAAAGAACATTATAATGACATGCAAATTCATGGTGAAATTGTAGAAGATGATGTTCTTATAATTCATATGCTTTTGAAAACCAAACAGAGAACTTACAAGAAGCTCTGGTGTTAAACTGAAATCATGTAGCATTGCCACCAAACGCCACTAGATGTCCTACTTAGACTGAAAACTCTACTGATGCACTGACAACAATTAAGCAGCAGCTCTCAGCCTCAAACACCCCAATAAAACATGTACAAGACATAACATGTTATATCCAGTTACTTTCATTCATCTCTGTTCATGGGAAACTGTGGTTCATCTTGTTTTGTCACCTTGCAGGAGTTTGATGTTCCTCTGACTGTGCGTGCTTAACCAGTAATTCGGTTTTATTATGTCCACAGTTAATTGCTTTCACATGTAATAATCACTGGGGATTATCAGTACATCTTCAAACAAACAACTTAGAGCATGTGTGGCACCATGTCCTCAACTCAGGGTCAACTTTTTAGCTTTTGTCAGAGCTTTTAGCAGCAAATGGAGCTGATGTGTAGGAGGCCATTCACACCGAAGACCATCATTGAACCAAGAAAGGATTTGCAATCTTCCTCCCACATTTGGCATATCAGGTCAAGTGATGACAACTGAGTCAGATTCTTTTGCTGATCAAGAGTGGGAGACATAGTTCAAAGCTTGGATTTTCAAGATAATTTCACACACCTACTGCTCCCACGAGCCACTATGAATGTCAAAATCCTGACTGTGTTCAGGGTTGCACTGAGTTTCGGTGTTTCCCTTAGAATTTTTTTTCCAGTGTCACTGCTGAAGTGCATCGTCTTCTGACACAAGGAGGGTTGTAGACATACTTGTACACAGCTGCAGATGTGGAAGTCTTTCAGTCCGTGTTGTGACACTAACATTGCTTGTAAAAACAATTGATGACTGTTAACAAGTCGAGTTACCCACATGAAAGTTGTATCCAAGTAGTTCAGTAGGTTTTTGAGTAATGACATCAAAACCCTAACTCCAACCCAGTTGCAGGATCGTCCTTTCTTTATGCCACCTTTGCATTTTTACACAGCACCAAACAATGGCAGTATCATGACGCTGCAGTGTCAGTGACGTTAACATGTCACAAACAATCATTTACCGTCACTGTTATATGGCGGCTGATCCCATCCACTGCTCTGATGGTAACAAGCTCCCAGACCTCATTGTTTTCACAATTTTCAGCCATTTTTGGCTGATGCTCGGCTTCTTTGAGTATGCTGCTAACTGCCATATGCTACTTTTTTAAATGTCCCGCAGTGGGTCGCACGCATAACACGTCATCAAAACGTCACACCTGTGCCACCCGTGATCCTTTGCTGACAGCGGTCCTGTTTACACAGACACCGTTTAGCCGCTGTCTCCATCTCCGATGCCGCCTTAAATGTGAGACAACTCAACCCCATTCAGTGATTCAGTGATTGTGAGTTATGGCCCTAGCAGGTGTCTTCCGTCGATCACTACCAGTCAGCATGGCAGCCAACACTGACACCGCTGTGGCTTTGGTGGCAAAGAAAAACACCACATCTCCACCGCATTTTTATATTTTTTGTGTTATAATGACGTTGTTTTAATATTTTGCATCACATGCAAAACTCAGCTGCAGTTTCTGTCACTAACTTTTAACCTGCAAAGGCGGCAGTGCCACAACATTGTAGGAATTTATGAAAGCCCTTATGAACATTTCAATAGTTACACATTAAAACAATATTTATTTGCAATTACTCTATTGAATGACCCCGAGGCATGAGCAAACGGGCTGTGTCACTTCGGATTAAAGAGATGTGCCCTGTCACTGTCAGGGCACCCTCCGCTGAGAAGAGAGAGCGTAGAGTGCCCTGTCGGAGAGGAAAGGAGAGGAGATGGATTGTAGGTCTGTTTGTAAACGGGCCTTCTCTGACAGTCATGTATTTCCCCAAGAAACATCTCTTAATGCACGATAGAGTGCTGTTTTATTTTTGTTTTATTGTGTTTTGGTTTTTTTTAAAATCGCCTTGGTATCCAGCAAATCGCCTGGCAACCCTCCAATCGCCAGTATACGACTTGATTGCTGATCGTCCCAGGCCTAATTAAGGGACAGTCTGAAAGGATTTTTTTAAGACTGGCAGACCCTGCTTTCCTGACATGATTCGGACCTGAAAGAGAACCTTGACAAGCAAGTCCTCAGAGTGTTGGGGTGTCCTGTTGTCCAGAGGCAGAAAAGGGCAGTGGTTGCTTCCGAATATAGGGTTTGACCCTGGCTTGGAGGTGGGAAAGAAGAAGAAGAAGAAGAAGAAGAAGAAGAAGAAGAAGAAGAAGAAGAAGAAGAAGAAGAAGAAGAAGAAGAAGAAGAAGAAGAAGAAGAAGAAGAAGAAGAATATATACTTTATTAATCCCTGAGGGTCTGCCCATCGTCAGGCACACAGAGTAGTTGAGGGTTCAGTGCCTTGCTTTTCCCTAGGTGCAACTACTAGCCAGGGAAGAGAAGACAAAATGTGTTGTGTGGGAAAACTTGTTGATGTTGAAAAAAGGTGACAAATCCTGGTGTTTTTCATTTCTACAATAGTGTTCTACAGCTGCATTGTTTACTCAGAACGTGAGCTTGTTCTTACCTGTACAAGCTGGCATCGACACAATGTTTTCAGTAGTGATAGACAGGTCTCAATGCATGCCTTCCTACCACAAAACCAAGACAAGCTTAGTCAAGGTTCGGTGCCAGTAAACTACCCTGAGATGTTTGGCAGTGACAAAATAACAGCGATAGCGGTTTTAAAAGGTTGCCTCAGTGCCAATGTTTGGTTTTTTTTGTTCACTTAAATAAACTGAGCTGAGAATAGAGAGAGATAAGGTGGAGACACATCACAGGCGCTTGAGGGCACTTGGTCCAATGGCATTTTCATCTTGGAGCACTTGGGTTGACCTGAGGGAATTTGGCCAAACCAGCGCAGCAGTTTGGGGCAAGCTAGGGCACTTAGGGTTACTACAGGGGCATGTGAGATGACCATTTTGGGGGCGCTTGAATCAGCCAGAAGAGGAGGTATTTGAGGCCCCTGTCCTCCTTTCCCATGATGAGTTTTTCCTTAAAAACCTGCTGCATATTTATTTTTGACAGGATGGCTCTTCTCTGTAAGGGAAATTCATTATCATAGGATTTCTGTTTTACTCTGACTCATGTTGCTCAGGTTTAGTTGTGTTTCAACTGTAACTGAAGCCAGAATTTCAAATAGCTTCACCTAAAAATGAAAAAAATATTATTAAGATATTACAATGCGAGTTCTGATAACAGCACTCTTAAAGTGATACAGATACCATTAAAGTACTGCCGTCAAAATAATCCTTCCATATTTTATATCAGTGGTTCTCGAATGGTGTGATGCCAATCCAGGTGTGCCGTGGGATTTTGTGATAACCACACATTATTATGGCGCTATTTAACTAGTCCTTTACAAAACAGTTATGGATTAATTTTTTATTGACTATATCAGTATGTTGTGTGCACCCGTTTGTTAATAAAGAGGCAATCTCTCGCTGTTGTGCAAAGATACAAATACAGGTGTGCCTTGGCCACAGAGTCTGAAAACCACTGTTTATATATATATATATATATATATAATTTTATCAGATGCCACAGGCGTCTAGTTTAGCCAAGGGCTGCCCCTTGAAAGTCAGAGATTGGAATAGTCAGTCTGAGACCCCTCAGCTAAGGTCGAGTCAATTCAAGCAGCTGTTTTTTGTTGTTGTCTTTTAGTAATCGGTGTGCCAGACTTGAAATATTCCCCGAAAAACACATTGCCTTACATTTAAATATTTAGGAGAATGGTATTTTGGGCATGACACCAACAACACAGTAAATGAGCAAGAACGTCATTTAAAACCCATTTTCATATTTCACACACTAAACAAAAAACACCCTCTGGCTGTTCTCAGTTGACTCAGGATGAAAGTATTGCAAGTACTTTTCCAGGAAATATAAAGCAGGGTAAAGTGACAGTAGTGATTATCACCAGCTTAATGCCACTTAGTGTTTGTATTGATATAGAGACATAAATATATTTCAATAAATGAATAGATGAAAAACTTTGAATATCACTTTTATTAATGCTTTTTTTTTTTTAAATTTCAAAGATAAGCGATCATTCCCGTCAGAAGCAAAGATGAAGCAATTGATATGATTGAAAGACAAACAGCATGTCTCTTGGCTGACAACAGTATTGAATGACAACAGGATTACCTCCCACACTTGTAGACGCATGCACTTAAAGCTATATGTCACTTAACAATGCTGACAGTTATCTGGAAGGCCTCCCCATCGTGTTTGCTGTAAATCATAACCGATTTCACAAGGTTACGTAATTGTCATACTACAAAGCAGGGTTGCACAATAAAGCCGTCCCTTTATGCTTGAGAAAGCAAACCAAAACAAACTGTGGTAAAACACTTTTGGTATGTTGCCCTTAGCTGTAATGATTTGCTTGAGGTGATAAGTTGTAAGTCAAATGAGTGTGGTGCGTGTAGTGTGCGCAGGTATGTGTGTGTGTGATGCAGTCTCATAGTTCACAGGTCAGAATGAGGAGTGTGGCTTGAATTTAATTCCAGTCATACCAGGAAGAGAGCCATGTGTCATGTCTGCTGAGGTGTATGCATCATTAAAGTTATACATACACCTCATTAATACTGACTCTTGCAGCACGCATACTCTAAGCAGTTACAGTCAGTTACATCAAATAACAAATGTTCATTGTGTTAATTCTCTCTGCTTTCTCTCTCAGTTCATGTTTTCTTTCAATTGTAAAACAAAACAAATTAAAAAGACAATTTTGGTCGAAATTTGATTTGAAAAGTATTAAGTAATTACCCTTTAAATTCAGAATGCTGTCAAGATGGATGGCTACAAGCCAATAGTGATGCAGTGTTAAGAATTTGTAATACCGTGACAAAAAAAAGTCAAACTAATGTCTTATTGATAGCTTTTTCTAGAGCTTTTTAGCTCCGCATGCCGTCTTCCTCAGCAGAGTTTGCTCATCTGTCAAAGATGAATCCCATACATGACCACCTGCTATCACATGACCAAAGCTCCATTCATAGGTTATACGTTATTAGCACATCATTAGCATTGCTCTTAAAATACACAATATCACCCAGGAGAGATTGGTCTGGATGTTGGACGTATAAAATGATACAATCATTTTATACGTCTCACATGGAACAAGCTGCAATATATCAAGTCTAGTCAGTATATTGCCCACCCCTTCCTCTACATAGTTCTACACAGAAGTATTTGTTCATGTTTATTTTAAAAGTACAGAGACAAACTCACAGACTAATTCCCACATTTCATTTCACTTGCTGTGCTTGCCCTTAGATGGACTTTGAAATGACAGAAGGATGCTGAATAGTGCAATCACAGTGCAGAACAATACAGAGGTTTTTTGGCTAGCACTGCTGAGAAGTGCATGATCACTCGATTGATAATAATCCCAGCTGTAAAACATTTGAGTTCCACAGCAGAAAGAAAGAAAGCCCACTATCTTCATTCTCTGCAGTTTTGAACAGTCATTGGGACTGAGTGCCAGTACAAATATTTTAGACCACAGCAGCAGCACGCACTGGGACAATAAAATGTCTCAACACTATCCAACAGTTTTTGATTTAGTTTTGTGCATGTGGCCCCTGCTCTACCAGGTGAGCCCCAGAGTTATGTGACTATTTAAAATAAAGTAAAGGTGTGCTATTAGGATGACCATGCACTGCAGAGAAATCCTGAATTAATACACAAGACACCAGAGGTGGATTTGACAGATTCTCAAGGACAGAGATTTTTATCGCGACTCATGAGCTATGGCATATGGGAGTGTGTACAAATCATGAAAAATCTGCAGCATTGATAAAGACAATAGTGCTTCTAAGAGCAAACATGACTCAACAAAGCCCTGAAAGAGTAGGAAGCCTTTAAAAGGAAGTATCAAGTGACAGGGTCAATTCTGTGGAAAAGTGAACAGATTATGAAAACTGGAACCAGGGTGGGAAAAGAGGAGATTGGATCGTTTTCAACGACTTCTCAGGAAAAACGTGTTCATGCAGCTTTGCTTATAAAAAGGAGATGCGGAAAACATGGGGCTCACAGTCCTGCACACAGCACAGAGAAACTCTCAAGTCTGAGGAGAGGATATCACTACAGTTTGTGACGCATGGGATACAGGGGATTCTGCAGATCCTGTTTTTAAAGATCATTCCCTAATCTCTACCATTTAAGACAAGCATGAATACTGCAATCCAGTGCATGATCCTCCTGGCCTGCGCCGTCACCTGCAGTTCAACAAGTAAGTGTGCTAATTTATTGGATCATGGAAAGCTTTTCTTGTTGTATTTCTGCATTTATGTGGCTTTAAATGAGCTAAACTGACTGACAAACATCTCCCTCTTGGCCTTGCATATCAGGAAAATATGAAAACTGTTGCAATTCCACAGATTATTTATTGTCTTCAATTTTCCAGCTATCATCGACTGCCGGTGTTTAAAAACAAGCAAGTCTGTGAGGCTCTCTCTCATCCTTGATGTTGATGTGTTCGATCCTCGTCCACACTGCAACAAGAAAGAAATCATGTGAGTATCTGCAATAATGTGAACTAATGTTCCACACAGTTGTGTTTTTTAGTGTTGATTTTTATGTGACAGTAATCTGTAAGTGTTGCTCAGAGTTGTTTTGCATTAAGGCTTTCTCTTTCTCCTGCAGTGTCAAATATAAAAACAAGACCTCAGAGTGTCTTCAACCCGACACAAAATACGCCAACGCAATCCTGCGAACAATACAGAAGTAAGTACAAATACCAGCTTCTCTTGACATTGTTCAACACAGTGTGAACTAATACTTCTGCAGTTAGATGACTGTCAAACAAAAGTGCACGAGAGGGTAGAGGGATTTCATATTTTTCTGCAAGCAGAGGTCAGCAGTCACGTAGCTTTGCTCTGACATCAGGTCTACATCACTGTCATCGTGCAGGAAAGATAGAAGAACTAACGTTCAATTTATCCTGCGACTGCTGGAGTAGAAGCAGCTGATACAGAAGGAAAAGAGGCTCCCAATGACCACGTCTTGCGCACTTGAGTTAAAAAATAATCCGGTTTACTTAAGAGCCAGGGTTCCTAATGAAAGGGTCGATATGTCCTTAACTCTTTACCCCATGAAATTATTTGAATAACAAAAACTAAATGTGATTATAAATGGATGTTACACTCCAACAAACTACATGAAACATAGACATGTCAGTTATCTCTAGAAACCTTTAACAAAAATTATTATTATAAATGGATAATGAGGTATTATTACAGGTTGCCAGGTTTGTAAACAACAGACACTGGAGACGAGATGTCAAGAGTCTTTTGTGGTATAGTAGTTTAAAATATATATATATATATATATATATATCATGAATCCTCTCTTCTGTGTCCTGTAACACACTGTAACAATCTCCGTAAAGCATTTTTAGCTCTACATGCTGAAGTAATTAGTCAATTAGGATCCATTGTCGTGGTGGACACACGGGTTCCCTGATTCAGCAACGTCCTGTATACTGTATGCATGTACTATATGTGCTCTCCCTCTTCTTTCTTCCGTCCCTGGATGATGTCCTGCCTGACATCGTAGTTTATTTTTACTTCGCTCCCGGCTAAACCCATAGCCTGAAGTTAACATGACTTAACATAATGACTGCCAATAAAATAGCTCAGTCAAAAACTTTTCGTTAAGATGAAAAAAGTTGGCCATCACTTTTTAAGTGCATCACGAGCATTGAATGAAGTGCGTCAAAGTATTGGGAATAAAAAATAGCTGAATTACAAGCAGATGAACCTTCATTTTAGGGTGTCACAAGCTAACTGTTTCAGAGGATTGAAATTTCAAATTAAATGTTAAGCATGGTATCCTTTCTTTACAGGCAGAAGGCAGACCTTGCTGCTAAGATGAAGGCCACCAGAATCAAGACGAGCACAGAGCCAGCCGCAGTGTCGGAGACAGTGTCGGAGACAGTGTCAGCCACAGCGTCACCCATAATAATGGCAACAGCATCATAATGCAAACATGTTTATCATCCTTACAGTTAAACCAAGCTATCCATCTTGTACACCTTCCCAAAGTAACGGTGTGGTTGTTGTAGTTTGTGTTTGTTTCTGCAAAATCAAACACGAGTGCTACAGCACCAAAACAAGTAAAACTGTTTCACTTTACTTGTGTTGAGCTTTGCACACTGGCAGCGAAAAGATGTAATAGTGTGATATGGTTAATACTCCAGCAGACGTAACTGAGCATTGGCACATTTGGGAGACAGTTTGTAAAGCCAGAGATGTGTCCTTACGCACAATATTTATGTGAGCAAACAACGTGCATGTAAACTACGAGGTGTGAATTATGCGCGGTGATGAGACAGCCGTACGGTGAATGATATCGTATACATCCACACTACTGTGCTCTTATTACATCCTGTAGCAAATAACAGTCTGTTTGTGATGTCATTCAAGGTGGCAGATTAATAATGTGAAGGTCAGTAATGACTCTCAATGCGATGGTAAATGTGAACTGTGTTTCTGTCTGTGGCTAATATGTTAAAGCATCACTTGTTTATCTAAATGATTCTATGTATATATACATCACACTGTATGTGTGCCGTGTTTGTTTTTTTGTGGGGTGAAATCATGATGTACAACTCTGATCCTTGACATGTGACACTGTTGACAGAAAACAGCAAAACCAATAAATGCGGGGGTTGTAAAAACAGCTGACATCTTGGCATTTTATTTGAAATTAACACACTCAATGAAATGATAACAATGCAGTCATCTTCTAGACGGCTGCATTGTTATCAGTATTTGCAGCATACATTTTCAAGGTGTACTTATGCACACAGACTAAGGTGCACCTTTCAAAACACAGTTACAAAGGACTTCACAATAAAATTGGACACATTTAACCCTTTGAAACCTGAGCACACTGGCTTGATAATTTAATTTCTATGTGTGCACTTATTTTAATATATTTAATTTAATGTCTATTTTTAATACCACTGTGTTGTTGTTGACGAGGGGAAGTGTGATTGTTTTTTGTCTTTTATGAGCTGCTGGACAGCTGAATATCCCTAAATAAATGAAGTTCTTTCTATTTTATTTGATCTTTTCTAAAAAAAAAAAAAAACATGGCAAGAATGCAGCGAGCAACTTAACTAGAAATGACCCAAAATTAGCAAAAAAAAAAAAAAAAGTAAAAATTTATAAGTAAATTACCCAAAAAATAGCAAGAAGAGGAGAATAAAACAACAACAACAATAAACAAAGAAATGATGTGGAAAAAGGGCTAAAATTTGAAAAATGCATACAATACATACATATAATAATTATAAATATATTTTTCCGGACATTTATTCATTCATACATTTTCCGTAACAGCTTATCCTGGTTTTCTGGACCAAAAAAAATCATTTTCTAGGAGTTTTCCGTCTTTCTCTGTTTTAATAATTAATATTTAGTTCATTTTCTCATCAGCTTTTATCAGTTTCTTGCCCATAACCGTTTTGTTTTTTGTTTTTTGCCATTTGTGTTTTCGATTTGCTCAGGATTCAAAGGTTTAAATGCTTGTGAAAGGCATCTGAAAGCAGTGAAACTGATGCCATTGGCCTCGTGAAGGACCTCTTCAGAGGTTAAATACCTGGGTTTTTCCACACCAGTTTGTCAGACTAGTTCCAGCCCAGTCAGACAAACATGAACTGATGAAGCCTCTTGAATAAGAGGTGAAATGTCTTCAAAGACAAAACTAAGTCCAGCTGTGTTCGATTCAATTGCCTTGAGATCAATTAGAAAACTTAACTGAAGGACAGAGCCAGAAACTACTCAACACTAAGGGATCCCAAGTCTCCTAACTCCCTTCCTCATTTTCTTCACTTGCATCTTGTCCTTGCGTCATCATAGTCCCTCCCATCAGTGATGCACCCAAAGACACAAAGGAACCATGCGAGGAGCAGGAAAATGGGGAACTGTGATTTATAGAGAAATGAGATGTTCCTCTGAAGCTTCACGTGAAGTGACATCTGTCTGTAATGACGTCTGCGGCTGATCACAGCTGGATCAGCTGTCAGTCTGCTTCAGCAGCTGGTTGTGTCTGCATACGTGTGCCAGTACTACTAAAGACAGTTATTAGTGGCAGAGCTGCAGTATTTTTCTCTGTTTCTGAAACACCTGCACACGAATTTAAACACTCTGCACTCTGTATTTAAACAGAATGTTTTTACAGTATTTATTCATTAATTACACCTGTATTTATTGATATTCTAATTGCTCATTAATGATTTAATAACCCAGAATGTCATTATGATGTCTTTTAAGCACCGGAAATAATTTATGAGGCCAAATGTTTCATGGAAAATTGAAATTCTGTAACTTGTTAATCAGCAGCACAGGGGTTCCTGGTTCGAAACCAGGGTGGTGGAGACCTTCTGTGTGGAGTTTGCATGTTGTCCCTGTGTCAGCGTGGGTTTTCTCTGGGTACTCCAGCTTCCTCCCACAGTCCAAAGACATGCAGGTTAATTGGTGATTAAGTGTCAGCTTGAATAGGCTCCATCCGCCTTGCAACCCCTAACAGGATAAGTGGTTACGGAAAATGAATGAATAAACGAATAACTCATTAAACCTCAGGAATGCTCAGCCTCATGTGTGACTGAATAGAAATGATGATTAATGATCTTACGAGTGTTTCTTGCTGATAGACAGACTCTTATATTCCCTCTGACTTTAATTACATCCATAATAAATGTTTAATGGGGGTAACGAGAGATAGGAAAAGTGGGTGCATACCTTGAAAGTGAACTTTTTTGGCATACGTACCAGGTGAGCAACTCCCTAGGATTGAACAGGCGTCATCTCAGTATTTGATACGTAAGTACTAATTTATGTTTGTGATCGGCTTTCAAAAGATTTGCTCTCGTGTGTCATTGCTCCTCAGAGATCCCTCCTTGATCCTTGTTCCTCACATAAAAGGCACATTTTATCAACAGACACAATAGAAACAAACTTTTTCATTTTAGGATCTAAGTACTGGCCTCCATCACTGAACAGTGTAGGACAGAACAAAAAGGATTAAAAAGGATTGTCGTTGTCATAGATGTTACCGATTTATATTAAACCAGTACAGTATACACAGTATGTAGAATTTTAGTCATTTTGTGCTTTGGGTTATAGAAATTTCATTAAAATTTCCCTCAAGGTTGTTTTTCAGAAGATGACAATTTTGCCAAGTCATACTGTAATACATCATTTCATCTCTTATGATCATGTGGCCTTGAGGCTTCGCATGATGATCCCCTTTTAACCCACATTTACGACCCGAACGTCTGATAAAGACACATGCCTTAAATCATAAGGGACTAATATTTCTCAAGCCCAGTCTGAAAAGGCTGTGTCATCAAAAATATGATTTCAGCTGTTATCACTGTCTGTAATTTTATGTAACTAATGACAGTTGGCGAACAAATACAAGTAGATTAAAGTATGGAATTTAAACATTTTGAAATTAACAAAACTAAAAGAGAATTTTCAGTGTGTCAGTATTTGTGGCTGCACAGCTTGTACAGTGTTTGTCTTACTAGTCAGTGAATGTCCTTTATTTTCACTAACAAATGAACGCTTAAGTTTACGGTTATTCGCTTCATCTTTGCCCAGTTAAACATTGTGCATGTAGTGGTTTTGTATATTACTGTAAGTTAAAACAGAAGTTAAAATGTTGAACACTGTTAATAACAAAACATTGTAACTGAAATGACACATGACAAGTGAAAAGAAAAACTGAACTGAAACATTTTCATTTTCATTCTTATGCGTAGGATAAAAATTTCGGGTAGTTTTACACAATGGTTATAGGAAATAAGTCAAAGCAATGACTCATCCCCCAAAGACTCACTGCTGCATTAATCATTTTCCTTGAGCCACAGAGCTTCAAAACTTCTCAACAGTCTAAACATCACACACTTATTAGGCACATTATGGCCCTATAAAGTTGTAATTTATCAGCAAACAAGTTGCCGTCCAGTATAATATATTTGGAGTTTGGCTTCTGGCAACATGATTAATGTGAGTCAATTGGTCACTTTTGTGCTCCTCCAACTCCTTAGCGAAATATCTGCTCCTTTGGCAGCTAAGTGCTTCACCGTGTTCACCACATGGTCAAGAGCTCGGACCAAACAACCTTTCAAGGGCTTTTTTTTTTTGGTGTTCGCTCTGCCAATAGGAACGCTGAAGTGATGCACTGTTAGCTGGCTGGGGGTTGGTGTAACACTGTTATTTTTGCTTTGACAAGACATAATATATTGAAATTTATTTCTTAGGATAAACCTCTTGAGATGTATTATCTTGTTTTCGAGGGTGTCCCAAATGTTCTATTTTCACCATCGCATATTTGCTCAGTACAGCCTGGACCCCGCAGCTCCAGATGCTCCAGCTCCTTTTTGCCGTTTCATCAGGGTCAAATTGATCGTGCTTGGTTTGGCCCCTCTTATTGGACGACTTTGCCTTTGGAGACCCTACCAAGAACTATTTGCTCCGCACGGCACAGCTCCCAGGTTCACACGGACACACAAACCCCTCCACATCTGTAAGGTGGTGAACTTTGGAAGGGCCAACAGGTCTGAGGCCACGGTTCTCTGTTGGAAAACAGTGGATTGCTCCATCAGGGTTAGGAAAGAGTTACTGCCTCGAGGGAAGGAGTTCAAGTATTTTGGGGTTTCGTTCACGGGTGAGGGTAAAATGCAGCGTGAGATGGACGGGCAGTATGGCGCGGCATTGGCAGCAATGTGGGCACTGTGCTGGACTTTCGTGGTGAAGAGGGAGCTGAGCCAAAAGGCAACGCTCTCGATTTACCAGTCCATCTACGTCTGACCCTCACCTATGGTCATGAGCATTGAATAGTGACTAAAGGAATGAGATCACAGATACAAGTGAAGTGAAATGAGTTTCCTCCATAGGTTAGCTCAGTCTTAGAGATGAGATGAGGAGCTTGGGCATCCGGTGAGAGCTTGGAGTAGAGTCGTTGATCCTTTGCGTGGTGGCCAGTTGAGAACAGCTGAGAACAACCACAAAAGACACAGATGAGAGCCATGAGAGTGAACCAAAACTGTTTTGTTATGGGCCTAAAAACCAAAACGAGCTGGAAATAACTAAAACAGTCAATAAGGCTAAGGGGAACTGCTAAATTGAGTGATATTTCTTGTCATTATAGCCATTGTTTACAAAAGAATATTGATTAATGCTACTTTAATACCCCCTTTCTAGAATAACAGCCAACCTGAAAAACATCCACAACACAAACTAGCATATAACAGAAATTTGTAGAAATAATTAAAGTTTGTCAGAAGAAACACTTATGAATTATTTTCACATAGTAACCTTATTGTGCTGTATATACAGGGTCAGAACAAGCCCTCGGGTCAAAGAACAACACAGTGTCATATGTGCAGTTGCCACGGGTCAAACTGAATTTGTTTACGGTATTATCTGTTGATCATTCTCACATTTTTCCTCTTTCGGAGTCAAAGGGGGAAAACAGAGTTGAGTACTTCTACAGAGCTATGATGAACAGAAGAGAAATGAAGCAGCTGGCCGGCCGTCCAGACAGACACACTCCGTCTGTGTGACTCATTTCTCTGGCCAACCGCGAACACGCCGTGTCTTAACCTCAACGGGGCCTCTCGTCTGCCCCTGAACTCACCGTCCCATGACTACCTTCTGCTGCACATGTGAATGCACCAAAGTGAAACCAACGTGCACACACACACAAATACAGAGT
The DNA here is from genome assembly GCA_026686955.1 of Epinephelus cyanopodus. Lineage (NCBI taxonomy): Eukaryota > Metazoa > Chordata > Actinopteri > Perciformes > Serranidae > Epinephelus > Epinephelus cyanopodus. The sequence goes on from CM048934.1 coordinate 13,176,698, forward strand.
GGGAGTTTTCTCAATTTCCCACAGCCAAGTTCATAAAGAGAGCACATGATCGCTACATGTACAAATACTGGAGAGCAAAATGTATATAAACAGTCCCAACAGCTGTATGACATCCACCTGAGGAGAAGAACTCTCAATCGAAGTAAGACGCTCAGAAGACGCACCAGCATATACAAGATGAAGCTCTGCATCCTGCTCATGCTCGGGACCCTGCTTGTCCTTGTTTATGGTAAGAGCACTGTTTCTGTGAGTCTAATGATGCTGAACCTCATGAGTTTGGAATAACAGCTTGAAGTGTGTTGCTAAATCCTGATAAATACTTGCCAACACTGACGTGTTTCCTGTAGAGTGGGTGATCCACTGCAACAGCGAGACAAACTCTGAAATGTGTGATTCATTTTTCAAGCAAGAATGAACCCGTTGAGTTTTCCTTTATCTTAAATGTTCCCTGTAGCAGCATAGAAAGCATTACATTTTCTCTAAAAACTGTGTACTTAAATTATTGCTGATCACTTTCCGAAGCATGCGACAGCAAGAATATTTAATGTGTTTGTACAACATTTGAGGCAGCCAATTGTTTCTATTCCTTTCTCTATGGAGTGACAATCAACTTGTCATGTCTGCTTTTATTATTGTCAGAGTTCTGTTATTGTTTTTCGTCGTATTGTGAGTGCTTTGTTGCATTACTACTCAAAAATAAGATGACCAGAAGTGGAGGTCGTATTCAGATCCTTTAGCTGAGCAAAATTACTCGATTACAAAAAAAACATTATGTATTAAAAATTGTACTTGAGTGGAAGTACATAACCATGAGAAAAGTTATGATACTTGTATATCTAAAAGCAAAATAACTTAGTGGCATGATCTTCTTTTCCGTGTTTTATTATGACATACTATAATACTGAATATTAATTTTAAGTTGGTGGAGGTAGAGCTAATGTCAACTATATAACTGCTTTATCTTTAAACGGACAGTCCACCCCAAAATAGAACTAACTGCTACCACATGCACAGAAACGGGAACTACGCCTTGCAGCTGTATCACCGCGCAGAGGGAAGTAGCGTACTCGTACTACGCAAGATGTAAACATTAATGGCATCATCCTCCGCTGTAACGTCAGCTAGCAGCAGATAGAATAGCCTGAGTAACTTGGTCGTGATTTCTGGAAAGAGACATTGCTGTTGAGTTTTTCAGATGAGTTCTTGGCACTTTGAGCACCACAAGCTGAGTGCCATCTATTATATTAGGGAGAAGGCAGACATCTCTACGGCCGATATCTCCAACACTCTGCAGCTCCCACCAGAACAATCTAGACTGATAAATAGCACTGCAGATAAGAGGAAAAATATGTTTGATTTTTGGGTGAACTGTCCCTTTAAGAATGCATCCCACTCAGTTAGTGGCGGGAATCACGATACGATATTATCACGATACTTAACTCACGACACAGTATTATTGCGATTTTAAAAATTTGCAATATGCTAATTATTGCCATGATGTATATTGCAATTTATTACCTTTTTCAGCTACAAATAACATCTCCAAAAGAAAACTTTGTCAAGATTTGTTTTATTTTATTTTTTATTTATTTATTTAAGTTTCCAGTCTGTTCTTTTTGCGTCAGTCATTTTTATAGTAGCTAAATGTATCTAGTGAACTATCTACTAATTATTTTAGTAGACTACCTAAGTTAAATTTGACTTTGCAATATTAGTAATTTATATGATGAAAAACAATACTCATCGTCCATGTATCGATACAACATTTTACGCAAAATATCACGATACTCTGCTGTATCGATTCCCCCTCTCTATATCCAATTAGGACACATTATAACACAGTTACTGAAAAATAAAATATATGATAGGAGCACCAGTTAGTCAAGGACCATAACTGTCTGCATAATTGTAAACTTTTCAGCCCTCAGTAACCTTTACCACACCATGACTTGTAGAATTTAAGTTGTAATGAACAGGAAGATGACTTTAGAGAAAAGAGGGAAGTAGCCATTACACGATGTCGCAATGCCAGGGCTGGTAGTTGTGATGAAAACTTGCAGTGAGTGTAAGTAGTCCTGTCAGCATTTAATTTATTGACCACTCAAACACTGCGATAAGAAAATGGAAAATAGAAAAGTTCCCACTAAAGAAAACAAGGAAGGGGAGGTTGCATTGCAATCACTGTGGGAGGGTGAGGTCATAACTTTAAACAAATACTGACAAATCAGATTTTTCTTGTTTCTTTGTCACTTTGTTGGAAAAACCCCTACACACCATGCAGTGTCAGTTATTAAGCTTGAAGATTTCAGAACACAAAATATGTAACCCACAGCATTTGTAACTGCTGGGCTGAAAACATGAGGTAGTTGAACTCTTGTGAGCAGAGGCATTTTTTGTTTTGAATACCAAAGTAGCACAAGCTTCAAAAAAACACTCAAGACCACACTGGAAACATCTGCATGTTCTGACCTTTCAAATAAAACTGCAGGCAAAGCAAAAGACTGATGGAGTTCAAGTTTGTTTCCACAAGTGATTTAGAAAAACTCTGCCAAGATTCAGAGGCTTATGTGTGGTATGTTCGTCCTCCTGAAGTAGTTCAAATCTGACTGAATGTCTATTGATGACAGGAATGCCGCCGATCAGCAGGGACTACAACACACACTGTCGCTGCCTCCAGGTGGAGTCGAGGATCATCCCTCCGAACAGCCTGAAGAGCATCAAGCTCGTGCCCGAAGGGCCCCACTGCCCAGATATGGAAGTCATGTAAGTGCTCTCATATACAGGACTGTTTACTGAAAGTCATCACAAAAGGGTCAAACTGTACCATGATCTATTGATGTGTTGAGAAGACATAACAGATCCCCTTGGACTTATATTGGGAAAGAGCTGTTTATAAATCAGTGGATACATTTTTTTGAGCGTCAAAACCCTAAAGAAATGACTCGTTTCACTGTCAAGATTAAGTCCATTCAGTCTGGAAACATTTGGAAAGTCTAAAAGAGCCCCAGGATTAAATTATTTCATCCACATTCAAATTAGTGGAGTGCTAAACCTCCACTAGTTAGCTGCTCAGCTAGTGGAAGTTTGTCTCTAGTGCACCTGATCTATGGGTCCAGTGATGCTGAAGCAATGTTAATCATCTGGGTAATTTCACACCACAAAAATTAATCTTTTTTGGCCACTGAGCAGCTTCCATAGGAATGAACAGGGCCCCGCCACCAATGCTGTATCTAGTACTCTTGATAAGACTCTTTGGTCACTAGCTTAAGTTAGCCTTTGCTGCCCTGCACTGCACACCGTCCCTGTTGGCTAGGAGCCAGCTAGCAGTGCTGCTCATTCAACAAGCACCACTGGAAATGCCATCCCGACCCATGGTGGCGAGACGGCATTGCTGCGGAAACATTGTGGCCAGCCTGTGTTCCCCCAGGTAGCTTACCCGTTGAGTAAGCTGCTTCATAGTGCTAGCAGTGCGACTAAACTAAAGAGTAGCAACATTAACAGACATGTGTAACCGGTCCAAAATATTTTGATAGTTGACAGATTAATGGTGAACTGTGACAGTCATGAGGCTGCATGACAGTAAAATTACCAGACTGTTGTAGCTGTTCTGTGCTCCTAGATTGATGATGTCAATGTTTTTATAATCCTGTCTCTAACTACAGTACATTTGTTTTATTTCTTTGACCAGAGCTGGACTGTCGAACGGGGAGAAGGTGTGTCTGAACCCTCGGTCCTCCTGGGTTAAGAAACTTGTCAACTTTGTTCTGGAGAAGCAGCAGGGAGGAGCACTTCCTAAGAATCAGGGACGATAACTCAGCACAAATTGAAAACATGCTGCAGTTAAAGCTGCTTGAAATAACTTCATTCTGCAAATATGAGCCATGCTGTTGTACTTTAATAACATCATTTAATCCAGATTGAACTTAAATAACCTCTTATTGTTGACATTGTTATTTCTGAATGTGTTTTATTTGCCAAATATTTTGTAAAGCATTTCTAAATACCTATAATTATGCATTTATATTGTTGAAGTTTTAAAAAGACAGCTGTGTGATTATATTAAGTAAGTAAGTGGTCATTAGACTTTGTGTGTGTGCGGTATTTAATTGTGCTTGAAAAAGAGTTAAGAGTTTCTCTGTGTGGAAAGTTTTGTCGTATGACCTTTTGAAAGCAGATACTGTAGCATGAAATGTGTCATACTCTAATATGTAACATATCATTTTGTGTATGACTGTGTGAAGCTTCTTCAGCAATAGCAAGACATTACCACTTGTTTTGTTAAATTCCCCTTTCTGTGTCTAATTTGAGTTTGAAATAAAAACAGATGTAATGTCAAAAGTAATATGTGTCATTTCTGCTTTGCTGTTGCCCTGAATGTGAATCCTGCTGAGCCATAATTGTACACATACACTGTTGAACAGTCAGCTATTTTGCTGCCAATAGTTCATGACACATTTCACTTAAAAAAGAATCTCAAAACAGATCAAATGTCAGCCTTATGGTGGCGCTAGAGGAAAGTCATGCAAGTAATCAGGGTGCGTTCTGCAGGGACCATTAATGTGTGTACATTTCATTGCAGCTAGTGGGGTGTTGTACCCTGGAAATCCAGAGTTCTCGCGAGAGCGCAATTTGAATTTGCTCAGCGAGTCACTCTGGCAATCAGTAATGATGCTCATTAGCCATGCCCTTGGAGCCGAGCTGCACCAATCACATCGGTGTATCTGATATAGTCGGGCCAGAGGCGAGCTAAACAGATGACGACAGCGCTGCGACGACGACGACGCCAGGAATCAGTCAGTAAATACTGCAAAATGGCTACGGATGAACACCAGTTGTTTGAAACGGCTTTGGCTGCTACAATGAACGAGTTAGACTTGGCTTTTTCTCTGAAAGAGGAACAGAAGATGACTCTTAAATCTTTCCTTTGCAAGAAGGACGTTTTTGCTGTTTTGCCGACCCGATACAGCAAGAGTCTAATCTACCAGTTAGCTTCACTGGTAGCGCTCTGGATACGCCACCCCGTGTATTGTTCTGATTGGTCGTAGTGTTATCCAATTGCGCGCAGTGACATTTTCAAATGCTTGCTTGGTGCTGCCCCTCGAGTTGGGCCATTACTCACATCCAGACCCTAAATCTTTCTAGATTTGGGTCTGGATTTCCAGGCTAGGGGTGGGGTATGTTGCCATCAAATGGGGTCATGTTTACTAACTTCACGAGCTGTGATGGTTAGATAGTTTATTGTAACTTAAAAGTTTCTTTCATAATTTTGAAATATTAGGGTGACCATATTTTGATTTCCAAAACAGAAGACACTCGCCCCAGCCCCGGGATAGCCTAATTAAATGATACTTGCAGTTTACTCAAAGACGCCTTATAATTTTAATATATTTAATGTTTATATGTAGGCCTATGGATAGAAAATTCAGTTATATTACAAAATAATATCTCTCAAAGACAGAAATTTAGATAGGCCTCTCAGAGGTTACTCAACTTGCTTTTATTATGCCTAAAATAATAATCTTTTTACAAGTTTCAATTGTACAAAAATAAATATAAATGTGAAATAAATGTAAAATCTCTGGAATGAAATAATGATAGAAATAATGTCTCTTCTGTATTAGAAAAAATCAACTTGTAAAATAATAGCTATCTTTTCAAGTCTCACTTGGCAAATAAATAAATAAATGAATAATATGAAATAATGTTCTAAATAATAATAATCTTCTGTCTTAGAAAATCCAACTTTGAGCTTCCTGGCACCTTTATTACACACAGAATCATATGTGCCAGCTTTGCACATGGTGCACTCAGCCTCTCATATATCCCGACTGGGTCTGGACGGAAATTTGGGAATTTACTGCACACACACACACACACACACACACACACACACAAGGAAAATTTATAAACACCCCCTGGACACCCCGGTCAGGATGTAAAAAGTGGACATGTCCGGGCAAAAGAGGACGTTTGGTCAGCCTAGAAATATGTCCGAGAAAAACGTTGATATTTCCAACAACGTCATCCTGTTCCAGTGTCACTATGCCTCTGCATTTCCTGCACTACGTGACCTGGGCCCTGTTTCAGATAGCAGGCTCAACAAACTCTGAGCCTAATCCCGATCTCTGAGTTGTCTGAGCCTGAGCTGGGAAACTCTTGAGTTCGTTTCCAGAACAGCTGATCAGAATTAGCTCAATCAACTCTGAGTATGTTCAGCCTGAATCGCTTTTAAATTACTTCTGATTTATGTAGTCTCCTGTATTCTCAGAACATAAGCATGAAATTCAGCTCAGTAAAAACTGTCAAGGTTCATGGACAAAAAAAACTCCATGAGAGTCAGTAGGCGCTATCTCAGCATCCGTCATCTCGGTGTTATTAAAATCTATGATTTTACTACACAAAATAAAGGACACAGGCAAATTTCCAAAGGGACAATCTGTATCTCTGCCAGGGCCCATTCTCAATCCAACACTTTGGATTCTCTCTCTGGGCTCCCCAACCCCACAGCCCTGTGCAGCCAGACAGTCTGCGCTGTCTGTATTTACACCCCTGATAGTGGCTGATATGATCCGCCCACAAACCGACATTGCAATTGCTAGAATAACGCTACAAGCATGGCTAAAATACATAAACATGCTAAACCCAACCAGACAAGCTTCAAACAATGTACATCCAGTGAGACTATGACATAAAACCTGCACTCATCGGTCAACCTGGTCATCAGCATCATGACCCAGTAATTTTGCACAGGCTTCACCAAATGTTGGTTCATTTCTCATCATGGGCTGTTTCTCTAACCTCTGGATTTTAGATTTGCCTTTGCTGGGAGATCTCCACATAACTATTAAATTGTAATTGCTATTCTCAGGAATCAATTTGGCACAACAGAGAGCTGCTGGGCCAAGGGCTTTCTTGAGAAAAATGTGCACAGATGTGTCAGCACAAAAACCTCACCCCTTAACTGTTTCTTGGTGGTGCATGTCAGAGCAGTTTTATGGGTTTGCAGCTTTTGTCCTGATAGTAACAAGTGAGATGTGAGTAAAGGAATACTCCCAAGATATTTGTAGGTTTCTGTGATGGTCAGTGTTTAATTTGCAAAATGAATAGGACCAGACATAGATGTTGTTTTTAGGGGAATGAAAATACATACATTCTGGTTTCTTGACATTGATAGTTAGATGATGATGTTTCAGCCAGTCATGTAAGTGGTTATGATCAGGTAATAGTTTCGAATTTATGTCTGAAAGAAAAATTAAATGTAGCACTATGATGCACAGTCAAAAAAAGCTGCCCTTTTGCCTCATTCTCACCACTGTCAGCTTGTCAGTGCGTATTTTGAGTGAGACATTCCAGTATCTTAAACCGTACCTGTTCAGACAGGTACAGTGTCATCACAGGTTATTGTTTTGTATAAAGTTTGGTGATCAAAGGTTACACACAAAACATAGACTTGTATGGTGTCTAGACCTGCTTCAAATGAGACTGGCTGCTTTCAGGGCCAGGTGTTGATAACTTCTCACAGCAAATTACATATGTGAACATGTTTTAACATCTTGGTGAAGGTTCTCAGTCATTCAAGTCATGCTAATCTGAAGTGCTATATCGTAGGCAACTGGTCTAATGGACTGGTGCAGAGTTTCTTTAAACTCTGTATGGGTGTGAACCATTACAGAGTTGTTGAGGTCACATGTGAGTCGTTGACAGCCTCCACAAAATGACATTTTAAGTCTTGTGTGTGTAATTTATCCTGGCTTCATATTAGCAGAGGAAATCTCCGCTCATTGCTACGCTAATTTATACAATGTAAAATGCTATAGGCTTGTGTTAATAACATTAGCATGTTGTATTGACAGTTGTTTTGTCAGTGAACCTTGTGAGTTGTAATGGAGCCGTATTTTGTATAAATACTCAATGTGTCATACCACGCACTTGTGGAGTGGATTGTTTTGTTTCACCAACATACAAATCTCTGCATTCCTGGCTTCATTGAACTGCATGAACTACACTACTCTGCTTATTATGTTTTAACATCCTCATGCTACATTCACTCTTCCAAGATGTTTGTCTTTTTCTTTTGTAGCTCCTCTTCATTCACAAAAGCCACATGTTTTATTTTTGGTCACTGAGTGTGGGTCAGGAGGTCTTTAGGTATCATATGACAAAGTGGTGTCAGTGCATACCTTCCATAACTGAACATACCTTTGGGAGTGTGCAGGGGACGTCAAAGATTTTTATCAATGACTGAAATATAAAAGCCAAACAGGTGCAGACACATGCAGAACAAGAGAAAATCCATTTTTTTTAATGCATAATATTAGATTTGTGCAGCAGTAGTATATAAATGCCACTGTTTGAGTTTTGTGCAGTGAGGGTTAGGAAACAACATGAACCAAGAGATCAGCCTGAACCCAAGAATGTGCAGAGGATCTGTTCCAAATATTCATGTAATCAGTCCCTGACTTCTTTTTCAAGAGCCAGAGGGAAGTGAGAGACGTTTTTCTGCAGAAGCACTGTAATTTTTGTGCTTGAAATCAAATTGGGTGATAGTCCAACCCTTCAAATGTGTACAAACATCAAGTGCAAACTATCAGTCATGTGGAGAAATATACATTTTTATCCAAAATAAACCTGGAACATTTAAAGTTCAGCACAGTGGGAAGCATCACATCTGTTCCTGCAATCAAAACATGTATTGCATTGAAGCAAAGCATGTTGCTGCTGAGTGTTTGTGTATCAACCCGGGGTGTAAAATAACTCATGAATTGCGTAATCTTCAAGGGCTTGAACAAAGAGGGGTTGTGAGAGATAGAGTCCTGCTGACGTTAATCAGTGCAGGATACTTTCCCAGAGAAAACTTGGCAAGTGGTTATATTTTAGACACTTTATTGACATTATTATAACTGTGTTCAGCCAAACTAACTGTGTTGCAATATGAATTTAAATAATCAAGGTGCTGAGCAGACAGCAGGTGTTATGTACTAAAGACAAGTGTTGCTCCATATCCACTTGTGAGTGATTTAATGACCCTGTGAATTCACATTCAGCTAAATCCTTTCCACATTTTTCCCCTGCTCCATGAAAGTATTTTTATTTAGATACTGTATACTTCAAAAAGGTAAAATTTAGGACTGAGCTATATACTCTCACAGGCCACTTTATTAGGTACACCTGTTCAACTGCTTGTTAACGCAAATGGCTATTTAGCCAATCATGTGGCAGCAACTCAATGCATTTAGGCATGTAGACATGGCCAAGATGACCTGCTGGAGTTCAAACCGAGCATCAGAATGGGGAAGGAAGGTCATTTAAGTGACTTTAAATATAGCATGGTTGTTGGCACCAGATAGGCTGGTCTGAGTAATTCAGAAACTGCTGATCTACTGGGGTTTTCACACACAATTTGATTTCTGCTGCAACATTCAGATGATAGGGTCAGAAATTGATGTAAACAACATGGAAACATGGATCCATCCTGCCTTGTATCAACAGTTCAGGCTGGTGCTGGTGGTGTAATGGTGTGGGGGAGATTTTCTTGGCACACTTTGGGCCCCTTAGTACCAGCTGAGCATGGTTTAAACACCACAGCCTACCTGAGTATTGTTGCTGACCGTGTCCATCCCTTTATGACCACAGTGTACCATCTTCTGATGGCTACTTCCAGCAGGATAACGCACCATGTCACAAAGCTCAGATCATCTCAAACTAGTTTCTTGAACACGACAATGAGTTCACTGTGCTCCAATGGCCTCCACAGTCACCAGATCTCAGTCCAATAGAGCAGCTTTGGGATGTGGTGGGACGGGAGATTCACATCATGGATGTGCAGCCGACAAATCTGCAAGAGTGGTGGTGTCTTGGGTGGGATGGGTCCTTCAGAGTTTTCAGTTTTGGGCTTTTTTGAGGCAGCGAGAACTGTAGCTCTCCTATGGACTGCTACTGTGCAGCTGACATTACACACACATATAGAGTACGTCAGCACACTGTGGAGCATTGATAGAAGGACACAAGCAGTTTGTGGGTGAGCTGGTTCTTCGTGAGAAGTCTCTCCTGTGCCTTCTTAATCAGTAGTAATGGAGTAATGGCATCCTGAGAGGAGAGTGATGTCATGCTGCGTCTGTGTGGGCTGTAATCTGAGGTGGTCTGTGTGTTGTGTTGTTAGACAGTGTGGTGGCTCGTGCATATTAGTGCATGTGAGTCCCTGTGTGTGTGTGTGTGTGTGTGTTCCTCTGGCTTGCCAATTGCCGACGCTCTGACCTGCACCCACACATCTGTTACAGCTGATAAAACTGTGAAAGCACAGTGGCTCCGTTTCCCAAAAATAACATTTGGGTGTTATGAAACTGCTCTCCTAATTACGCTGTCACCAACAGAACTTGTTCCCAGCATTCGTAGCTTCATGTTTGCTGTTATTTTCGGATCAAATTTGCCTTTCAGTTAGTCTCTTCTCTTCTTCTAGAGATATGATTTTTTTTATTCCTCAGACCGATTTGGTTTTCATGTCTTCTTGTCTTCTCTATCAGTGAGATGAGGTGCAACAGCAGGTGCCTGGGCTATCACAAGTGTTCGAGCAAGTCCGGCTTCTCTGCTGCTGCTGCCGGGATGCAGCAGAGGAGAAGGTTAGTTTCTCAAAAAAATCAGTCGGGTCGATGACCCACCTGCACCTGGGCTACAACGTATGATTGAAAATGAATAACAGTTGAAAGTATTCAAAATGTCCATCCCCGTCTAGCTATGATGCTAGTTAGCCAACTTTGGCTAAAGCTTACCTGTCGAGGAGAAGAGTAGCCACTTCGACATCCGATTTCAAATTCTTCTCCGCTTTCAACCGTCTCCACCGTTGTTCAAAAGCATCTCCTATATAGACCCTCGCAATGGGTGGCGCAAAAGGCCAAAAGACAAATTCAAACATAAACATGATTTGCGCACCGTGATTTTTTTTTTTTTTTAAATGCGAATATTCTGGCTGTACTATTGTTGTCAGTGAGATCAGTATGTTATATGAACATTATTCCTTAGTCTCTGTGACATAATTAAGATGATTTTACGACTATTTGCTTTAGATTTCTTACATATAGCTCCTTTAACAACCAACTCGTGCCCCTGTTCATTTGTTCTCCTTCTTCTTATTATTTTTTTTAAATTGTTTTCATGCAAATTGCTGTTGACTAACAAAGTACCTCATGTAACTCCATTGTAAGTTACCTGCAGCAGTGCTTACTGTACAGACTTTGCACAAAAATTTGAAAAATAAAGTTTAAAAAGAAAAAGAAAACAACAGCTGTAGGTGTAAAGCACTCAGCCTTTTATGCACAAAACCAAATAAGGTCTGTGTCTGATGAAAACACCGACAAGCCTGTCTCATTAAGTCAGCCCTATCTGTGGCAGTGAGCCACCTCCCTTTAGTTTCCTGGAAATCAGAGGATTCAGACATGAGTTAATGAGGACTGAAAATGTTTACAATAGCATGTGGGGCTGTGTCCAAGAGGTAAATCTGATGTTGGTGAGAAGAGACAGCTGCCTTGGTCACAAGGTCGTCCAGCTCCCACGCGTAAGTTACGGGTTCCCTCGGAAGAGCTGATGGAAGTGGCTGGGGAGAGGGCTGTCTGGGCTTCTTTGCTGAGGCTGCTGTCCCTGAGACCCGGACCCGTATAAGCGGAGGATGACGAGTACGAGTACGAGTACAAACTTGTTAAACAGCAGCAGGGGAGTTCCTGGTTTGAACCCAGGGTGTGTAGTCTGTGTAGACTTTGCATGTTCCCCAGGTGCTCCAGCTTCCTCCCACAGTCCAAAGACATGCAGGTTAACTGGTGACTCTAAAGACTAAAGACATAAAATCTAAAGACTCTATGGTTGTCTGTCTCTATGTGTCAGCTCTGTGATAGTCTGGTGACCTGTCCAGGGTGCACCCCACATCTCACCCAATGTCAGCTGGGATAGGCTCCAACACCGCCACTCCCAACAGGATAAGTGGTTATGGAAAATGAATGAATGAATGAATGAATGAATGGTGGGATGATTCATCTCACCTCTGCTGGCTGACTCACACCTGCATTATCTCTGGGTTTACGTTCATTTACTCGGTTTCTGTTGCACAATACTTTGTGTGCTAACATTGTGTGACTGTGTAAATTACATACAAAATAAATTGTGTGTGATATCATTCAGCAGAAAAACTAACACGTTTGTATTAATATTTTATATACAAAGACTGATTACATAAATAGTGTTTCAAGGTTAAATTCTCTGCAGTGAGTCACAATAAAAACAAAAAAAGACAATCTCCCATTGTAAAGATGTTTATTATTTTTGTCTTTTTACCTATAAAACCTCAGGGATTTTCCAGCTATAAAATAGAAATTTACATAATATAAAAGGTTCTCTGTTCCTGAAGTCAAATGAGAACTAATAATCATCTCTGGTTTCAATGCAAACAATACCAAGAAATGTTAAACAACAGCATCTATTTCTTATTAGATCGTATCATCTGTCTCATTCGCTTGAGCACATTATATTCTCAAACACACAGGCTTGAACTTTAAGTCTAAAGTCTAAAGTTTAAAGTGACAATCTCAAACACTCATAAAACATTAAAAACGTCAATCAATCATTACCCAATGGACAAGAAAATATCAAACACAGCTTTCAATACCAGGCGATTCAACCTTGCAGTGATTTTCTTCATGCTTTATGCTCGTGTGTAAGTTTATCGGCACCCATCAACCATCACTGACATGAAAGACCTACAGTAAACAGTACAGGAACCAAGAGGAGAGAGAACGTAAAGCCAGTCTTAGCTTGGCTGCTCTGCACTGACTTCCCGTTACATGTACAGTTGACTTCGAGGTTCTCTTCCTTGTATACAAAGCCCTAGATGAGCTAAGACCGAGCTACGTTGGTAATTATTTGCCTCCAAGAACACTGCGATATCTGCTGCTGGTTTACTGGAGGTTCACAACAGCTGGAAGAAGATCAGGGATTTGGTTTTTGTCAGTTACGGCCAAAAGCTGTGGAACACACTACGTGTAAATATCAGCGAGGTCAGCTCAATAAATATTTTTAAAAATAAACCTAATAGTGTATCTGTTTTCTCCAGCCTTTAACTAGCTACGACTTTACTGATACAGGCCTCAAAACGAAAGAATACGTCACACATCTGTTTTGAAACAGGTGCGTAGGAGAGGGACGGGAAGAGAAAACTTGTAGAAAAGACTAGGCAAGACTAGACCTGCACAAGGCAAACAAACGGTTGATGAAGGTCTAGTCATCGAAATGTTGCAGCAGCATTAACGACATTATTTTTGCAGGTTTCAAAGGCCTGAAACTCTTTCTTCTTAGACTTCACATTGCTGCATTTCTTTTAAATGTTGTATCGTACTTGATTTTATGATGTATGTTTTTAAAATGTAGCAGTTATTTTATGATTTAAAAACTGTTTTAAAATGTCCTGTAATGTTACAAATAATAATGATAACATTTTGTTCAGAGACTCTTTTCAAAGCACTCAAGGACACTTTACAAGATACAGTAAAAAAAAGCAGCAATGTATCCATAGATCATAAAATCAAACAATTCCTTTATATACAATAAATGTTAATAAAATATCTAGACAAAAATCATTATTATAAATATAAAGTATACAGTCATCATCATAAAGTCATCTTCAGTGCAGGTCACCATATGTGTGTCACCATTAAATCAAACTGAATATACCAGCATGAAAAGATGTGTTTTCAGACGGGATTTGAAAGTAGAAAGAGAGTATATAGATATAACATTGTGAATGTGGTGGGGGAGAGAGTTCCAGAGGTGGGTGTCAGAATGGCTGAAGGCTGTAGAGCCCACATGGTAGTCGAGTGGGCATATAGTGAGTTGGATTGCAGAAGAGTGAAGAAGAGATAAGAGTGTGGGAAGGTGTGTAGATAAGGAGTTCAGACAGGTTGGAAGTGGCTTTGTCATTAATGGTGAGAGGCAGAATCTTGAAGTCGATGCGATGTTTGACAGGAAGCCAGTGAAGCTGCTAGAGAACAGGAGAGATATGATCTATGGAGGAGGTTCTGGTTATGATACGGTCGGTTGGATTCTGGACCAATTGGAGTTTATGAAGACAGTTGAGAGGGAGACAGGGAGGACAGAATATTGAGTTGCCTTGTTCGCCTGTTGTATGTCCGTTCTGAGTGCTTATACCGCCCTTATTGTAAATCACTTTGTGCTGCGTTTCTTGTAAAAAAGGTGCTATATCCACCTTATTCCTGAGGGCACCGCTGTAGAAATGATTATGGGCGCAACTTCCTGTGAGATAGCGGAGGTAGCAGTAAGCTTGTTAGTCCCAGAGACTGTCTTTGGTGAGTCCCAGTGGCTTCTCTTGGTGGTTAACCACCAACACTGGTTTTATTCCAAAGTAATTTGCCTTCAGTTGAGCAAATACTGAATTAACAAATATTTAACTAATGTTAACTTTTCTAAAATGTCATTGCGGAGCTCTGGTACCTGTTGCACTGTAACGACTTACAACCAGTCTAAGCTACATTTTTGTCCTCAGCAACTGAGAGTTTCACCAAACATAGAGAAAAAGTATTAAATGAGAATTTGCAATGGAGAATGACACGCAGACTGACAGGTCCGTCACTCAGCGTCAGTACGTGATATCCCTGTCTTTCCCCGTCTGACTTCATTCTCAACCTACATTAGAAAATTACTCGTTCACACAGACAAGTGAAGGATTAGCTGGGAAACATCACATTTATTCACTTAACATGGGGCAACAGTTAATACTGAGTTATATGAATGTTTGCGGAATGCGTTGCTATCTCTTAATAAGTCATCATAAATCATCTTTCGATGGAGCAGATGTTTACTTTAAGCTAGCTCGGGCCATGTTAAAGTTAACAATATTTTAACGGTTGCTTTGAGATAGCTGGCAGAGATGGCAGAGATACGATCACATAACCCTGTTTGAGCTCTAACAGCTGGTGCGTTCCACGTTTTATTTCCCAGTTGCTCTTGGAAAGAAGAATAAAGTACTGTGAACAAACTGTTACCACTGGAAATCGCCGGTTTTGGTTCAACGCTGGAAGTTGCACCCATAATTCACGCAATCTGTCATCGGGGCTAGGAATTATGTCCCTTTTTCCTCTTTGATCCATGCTTGTAAATAGCAACACAGAGTTTTGCATCTTCCTGTGAAATTTGTGAGAACTGTTTAGAAAAAGGGGCGTCAAAATGTGACTTCTGCTGCGCTAACAAGGTGATGATGAAGATCAGATGGATCCCAGTTTAAGACTCTTAGCAATTGGGAAATGGATAGTGGTGAACCAAAAAAGGGTTAAATTTGAAGCTTGACTGAAAATAGATCTAGGTGTTATGTTTGTGAAGGGGGGACAGCAAGTGGTGGGGAATTCTCTGGCGCGACAACATAACCCTTCCCTCGAGGAAACCACATCTGCAGGGCGTCTGTCCAGCTGCCGGTGTTGCAGAAAGTCAATAAGATGTCAAACACTGTGGACAAAGAGACAGACTCCATCAATAACAAACACAAAATAGTAATGAAATTATAACTTAATAAGGGCTGCAACTAATGATTATGTTTAGGATTGATGTCAAGATTAACCATTCAGTCTATAAAATGACAGAAGATAGTGAAAAATGTCTTTTAATATCTCATATGGTCAGTTAAAAATCCACAGATATTCAGGTGATTATTTTCCTGTTATTCTACTAATTACTAGATTATATTATATTTATCATTGCAGCAGATGACTCACCTTGATTAACAGCGAGGATCTTTGAGTGGAAATTCTTGGCGTTGTCTTTCTTCACCATGTACTCGTCTATGGGCAGCCTCGCAGTGTGGACCCTCAGCTCTCTGGCCCTCGAGAAGCTCAACTTCTACAGCCGAGAGACAGCAGCAAATAAATAACATATCACACGTGCACTGATATAATCTCACCTAACTGCAGTTATATCACTGCAGTAATAATGAAAGCTGGATTTAATTTGGCCTGAACAGACAAGAAGGTTTATCATACACTGATTAATGAATGAAAACTAACATCCAGTCAGTCATACTGAATTAGCTGGTCGGGTTGCTGCTACGTGACGTCTGTGTTGTGTCTTAATGTGTAATACCTTCTGGATGCTTTCATCCACGAGGCCCCCGAGGACGTACACCTTGTCGGCATCCACTGTTTCTAAAGCTGAAATTAGAAAACAAATATTTAGAAAATCAAACAGTCACTTCCACACAGTGAGGCATACATCTTATCAATTAAACACTGGTATCGGATTGGTACTTGGTAGTGGACGATACCCAAAGCCCAGGTATCAGTATTGACACTGGTGCATCCTCAGTGTAGACATAAAAATATACATACAACAGTATGTAGCTCTGATCTGAAATCTGATTTTTTTTGTCTCTGTTCATTTATGAATGTGGTCTGAATGCGCCCTCTGCTGGCCAAAAGATGTATTTTAACTAAAAACCTTTTATAACAGAATTTAACCCCTGTGAGAAGTTTGTCCTCTCCATTGAGACAAATCATTCAAACCTTCTTCAGCATCTGGTGTGAGGTAGACGACAGTTTCTGGAGGAAAAAGGTCCAGGCAGCTTTCTTCTGTTATGTCCATCTGAATTAAAGAAAAATAAAAAATAATCAGACTTTGTTGCTAAATATTCAAAGTATCCATCGTCCAGATTATGTGCCACCTTGTGTATTCAGTTTTAGGGTTAAAATAACACTTAAAATATTTCTACTGGTTAATTTCAAAGCCTTTAACTTGGACAAACAAAACTACTGCAGAGATTTTGAGCTGTATCTTCTCTCTGAGGAATATTAACCAGTGTATATCAGGGTGTGAACAATAATAGTCACCATGTAGTTAAGGAAGCCTTCGTTCATTCGAAGGCACTCTCTATAGAGGCGGCTGTCCTCTCTCAGGTCCGTCAGGAGGAGGTGAAATGGTCGAGTCGCCTTCTTGTTCGAGCCGTACAGCCTCCTTAACTGGCCGGCCAGTCGACTGATCTCCTGAACAGCACAAACACACACACACAGTTCAAGACAAGTGAAACAAAGGCAGATGTATCTCTGTAGAAAACCATTTTAGGAAAGAAAAACCAGTTGTTTATGTGAAAGCCAGTTTCAGAAAGAGTTAGCATCCCAAATTATTGACTCAGTATCTGAATAAAGACCTACAATAATGAGTTAGTATTTCGAAATAAGTTAATATGTCAAAATTGTTACTTTGAATCTGTATGTAGTGACTTAGTATTTCAAAATAATGACTTAATATCTCAAAATAATAACTTTGTTTATTAAAATTAGTTAATATCTCATTATTAAGTCACTATTTAGTCTCTTAAAATAATGAGTTAATATCTCAAAATAGTGACTTAGTATCTAAAATTAATAACTTAGTGTCTCAAAAATAATGGGTTAATATCTCAAATAATGACTTAGTATCTAAAATTAATAACTTAGTATCTCAAAATAATGACTTGGTATCTCAAAATAATGACTTAGAATCTCTAAATAGTGACTTAATATCTCAAAATAATGAGTTAGTGTCTCAAAATAGTGACTTAGTATCTTAAGACAATAACTTAGTATCTCAAAATAATGAGTTAATATCTCAAATAATGACTTAGTATCTAAAATGAATAAAGTAGTATCTCAAAATAATGACTTAGTATCTTAAAATAACAACTTAATGTCTCAAAAATAATGACTTAGTACCTTTAAATAGTGACTTAGTTCTAAAGTTAATGACTTAATATCTCCAAATAATGACTCAATATCTTTAAATACTGACTTATTATCTAAAAATAGTGACTCAAAATCATGAGTTAGCATCTCAAAATAATAAGAACCTATTTGAAAATGAGAAATTTTCCTGAGATAATGACTGTCATGTCTCATTATTTTTGAGATATTAATTGATCATGAAATGTGTAAATCATTATTTTGAGAAAGTTTCTCACTTTAATGACTTACAGGATCTTTTGTTCATCACACTGGGAAAACCCCAAAAGGGCTTCCACAGTTCTGAACCCCCTAAATTCCTGAAATTAGTCTCTGAGAGTTTTATGGTGCAGTTTTGTGGCACCTACCTTGTCAGACATGCTGTCTGTCATACTCAGGTCAACGCAGAGTTTGAGCCCTGTGGACTGAGCCTCAGCTAAACGCTCTTTGGTGATCGCTTTCATGACCCGTTTGGTCAACTGATGATTATCTGCGCTGGCACCTGTATGATGAAAACACAGGGAAACACTGCATGGTTCTGACTTTTATCTTCAATCTCCATCATTAAAAACCAAAATATATGTTTGATTAACTTCACTTGATCTGTACCTGACTCCTGCTCACGGTTGAGCTTCCTTCGCTGCTTCTCCTCTTTCCTCTTGCTTTTCTTCGCTGCCAGCTGCCTCTCCCAGTGACGCTGCTTCCTCAGCACATTTCTCTGTTATTTAACAAAAACAAAACAAAACAGTGCAAAGTGACTCCACAGCATTTTACGATGAACTGCATAAACAACTGGAATACTACATTAACATATTGTTTTATTTATTCATCAACTATGAAAAACAACTGCTTTAGGAGGAAAGCAGGCATCTGTGTGAACTTTGGTTGGCTTTTAGCTTGTCAGCAATGTTTTTTTTAATCTTGTTTGAAAGGTTTTGACAATATTTTAGAAGCCAAATGGTCTTAAAAGTTTCTGACATTATAGTGAACCAGATATTATATCAACCAAAGTAATCTTAAAACCTAAATATGGCCTAAACCAAAATTAGGCTACTGACAGCAGGATATCATGAATTTAGGATATTGAGATATCTCAATGAACACAATCCTCTAGTCAGCTAGCAGGACTTTGAGAGGGAGATGTTGCAAGATTCTTCCTAACAAAATCCCTTATTTGATTACACATCAGACCAGAAATCAAAAAAGATCATTTGTTGCTTTCTGTTATTTGCCATGTTTTTTGATACACCTTTACACTTGTATTTGGCGTTTTCATGTTTTTCCAGTTTTTAGACTCATGTGTTTTTTCTTTTCTTTTCTTTCTTTATATTTTATAGCATCAATGATCATGTAATAAATAACGTAACACTATGATAACTTTAGGTGCAACTCTGGAGATTCGTGTGAGTGAAAGAGGTTTTAAGGTTATTCTTGTTTGAAATCAAAGAAACCACACTTACTGAAAACGCCGCAGCTTCTCTCTCTGGCCTGTCCTCCACCTCAGCCGTGTCCACGTCTATCTGAAGCAGATCCATCTCCTCTGAAACTCCATTCAGCTGCTTCTCACACTCATCTGAGCCGTCCTGCGCCATCTGTCTGCTCTCCACTGGATCCATCAAATGTAATTATTTATGGCATTAAACAGACAAAAAAACATATTTAAACAGATATGATGACGCCAGATGTTTTCAAGATCGTAGTTTTATCTGAAATCCAATAAATAACACATTAAAAGGAACAAATAAGTGACCGAGAGGCAGGAAACGAGGAAACACACCGGCTTCAACGCTTCCATGTGAGCGGCGCATGTGAATGACGTCAGAGTAAACAAAGGGGAGGGGGCAGGATGAAAGTTTGATTTTAAAGGAAAATAATCAACAGGAGTCAATGTAGACAGCCATAAAACAAATATTGGGTATTTTGCTTTGTTTGTGTGGCGTTTAAAATAATTATTAAAACAGACTTTGGTCACAGTGTGGAAGTTACATTTCCACCAACCGTGAGCAGGGGGCAGTGTAATACTGATATAACTCCAAATGCACGGCCACATAATAATCTATTATTCATTACTTAATACCATTAATAAAGTGTAATGGAGTTTCTGAAAAGGAATTTCTTTTGCTGCATTAATTCTTCTTAGGAAAACATAAGGTATATATACATTACTATTATTGTACTGCTTCATGTTTCATTTCATTTTATGTATATATCAGGAAGATGCACATGAATCGACATTACTATAAAGAGAAACATGTATGTGATGGCTGATTTTTAACTGTAGTTATGTATGAGACAGTAGGCCCCTGGGCGCAGACTTTAAAAGGGACCCACAACTTCTCCGACATATGAGTCAGACACACAGACTTCATGGTGGTTTTTCCTCTTGTTTGTTACTGTTGTTTTGCATCTCTTTGTAGTCGTTGTGCATCTTTGTGTAGTTTTGTGGTTTCTCTTTGTGGTCGTTTTGATCATCTTTTTATCTTTGCAGCTATTGTCTGCACTTTTGCTATTTTTAATGGTGATTTTTATTAATTGTAAGTCATTTAGTAATTCATTTTACCTTTTATATCTCTTTTTCTCTTTACTCTTTTCTGTATCCTTTGCTGTGTTTTTATATGTGTAAAGCACTTTGAATTGCCCTTGTGTATGAAATGTGCTATACAAATAAAGCGGCCTTGCCTTGCCTAATTCTGTGTGTGGCCATGTGTCTTTTTTCCCATTGTGTGTCTCTTTTCAGTTTCTTTGCATCACTTTGTGGTCTTTTTGTTTGTCTCTGTGGTCATTTTCAGTCTCTTCCTGGTTGGTACATGTTCATTATAGTGACATTTTGCAGGTGAAGGCCAGAGGAGGCCCCTGACACTTTGAGCCCTTGGGTCTGCCCCCTCTGTATAGCCTTACATCACTGTAGTCCTTTGGTGAATACAATACATCAACAATATCCTCTGTTCAGCACATATAGATGTGCCAGCAAACAACGTTAAGCAACAAAATAGAGCTGAGCAATATTGATTATAGCCATATTTTAAAGCATGGACGCGTGCAGAGCAGCAGTAAGACAAAAATGAGATACAACAATTATAAAGATCTTGATAAGAATGTTAAAAGATGCAGTTACAAGTTGGTAAACTTGTGATACAACACGACAAACACAGAAGCCATGCAGCCTGGGGTTGTGAGACAAATCTGTAGAGGAGCATACCAGGTTGTTATAAAGCTGTTAATATGACAAACATACACGTTAGAGTTATATTCTGAAATTCATACATATAAAAGAAGAGGAAAGGTTTGCATTTATTCCTTTTTTAATTTTTATTTCAGAAAGGACACATCTACACTTATTTTTGTTAACTGTCTTCTAATAATGTATGTAATTTTTTGTCTTCCACCTACAATATATGTAGGACTTAAGCTTTAAAATATATATAGTATTTATTTATTTATTCTCTTACTTCGTTACTTCGTTACTTTATAAACGTTATGTTCCTGTCTTGATTTTTTCGTTTGTTTGATCTTTTAACTTTGTAAGTGTTGTCTTCCTATTTTAATATTTATTTTATTCGATTATTTATTTTTTAACTTTGTGACCGTTATATTCATGTCTTGATATTTTATTTTATTTATTTATTTATTTTAACTTTGTTAACGTTATCTTCCTGTCTCAATTACGCATGCGCGAAGGTGCGCGATTTCTGCTAGGGACATCTACCGTATTTACCTGAGGGAAGGTGAGTAAATCCTCCAGGTTTTTGTTTTCAAACTACTGTTGCTATATCTTAACCATTAAATCAGTTAGTTAGAACATTTTGTAATATGTTAATCGTTTTGGGTTTTCTTTGAAGCTGTAAAGTAATGTCAGTTATTGGGTGAAAGTTCAGACGGTTTAGTCAGTTAACGGTAAGTTACACATAGCGTTAGCTAACGTTAGCATCACCGTTATCCTGTCACTATTCTGAAGGTTGTCGCTTGAAGACACTTATAGTCACAGTCTTTATAAAACAAATGGTGGTTTTAACATGTTTAGGATAAAAAGATGAACCGTCATATTCGGTCTATCTTCAAATATGTGTCAAGTTCGTAGGTGGGCCGACCGACATTGCTAGCTGGTGCTGCGTAACCTTCTTGCGCAGACTTAACGTAACCCGAACCTACAGGATACAATTACAGTTACAGGCACTTTTACACAAATATTTTGGGCCTTTTAGACAATGCTGATCTTTTCCTCAATGATAATACAACAGTAATAACAAAGAGCTAATACTCTGTCTAACTATTGTAACGTCTATATAAACCGTTAAGTTTATCTAAGTTACTTAAACTACTGCTTAAATTGTGATTTTTTTTTTTACAAAATGCAAATGAGACATTGGCATAGAAGAAGATTGCACCATGTAGTTTAACAATAAAACTTCAAATAAGCAAGAAAATATGTCCCCCAACTATTTTTGTTTCAGTGAGATAAAGTTGTAAACTTAGTCATACACGGGAACTATGGCGGAACCTCGTTTGTCGTCGGAAGCCAAAACGCGGTGCACACTTAGCCGGTCACTATTTAGCTCCCCTTGACGTTAAAGTGTGATTTTATCGTCTTTTTCTCCGTGACAAAATTCCTATATTAACTTGTTTTGTATTAAGTGACGCCAGCATTCAGCCAGTGTGCGTGTCTTGAAGATATTTTTAAACGTCGGCTCTAGAAACACAAGTTTGTTCATGTTGTTGTTAGCATTGGAGGCTAACACGCTGCCATGCGGGACCACAGCAGCCAATGAGAGACTTTGAAGGAGCGATATGTCACCAGAAAGCATTGTGGGTATTCTGAATACCTATATTTTATATATTATTTTAACAGTTATAAAGTATTTTATTCTAGGAGCAGCTGTCATGTATCTGCTGTGCTTTGTGTCGCCTATAGATCGGTGTTAAAATGTATTTATTGTGGCAAATATTGTAATTATCGTGCGTTTAAAGTTGTTATTTCATGATAACAAATGCGGATATATGTGTATATTGTTGCTTCTATTCATTGTTGTCCATTGCTTTGCTGTTATATGTTATATATGTGATAATATTTTAGTATAAACATGTTGTGTGCAGTTTTGGGATGCGAGCACCATGATGGTGACGCACAGGTTCGCCATATGAATAGTAGGGTTAGGGCAGTGTGGAGGTTAAGACTATACTTTCAGGGATCATTTCTATAGTTTCTGACTTGAGAAATGTGTTTCTAAAGTGTTTGGTCTCGCTAACCACGATGATGAGTTGGTGATACTCCTTCTTGAGCGCGAAGCGGGCAGAGAGACTTGATTCAGTTCATATGCTCTCTGCTTTTGATGACCGTTCACTGTCTCCTCTGGGGACAATGAGGGAAGGAGTATGATCAGAGTGGTAGTGCAAATATGTAGAAAATCAAATGAAATATAACGCATCTTGGAAGAAAGCGAAACTAAGATGTAATTGTACTCTGTGCTGTGTTGGCGGTGTGAATTGACAGAACTATTCTTAACACAGGTGCCAATATTTCTATAGATACGTGAATCCAATTATTGTACGAGTTTTGCAGTTAGTAATCTCAAAATTAGGGTC
Source organism: Epinephelus cyanopodus (assembly GCA_026686955.1). Lineage (NCBI taxonomy): Eukaryota > Metazoa > Chordata > Actinopteri > Perciformes > Serranidae > Epinephelus > Epinephelus cyanopodus. The sequence continues at coordinate 13,200,013 of CM048934.1, forward strand.
ATATAAACTCTCTGATTTTCAGTGTGACATATTTCACTCCCTTCCTCACTATCTGTCAAATATTAAGAATCTTAAGGCAATATGCAAAACTGAAAAGCAACAAACCACTTTTACTCACTAAACTGCATTTTAAATAGCTTTCTTACAGCTGAAGTAGCTTTTAACTCACATAATTACATTTTAAATGCTGCACATTCTTTGGATATTGTGTGTATAAGCAATGGATATTGCTGCTGCAGCCTGGCATGAAAACAACCCGCAGCACCAATCAAAGTTTATTGCTCTGCTAATGTAAATAACCTGAGTGTGTCTTTGTGCCTGACATGTTGTTGGGAGTATTGCCAGGGATACGCGTGGGGACAGCTACGTTATTTCCCCAGGCTTGAATAGGACGCTGTGGGCTTGTCTGCTGAGCTTTGTGTCGGTCGCTCAGAGGAGGCGGGTTTTTACTCCACCTGCCAAGAGGACCGCTGGGACAAATTCCGCTCTGCTGGCCTGGAGAAACACTCAAAGTGGGGTTTTGCTGCCTCTGAATAGCGTCGGTGTTGGACCGTCCCCTCCTCTGGGTCAGTGATTGACGTGAGAAACTGGAGGAGGACTCGTTGCGGTGTTGCGGACGCAGTTCAGCCTGCATCATGCGGGCAGAAACTTCACACGGGACAGAGGAGAGGAATTAATCTCATCTGGACTCGTGGCTGCGGACAAATTGTTGTCAAAGCGTTTCTTTGGGGACATTTTGGAGTTTTAATTTGCTTCTACAGGAAGTGGACAGCTTGAGTTAACAGCGCTGTTGGCCCGGCGACAACATGACACACAAATGATGTTTAACATTTCTATAGATGGAGGTTCATTCTCTAAAAACTTAGAGGACTTCGACTCTATTCGCAGTGTTCTTCTTTACAGGTCAGTACAGCCTTTACAAGATGCGTTTTAATAGAGCTTGTAGTTTAATCTAAAGTGTGCTTTTGTTTGGTCAGAGGCACTTTGAATACCGGAGGGGATTTAAAAACCTCGTGCACGCCTGCAGGGAGTTGGAGAAAAGGGGGGCAATAAATTAAAAGCAGAAATGTGCATTTAATTTGAAATATAGTAGACAATTTGTGGTCATTGCATCCTCAGTGCCAACTTCCGTAATTGCTGTGGCGTCAAGAAGTGAGGTTGATCTTACTTTTTATGCATTTTCTAACGATTTAAAGCGTGATATTTAAATAAAATGTTGCATATTATCCCAATTGTTTCTGAATATAGTGTCAAGTTGAATTAAATTGTCCTGTAAATATAATGCGGTGTTGTGTGTGTGTGTGTGTGTGTGGCAGCTGCATTATTTAACTCGCCGAGAGTCTCGCGCTGCCAGGTAAAGTGGCACGCGGTGGCCCACGCCACACAGGCACAAGAACGCTCTGCTCGGAAAGCTTCTGCGTTGTCAGGGGCAACTGCGCCTTCCGCCAATCAGATTCGGCGCCTTCGCGTCACGTGATACAACACCAGCGAGCTCAGCGATGCTTACAACATGGCGAGCGAGTTTCGCCGTGGGTTTCTGTGAGAAAAGTTGAGCTGTTTTTAAAACGCGTGTCGTGGTCAGCGTAGGGGACGGAAACGTCACGTGAAGAAATGGCCTCCGCAAACGCGCGTGAGCGTACCGGAAAAGCTCTGAGTAGCGGACAAACGGAAGAAGATGCCGAGCACGGTGACGGTAGTGACTGTGAATCCACATCACCGAGTTTCAACAGCTCCGACTACTCTGAGTAAGACATTTGACTCCGAGACAACAAACAAACAAACAATTTGCACGTGCATATGACAGTATAAGACATCTTGAAGCTGTTTACGATTGTATAAGATGGTTGAACTTCAAAAAACTTCATGAGGAGGAGATGCTGACAGTCTTTTCATGGTTTAAACTACAGATACAAACCTTAGGCTGTGCTGTGCTGCTGCTTTATATGATTTATCACCACATGTGATCCAAAAATACTTATTTTGTTAATATAAATACACCTAAATGTGAGTCAGTGGCCGGCTTTGCCAAAGAGGGAGGACAGAGTGTCAGCCCATCCACACACTTCACCATCGCTCCTCCCCTGTGCTTTTCATAGCTTCTGGGGAGTGTTTTCAATCTGGGAGGTAAACCTTCATAAATAATTGTATGCTTCTTGCCGTCCTCAGTAGATTTATGGATATCGCGTCAAAGCTGCCAACCGCAGGTTTTTCAAAGCAGGGTTAAAAGGAGAGAAACCAAAAGAGAAAATAGTTCTTAATCCCACCCTTTTGGTCAAGCTTGTGTTTAAACTTTGTACATGTAGTTGTTTTTAGTTTAGCGTTTTTTTTTGTTTCTGCATTACAGTATAAACATGAGCAATATCTGATATATTAGAAAAAACAACAGTGTTTTCGACTCAGTATGTCAATGATCTAAAAACAAGACAGGCGCAACGATGGCTGAAACAGCATAGATAATGTTTCATCCTTTTAGGGACAGAAAGAAGTAATGATGTGGAAATGATGGCAAACAAGTGGAGGCGTTTGTTGTACATTTAACTCCGAAAAAATATCACTTCTGTGCAGCATTTTAGACCAGAAGAAGACAACATGTAAGCTATATCACAATATCACAATCTCAAAATCTCAAGCCTTGTATCATCTTTTTGATTCATATCAGTACGTCTTGTTTCTCCCACTGTATCCCCAGTTTCATACCACTCTGCCTCTGACTCCAGGTACCTTTTAAAGCTGTGTTTGTTTTCTCTCAGTGACTTGGAACCTGAATGGCTCGATGACATCCAAAAGAATGGCGAGCTCTTCTACCTGGAGCTGAGTGAGGGCGAAGAGGAGGCTGCCTTGGCCCAAGCCACCGCCAACCAAGGTGTTTCCACCAATCATGTTCGCTTCAGTGAAAAGGAGGCCGAGATCATCACAGACCAAAACAAGAAGCAGCGCTGCGGTTCACGGACGAAAAACGAGCCAGCGCTTAAAAAGCTAGCCAGGATCCTGAGGCGAAAACGGCGTCCGTCTCAGCGCAGAGGAGGAGGGAAGGATGGAGGTAAAGACAACTCGGCTGTATTGTCGCCTCCAGCGTCCATCCTTAAGAACCAGCCGGGTCAAAGGCAGGGTGTGATGGTTCAGCAGCAGCAGCTGAAGGAAGTGTGCGTCTACCTCAACCCTAAACGTCTTGGAGGGTCATCAACACCTCTCTCGGACAGTGGAGGCCTGCTGGAAGCGCTGCTGGGGGTGGTGCATCGCCCGTCTTGGAGCAGAGGACAGGGAGACCCTTCAGTGGTCGGGCAGGAGGAAAGACTGACTGTTCATGGATTAATACCCAACAGCCCGGCTATCAAATGTGGCCAGATCTTAATTGGTAAGACCATAACTCCAACAGTTATGTGTTTTTCTATCAGTAGTCACCTTAAATGGTTCACAGTATTTTCCATACAGATTTGAAAAGGCAGACATGGGAACAATTTTTTAAACTGGTCCAGCAGTGAGTGAGAGCACCAAGAATCCTGAATAAAAGAGTTCAAGAACCGTTGCTGATTTGTCTGAAAAGGAGTGTCAGTGGCAAAACCAAACACTTGTACTGGAGATGAAATTGACGGTGCTCAAGTGCCCTGAGTGGGGACATTGCAGCCTGTTAAGCTGCTGTTGGCCACTCTCACTCAATGCTGAGCCAATTTCAAACGCTGTTCCCATTAGTCACTTAGATACAAAAATATTGGAAAATAAGGTCCAGGTTGAAAGACACTGAAGTTAACCTTTAACTAGCTATGATCCATCACCTCTAGTGTTCTGGAGAAGTAAAGAGCTATTCTATCCTGCTAAAATGTTTGGGGTTGGGCAGTTGTATCTATGCACAGCTCAGCAGAGGAGGGTTTAATCTGAGAAGCTTGATCTTTGAAAGGAACATTTAATTTAGATGGTAACAGAAAAGTACTTTCTGTGACCGACCCTCTGCAGAAGGCACTCTGTCCATCCTCAAAGAGAATCAATTGCCGTCAGGACAGGGAAAATGCAGCTATGCAGCAGTTATGATTTCAATAGCAGTCATCTGTGGAGTCATGAACCAGCACTGACTCATTCATTTCCACACCACACAAATGCACTGCCAAAGCCTACAATTATTACAACACAGTCTTAGTCACAGTCACACACAGAGTTTCTTAAAGGGGTACTTTGTTGATTTTCAACCAGCTTTTTATTGTAACAGTGTAGGGTAATATGTATAGGTAAACTGTGGTAAACGTCCTTTCTGTCTTGCCAGTGCCCAGATCTTCTTGCTCATTTGCCAGAGAAAAATTAGCTCGAACTATAGATTGTACGCTATCATTTACCACTACCATGAGCAGAAAGAGTATAGAAGCAGATCACGAGGCCGCCCCCTCTTCTCTCTCTCAGGCACAGACTAAACTCAGATCAGATGTTAAAATTAGGCACTGTTGACCAAATATAGATCTGTGTAGTCACTGTATTGCCTGTTTCTCACCTAAAATGTCTAAAGAAACATAAGTGCACTGTTTGGCTGTATTTTGTTAACTGAAAGTAGGTGCCATACTGTTTCTAGTTAACTGTAGCTAAAAGAAACTGAGATCAAATGGTGAGATATAGCAGCACTGATCAATTATGAACCAAGATTCTGCTACCTACTGCGTTCCCTATTATAAGTACTATTATTATACTATAAGTCACATTGTGTCACCCACCAGCAGGAGCATTTATTGGTCCGCTGTGGTGCTGTGCATTCTGGTTGTTGTAGGTTTACTGCCTCTTGAGCAAAAGTGAATGCCACAACCTTTTTTTTCTCAATTCTATCTGGTCATGAAACACCAATTTTAAAAATATATATGTCCTTCTGCTGCATAGACAGCTTAGTTTTACAAAGTGACCATCTCTCCAGCAGTGAAATACTTCTCTAAGAAAAAGAGCTCAAAGCCCTTAATAATGAGCATCACATCAAGCCTTGTAACTTCTGATTATTCTTAAGGAATATACTGCAAGAAGTAGCCCAGGTCTTTATCATGTTGTCTCAAGCTCTTTCAGTGTGGTGAATCCATAGTAACAACTACAAAGAAATACAAATCATTATCATAGTTTCAGTTTTCAGCTCTGCTTTGGTAAAACCACAATGCTCTTGTTAAAAATGTGTGTAGGATGTTTAATAGCTACTTCTCATGGCCAACTCTGAGCAGCAACTATTTTCAGTCCTAGTGAAACTTTCAGCACGGTTTCGTAGAGTGAAGGAAACCCTAAATGCAGGTCTGGTGCTGCTGAAATCTGTCTGTTTGAAAGCTCAGCTTCTCTGAAGTGATTTACTTCTATCAGGGCTAATGATCGGACAGTTTTTACTAGCAGACGGAGGAACGCCAGTCGTGCTTTACCACAAATGACTACCCACATGAGTTACTGTTTAGAGAAGCTTTAATGCAGCACAGCTACATGCTTAAACAATTAGAGTGGTTAAATACCTGAAATAGCTCTGTTACTGAGATGGTGGTGAGTTCCCCTGCTCACAAGCAGGTGAAGCTCTTTATTGGTGTTTTACTGGGTCTGCACAGCCAAGTGCACGGGTCAGAAGTACATCACAATTAATACAGTCAAGTAGTAGTGTTCATGCCCTTTCTTGTGGACATCTTTTATTACTTTGAGATCCATGTATCACTTCCTCTCATGGTCTGAAGGTGTGTGGCAAACCAGATTTAATGTGGGACTGTGAGCTGGTTAAACACATGAAGTATTATTTGGAATCTATTTTCTATTTATTATTCGGCCCAGGTTTGCTGCTGCTAAATGTTCCTTTTCTGTATGCCATGCGCAGGTGATGTGCTTGTAGCAGTGGACGATGTGGACGTGACCTCCGAGAACATCGAGAGGGTTCTGTCCTGCATCCCTGGACCAACACAGGTTAGTGAGTGTAAATCTGCCCAATAAAGGCTCAGTAACAACGATCTGCAGTTTTCTATTGAATCGATTTTGATAGCAAGGTTCCCACGCATACTAGAAAACAGTTGACTGATTTTCCAGTCGTGGAAAACACATGAAACATGAGAGAAAAATAAAATTTCCTGGAAAATCTTTTGTTGTCCTGGATCATTGTTCCAACATTGTCCTATTTTCCCTCAGCTGAGAATGAAGTGCTTGTAAAGAGGCTTTGGTATGGTGTGATAAACTGAAAAGAGTCGATGCCAGTTGATAAATCAAATCAATCATACCTACTATAAAAACGCCCTAATACTTGGTGGAGAAGCCTTTGTTTGAAAGGGCAGCTTTAAGACTCCTCCTGTGCTGAGAAACTAATGTCTCACAGAGTTCAAGGGGGATTTTGGTCCATTCTTCCACACTTTTAAACCTTGAAGATTTCAGATGGGCCCACTAGTCAGTCTTGATCTTTTTAGTTCCTTTCACATATGTTCTATTGGGTTTAAGTCTGGTGTTTGACTGGGCCATTCCAACACCTAGATAACACATATTTTAAATCAGACTTCCACAGAAAAACGTATTAAGAGCCGTACACATGCCGCGTTCTTTGCGCCCTCAAATTATTATTATTTTTTCTCAATGTAGATGCGCGGCAGAGCAACGCAGTTGTTACTGAGCGCCCATTTTTTCAGGGAATGCTGGCTGTGTCCTGAGATAAACCGAGTTCAACTTTTGGAAGGCAGCACCGCATGTCGTGTGATGAAGAACAACCATTCAAATCCAACAGACATCTTTTCCTTCTTCCGTAAATATCAGTCTGATAAATACGGAAAAGTTGATCATGTTAATGCAGGGCTACCCGGAGCTTTACATCTGTCCCACGGACGATAGGCCACGCTACAGCATCTGGAAGAAGATCAGCTCTGCACTCAGGATTTTAGGTAAATAGGCTGTGATACGGTGCCTGTTAAGGTTGCCTAGCAACCCCTGACGCAGCCTGACGCCACGCTCTTGAAAGCTGGCACAAAAAAGGCACAAGGGTAGCGCCCAGCGTCCGACCTCACCTTTTCCAAGTGGTTTAAGATACAGCATGTGTACGGCCCCTTAGTGTGTGGCGTGATCCCTGTCTGTCTGTCATGTAGGTTTGGATATTGGTACTCGATACCTTTTAAGGCATCACCCGAAATAACCCAGTACCAAGTAATATGAAAACATCTCCAGTCACATGATACATGTATTCTGTCCGTTTTGCACCAGGGGTCTGATGTCAATGTGTGTTCGTGGCTGGGGCATGGAGCTCACACTCCTGCAGCAGCAGCCACAACCCATACAGTCTATGGTGAAGTCCAGCGCAGTGCATCGACAGTGTTGACTTATCAGCTTGCCGAGATGCCACCATAATTTTTAAAATTATGTGGGGCTGCCCCCTGATAGTCTGAGATTCAAATTATGAGTCGAAGACCCCTCAGTTGATTGAGATTGCTTCAAGTCGAGTATTGTATTTCTTGAGATGTTACGGTCCCCAGATGTAGCTGCAGAGTGAGCGCTCCTCTACTTTAATGATACTCTTTGGTAGTCAGCTGCAGATAAGACAAAGTGGCTCAGAGAAGGAGAGCCCTGAATTTATGGCGACACTACAGGCCACTTTATTCACATTATGGGTATCAAATAAAGTATTTAATTGGCATCGGTATTGCTTTCAGGGTGCTGGTTTTGCTACTGGTATCATAACTTTTTAAACGGTACCCAGCCCTACTGTCATACCAGCTAGATCAATACTGACAATGTTCTGGAAAGAGATCTCTAGAAGAGAGTGGTAACCCTGCTGCGATAGCCTCTAATACTGGGAGCCCCGCCTTTTTATTTGAGGCCCACAGTCTGAATGTTTTGTGTAACTCTTTTTCACATTGGATTCGCTTTCCAAATTTGTAAGGCAGCATTAACGTCCTTAAGACCCTGGCTTGTCACAAACTGCAAACTGAGACAGTAAACACAGACATTAAATTACTTTGAAATGCATGGTTTCTCCTAAGCTGCTAAAATGTGAATAGAAAGCAGAAGTCAGCGCCGTTTAACATTAGAAAACCTTCAATTACTGAGCAATGATCCTTTTGATCGGTAGCTAAAAAATCCATAGTCTGTGCCTCAGCCGTGCATTTCCACCAAAAAGGCAGACCATCAAAAAGTAGGAATTTGCAAATGACAGAGTGCGTGCGGGTTGATGGCGAACACGGCGGATAGACGGGACTGCGGTGTGACTCTTTTTTCGGTGCCACAGGAAGCTGTTGTGGGATTGGAAGCCCAGCTGATTAGAAGATGTAGTCGGAAACTAAATTACATTGTAGGGAAAGAGCAAGGGAGATTTTTTGGAAAAATACAAGGTTCCTCAGGCACCAGGATGACTCTCAAAAAACTTGAAATAGAGTTGTATTGCTGACAGAATGATTGTTTTGTGCGAGTGTGTGTGAGGGAGTGCGTGCTTGTGTGTGATGGAGGACGGTTTTTCTCTGTGCCAGCCCTCCCAGATGGCGCAGAGACAGTACTTATTATGTTCGGAGGAACAAATATTAGTATTAAAGTCAGTCCACCATGCCCTTTGCTAACCCTTGTAGCCGAACAAGCCTCAGTTACTCCTTCATTAGTGTGCACGAGTGTGTGTGTCCATCTATAAGCGAGTGCTAAATGACTGACATCAACAGACTGGAATTCCAGTGAGAGCACACTCCAGTCTAACCACATCCTTATTATTTATGATGAGAGAAAGTGCTGCAGTTCGCCCGCTCAGCCTCTTCACCCAGCGATTTCTCAGATTCAGGCTTTCTGTATTTGAAAGTTTTCCACCGTTTTTCACGTCTGAATTTAATTTCCTTGGCTCAGTCTAATCAAATCACTTTGTGCATCCTTTTGTGAGTCTTAAAGAAATTAAGGATATCGCTTTCACAATTTCTCCCTCTCACTTACAGGACTGAGTGAGTGAGTGGCCGATTGAAAGGTGGATCACATGGTCTTCCACCACTACTCGTCTCTTCTTTAATAATACCCCTAAAATTGGCTAAAATGGCTAGCAGCCCAGATGCAGGCGCCTTCTGGGGAGGCGGGTGGCCTGTGGTTAGTGCTGACAGGCCTTGGAGAGTCCAAGGAGTGATCGTTGGATTAGAAAACTACAGTTTTACATTTCTGACCAGGGAATATGATCTTTTTTTTTCTCTCAACATATCTGGTAGGCACCATATGTTCTAGGGCTACCCTCGTATTTGGAAAGTAATGACCACAACACCTCATTTATTTCTTGAAGCGTACTAAACGGCTCTCTGAGCTTAGTTGCAGACACAAACAATGCCCGGGTTAGGAGCTGGACTGCCCTTAAGATCATGCTTGTCCAAAAAGATGTCTTTCACAATGCAAGTGGTCACAGAGTGTTCAATAAATGGCACGTCTTATATTCTGTGTCACAGTCAAACACCAAAATGGAGTTGGGGCGTGTCCAGTTAAGATGTAGTGGTTAAATCTGGATCTGCAAGGTCCCCCGGTGGTTTGAGGTCGAATCCCAGCAGAGCCTCCACTCCTCTGCCCGCCTCTCTGATTTTTCACTAAGTTTCTCCGCCAGGGAAAACTCCTCAGACCTCCTGTATTGTCTTTATGGGATGTTCCTCTTGTGTCAGGGTTTCATGGCATTTTACCCTATAGAAATTAAACCTGCATCAAACCTGATAATGGTTTCTTTTTCCAGTTAGAGATGCTGACCTTATGAAGTGGATCATGCATCGGCACATGTGCCATTTTTTGCTTCTTTGCATCAAAATGTTTGTTGTTTGACCATGTCAATACCACCTCCCCCTTTCACTCCTTCATCCACCTCCTTGAAAAGGTGGTGTTGCGCATAACCAAAAACCTGTTGAAATCCACGTCTTTCATAATGTTTAAAAAGTCAAGTTAAGTTAAAGTCCCACTGATTGTCACGCAGGGAGGCAGTGGGTGCCATTTTTATAGTCTTTGGTATTACCCGGCCGGGGATTGAACCCACAACCGCACAGAAACCTTGCACACTGATTCCGATGCGTTTTATTGTTCTTTTTGTTGTGAAAATTCGCAATTCGAGACAAAATTAAAAGACAAATTTCCTGCCTTGCCTCTCTCCACTGGAGTTACTTATCTGGCTGTCACCACTCCCTCCCTGTCTTTCATTTTGCACTGCAGCTGCATGAAGGGCAGAGCTGTCCTCAGTCTCTGTCTCTGTAGTCCACACCCTCCTCCTCTTCATCAACGTCCACCTGAATCTTACTGAAAGTGAACTATCTTAGTGCGACCCGTTCCTCTGTTTTGTCGTGTTCCATCACCTCATTTTCTTCACTGATTCTTGGTCAGACGACTCTAAAGGCTTCTTACGGATGCAAAAAACGCAGAAAATCAAACCTGTTATGAAAATTTTAATGATGGACAAAAGATTTGGACTCGTTGTGGAAACGTGATTGACACAATGTGAGGTCATAACTATTTTTTGACATGCAACAACTCAAAACAGACTCATTGTGCAAAGAATTGGTGTTGAAGGGAAACTTTCGATTGGTGCATCCCTTGTTCAAAAAGTTGTTGTTTTTTTTTTACTTTTTTCAACTAGGTAAACACACTCTTTGAAGCATCACGGTGCTTCACGCTTGTTGGCCACCATGAAAATATCACCAAAACTCAATTTGGAAACAAGTTTATCTGATTGACTGAAGGGCTCTTAAAATTCTTCCTGACCAGTGATTTCAACCACAGATCTGAAGTCACATCGTTTTAACCTGTAGAATCCAGCTGCTCTTTTGCACATCTGGACTCCGGTTCTGATTATCTTGAATTAAAATCAGCTCAGCTCCATAGATGGCCTCTCGAGTGCTGACAGGTTTCAGCCTGGAGTCAGCACAATGTGTGAGCAGGTATGCCACCATAGCGTGTCTATAATGGGCACCTTCTGTACAGTCTGAGTTTGAATATTCAGTCTTTTGTTGTTAGAAGTGTTAGTTTTTTTGATATGCGTACATACATGGAAAACCAGCATATCATAATGACATTTTGGGGTATTTATGATGTATAGTATCTAAATTTGGTAGCTCTTGGCCTGCGCTCAGCCTCTCTGAGGTCTAATCTGACGCAGCCTGTAGTGTACAAGATTTAAATGTAGTTTTGACAGATAGTTTGAACATGAACACCACAGGGTTGCAGTTTCTCATCCTGTGCATCTTGACTGCATGTGTTTCCATGTGCGTGCTTGTTGGATTTCCATGGGGCTCTATTTCTGTTTCCACTGTGACTTTCTATGAATGGCAGCGTAAAATAAAGAACCAGGGTATGGAAAGTAAAAAAAAAAAAAAAGAAATACTGCATGAACGAGAGAAGATAGGCCGTCTGTTGTCTTGCCACTGTTTCTCCGGGTTGCAGAGGTCTGGTTTTAATTTAGTCAAACATGCTCAGACAAGAGCACACACACAAAAAACACACGCACAGATCCCTGCTATTTGTTATGCTGCGGTTTGGTCTGGATGTCTGTCACTTTCTCTCTGACAATCACCATCCTGCTATTCGCTTTTCAGCCTTTTTCCTGAATGAATGTGTAATGATTGAAGTTTTTCTCCCCTCTGGCAGCGCTGCACATATGCACACCTCTATTTTCCTACAACAGACACATGAGTATAATCATGTGGAGCCATAGTGGCTGATATTTTAAAAAATGAATGTACTGTGAGAAGGACTGGTAGACTGGCTGATGCGGTGTTATATTAACAGAACAAATATGTCAGGTTTTATTTTATTCTTTTGTTCCCTATTGTCTGTCTTCCTTTTACAAATTCTCCCTCACACAACTTGTCCCATTCTTCACGTCTCTCCTCGTTTCCCCTCGTTCCATTACTGTTTTTCAAACCATTTTTCCTCTCACCTCCTCCAGGTGAGACTGACGCTGGAGACGGTGGCTCAGTTGGACGGCAGCAGTGCTAGTGACACTTCATCGGTCCGTAAGACGAAGGCTTCTCCGCCGGTCAGCCAGCTGGTGCGTCTGCTGTGGGGGGAGGACACAGCCGAGCTTCAGATGTCCATAGGACACATCCCTCACATCGTCATGTACCTCTCACTTAAACTGGACTCAGCATCACCGCACGACGAGGTCAGTCTGTATAAAATGTATGATTAAACATTTATGAGTCCTCCAGGCAATGCTGTTTGTGTTTCCATAGCGTCCTTAAAGGGACAGTTCACCCACAATTATCTGTTTATCAGTCTAGATTGTTTTGGTGTGAGCTGCAGAGTGTTGGAGATATCAGCCGTAGAGATGTCTGCCTTCTCTCCAGTATAATGGAACTAGATGGCACTCAGCTTGTGGTGCTCAAAGTGACATAAATTAAACTGGAAAAACTCAACAGCAATGTCTCTTGCCAGAAATCATGACCCAGTTACTCAAGATAATCCACAGACCTTGTTGTGAGCAGCTTCATGCAGGAACTATTTTCTATTCACTGAACTTCTCCCGCCAGCCGAATCACGGAGCAGAAGAAAGTGTGCATCTACTCATGAACAAGAAGTTCATGCTTGGGGCGTCCTCCTATTATGAGCTGTAATGTTAGAGAGCTCAGGGGTGCTAGGTGAGCTAATATTAGATGCACTGTTTAAGGGAAAATATTAAAATTTGAACTGTCCCCGTAGGAGGCAGAACGAGTATTTGGCCTGTGTTGTTTATTTGTTTCGGCTACAGATGCTCTTTAGCTCGCTTTCACTTTAGTAATTGTGATATACTCTGTGGTGTGGTTTCACATTATTTAACCTATTCATTTACTGGTGTGGCGGCACTCGGACATAGAGGGTGACCTTTGGCTCAGTAATATCCCCTATCATGACGCTGTCACATTTTGCTGACACTCCAAGCTGACGGTTGGCTGTCGGTCAAAGTCGGGCCGTCGGTGAGCGTCTGTCACCCTAGTTTTTGCGGTGTGTCCCGCACCGTCTGCACTTTGGCGTCTTCGGCTTTTCAGCCGATTGAGCATGTTGAATCGGCGGCGGAGCTTGTTGATGAGAGAGATCACTCTGATTGGCTGTTCAGGTTTTATTTCCTCGTGAATCTGCCTGTAGTGAAACCAGGGCTAACCGGTGCTTCCTCCTCAGGCTCCACTTCACTCAGCTGCCCGACAGACCCGCTGTTTCTTCCCACTTTAACCTGAATAGTGCAGCACGACCAGAGGGAAACACAGCCAGTTAGCCTCCGCTAGCCTCCCAGCTAGCCCCGTCTCTCCGTTTGGATCCAACCGGAGCAACGAGCCCCAGTTTGTTATTAAGGTTAAAGTGGGAAGAAGCAGCGGGTTTATCGGGCAGCTGAGTGAAGTGGAGCCTGCGGAGGAAACATCAGGACCGTCTGGATGTTATTTCCTCTCACACAGACGCAGAACGTACGTGGTACTTGGCCGTCGGATGTAGTCTTTGTATTGTGTTCAAATGCAACTGACACAGGGCGACTTGAGGCGACGTGAGGCGACGTAGACAACGCAACAGTTGGCTTTCATCGCCGCTAGTTCTTTGATGTCGGTTTGGTGTGTCAGCGCCTTTAGTCATTCCAGTTGTAACACCATAAAATGCATCTGGACTATATGTGGAATGTTGCTTTCTTGTGCAGCACCACAACAATACAATAAACATTAATGAGGTCAGAGTTATTTTGGTCCCTAGATGTGCAGCAGCTGCAGGCATAAAAAAAATACCGGCAGAATTAGAGTGTAATATCAAAAAATCTCCTTCATGGTTAATCCTGGACTTGGACTCAAATGAAACACAGTGTTTGTTGTAGAGAAGTCCAGAGTATTTGATCAGTCAGCAGCATTCAGTGCTAAAAGCCCCACCTCAACGCCCCTGCTTTGGTGGTAGCACAAATTTAAATCGCCATAATCAAAGTATCTGTCATATTGCCAAGACTAAAATAAACAAATGCAAGTAGTTGGGATTAGAAGATGGACCCCACTCACTCTGTGGCCTCACCACAGTCTCTGTGGCGCAATCGGTTAGCGCGTTCGGCTGTTAACCGAAAGGTTGGTGGTTCGAGCCCACCCAGGGACGAGTGCTTTTTGTGCTCAAGTAGCCGAGCAGTGTCATGTAAATGAGTAACCTAGTTTTCGTCAGATAGGGTAGGTCAGAGAAACGAGGGCCAAAAATAGCGTGAGCTCCTCCGGTGGAAACGGGCTGAGAGATGGAAAAATAAGCTCCTTCCATGACAGTCAGGTGTGCGGTGGGTGCTGCTGACAGTGGACAGACAAATCCTAAATAAAGCCAATGGATTTAACATAAATAGAAATGGTAGAAGAAACAGAACATAAGGCCAGTTGTTGATATTTTTCTATCCCTTTGGAAAGACGGGTGGAAAACCTAATCATGATTTAGCAGTGGGTGGCACGCTGACTCTGGACTTATGGAGGTGTATTCTGATAATTGAGTGTCATGAACAACCTGAGCTGTGTAGGAAATCCCAGGTCCAGGAGTGGAAAGCTTTCTGAATATCTCTGAACTGAGTCAGAAAACTACTGCTCTGGACAGTTTCCAACGCCTGCGGGTGCCACTAACAGAAAGCAGAGAGAGAAAGGGGAAGAGTTGAGGCGCTCTGCCCCGAGCACAACTCCTGTCAATAAATGATCTGTCATTTTAAAGCTGTGAACTTTTCTTCGGGGTGAATCCACACATGTCCTTTGGCTGAAATGCAGCAGTCTATAAACAAAATAACATATTTCCCTTTTTATTCGGATTCATGCACAGGGCACGGGTTTATATCTTTTTATATTCTCATGTAGCGAAGTGTTAATCCCAGAGTGTGTGTTTTCTTGCTCTGAGAAGCAAACTACACTCATTTCCTGACCAACACCTCCTACACTGTAATCACATTTTCCCTGTGGACGACTATTGGCAGGTTGATGTTTTCTTTATGGTTGTACTTCATGGTTCTGCAGTGCCTTTTTGTGTATCTGCGAGCCAGATTCCTTTTTTCTTTCTTGACCCAAACAGCAGTGGAGAGTACGGGTTGTCTGGAGCCACATCAGCCAGTGGTTGATTTTCTAAATGACAGTGTCGTGCAAGAACTTCGACTTTGATTTTTTAGTCCTTTGATTGCAGGGTAGGAGAAATTGGAGAGGGTTCAGTGGTGGTATTTTGGAGTTTTAGCTGTGTGATGATTTTGTGATCTTGCTTGTGTGTACAGACAAGATATAACTGAAGTGTTGTACTGTGTTCTTGTTTTTTGTGCCGGTTGCCAAAGCTATAAAGCCCCATTCATTCAAGGTTTTTATCCCCTCACCCACCACTCTGTCCTCTTATCCTCT
Organism: Epinephelus cyanopodus; assembly: GCA_026686955.1. Lineage (NCBI taxonomy): Eukaryota > Metazoa > Chordata > Actinopteri > Perciformes > Serranidae > Epinephelus > Epinephelus cyanopodus. The sequence continues at coordinate 13,215,246 of CM048934.1, forward strand.
CAGCGGCTCAGCTCTTATCCGCCCTTTATCTTTTCAAGTTGCTAGCATGCTGAGAGGAATACTAATAGCACAAACAATACACTGAATCTATCACGAGAACCCTCTTTCTCATCTCTGTAGTTTGTAAGAAGGGTTTTTTCTGACATTTTGTCCTGTAAATGTCCAGATTGCACAAATAAGCATTCATATTTCACCTAGGGATAAGCACTTATCATAATATAGTTTGGTTGAGGTCTATTTGAAACTCTGTGCGTGGCCTCTACCCAAAGCGCCGATGAGAGTTTCTCTGAGCTCGAGTCGAATTCCTGTATTTCCTGAATCTGCTTCTCTTTTCTCTGGAAAGTTCAACATGTAAAATATTTGAGTAACATTCATCTTGAAAGTGACAAGTCTGAGTTTGATCCAAAGTGAGACTGGGCTGGACAGTAAAACTGAAACCAGACTAACATTGTTGAGGTGACAGAATAAACACCCAGCAGTTCATCTGTTCATTCTTCTCTGCTGTCCATAATTTAGAGGGGACACACATTTTGGTGACTGTAGCATCCGACACCAGATATTTCACATTTTTATGTGACATTTTTCTGCTGATACAGGCTTTCTATCCACTGGATATATAATTTTCACAACACAGTGCAACACTTAACCATTTTTTCATGTGTGAATGTGTTTGTGTCTGCAGGAGGAGATCTTGTACCAGTACCCGGTGTCTGAAGCATCCGGCCAGCTGAAAGGAGTGAGGGGGATCTTCCTCACTCTGTGTGACATGCTGGAGAACGTCACAGGAGGGCGAATACTCAGGTGGGAGAGGAAAGATAGCAATTTTTTTGGTACATGTGGAGTTTGTAACTGCAAAATACATATAAACTAGGGTGTGCTTTTTAAGTAACTGCTATATTCATGTTTAATTATTAAAATGTGCTGAAGTACTCACAAAAGAAAATTGGATGTGAAAATTGGAAGGTAAATTGGGGGACAACGGAAAACAAGTGCAATTTGAAATTTATTCAAAGATAACAGGCCTCAATTAGTCTGTCAAACCAATTGAAAGTTAACATAATCAGTTCTTAAAATAGTTTCGCTTAATGTCATATCTTATCGACTAAACAATTAATGAACCAGTTGTTTCAGCTTAAATTGGTCTGGGGGTGATAGTCTTGACATGTAATTATTTTATAGATAGAAGTAGAATAGTTTAAAGAAGTATAAGAGCTCATACAGCATATATAGAAGTATATAATTTAAAGAGATCGTATTGATTGTATACAAAACAAATGATAGTGTTAAGTATTAACTTATCTCAAAATCAAGACACACTGTTGGCAGGTTGTTTCATGAAGAGGATGTGTGTATCATTCAGTGTCGTTTCTGGTGCGATTTTCCCATCCTTTTTTTCACCTCTTCCTCCCCCTGCCTGTGAAAAAACACTGGCACACAAAGGAAGATGCAGCGCAAAGGCATCTTCTATTACAGTGGCTCTTTTATATAAAGAAATATAAGAAAGTGTCCAAATGAATGTGGTGATGGTGAATTCCTAAATTATTTTTGCTGTAGCTCCCGCAAATTCCTAACTTTTCCGCCAGCTCACTGCTGGATGTTTTAAATATCAACACAGTTCACAGCTGAGTTTAAAACAACAGTGAACTGGGAGCAAAGTTTGGCTGCTAGCAGAGCCGTTGGACATTAAGAATACAAGAGTTAGATTGTATTCATGCTAAAACTGCCCTCCTTGTTGCCTGTGCTAAATTTTGTCACTTGTCTTTTGATGTTTTGGCGTTTCACCCTCAGTTCTTCTCTGCTGCTCGGGAAACATCTGGTACATGTGGGCTACTGGAAGGAGAGCAACAACCTGCTGGTCATCGGTCTTCCTGCTGAGAGGTAGAGAAAGGCAGCATCAAACACACAAACACACACACACACACACACACACACACACACACACACACACACACACAAGCTACACACCACATTTCATTTGAACCACGACCTTTTCCAGCTTAGAAACCATCAACATAGACATTACATGACAAGAGTTGATTCCATACAGAAAGTCTGACATTGGTACTGATACTGGTATATTATTAAATTTCCTTAGCATGACGTGTGCTTGAGAAATAATTTTCATAGAAGAGGAAACATATTTAAGAGCGCGATCTGTAGAAACAATTCAGCGTGCACATGTGCTGCTTTTTGTCCTTCGCCGGCAGGATGAAAACCTCTTTAAGGAGCACGTGGTTGTAAAACGGTTCATGGGATGAGTCACATTACCCACCTTTTCATTTTTAGTAACCGGGTCGACTCGATCAGTCATCATCTCGGTTAAAACAATAAACTTGTCTGTGCTGAAAGTACACACTGCAGATTGATTTTTGGGGAACACACACATGTAGAAAAAACAATAACCTCTAAAGTGTTTTTGCTCCTTGGCTCCTGGCTGTGAGTCCAAATATTTGATAAGCGGCGGATCTCCTGAAGCTGAAGTTTATTCAGGTCTGTGTTTGACATTTTTCTGTTTCCCCCCAGGGTTCCACTGCTGTATCTGCAGACGGTGGTGGGAGACGTAGTGCGGACATTAAAAGTGATGTACGGTTCCTTAGACAGGTGGGTTGGTCTTTGCTTTCCTGTGGTCCTGCTGAGAGAGCTGGTTGAAACTTCCCCTCTTCCCCTCCCCTTTTATGCCTAAAGGAATACTTCTCCAAATGATCATTTATATATCACTGCAAAAGGACTGCACTGCTAGTTACATAAAGTTAGTGATGAAAACTTTATTTTGGTGAACAAAGAATCCAAAATCTGAGAAAATTCTTGATGAACTGAAGTCAAAGAGATCCGAGTTTAACAACACATCTGTTAACAAACTTGTGTAGTAAAATCCAAATCTTATTTATCTGATTTTCATGAATCTCCACGAGAATCTCCACTAGACTTCTTTTTGCGCTACAGCCTCTTGCTTTTTCTTTTTCTCCTCCTGAGGCCAAATTTGAGAGTTAGTAGGAAATGCAGACACTACCTGGGTTTTTTTGGGGGGACACCTTGTATGTCTCCAGGTGGCAGAAAGGCACTGAAGAATTTTTTGATTCATCCACAACTGTGCGAGTGGAAGGAAACATGTTCGTCACCACCAGCGGTTGTGAGGACATTATTACTTTGACAACATGAAGGACGATGCCATCGTTTGTAACAAGGCTGAGAAGCTGAAGAAGCTCTATGAGCAAAACAAACTACGAGAAGAACACATAGACAAAGTGATAAGGTGGCTCATTACTTCCCAAACTAGACTAACTTTTCTGACAAGTAACTGGACTGCAAGTGAAATTTACCCATGCTCTCTTCAAAGCCAGACTCCATTGACAAAAACAGTACTTTCATCCCACTGCTTTAATTGGTAGCGAGTAAACTTTGGTGAATCCGACTTAACCCCTTAAATTGCCAAGTCATACGATGCTGCAAACAAACTAACTGATGGAGGCAGTGGCAGACCAGCAGCTCCTGTGTTCAGTGAGGTAAAATTACTGTTTTTGTCAATGGAGTCTGGCTTTGACGCAGGCACGGATAAGTTTCACTTTCAATTTAGTTCTGTTGGTAAGGGCTGTATGTTTCAGAAGTACTGGGCATAAAACTGGATAGTTGAGACTATTAGTTGTGTGAAAATAAAGTTATTTATTTAGTTAGTCATGAATGACTTTTATGTGTTATTATGACACTCGTGTGCTGTTGTGTCCTCCTCAGTGCGTTCTGTAAGGCGGACCACGCTCCCAGGTTGGACCACTTCTTCTGCCTGTTCTTCCAACAGCTCATCCAGCCGTCTCGTTTGAGGGACGGCTCCTTAGCGCCGCCCCCCGACGTCTCAGGGACCCTTTTTCTCGACGGGCTGCCGGCGGTCCGATGGCTCACGCTGCCTCCAGAAATCAAGGTGCATTTCTTACTGTGTGTGTGTGACAGAGACAAGAATGTTATTCATAGATCTAATTTAGTCTTGGAGTAGTAGTAAATGCAGTGATACCAGATTTTTGTGTATCCCAGTGTCCCTGTGTCCTCACCTGTTTGAATGACAATGTTGTCACCATGCAGCAATAGTGCCCTCTAGTGTCCACTGTTGAAAACAACACAATGTATCAGTTACTATCTGGACTGAATTGAATATTTTTCTCTGTCCACAGATGGAGGTAGATACCGTCCTCTCTGATTTTGAGTCCTCAGATTTTGGAGAAATGGTGAGAAAACACACCAGTACTGCTGTCTGGCAAGCATAAAGCACCTTTAAACATGTACCACCTGTTAGGAATGTCGCAATAGCCAATTACAGAGTGACGTCTGAGTCGATTAAAGAGTCACATCACTTATGTTCCTTTATCCTGCTGCTCATTAGTTGGGTGAAGATACATGTTAGCGAGATGCCATCTGTCTTCTGGCCTCAGCAGGGGAGAGGAGAAGGTTAGACTATATTTAGAGGCGTGTTTATGTGCATGTTTGTGTGTACACCCCGTGTGTGTTTTTAATGAGAAGCTAAGGGGGTCTTGTTTGTCCTTGGTACGTGCAGCGTTAACTGATTACATGAAGCCGCGCTAGGACAGAAAACAGATAAGACCAGATGAGAGAGGGATTGTTAAGGCAGGAAGTACTTATATATTAAGGGTCATTATTTAACTTTAGTTTTTTTAATCCTTCATCACAGACTTTTATGCAAATACTTAGAAACAAAAAGTCAAACACTGGACATCTAACATAAATACTGACATGCTCTCACAATATAATGCATATACACACCAAACATTGTTAAGCAAATTTATTTCTTCTGCTCATTATTGTCATGTTTTCTTCCTAAAATAAGACTGGTGGCTACCATAGAGATGAATAATGTCTAACTTGCTTTTCGAAAGTGATTTCAGCCTTTGTTTACGCTCTTGCATTTTTACCTTTGTCTTTATGTCTTCAACAGTCTGAAGACTATTTCGGCCTGAGGCGCCTGTATGTAATTCTTGGCTCCTGTTTGTTCTACAAGGTGGGTCCATCAGTCAAAACAAACACACACACATGCCTCAGTGCCTTATCACAGTAATATCTTCCTCCTGATCATACCCCACCGTCTAGACAGCAGTCCTTAAATGGCAACAATAGAGGACTCAGCTAACAGAAGGTGACCCTTCAAACAAGATAACAGCCTGTTCTGTGGCTCGGTGACAAAGCAACAACCTCAATAATCTGTTCAAATATTAACAAAGGGCAGAAGGAGGGCAGCCGACTGTGTTGTGTCCTGTTACAGTGAAGGTGTGAGAATCGCCTAGCTCGCCTTGCTTCATCACATTTAACTGGCTGTAGATGATTTTTTGTGTACCTACTTAAATGCACAGGGTGTCAGTGGAAAAAAACTTCAGTTGAAAAGAAGAATTTGATCTTGTATTTTCATTATAATTGTATTTTTATATCACAGTATACACAGGGAAAAAAGATGGGACCTCTAGGAAAGATTTGTTTTATGTCAATCAGTGGTCGTCAGACTTTTTAAATATTCTACACCCTTTCAAATACAACAGTTATCTTCAATTCCAGTATATTGTGACACCCCTTTGTGAACTTTCTGTGTTTGTTGCAGCAGTTGATGGTTTACGGCAGTTGTAGAAAAGACTCCAGCATTAAAATCATTATTTTTGCAAGTTAGACAGTGTGTGGGAGTCTTTTCTACAATTTTTATTCTTCTCGTCCCAGATGTGCGAAGTATTCCTTCGTTTTTGTTTACGGCAGTGAACAATGGCTTAGAAAATAAGAATAATTAATATAAAATGTGTTTTATTAAACCTACTTTTACGTTTTTTGATTGAATTTAGTATAATTATTTAAGGAATCATGCATGACTTATATTTTTAGAATAAACAAAAAACAAAATCTGACATACCCCCTGTAGTACTCTAAAGTACCCCTAGGGTTAGCTGTTCAGCCATTTAAAAGACACTAATAGATAAGTAGATCACAGTGCACAAGTCAAAGTAATCCCATTTTACTGGAATTGTACCTTGTATTTCCATGTGACAAATAAGTGAGTGATTGGTAATGGATCCAGATGCAAAACACCGTTCAAGGTACTGAAACCAGGTGGATGTTTTTTTCCTCTCCTTCAAAGTCAGAATGGATGCTCTTCTTTTCAGAGAGCCAAAATGTAGGCAGTTACAACTAAAATCAGAAAAGGCTTTTGTATTTGCTAAATTTTGAGGTTTTAACTCTACAAAATTAATTTTGACTCAAAATGTTGGCTCCAAGCCCTCGACACTTGTTCACTGAAGATCTTACTAAACTGTGTACACATTCACCTTCCAGTCCTACCTGATCGCCAACCATCTGCCCAAAGAGGACCTGCTGGACGTGTGCCTGTACTGCCAGCACTACTGCCTGCTGCCGCTGGCGTCTGAGCAGCGGGTGGGTCAGCTGGTCATCTGGAGGGAGGTGTTTCCTCAGCAGAGAGCCAACAGCAGCAGCGACACTGCGCCAGGCTACAGTCAGCCTCAAGGACGCCACTTCCTCCTCATCGTGGGGCTGGTAAGGAGGCAGTTCACTGACTGGTTGTTGGTTTAAACTTTGTTATCCACGTGTCATTTCCCAGTGTCTGTTCATAGTAATGTTTGTTTTCTCTGCTTGTATTTGTTCATCTCTCCACTTCAGAGGCACTTCATGCAGTGTGTGCTGTTGGAGGCAGGTGGCTGTGCTTCACCAGCTCTGGGCTCTCCAGGACCTGACTGTGTTTACGTAGATCAGGTGAACCTTTTTGAACTTTAAAGTAAATTCCTAACATGCTTCACATACTTGTGTTTCTTGGTGCAATAAATACTCCCCGTCGGGGAATCGAACCCCGGTCTTCCGCGTGACAGGCGGAGATACTGTCCACTATACTAACGAGGAAGGTGGAGGAAGGGCTCACAACTGGGGCTTTTATATCCATCTCTTTCTGAGGTACAAACTAATCTGTTGATCACTACAGTGTAAAGTGACACTGTCTGATGTGACTCCAGGTGAAGGCCACCTTGCTACAGCTGGAGGTGTTGGAGGCAGGTATTGAAGAGCGTCTGAATGCTCCACCTGCTCCCTGCCTGTCATGTGCTGACTGGTTCCTCCCTGCTGCCACGGCTCGTGACCGCCTGGACAGCCTGGCCTCCTCCTCCCCCGTCTTCAGTAAGCTAGCTGGGGCAGTTAAAGGCTCCTCCACAGGGGCCAGAGGCCGCAGCCTGTTTGGGGACAAGGCTCGGAGGTCCAGCCCCCAGAGGAGCCTGTCGGACAGCGGGAACGAGGGACAGATGGATGCTGGGTCAGGGTCTGGGTCATCAATGGCTCCAGGCCTCAGTCCACATTCCACCCCGGACTCTGGGAGGAAGTTAGGGGGGCGTCGGGACTCGCTGGGGTCTGGAGGGTCTGATGGCAGCGGGGGCAGCGGAGGCCTCTTCAAGGTACGGCTGTAGTCTGTTATTAAGTCTTATGTTCGTTAAACTGTTCATGAGCAGGTTATCTATAAAATGTAGAACATGACCAAGGAACACAATATTATACTTGAAGCTCATCCTGGAGTTTTTTTTTTAAGGTTTTCACTATATTTTTTGCCTTTAACCTTTTTTTTTTTTTTAAATATTTTATGTAATCTGTAATGGACTGTAATTATTTGACTTGTTGTTTTGACATCAGGTTCCCAGGATGAAGCACCCGAACCCATTCTACCTGGGCACCCTGAAGAAGACCCTGACTGAAAGGGAGACAGAGGAGATGTACAACACCATGAAGTAAGTGATGGGAAATAATCCTTTTCTCTCATTCTAACAGCACGTACAAGTCATAATAGCTAAACCTTGGAAACACCTAAATGTTCTCATTGTCACAGACTGACCTCAGGTGCAGAGAACACTTTGTTCCACTACGTCCTGATGGAAACTGTTCAGGGGATCTTCATTGCTCCGACACACAGAGAGGTGGCTCAGCTCAGCGGCTCCATCCACCCACAGCTCATCCGCAACTTCCACCACTGCTGCCTCTCCATACGGGCCGCATTTCAGCAGAGTCTCCCAGCCAGGGTGAGTCGGAATTTACGAAGTTATAAATGAATATCGTCTATAACATAAGACCTCCTCACAACTATCAACATTTAACACTCATCATGGCAAACAGCAAGGGATAGTAAGAAGAGGTGGTTAAGTTAAGATCACCTAAAGTCACAACAAGACCAGATTCTATTAATATCAGATCAGTAAGTTTGTCCATGGTTTCCCATCATAGCAAGATGATGAGATAAGATCCAGCTTTGTGTATCCTGAGGAAAACTGTTTTGCAGCAGCTGTAGTACAAAGTAGGAAAGAGCACAAAAATAAGATAAAAATATAAATAAAGATGTAAGTTTTAAAAATATCAATCAAATATCCAAACTATACACAGTGATGAAAATCGAAACAAGGTTAACAGCAAGGTTGTTCCTGGTGCAATAAATACTCCCCGTCGGGGAATCGAACCCCGGTCTTCCGCGTGACAGGCGGAGATACTGTCCACTATACTAACGAGGAAGTGTGAAAAGTCAGCTGACAACTAAGGTATTTATATCTAGACACACGAGGAAAAATGGGAGGACAAAAATAGACGGTAAAAGTAGGGCTCAGGTAAGTTGACTTTGCATTAGGGCTGCAACTAACAATTATTTTCTTAATGTTTATCTGCCTGAGATCATCTAGTGTTTCCCTTCTCTTTGTTCCAAGATCACACACAAAGGTTGCAGACAGCCTTTTCTGTCAGGGTCGCTGGACTTTGGAATAACTTACCAGAACAGAGTAGCAATGCAAAATGTATCTTCTTTCAAGTGAAAAGAAAAAATAAATAAAATACAAACTCAACTTTTCAAAATATCAAAATTGCATAAAAAAGTCATAGTATAGCATGTCGTTCAAAATATGACAAAAAAGTCATAGTATAGCATGTCGTTTAAAATATGACAAAAAAGTCATAGTATAGTATGTCGTTCAAAATATGATAAAAAAAGTCATAGTATAGCATGTCGTTCAAAATATGATAAAAAAAGTCATCATATAGTATGTCGTTCAAAATGACAAAAAAGTCATAGTATAGTATGTCGTTCAAAATATGACAAAAAAGTCATAGTATAGTATGTCGTTCAAAATATGATTAAAAAGTCATAGTATAGTATGTCGTTCAAAATATGACAAAAAAGTCATAGTATAGCATGTCGTTGAAAATATGATAAAAAAAGTCATAGTATAGTATGTCGTTCAAAATATGACAAAAAAGTCATAGTATAGCATGTCGTTGAAAATATGATAAAAAAAGTCATAGTATAGTATGTCGTTCAAAATATGAGAAAAAAGTCATAGTAAAGTATGTCGTTCAAAATGTGATAAAAAAGTCATAGTATAGTATGTCGTTCAAAATATGACAAAAAAGTCATAGTATAGTATGTCGTTCAGAATGATTAAAAAGTCATAGTATAGCATGTCGTTGAAAATATGACAAAAAAGTCATAGTATAGTATGTCGTTCAAAATATGACGAAAAAGTCATAGTATACTATGTCGTTCAAAATATGATAAAAAAAGTCTTATGCTGTGTTCGAAACCGCATACTTACCTACTACTCATACTAACTCTTTGAGTATGTAGTGTGTTTACACTGCACAGTATGCAATTTTGAGTATGCGAGAAGTTCCCGGATGCATACTAGATTCGCCAGAAATGTTGAGTAGACATCATGACCATACTACTCACACTCAAATTACCCAAGATGCAACGTAACGTGACGTCATCGATCATCCCTTCCTTGCCGCGAACAGGACAAAAGAAGAAGTTATTTATTTATTTATATTTATTACTACTGTATATTATAGCTTCTGAAACTTTATGAAATCATTCAATTCACAACGACTTTGTTGTTCAATGATGTCCATTTTTCCCTCCAGTTTTCAGGCTGTGAGGTATGTTATATGGCGTTGTATATTGTGATTAGATTTATAGTTGATTAAAAAAGAAATTTAGATCTGAGAACAATCCCAAGTCGATTGCGAGCATGATGTACCGAAGACGGCGGGCCGATCTTCGTCTCAGAGCGGACAAGACTCTCCGGTGAGGCATTTTGAACCGTCAAATTCCGTTAACGGGACGAGATCGGTCAAAACGGCAGTTTCAAGCTAGCTACATCAAGGGTAGGTTCGTCTCCTGTTTTCAAAGTAAAAGCAAAAATTTTTATCGTTATGGTTTTCTGTATAAGAAAGGGCAATGGGTGTTTTATTTTGTGAAAATAACCGGAAGTGCGTTGCTCACTACAGCTAGCTTGAGCAGCGCCGAAATCTCCGAAATCGCCCGAACAAAATTGTAAATAGCTGGTATTTGGTCAGATTTTCAACACGTTGTGGATCTAAATGGCTACTTTCTCGCCTAAAAATGTTTCAAATGTTGCTAAAGTTATATATTTACAGAGTTTAGAGCTTAAGCGAAATCAGCTGTAGGCCGGCTGATTTCGGCTCGGACAGGAGCGAAATGCATTGTGGGTTATCATGTAGTACGCTACAGTGTAAACGGTCTGCATACTGTCTGTTCATTGAGTATGTAGTAAGTAGCATGGCAGTATGCAGTATGGCAGTATGTAGTATGTAGTATGCGGTTTCGAACACAGCATTAGTATAGCATGTCGTTCAAAATATGACAAAAAAGTCATAGTATAGTATGTCGTTCAAAATATGATGAAAAAAGTCATAGTATAGTATGTCGTTCAAAATATGATGAAAAAGTCATAGTATAGTATGTCGTTCAAAATATGATGAAAAAGTCATAGTATAGTATGTCGTTCAAAATATGATGAAAAAGTCATAGTATAGTATGTCGTTCAAAATATGACAAAAAAGTCATAATATAGTATGTCGTTCAAAATATGATGAAAAAAGTCATAGTATAGTATGTCGTCCAAAATATGATGAAAAAGTCATAGTATAGTATGTCGTTCAAAATATGACAAAAAAGTCATAATATAGTATGCCGTTCAAAATATGACAAAAAAGTCATAGTATAGTATGTCGTTCAAAATATGATGATCAAAATATGATGAAAAAAGTCATCGTATAGTATGTCGTTCAAAATATGATGAAAAAGTCATAGTATAGTATGTCGTTCAAAATATGACAAAAAAGTCATAGTATAGCATGTCGTTGAAAATATGATAAAAAAAGTCATCGTATATAGTATGTCGTTCAAAATATGATGAAAAAGTCATAGTATAGTATGTCGTTCAAAATATGACAAAAAAGTCATAGTATAGCATGTCGTTTAAAATATGATAAAAAAAAGTCATAGTATAGCATGTCGTTCAAAATATGACAAAAAAGTCATCGTATAGCATGTCGTTCAAAATATGACAAAAAAGTCATAGTATAGCATGTCGTTGAAAATATGATAAAAAAAAGTCATAGTATAGCATGTCGTTGAAAATATGACAAAAAAGTCATAGTATAGTATGTCGTTCAAAATATGACAAAAAAATCATAGTATAGTATGTCGTTCAAAATATGACAAAAAAGTCATAGTATAGCATGTCGTTGAAAATATGATAAAAAAAAGTCATAGTATAGTATGTCGTTCAAAATATGATAAAAAAGTCAGTATAGTATGTCGTTCAAAATATGAGAAAAAAGTCATAGTAAAGTATGTCGTTCAGAATATGATTAAAAAGTCATAGTATAGTATGTCGTTCAGAATATGATTAAAAAGTCATAGTATAGCATGTCGTTGAAAATATGATAAAAAAGTCATAGTACAGCATGTCGTTCAAAATCTCATAAAAAAGTCATAGTATAGTATGTTGTTCAAAATATGACAAAAAAGTCATAGTATAGTATGTTGTTCAAAATATGATGAAAAAGTCATAGTATAGTATGTCGTTCAGAATGTGATTAAAAAGTCATAGTATAGCATGTCGTTCAGAATATGATTAAAAAGTCATAGTATAGCATGTCGTTCAGAATATGATTAAAAAGTCATAGTATAGCATGTCGTTGAAAATATGATAAAAAAGTCATAGTACAGCATGTCGTTCAAAATCTCATAAAAAAGTCATAGTATAGTATGTTGTTCAAAATTGGATAAAAAAGTCATAGTATAGTATGTCGTTCAAAATATGATTAAAAAAGTCATAGTATAGTATGACGTTCAAAATTGCATAATAAAGTTATAGTATAAATTGCATAAAGTTTGTATAGCAGTGTTTTACTCTGGGTTGTCATCTCAGCTCTTCTCTGTCACGATTTATGAAAAATAATCTTCTATATATTAAGGCTTCTAACCAGTCAACTATTTTTAATGTGATGTCCTCTGCTGCAGGGCCGTCGGGCGGCAGACAGGCCTCAGGGTGGTGGCTGGGGTCTGGGCCCGGTGAAGGAACACGGGGTCCTATTTCAGTGTAAACCTGAGAACTGGACCGACCAGAGGAAACCTGCTCCCACCATGACTTACTGGGTTATAGGGTACGTCATCTTTAAATATTTTTATCTTCAAGCCTTACATGTTTTTAGTAACTGGGGAGGGAGGAAGTGCACATCTGGTGAGATTTAGTTCTGCACCAGCTGAAGAACCTGTGGCTCCATGAACAGGGCATGTAGCTCAGTCTCATTTGTTTTGTCTTCCAGGCGGATGTTGCTGGAGCCTGTTCCTCAGGAGTTCTACGTGTGTTTCCATGACTCTGTGGCCGAGGTTCCTGTGGAGATGGCCTTCAGACTCTCCTTTGGCCTGGCCCTGTGATGTGTCGACTTCTCTTACTAGATCAGTGACACAATATCTGACCTATCGGAGCATCTGTGTCTTTCTCAGGAAAAACTGTGGTGCAGGTTAAAAGCACCTGAGAGCAAAAGTGGTACTGAACAGGGGCTGCGTGGAGTCTAAATCTAACAACGTGCCTCCATTTCACATCTGATTTTCCTGCAGATAACAGCAGAGCGTGACTGTGGCCTCACAGCAGTGTTAAGCAAAGAGCAGTGAGTTCAAACCAGATCGTTTCTGTGCCTTGTTGTCTTCATGTGTGTGTTTGTGTGGATGAAAAGCCTCTCAGTGATACCTCAGACACTTAAGTGTAAACCTCTGATAAGACCTTCCAGTGAGAGCAGTCAGGACAGTTTGCTAAAGTAAAGTTTACTTAACTGGACCAATAAAAACACAGTTTGTATGCAGTGTTGGAAAGGCATTTGTTAATTTAATATGTACAGTTTTGTATGGACATTGAGTCATTTGTTAAAAAAAGAAATTAAAGAAGCAACACAGTTCGTCTTTTATTCTTTCATAACTAATTTGCTTTATATTTACAACCTTTGTCCGTCTTTAATCATAATTTTCCATTATTGAGAACAGTTATAATAGTCAGAGTGGAAATAATTCTACTCTTAAGTTGCCTTCACAAATGGAAATCATAAATATTGTACATGTGGTACACAGATCTTTATCACGTACATAATTAGATTGTGTCACAGCAGGTAAAAAAACCCATCATTATTAATATGACACGGCTACGAAAAAAGGGATGAATGATAATAAAAAATTAATCCACATTCTTAGTCCTGTAACAGTTCAGTTCAAAGTGTGAAGCTCAAACGACACCTCCGACATCTGTGTGGCCATCAGATTTCACCGATATAACCACGTGAACTGTACACACCTTCATCTGTGTCCATGTGTAATGTATCTGGTCCTTTAAAGTTCATGCTGTGCTCTGAACAAGCAGCAGGTTCCTCTTATAACACTCGAGGCTGCACAGGGGAACTCTGGTCTTAGAGCAGGAGTACTTCTTGAGGTTGGTGCACCCACTGACCCCGCAGCTCACCGGGGCTGCCGGCGGGGGGCAGGGAGGTGCCGGGGTCGGGGCGGGGACCCCTGTGGGGAAGGAGATGGCCATGCCCTGGGCAGAGTCGCTGTAGCGGACCATGGGACACTGACTCTGCTTGGACTTCCTCTCCCTCATGCTCTTGATCTTGGCCTTGCTGGTTTTCGTCAGTCTCTCTATCGTCTGGTTCTTGTTCTCCTCAGCCTTCTTGGCCGCCTGCAGGCGTCGCTTTCGGGCGCGCTCCTCCCGTTTCTGCATCATCTCTGCGGTCATCTCTTTCTCCTTGTAACCCATGGGGAGCTCCAGGAGCGGCTGGCTCTGCTGCTTGTGGAGCAGGGCTTTCTATAGGTGAACACGACAAATACATTCAGGGATGCATGTTTTTAGCCACATTAAAGGTAAGTTGACATTATTCTATTAGTCAGGCAGCAGCGTAACCACTCATACTATTGTCCCCATTCATCACTGAGACACACAAACATGGGAAACAGGGACCAATTCTGATCAGCAGGGGACTGAAGTACATGTATGTGCTGCCTCCGCTCCTCCTCACCTGTCTGGCTGTGAGCAGAGACTCGTCGACCTCCTTCTTCAGCTCTCCGTTGTCGTCCAGCTCTCCCTTCTCCAGAGCGTCCAGCCACCTCTCCTCCTCGTCCACGGGCCCGCCCAGCATGGAGTCGGAGTCCATGTCTGGCATAGGGGACGTGGCCAGGTTGCTGTCTTCATCTGATACACAACACACACGATGAACTTATTGTCCAACCAACATCAGAAAACTGTCTTGGCTGTGTTGAGTAAAGTGTGTTGCTTATAAATAAAATAAATGAAATGAAATCACACATAGAAACTGACGGCTGTTTTCTGTGTTTAAAAAAGGAGTTTGATTCTGAGCTGAGGGGGTTTGATGCTGTGTGATTTTGAATGCTGTGCAAACTATTAATCAGGATTTAGATTCTAACTTAAGGTAAACGTTTGCTAATGTGCTTTGATGTGGACTGTATCAATGAGGAAATGAAACAACATGTCTGCCTCTGTCAGAGGGAGGAGACAGAAAGAAGGGCTGGTTCAGCTAACTCAGTTATCATTAAACCAGCTCTCTGGAACACACCCCAGGTTTATAATATCTTAACACAGAGTACTTGTAACTTACCCAGCCAGGCCCGATACTGTTCCAAAGGCACAGAGGGCTCATCGTCGTCATCATCATCATCGTCCTCATCATCGTCATCGTCGTCATCATCAACATTATTAATAATCATCAAGGGAGAGGGAGGACAGGCCACGCCGGGATGCACAGTGAAGGTGGGAACACTGAACAGGAGGACAAAAACTCACTGAGTGACTAGGTTCAGACGAAACTGAGCACCGACGCTATGTTTCGCAAACAACCATCACCTTTGACCTCCCGCCTCACCTCTTGGTCCCCAGCGTCTGTCCTCCCAGTTTGATCTTGAGTCGCAGCTGCGGAGGAGGCCGAGGAACCACGATGGGCTCCGGTTCCGGCGCCTCGGCGAAGCTGTGGTGCTTCCTCTTGTGCTTCTTGTGCTTTTTATGTTTCCGCTTGTGGACGCTGTGCAGGCTGGAGCCGCCTTCGCCTGCAGAGGACGACAGGGAAGCAACACATAGATAAACATGCATGAACTATTAAATCATGATTCATATGAAGCAAATAAGTCCAGTAACACTTTTACTGCTTTTGTTTGGTAGAGTGCTCACAACAAATGTACAAGTTGCAGCAAAATAAACAATAAACAAGACCTGAGTTTTTCTTAAGCTGCATAAAGTACATTAACTCTCAGAGACGCACTCATTTCTGTCTTTTTTTTTTTTTAGAGGAGGCAGAGGATCATAAGAGGCAGATAGCAGGTCAGCTGTATATGTTAAGTAAAAGTGCTCCATATTACCTGAAAGCTGGGAACCTGAAGATTAATTTGAGGTGCACCTCAGCTCTGTGTGTCAAGTTTTTGTAGTCACAGAAATGTACCAAACATTAAGAGTGTATAGGGGCTTTGAATATTATGATGAAAGTACATGTTGGCCATTCACATGCTCAATTATGTTTCATAAGTTGTTGCGGATTTGGTGCTACATTTACGCACTTTTTACCACTTGAGAGCTGATAAAAATGGTCAGAAATTCCTCTAAAAATCCACATTATAGACACCGAGACCCTGACGAACTCCGTGGAAAATGTAATGCTGTGACATTTGGACATGTTTGTTAGACCTGTGATTACCGGCAATTGGAAACCACTGAGAAACCCTCTTATTGTCAATAAACCTATTTAAGGCAAACATCCTCTGAATCCCCGAGGTCTCTAGTTTGTGGCTGTTAAGTTTCATGAGGCTGTGATCATTCTAGAGGTCACTATAGATCATTTTATTCAGTAAATTCTGTTAAAGAACAGGTCTCACTACACTAAAATGGCTACTGTAGAGACTGACATCATCACATGTTGACAAAATTTGGCTCATTGAATTACCAAGAGTGTCAGCTTTCCAGTTATACCCAATTTATGCCAAGACTGAGAAACCCAAATATGCCAGCTGGAACACTCGGAAAGAAATCAGGATGTATACTGGGAGTATGAATAACCGATTTCTCTGCGCTCATGTGAACACCATATCCCCTATGTGAATATCACAACCAGGATGAGCCTCATCACCAGGTTATTCATGTTCATATAACCCCACTGAGGTGCAAATGTGGTGCTACAGTAATACAAAAATTGATTGTATACAGACATGTAGTATCAGATTGTTTTCATGCTACTGCACATTGTGTCCCATGATGTAACGTGAGTCAGTTATAAGAAGCTGATTTAACTTTTAAGATGTAAGTTCAGTCTAAGCAATCGTAACCGTGCCTTTCAAAATGATTCATTCAAAGGCAATGATCTCAAACACTCACCAAGAAACCTGGGTGAATCATGTCTTTCCTTTTCCCCATTGAAACGATGAGAGGGATGTAAACACCAAGTACAGGACAGCCGTCTGCAGCTCTACATAGCAGCTGGGAAGTTACCTGGAAAACTGGGCCGCTTCTGCAGAAGAGAGAAACACACCTGTTACCTTACACTGAACACTGAATGCAACAACAGAAAGGCAACAGTTATGTTGATTTGAGTGTGTGCAACCTGTCTTCTTTCCTGTGTTAGCTCAACCGTGGCAGCAAGTGATTTACTTGACTTTGACTGTACCTCTTGCAGTGTTGCAAGGAGTCATTGTACCTGATAAATAACCAAGGTAACAGCTACGTAGCTATGACTTTGACTGTATGAGGTTGCTAACGTTTGCTAGCGTGTATTAAACGCCTAAAAGCACCGCGTCGCAAAACATAAACTCGAGTTATCACCGAGTTTTGAAAGAAACAGTCGCTTCAACAACTGTAACCTTGAAACAACTTAGAAACTGATTTAAACTTTAAGCTAACCTTACTGTGTTTGTCTTGCGTAGCCAGTTAGCACAACTAAGCTAACAACCGACTCAACAGCTACATTGATTTAAGTGAACGTTAAGTGATGTGTTAGCTTGTCCGTTTCCTTTTCATTTATTTAGAAAATAATAAAAAGTTAATTCGGTTGAGCCTGTTAGCACAAGCACCAACTGTAACTTACCTTACTTAGCCAGGAGGTCGCTAACTTTTGCTAGCATGCATTCAACAGCTGAAAAGACTCCCATCGCAGAATATATTCAGGAAACCACGTTGGGGTGAAAAGGAGGTAGCAAAAACTGTAACCCTGAGATAAATGTGTCTGTAACAGATTTAAAATAGAGCTAAAATTGCTGTTTGTCGTACGAATCCAGCACAAGTGTTTCCAGCTAGCACGGCTGAGCTAAGCTAAGCGAACAACACGGAAGTTCACCGCGTCGCCATTTCCGGTTATTTTGAGCCCTCTGGATGCGGTTGGCTGCCATCTTGTGGAGAAAAAACAAAACTTAACCAGCGACTGACGCACAAGACTTAACACCGGAAAACATTTACAGCCTTTGTCTTTATTGCCAATAAATTTAATCACTTAAACGGGGCCGACTTATTGAGGAAATCTCACGCGAAAGTATCGCATCGTTAGCTTTATTTGTGTTTTTGTTTTACGCCTTGGGTAATGTAGTTCACGCTGCGAACACCGCCTATTAAG
This sequence comes from Epinephelus cyanopodus, assembly GCA_026686955.1. Classification (NCBI taxonomy): domain Eukaryota; kingdom Metazoa; phylum Chordata; class Actinopteri; order Perciformes; family Serranidae; genus Epinephelus; species Epinephelus cyanopodus. Next base: position 13,233,213 of record CM048934.1, read on the forward strand.
ACTAAGTGGCTCAAGAAATACATTGACCAGAAGTCACCGGGGCGGCCGAGGCGAGACATGCAAGGTCAGTCACTCAGACGACGTGGTCGAGTTTATAACGTTAATACCATTAAAAGTGTGACTTCTGATCGGTTTTATTTGTGACTACCTGCTGAATACGGTGCGCCAAGGTGCTGCCAGGTCACTTTAACACAGTTGATTCAATTAATGTAACGTTAATAGAGAGAAGTGATTCAGTTGTGTGTCGCCAAACTTGTCTTGTCTTCATTAACTGCGTTTTATATTGATCTGAAAATAAGATTATAACAGTATAGATGCATCGCTGATTTTTTTTTTTTCAGGCATGCAGCAACAGGCGGAAGCTAAATGAATAAATGTGGGGACATAACTGATTTTTGCGATTGTGTATTTTGTCAGGAACCATGAACTACGCTCGGTTTCTGACAGCTGTCAGTGCAGCCAGGAAGCCTTCCCCCATCAGGATCCTCAGTGAGTATTTCCCTCTGTGCAGCATGGCCAGATCAACCTGTTGCAGGGCCCCGGGCGACACATAACAGCTGAGCATCATTCCTCCCCGTCCTGCTGCAGAGTGCGCCGCCTCTATATGCTTTAACCATTATTTGAGAATACCAAACATTCCCTAGTTTCAGCTTCTCAGGTGAAAGAATTTACTGCATTTTTGTGTCTTAAGTCACAGTAAACCGAGGATCTGTGAGTTTGGGGCTGTTGATTGGACAAAATGTGCAATTTGAAGGAAACAGTGATAGACATTTATAACTAGTGTGTCTCATTTTATAGACCAAACAATCAGTCAGCTCTGAAAACACACTTTTTCTCACTAGCATTCGACAGAGCTTGAGATTGTACATACAAATTCTTATTGTCTTATGTGTTTTATGTGTTTTATTTGTTTTATGTCATGCCCTTTTATCATGTACAGCACTTTGGTCAACTGTGGTTGTTTTTTAAATGTGCTTTAGAAATAAATTTTGATTTGATTTGATTTGAATCAATCAATTCATTAAAAAAAAATAACTGGCACATTAATCAATCACTCAGTTGCTGGTTGTAGTCCAATGAAAGTCTTAAAACCAGATTTTAAGATAATTAAGCACCCAAAGGCCGTTGAAATGTCAGCTGTTAGACTTTGGTAATGTTTATTATCAGATGTCACTTTATTTAGCACAAACCAGTTGAATTTTCTGTCCATACACAGAGATAAAGGTTTATAAGGTCTAATGTGCAAAGCACAGGTGCATTTAGGGCGTGTCAAAGTCAAAGTCCATTTATTTGTCTCCCTTGGGAGAAATTTGGATTGGAGACAGGGCACTGCTGCTTTAAACACCACGAAACATACAAACAAAAATACATAAAAGACAGTAAAACATTCAGCATCTAAAAAAAAACGTACTGGTAACCAGATAGGGACCAATGTGCAAAAAGATATTTGCTCATCTGAGCTGTGCAATTTGCCATGCCTTCACGTTGAGTTAAAGTGCTGGTACAAATTAAAGTGCTGGTTCACATCAAGGTGCTAGTACACATAAAGGTGCTAAATACACTATACACAGAAAAAAAAGAAAGTACACATTAAGGTGCTAATACACCGTATGCAATACACAGCACACAATAACTGCTTACATTTACTCATAAATTTACACATAAACTCCACTGATCAGAGCTTCATCTTGTATTCTGTTTGAAAGCCAGGTGTGCCTGTATATGCATGGCGCATTGTGACTTAAATTTGATAAGTGAATGGTTTTCTGCTGAGAGTAATACAGTAAGAGCAGTAATGTGACGGCAGCAAATTAAAAACTGCAGTTATAAACGTGGCCAAGGAAACAGAACCAAATTTTCACCTTCTGAGATAAGTGAAGACACACTGATCCTCGTGCGTAAATGCGCACAGCGTGTCTCTGAAAGGGGCAGCAGCTCTGCTCTCACCTATGGTCACATGTTAAAGAATGTAATTAATATTTTTCTCACAGTGACGTTGTATTTCAGTCACCATCAATCAAGCACACATCACCTGACAACTGTGTCGGTCTTAAACTAGCAGTTACAGTCACTTTTTACCTGATATAAGACGAGGTGCAAGGACTCAAGCTCAGATGACAAAGCACCTGAAGGTCATTAACTATGTCAGATATAAGTTTAAGTGATGCATATTGTCTGACAGGTGACACACTGACACACACAGTTGGATGCTGAGGCAAAAACTGGCACAAATTTGACTGAAAAGTTTTAGCATTAGCAGATGTAAATGGATGGATGGTTGTTGTCTGATAAGCTGAAGTGGTTGAAGTACAATCATCGGTGTCTCCTCCTGTATGAAGCCGAGCTGCAGCAGCGTTCACCTCCGACCCTGATCTCTCTGGCCGGAGGAGCTCCCAACCCCAACACCTTCCCCTTCCAGTCAGCATCCATCAGCGTGAGGAACGGACAGACCATCACCTTCGATGAGACGGCGATGAAGAGGGCTCTGCAGTACTCTGCCTCTAATGGGTGAGAGATCAACACGGGAATCCTTTGTTTCTAAAATCAATCACGTCACCTTGAGACTTTCCAGAACACGAACGGAGGCATTACTTTAAATTACATCAGAAAATAGAGCAGCAGTGGGTGGAGGTTGTCTCTCTGCTGTGACTTATCTTTAATCACCACCTCCTTAAACTCAAACCTCATGAGACTCACACCACCTGCAGATTCCACTGGTTTCTGTTGATTAATCAGTGATAACAGATAGTTTATATGTGCTGCCTCGGGATTAGGGCGACTCAAATCCAGCTGTTATCCATCTCTACCTCTCATTTTTCTCTATTATTGCAACCTAATAAATGGATAAAATGCCCACAATATGATGATTAAAAAGTTAATTTACCAAGGACAAATCACACAGAGTACTGTAAACCTGCATGGCCACGTTTATAGCTCTTTCTGTGTGATGTTTTGGGCAGTGATATCTCGTTTCTGGGTTCTTATATAGTCTTATATAGCAACAGCATCTATAATTGAGTAAATACTGGATACTCAGACACTCATAAATCGAGTATTGGCTGGACAGACAAACACTGTACGTATCAAAACAGAAATGTAATTTATTTATGTAAAAACACCACAGACTGTTACAGTGTGAGCGTAACGTGTAGTAAGTTTAATTTCAATTCTTGTGTAGAATACCGGAGCTGCTAACATGGATGAAGAACCTACAGAAGAACCTCCACAACCCACCGTCTGCGGTGGAAATGTGTGTGACCACGGGGAGCCAGGAGGGGCTCTGTAAGGTACTGACACCACCAGCTGCAGCGCTGCTGTTTACTGTCACTCATGCTGTGTGTGTGTGTAGCCAGCTGTTAGAGGGTCACATGAAGACGTTAGTGTCAATAATGCTCTGTTGTAGGATCAGGAGGACCCTGGTGTTCGTTAAAGGGACAGTTCACCCCCAACTCAGAAATACATTGTTCCTCTTTCCTGTAGTGCTGTTTATCAGTCTAGATTATTTTGGTGTGAGTTGCCGGGTGTCGGAGATATCAGCCGTAGAGATGAAAGAGGAAGAATATGTCTTTTTAAATTTGGTGTGAACTGTCCCTTTAACAGGTTAATAAACACACTTACCGATATTTTATCAGCTTAATACTGTAAGGCAAGGCAAGTTTATCTGTAGAGCACAATTCGTACACAAAGTAATTCAAAGTGCTTTACAGAACAAGAAAATGCATTAAAATCACAAAACAAAATAAAAACATAAATAATCATTATAAAATGTACAACCTTTCATAACTTTAGAATCGCCTATAAACATGGTTTTAAAGTGATGATATGTTTTCGGTTTTAGGTGTTTGAGATGCTGGTCAACCCTGGAGACAACGTCCTGCTGGATGCACCCACATACTCAGGCACACTGGCAGCAGTGAGAGCACTTTCTTTATAACACACACACATACAGTAACTTCGCCTTCTGTGACCCTCTAACCTTCTGTTTGCCTCTGCAGCTTCAGCCGCTCGGCTGCAACATAATCAATGTTCCCAGCGATCAGCACGGCATGATACCCACAGCCCTGAAGGAGGTTTTGTCTCGGTGGGACCCCTCAGAGGTGCACAAGCCCGACAGCAACGCTCCCAAGGTCCTCTACACCATCCCCAACGGAGGAAACCCCACAGGTGCCTCCATGACGGCTCAGAGGAAGCAGGAGGTGTACGAGGTTTGTCTCCTGCAAGTCACACAAATAAATTCAACTGCACGCACACACTGCAGATGATTTGAATCGCTCCTCTCTCAGGCAGTGAAGCGCTGACTCACCTTATTAGAACTTGTTGTGAGGCTGATTTCCCCACTGATTCACTGTGCTGTTTTCAATTAATGTCCTGCGGTCTGTTTAAATAGCTGGCCAGGCAGTACGACATGCTCATCATCGAGGACGACCCGTACTACTTCCTGCAGTTTGACAAGGTACAAAAAGAGTTCACTCACTTCATCTGTTTGTCAATGACAGTGACTTTATTGACGTTTAAAAGGTGAAACAGTTCATTTAGTCTCGTCTGTTGTTACTGTGTGATCTGATCTGAGCACTCTGACTCATAATAATGGATAATATCATAAACATGTCTCATTTATTCGGCAGCCGTGGGCTCCCACGTTTCTCTCCATGGATGTTGACGGGAGGATCATCAGGACAGACTCCTTCTCTAAGATCCTGTCTTCAGGGTGCGCTTCTGAATTTGTGTGTGTGTGTGTGTGTGTGTGTTCACCCTGTTTAACCCCACTGCATGTGAAGCTCTGCTGTTACCATTTAAGATTTTATTGCATCTGCTGCGGCAGAGTCTTTGTGGTTTCCCCTTATGGAGAACAGGGTGTTTCTTTTCCAGTCTGTTATAGTGTTTAGTTTGTCTGTGTGATTCTTCACTGGTCGCATCTGATGGTTAAAAAACATCCTCTGGGGCTCAAATACACTATATGCCAAAAGTATGTGAACACCCCTGTCCACATACTTTGGTGTACGTATGGTAGGACACTATTCTTCATGTTTTGCACATTATCTTGAGGTAAGGGAAATCTTAAAGGGATACTTTTTGGAGTCGAGTTGTGTGAAGTACTAATCCACAGTCAGTGTAGACAAAGGTCAGCATGCTTCCGGTTTGGAGAAGCAGGCAGGAGTACCACTGCAATAGCTAAGCAATGTACTGCCATGGACAGGGGCATCAGCTAAACAGATTTTAGCCACTTAAAAAAATCAATATCAGTTTAAGTGGACGCTATAATTAGAACATTTTCACTGCTATACCTTCCCATCAGAAAGCGTTGAAAATATTCTAAAATATTTTAGAATATTGAAAACTACTGCTTTTAAAACAACTGTTAAAAAATGGGGAAATAAAAAACAGTTTAAATTAACTTAAACTCAAGTAAAATCAGGAAAGGCTCTCTGATAAAAGTATGTTTTAAGAAGGGACTTAAGAGATCTCTGACTTGGCCGACCTGATTTCCTCTGGCAGACTGTTCCAGAGCCTCGAGGCCCTGATAGCAAACACTCTGTCCGCTTTAGTTTTCAGCTGGGCCTCTGGAACAGACGAGAATCATCTGCCCGAGGACCTCAAAGTACGTCTTAAATTTTAAAAAAAAATCTTAAAATCTATTCTAAAACATACTGGGAGCCAATTTAAAAAGGCTAAAACTGTAGTGACTTTTAGACAATACCGTGTTTCAGATTTTGCGTATGTGTATTTCTTTACCATATTATAGGTTTGTTCTTGCACATATACATCAATAAGCTTCTTAAACTATGAGGTCATGTTCACATTTTCCCAGATCAGAGTCTTAGAAATCAGACGTTTGACATGATCAGAACAGATTTGTGTAGCTTGAGGCTTAGCAAGAGATTCAAACCCTCGCAGATTAGGACACCGTGTGCTTTTTTTGTCAACACATTTTCTTCTGCATTTGATCATTTAAGCTATATTTTACTTTATTTCATTTTAGAATTAATATTGTTCTCAGAGCCACATTATACAAAAGTGCAGGAGCAGGTTTCTGTCTCTGACAACTTGTCTGTGTGTGTGTGTTTGTTTCAGGCTGAGGATAGGTTTTGTAACCGGTCCCAAACCGTTGGTAGACAGAGTGGTGCTCCACATCCAGGCCTCCACCATGCACACTAGCACCTTCACACAGGTAAATGACACTTAAATTGAACTCCGCCACACCCTGTTCAGTCAACAGCTCACATTAACTGGTTTATCTGCGGACAGATTCCTGCTCTCAGCTCGTGTGGGGTCATGTTCTCATTTAAACGTATTACTTTTAAACTCTGTCGTCTATCACGGAAATTATCTTCAAAATACTTTGCATTAGTTGGCTGAAATGTTTGTCATGTTCTGTGTGGCAGCCTCCATCAACCTGACATCTCAATGTAAAACTGTAAAACGCTGAATCCTGATCCTGACAGTCACAGTGCGTCACCATGCAGCAGTGAGCACACATCAGGGTGGTTCAGTGTGCTCTCTCCACACACCACATACTTGTGCTCACTGCCAGCATCTCTCTCCAGCCCTCTGGCACACCAGCTCTGCACAAACTCACCAGCAAAGGGTTGTGTCGTCGCGCCAGCAGTCAGAGCCAAACAAGGCGATGTGGTGTGTGTGGATCAGCAGCTGCAGAGGAGGGTTTAATAAGGAAGAAGAGGGAGATTAATAAAGATCTGCCGCCATCCTCCTCTGACTCAGTCCACGCCTCTGCTTTTTTTAATCTGGACGTTATAACTGAGAGAGGCTCTGTTGTGAAAGACAGAAGGTGTGGCATGTGTGCAGTCATAGACGTGCAGATGTGAAGGTGTAGGCCTTTGTGAATCTGCCCTCACCTTATGTAACCTGCTGTCTTCCAGCTCATGGTGTCTCAGTTGTTGCACAGCTGGGGCCAAGAGGGTTTCCTCCAGCACATAGATGGGTACGTTCCCTCCCACAGTGCTGCTGCACAGCCACATCTGCACTGCACCACTGGTTTGATTGGTTTAGAAACACAATGAGATCCATTTATATCCCTCCACAGTGCCATTTCAGTGAGTTTTCTCTTCTCTCACAGGGTGATTGAGTTTTACAGGAAGCAGCGAGATGCCATGATCAGCTCTGCGGACAAGTGGCTCAAAGGTTTGTGGGAAAAGGACGGAAAATTACCTAAACAGTTTGAACGGTCACTGTCGAGTTCAACTTCAGGTTTTCCTTACTGTTACTGTAAAAAACAACCAAAGTATTTTGTAGTGGTTTCAAGTAGGTTTGCTTGTTTCAGTTTTTAAAGGTTTGTTTGAGGTTTTTTTTAAATAGTTTTAGTATCAGTTCTAGTTTATTTTATTATAATACGGGGGGTATTTCACAGAGGTTACATTTAAGAAGTTTAGACTAGATCTTAGGATACAAACACAGCACGTTGTAAAGGCAGTTGACTTACAGTCACAGTAAAGATAACGGCACCCGGCATACCAATACAACACCACTTTATCCTGTTTAAACAGTCTTTATAATTTGGATTAAGTTTTATAAAAAAAACCCTTTTGTTTCTTTTTGATTGGTGTACCCTTACGGACTAAAGGAACATAAAGAATCGAACTGGTAATTGACGAATGGACAAGGATTCTGACTTAATGACAGCTTCAGAGGAAGGTAGTCACCATTTGTTTTTCCACCAGGCCAGTAAATCTGTATTACAGTCTTCTGGTGCTCATGGTTCCAGTAAAATGAAGTGAACACTTGAACGGCATTTATATTTGTATGTGCGATCTAAACAGCCATCTAATGTTTGCTCCAGTGGGTAGCCAACAATCCTGTGTTATACATCCAAGGAACTGATTGGCAACCGGACTAGGCCTCTAATTGAGACAGGCCTTTATTATTTAGTTTTGGCTAAAAAATAACCTTGGTACCTTTTAGTATTATTTTTACTAAAAGTTTTTTTTTTTTTTTCCTTTTAAATCTGAATCAAGCCAGATCTGACATTTGCGCATTATAGGTTTCCTCTCTAGACTGCCCAGTTAGCAATATAAAAAGTCCAGTTAGCAATATAAAAAGTCCAGTTAGCAATACAAAAAGTCCAGTTAGGTTCATAGGAGAGGGACGAGTTCTAGACCTTCATCAGGCAAGAAAGCCTTTTGCTTGATGGTGTAGTCCTGAAACATCACAATAAATGTTGCTGGGTTTTTTGTTATATAGTGAAGGGGAGTTTGCTATTTATTAAAGACTTTTAAGTCATGTTATGTGGCTGAAAGCTCTGGAAAACCAACTAAACTCAAGTCATTGTCATTAATAGAGACTCTCTGAATTATTATAAACCTGTATGGTCAGACTTCTTAGTGCTTTAAAGGCAGAGAAAGAAAAAAACAATTTGTATGAGTTTGTTTGACCTGTCAGAATATGGGTGTGTGTTGTGAAGCTTTAGAGCAAAGAGAAACGATGCCTCTGAGACACAAACAAGAGGACGTGGCATTAGCTGTCCAGATTATTCCCTGCTTGAAAACTGGACAGTTCTAATTAAAAGTTAAAGATGTCGGAGTCACATTAGTGCAGTTTTCTTGGAGCCACCACCTAGTGACCATTTTAGGAACTACACGTTGAGACACTTTCACATTGTTGGTTTACACTTCCGCAAAAAACATGTCGGCACACACCCAGACCTTTCTTTTCTTCCCCTAATGTGTGTGTGTGTGTGTGTGTGTGTGTGTGTGTGTGTGTGTGTGTGTGTGTGTGTGTATAGACGTAGCAGACTGGCACGCCCCATCAGCAGGCATGTTCCTGTGGATCAAACTGAAGGGCGTCGCCGACACCCAGCAGCTCATTATGAAGAAAGCCTTGGAGAAAGAGGTCAGAACATGTTCCTATTGTATCTCACTTTAAACCCTCACACACCAGTCTCAATCCAACGAAGGTTAACACAAACTTACTGTTCTCTAATGTGCTCATAGCAGGTACCCAGAATGCATTTCAGTGTTGTTTTTTTCCCCTCTGTGTCTGTTTGTGAGCAGATATTTTGCACCAGGGGCAGCAGGGTTTGTGTCTGAATAGAGTGTAGGATGATGCAGGCAAAGCGGCCATTGTGTGCTCACTGAGTGGGTTTAGCAAGAGTGTTTTCCCTCCCACACACACACACACACACACACACACACACACACACACACACACACACACACACACACGGAGCATTTGTAAATCCCTGCTAGCGAATAGCCGATTAGCTGTGTATAAACAAGAGTGGGCACAATCGGGCTTTTCCAAGGTCTGCACACAAGGCTTCCAGGATATTTTAAACATCCACACAGCAGATAGTGAAGACTCCCCAGTGTCTCACTACGCTGCTAACAGAGAGAACAACACTTTAGATTACAGAGAATCCCCTTCAGTGCTTATCTTTAACACGATTTAAGCCTCTGTTTTATAGGGTGGATTGTGTCATGGGAAAGATTATTAAGATGTTATATTTCCAAAAGATGTTAAAGGGGTAGTTTGACATCACCAAGAGTTAGACGAGAGGATTGATGCAACTCTCATATTTTGTCAGTTCAAGGGGAACTTTGATGTTTTACTGCCTGGACTATATTTTCTCTTTAGATGATGAGATGTCATGTTTGAAGTCAGAAGTGGGCGCAGCACTATTGATATAAAGGAGAAGTCCGGTATTTTGCACTTTGAGCCCCATTTCTGGGTTGTTTATGATGAAAAGCCCTTTTTAAACTGGAGTTGTGCAAATCTGCAGGAAAGCCCAATCAGTCTTTTTTCAGCATTGGCAGTATAAAAACAAAATCAGGGAGTGAGGTAAAATGCCACCTACCTACTTTTGTTGATACAGAATGCGCCACCCTAAACGTTCATTTTCATGTCAAATAAATCATCACAGAAACCACAGTTTGCTACGATTTTTGTGTCAGAACATCAATGGACACCACTGACCACTCGGTTAGTTTCATGGCTTTGAAAACCAACGTTTAGGATAGTTTTTGGACAGGTTCACACATGGCCATAGACAGCAGTGTTAAGCCAGGTACAGGAGAGCCAAATTCTCCGAAAATGAGCAATTGTCACAATTTTGGTCTTAACCACTCTATTTCATCATAAACAGCCCAGAAATGGGGCTCAAAGTGCAAAATACCAGACTTCTCCTTTAAGATCAGTGTTGTAAAGAATGGTGTGAATTACTCTTGATGAAGGTCCACAGGGGCGGAAACGTTATAACGTATAACCAGTGTATGGGATCTTCTTTTCAAGACTCAAGTGATTCTTTCCAACGCACCTGCATCTGAGATAGCTGGATGTGCCAATATCTCCCTTTAAACATTTTGCGTTGTCCTGAGAATTAAACTGGATGGATCTCTCTGGTTCTCTGGCACACAAACAACTGCTGGTAAAAACAAAGCACGGTTTTGTTCTTACGAAGAGGATTAATCACTAGTTCATCCCCTCAGTTCAAAATTAAAAGATCAGCTGTGTAAAAACTAAAAATACTAAGTAACATGAGTCACGGGTGTCTGTGTGCTAAAAGGTGCTGCTGGTTCCCGGAGGCGTCTTCATGATCAACAGTAGTGAGCCCTGTCCCTACGTCAGAGCGGCCTTTTCTCTCTCCACACCAGAGCAGATTGACGAGGTACACACACACACACACACACACACACACACACACACACACACACACACACACACACACACAATGACTCTAATCTCACACCATTATTTCCGCAGGCTTTCAGAAGACTCTCTTCTCTCATCAAAGAAGCTTCCTGATCAAAGATCTATATCTCCCTGACAGATGCTGCATTATTTTTCTAACTTACTATTGAAGTGTTTAATGTTAAAATATATTAACGAGTTTTAATATATTTTAATATTGTGTTACCTCTGACTGTATCTATGCTGTGATCGAGAGGGGACACTCAGGATGCATGCACTTGGAGCTGAGCACTGGAGCTCGTTTGGAACAACGAATGATTGTTATTAACAAAAAAAAAAAAATACTGTTGTTTACTTTAGAATCTGGCGCTCCATTGTTACACTACACAGTGAAGATATCTATGTTTTTCATGTACAAAAAAGTAAAGAACTTTTTTATCATATTGGTTTTTGTGTCTTGAGTCTGTGTGTTTGTGACTGCTGCTCCACTAAAACCTCAGAACTTAAACCTGATTACACCCATTCAGATAGATCAGCAACTTACACTTCTGTTAAAGTGATGTGTTTTTTAAGGGGCTATTTTTCTCTCAGTGTGTGTATTTTGGAAAGGTGTCATTTAAAAAGTCGGAATGAAAATATGATATACAGTCATCCTAATCATCACAAACTCTTACGACACGTGATGGGACAAAGTACAGGGACACCTTGCTAGTACCAGGTTGGACCCCTTTGCCTTCAGAGCTGCCTTAATTCTTGGTGTCATAGATTCAACAAGGTGCTGGAAACGTTCCTCAGAGATTTTGGTCCATATTGACATGATGACATCACACAGTTGCTGCAGATTTGTCGGCTGCACATCCATGATGTGAATCTCCCGTTCCACCCCATCCCAAAGGTGCTCTGTTGGACTGAGATCTGGTGACTGTGGAGGCCATTGGAGTACAGTGAACTCACTGCCATGTTCAAGAAGCTCTAGACGGCGCCATTGGTGTTGTCATGTCAGCCATCATAGCTCTCCTCTCATGGCAAACAGAAGTTGCAGCTGGCTGCAGTGTTGCAGCCTCACCACTAGATGCCACTAAATCCTAAATATTGCACCTTTAAGGGTCAAAACACAAGCAACACTTGTAGCAGCAAGAACAATTGTATTGAGAGTCTGGCACAAGGATCATCTCTGGCACAGATAAAATACACAAGTCATCAGTTTCACAATAAAGTTCTTAAAACGGCAATCGATTTCACACTGTTTCCTCTTTTCTGTGCCTCTTTAAAGAAGGTAACTCGTGCCAGAGACTCTGACTCTACTTCTGTTTTATGACTTTGCTTCCAAAAAGCATATAACAAGAGGTGTCTTATCTAAATATGTAACCTTATTTCCTAAAAATCAAACCCCATATATTGAAGAACTAGCTAACACCAACATTCAGAGTCCATGCTGGTTTATAAAAACATTTGAGAGAAGAAATTAGTTGTGCATTTTAAGAGCTTTCTTCATTTTAAGCACGATCGAAGTTCAAACATCTGTGTTTCCTGATGACCTGAAGAAACACCCTCATGCTTAGTGATCACATAACAGCACACGCTGTCAGCTAGAGGGTCTGTGTGGTGGTGGAAACTGTTTTCTTTTCCTTTGTACAGACTTTCTCCCTGCTGTGTTAATATGTAGCACTTAGTGAGCGGTGTGACCGAGCTCTCAGAGGTGTTTGTGTAAAGATGAAACAGTCATCCTTAAAGGATAACAGGGTCAAAGTGTCCGCTTAAAATCAGCCTTTTGCAACAATTGTTTACTGTGAAGACTGCAGTATATCGCTGTGTGAATATACTCCTCTTTGACTGTGTCTCCTAACTCCTGCATTTCAAATTTAACTTTTGAAGAAGTTAAATATTAGCTGTTAGTGATCTCCGTCAGAGTGTTAATTTCTGGAGTCCTAAAGGTGTACAGTCTACAGCAGTGGTTCCCAGCTGGTCCAGCCCTGGGGTGCAATTTGTTGTAGACAGTCATGCTACATAAGCTGCAAACAACATAACAATTCAACAGACTCACAAAAATGTTGAACAAAAAATTAAATCCAGAATCATAGCACCATAAGTAGTCAACAAGAGAAGTGCTAAAGTGCTATCAAAGATCCCTCCAGCACATAAATAGTTTGATTAAAACAAGTTTACAATAATGTAAAATCAATAAATAAGAAACAGAACAGCAAGAATAAAAAAGAGACTGAATAAAATCAAGATCACAGACTTGTAGGCACTCTGTTAACTCAAATAGCCTGAAAAACAGTGCATGTAGCTGCCATAGAAGGTAAACAAATTACCACAGGAAGCATGCAAACACACGCCCCTTGGTTTGGACTGAGCCGCGAATGTTGCCAATGTCTGGCTCCACCCCTGCTCAGGCAGCTTTGCTTACTTTCATGTAAAACTGTAATGCAAAGGGAACTAGCTACTACAGCTGCTGAGCACTGGAGTAAACGTTGCAAACTAACCTTCAAATCTGATGAAATGTAGCGCAGAGACAGGATCATTTCTCACAAAATGGAAACATTAAAAATACCAAATTGTATTTTCCCTTCAGGGAACAGTTGATGCATATAATCTAATGTTTGATGAACACAACCACACACACATTTCTTTAAATATCCATATTTCTACACCTAAATGGAGCATTATTGACTTGGTTATTGACTGCTTGCCGAGGCCTTGGAGCAGTGTCGATTTCAGACTTTAACTGTGGCCTCAAGGTCAGTCACTTATCAACCCTGGCACACAAACAAACAGCCTGCGCTGCACAGCCTGGATATCCCCCGCCTTGGTGTTTATTTAGAGGTGCTTTTGTTCTACCTTTAGTTCTTCCAGGAATGGTTTTGTTTCAACAGGATGTTTGCTGTTTCTTCCTGCCTTTAATGCCCCGGTCCTATTTTTGTTTCATCTGCTATCCACAACACTACAGTCTGCCTCCAGTGTCTTTTCATAGTCCAGCCTTTTAGCTTCAGATGATAATAAACGCTGAGGGGAATGGCTTTTCGCCACAGTCCATTTACCTGTCGCTGTGCCGCGTCTTAAAGCAGACGTGCACAGAGAGGTCTACTTACCGCACCACAAAATTAAATGTACTTTACCTTTATGTAGGGAAGGTTTTCAAACCCATCAGTCTTTGTACTGGTCGATAGCAAACTGGAGAGCTGCCCAGACTCTGCTGCTGTCTCCTGAAGGAGGCGTCAAGGCCAGGCTGCACAAACACAGAGCAGAAATACAGAACATTAACAGACAGAACAACATGAAATGCTTTAATAAGCCTCAATCTTGACACTGCTGTTCATGATTTAGACCCAAGATCTCCTATAAGTGTTGGGGGGATATATTGGCAGAAATGAAATTTAATTTAATAAGTGTGTTTTCTATGGTGTGTAATTATATGAAAATAAGAATTGTCGTGTTTTATTACCTTAGAATGAGACATTTGTATCTACATAGGTAGCGGGTCTATCTATGGATCTGTGGAGTTCACCATGTTGCACCACCATGTTTCTGCAGTAGCCCAGAATGGACAAACCAAACACTGATTCTGGATAGGGCCATTTGCGTTTTGTGCAGGAGGTGTAATGTGGAATACTGCGCCATTATGCTGCCTCGCCATTCTTTACAACATATGATTACACAATGGGGGAATAGAGTTGTCTCGCATCTGAGCCAGGAACAGAAGGAGTAACAGTGCCAAGACGATGTCTGTATAAATGGAACAGCTGGCAGCACAGGTGTGATGTTTTGACAGCATGTTATGCGTGCGACCCTCTGCGGGAGATTTAGTTGCTGATAACCGTTTGGTTCTGTGTAAAAATGCAAAGGCGGCATGAACAAGGGACTTTGTTGCTGCATAATAGCCAGGTATCAAATCAATAACACAATCCAATGTTGAAAGAACAAAGCATATTTACTGTGCACCAATGAACAATAATACAAACCATCATGAAACGTTTCTGCTAATGAGCTCAATTGCTAAAGACAAACAGTATGACTTTATATTACAATTTTGTTTTGGTCTCACTCCCTCTCGACTTTTGCTTTTTGTTTACGTTCCTCATTTCTGTTTCTCTTCCCTGCCTTCTATTCAACATGCTGAATCAGCGGAAAAAAGCCAGCTAGCGCCAACGAGGGCCAACGGTGCAGTACATACTAGGGATGTGCGCAATTAGACGGTCAAATGATTAAACGTCCGCCCCCTCACTAGTTGATGCCAGAAATATTAGTCGGTTAAACCTATCAGTGTTTTGTTCATGTACAAGGTCACTTAACTGTCACGTGGCCGCCTACCACTAGTGGGTGCTACCGAGCTGTCAGACAACAGTCCCCCTCCCTGCGGTAATTTCCGAGTCGACTTGGGTTTTAAAACAGCACGGTGTAGGCTGTGTCAGAAAAAAAACTGGCATATAATCACTCGACTGGAGCAATGTATGACCACATTCAACTAGCGGTGCTAGCCACACAAAGCCCAAATTGACATCGTTCACCCGGAGACACTGTGATCCCACCCGAGCGACAGTGACCTCGCAAGATGTGCTTCCACTTAACTTTGTTGAAGGTAAAAGTATAAGGATGTTAATGGATATGTTGAGCCTGAATGTTCATGTTCACATTCATACCGCACGACGCAAAGTGTCTCGTACTTCAGCGGCATTTAAAATCCGACATGGTTGTTGAAGATCATGATTGAAGACTTCAAAGGGCTCTTAAGGCAAACAGTATTTTGGGGGGACAATGCTTCAAATGCTTAACAATAAATTGTGCTAAATTTTGACTGTTTTCCTCTTTTTAGACTGGTCGTATCTTAATTACAATTTCTGTTTAGTCGACAGGGAAATTAGTCGCCAGGAACAGCGACGAGGAACACGGATGCTCACCGACGGCCCACTGTTGATGCACAACCTTTAAACGGTGACCGTGCCTTGTGTTTACGGATTGTTCTGCTGCCCCTAGTGGCCACAATGTCAAGTAATGCAGCTTTAAACCTGGGTGAGGATCTAACAGTGAAAAGAAGTCTGTGAAAACATCAGTAGTCACATGTTAACTACCTGTTTAGAAAAAATTAAATGTATTACCTAAACTGATTTTTCACATGGATGGATGTTAGTGCAGTAGTAACTATTTTAGATAATGTAAATGCTCTAAAATCATTGTATTGAAAGGGGTTTATTTATTTAGTTGCCCCACCTGCACTGGCAGCGCAGCTCCAGCAACTGGCGGTGTTTCCTCCCAGTGTCAGAGGCAGGAGCTGGTCACATAGCGGCGGCAGCAGGGTAATATTAGGATGGAGATGCCGGAAAAACAGCCAGCGACGGATCTTCGTCTCCGGTGCGGCGGACCATGATGTGAGTTTGACAAACGATTAACGGTGAATTTAACATTTAGTCAGCGTTTAATCTGCTACATCGACGCTGAGTTGGCCGTTTGCTGGAGCGGTGGTGAGGAGGTAACGTTAACGTTGCTGCATTTCTCGGCTTATACATTCACTTCTTCATCCGCTTTTTTACCGACTGTTATAAGCGAATATTTACTAAAAAAAAAAGTCTTCGTTTTGTATTGTTACATGTTAAAGAGCCGCCGCTTGTTTGCAGTTTGCAGTGACACCATTCTGGAAGCGTCCCGTGATATAAAACAGCAGTCCAGCACATAGCCGCGTCCCACGCCCTTGTTTCGCGTACGTGTAGCGTTTTAAACGATGCTGCGACTTGTTAAAATCATTCTCACACATTCACTCACATTTACATTTCACTATTACACCGTCACAAGCTACTACTTGACCCGCATTTAGCGTGAAACAAAGCCATCAGCGGCTGCTGTATGTGCGGTCAACGGAGCAAACCAGACATTAGACGGAGCCCACACATAGCTCCGTTATGTTGTAGTGTGGCTTTGTTTTCCTATTAACCGAGTCAAGAGGTGCTGGTAACAACACCGGAGGTTATATCTGTCTAATTAACGTTACCGATCATCTATTGTTGCTTTATTACACGTAATAAACACCTGTGTGTATTTTAAAATATTATTTCCATATGATGTAATCGCTTTTAGCTGCAAACACGTATTGTCAGCTTGTTTTGCATTGATGAGACCCCCGACTAATTGCTAGTGCTTTGAACTGTCAGCTAACTAAATGAACATTAATGTGATGTGTATGGTAGTAAAATGGTACCGGCTAAGTGCCAGTTATTTTTTTCATGGCTGACAAAGAGTCTAATACAACCCTGCAAGACTTAAAGGGAATGGACACAAAGGTTATTGTCTATATAATCACTGGACACTGTCAATAATAGTGTCCAAAATACAGTATTTAATTCATAAGAAGACAAAATTGAGAAAAGCAAGGTCATATGTGGAGCTGCAACCATCAGATTTTTGATATGCATGCTTGATCAGTAATCAGCAATCAACATTTAAATGCATTTGGAGGAAAAAAAGATCAATCGATGGAGTATGCATTAATATCAACAGGAAATCAGCAACTATTTTGACAATTAATTAATAGTGTATGTCAGATTTCAAGTAGCTTCCAGCTTCTAATATGTGAGGACTGTTTTGTATCACTGTAAATTGAATATATTTGGGGTTTGGGGCTGTTTGTTGCACAAAACAAGCAATTTGACGACTTAACCTAAGCTGTGGGAAATCATGAGGGGCAAGCTGCACAATTTTCTGAAAATATTCATTAGTTGCAGCCCTGTGTTTGTGTCAGAGCTAGTTATTAAAAACAGCTCCCTTATCGGCTTGTTCCAGCCGCCGTGCATCAAGTCCTGAGCAGGCACTGCTTGTTTTGTCCCGCACTATCTCTGATTAATACCCGCCAATCACATTCTTGTTTTCCAGTGAGATGTTACAAGTCACAGAGCTGAATACCAAATTGCCTTCCACTATCAAGAGATAGCCAGTCTGCTGGATGGAGACTCAGGAGGAATGACAGAGTCTCTTCCCCCTCGGGTGACACACCGACAGTCTGAGAAAATGCACTGGGCCGGTGGATACATTTCTCTGGTCCTGGCGTTCCTTATCGCCTCCAACACCACCGGGGCCTTATCGGTGGACACGGATGGAAACCGTACAGAGAGCGGCAACGTGACAGAAGGCGGGTTTGTCCCAGTTGTGTTCACTAAAGTGAGCCAGATAATTGCCCGGGAGGGGAGCTGCGCGCTGATTGATTGCAATGTCACCGGAGAGCCATTCCCTAGTGTTCAGTGGTTCAACTCCCATGGTGACCGTCTGGACACGGAGGCGAACGGTGAGACATATTGTGCTGTTACTTTAAACCTGGTTTCCTGTTCTCTTTGTCACTGCACGTCACTCAGTTATAATTTAATTAGCAGCATATGCACAGAGTGTCTGAGGTTTGTTATTTACTATGAATAAGACCTCAGACATTTAGATGTATTCCTTAATTGGAGCAAATTAGTTAGTAGACATACTGCAGGGTTTCCCCCAGGAAATGGTGTCACAGAGGCAGCACTCCCACATCCTTTATTTAGCAAATGACGACTGAGGTTCCTTTCTTCTGTTTCAAAGCACTGTTGCAGGATTTGTGTAGGGAATCATCTACATGCCATAAGCAGGGTGTAATTTAGCTGGTTTTTGTAATTATGTGTAGTTGCCCCTTTGTCTTTCAGCTTATTTAAACATACTTTTTGGCTTTTCCTTGTAGTAATATAATTTTGTGTTTTATATTGCTTGTTTTCAAGCTGTCTGGAGGGGTTTTTGATCTCAAGATGCTTTGCTGGTTACCACACATCCATTTTATTTGCTCTCAAAAGGTAGTTTTGGCTCGGTGCTTTGCTCAGTGACATTTCCAGGTGTCATAGAAGAAGCCAGAAGTCTTTGATGCAGAAACCTGGAAGCCTCTAGCTTTGGGAAAGGCTTGAAGAATTCTGCAAACTATTTTAAGATACACAACGCAAGATTTTCCTAAAACAACACACCGACTCATACAGGAGTAATCTCTCTGAATCATCACTTAAGACCTACTACAAGTGTGTGGTGATGAGTTTTTCTGCAAGACTCTTTCTTTTTTCTGTTTGGGACATTATGGGTGTGACCAGGTGCCAGAGACACAGCACTGAAGATATTCAAATATGGCGAGGCAAAACAACAAACAACAAACGAGTTTGAATCTGGGGTTGGTTTTTACTTTCAGTTGTGCTGGAGAGCATGTCCAAAACAGTGACCAACAATCCTGTGAAGTATACCTTAAATAGTTTGTACTGGATAACATCTGCCACTGTACATGTTACTTGACAGTATGATATGATACTGTATAGTTTATGGAGAACCTGTTTTAGACGCTGTTTATGAGTTAAAAAAACGGACTGAGTATCTGTTTTTGACAAAGCCAGTAAATTAAATAACTGATAAATGATGAAACCTGATCATTCATTTGCAAAACTGTCCCCAGACATATTAAAAGGATCATTACCACAGTGTAAACAGTATGGCCAAGACTCTAATGGTTGTCTGTCTGGTCTATAGGCCCATATATCACATTACATACCACCTACCCCTAACAACAGACCTCTTATTTAGAGTTTGACATCATTGCCATTGCTGGCACACTAATGCACTATACAGTCTGAAGATAATGTACAAAGGATACTCACATATGTTGGGTTCCCTGGTGGCGTTTATGTGCTTGGACACCAGGAAGTAGGACTGTGGTGTATCCTGGTGCTTTGATGCACATACAGACACAGTGTGATGGAAAACAATACTCGCAGGTGTTTAGTGCACGTCATACACCACCGGTGTGTTTCCCCACCTGCGTCTCTCCTGACAAAAGAAGAAATGTTAAAAATGTTACAGCCAAAGCCTTTGGCTGAGTCTCGTGAAGGCTGCTGTGCCCTGTTATGAAAGCAGCTATTGGGAGCTTATTCGTGTTAATTCAGGTCCTGAAATGCCATCTAATGTTCCAGTGGAAAGAGTTTCTGTGTGGATGCTGTGTGTGTGACGGCATCACAGTTACAAGAGGATTATGTTTGGTAAAAAGAAAGACCCTCCAGCTTGTAATTGTGTGTGTTCAGGGCGTAAAAGGGAAGAGTGTAAAGACAAGACAGGAACTGAAGACTTTGTGCACAGTGTTAAAGTCCTGGTTGTGGCCTGATAAAAATGCTGCAGACGTCTCTCTTCAGACGGCCTTGAGTTCCTGAGGGAAACTTGGCTCACTTATTGCACATTTTGTCTGGCAGCCGTGATTATTTTGTTGCTGTGATAGCAGGCGTTTGCCGATTAGATCAGGGGAATCACTGAGAAAGTTTTCACTACTGATTTTCATTCAAGCCGAGGCTCCGTCGTCTGTGTTTTGAACACTGGGACTCACCTCGCAGAAGAAGGAACGCAGAGTGAGGAGTGGTTTTGATGCTTCCTCTGAGCCGGCCTGTTGAAACCTGCCATCAGAGAGGAGGCGAAGCATTGTTATTACGGCCCAGAAACTCAGAGCAGCGTCTGCACCATCACAGAGCCTCTCCCCCGGGCTGCACACAGGAATATAATTAAGGAGGGGGAGGCTGTAGATGTCTATCTGTTGCTGCTTCTTTCTTTCCCTACAAACTTGCATGTAGTATCGGGCAGCACATCAATCGCATGATCTGCTGGTGGAGGTAAAATTAGACATCTCGCTCTCATGCGCAGAGGCGGATGGGCGGGACGGTGTTGTTGGCCAGGCTGCATTTCCTGACCACCCATTCATCTCCTCCAGAGGATCCCAGTGTGGGAACAAGATCGTGCTAGCAGGGCAGAAGGCGGCAGAAATGTTGTTACGGCCTCTTCCAGACTTCAGACTACAGATTACCAGACACCTTCTGTGATATCTGTCCATCTTTACTCCCACGCAGTTCACACAGCGAGAGGTTGAGGAGGAGTTGCAGATGAATTCACTACACTGTGCTGCTTGTGGATAAAATGCTGCCCTTGAAGTTGTCTTTTAAGGGCCAGATCAGGACACAACACAGAGCTTGTGTGTACAGTTTTTATCAGGAGCTGTTTTGCTAAAGGTATCGCTGCAGCCCCTTTAGCTTAGCTTAGCATAAAGGTATTGAGCGAGAGCAGTGGCCAGGCTGCGATATGAACACTCAGGGCGTGTTTGTACAGTGTACGGTCAGTGTACGTCCACTTAAGGTGCTTGTTTTGCCGCTGACACCACTCAGATTGTGATTACAAGTGTCTGGCAACATTATGAAAGAGATAGACCTTTTTGCTAAAGAGTGAAACTCTATTAGGAGCTGCAACATGTCAAAATATTATCTTAAAATAAATCAAAACCTATATGACTGGACCATGTGTGAATTTAATTTGAAAGGACAGACAGGAAATGTCAGTTAATTTCCAGGGCTGGTACCTGCGGTTATTCCACAGGCTAGTTAATAACATGTCGGGCAGGAAATCCAAAGTGTGGGATCATTTTGAGAAGGTGAAGGACGAACCCAAGGTGATATGTAATCTTCATTGGTCGACTACAAACATGACGTATCATCTGAAACATGGAAGTAGCTACATGCCCATTAGCCCACAGCGTCATTAACAGGCGGCTCGCTCAGTGTGTGACGTGCACTTGTAGATAAAATATAGGCCTATATTAATGAAGCTTCATTCGTACGTTTTTGTATTTCTCTGTAATGTAGCACAGTGTTAACAATGTTACTGATACTATTCTTTCTCACACCTTCAACTCAAACCATTGTGTTGCCCCGCACAAAATGCATCATTTGATATAGTCGACTAATGGCCCTAAATGACGACTATTGGTCGACTAGGAAAATTCTTAGTCAGTGGCAATTTTGGGGTTGTTTATTGCTCTGAACAGTCTCGTCACCATTGATAAGAGGCAGCAGATTAGCTGTTTCCCCATCTCCAGTTTTTGTGCTAAGCTAAGCTAAGCTAAGCTAAGCATCTGCTGCCCTCAGCTTTATATTTGACAGACGGACGTGTGTGTAGCATCAATCTTCTTATCTAACCCTCCACCAGAGAGCAAATAAGCGCATTTCCTAAATTGTCGAGCTATTCCTTTGAAGCACAGAGGCTGTCACATCACCATATAGGTCGATGAGGTTATCAGTCAGTATAACTACCTCATGACTTTGATAAGAGCTGATAACCAGAGCAAATAATCAGGGCCAATAAAAATCACACACAAGATTTTGGGGATTTCACAGAACATACTAAAGCCAGGCTGCACGCACAAACTATTCACACGCTCGGATCGGTACGTTTAAAGCTATTAAAACAATAATCCTATGCCTCATTTTACATTTTTTGAAACATTTTCCAAAGGTTATGTTTGTTAATGGACAGATGTGTGACTGTGAAGTAGGATTTTATATGTTGTAATGTTTGTGTAACTAAATGATTGAGTGCGTAAATAGACGGTTGTTGTTTTGATTACTCAGACCTCAGCACACAGAGCGGCCACGTCACCTGTTTAAATATTGAAGGCGAGGCAGGAATAATAAAGTGGCCGCTGCTGCTCTGCCGTCTCAACTCACAATCTGATATAAATACATATCACACATTAACGTGGCGCATACTGAACATAAAGTGGCTTTACATTACAGAGCCAGAGGTTGAGATGAGCACAGATGGAGGCTCAGACATGAGATCACAGTGTACGCTGCTGCTGACAAACTGGGCTCAGAAGCGCTTGTTTTCCTTTTCATTGATTTATAAATATGTGTGGCGAAACATTGTGTTCTGCCGAGCTGTCAGACTGCATAAAAAAAGAAGTAAAACAGCGCAGAAGTACAGCGTAAGCAAATCTGAGTAAGCACGTTCCTCTTGGAAAGCAGCAAACATCAGCTGCAGCAACACTGCAGAGGAGTGTGTGCTGTTGAATCACACGGCAGAGGAACAGATGCATTAAGAGGATTTCAGGGTTTAAACTTTGACCTCAGAGTGAGTTGGTGGGAAAACTGCATATTTAGTGGGTTACGTGGTGCCAGTGAGTAATCAGGCTTTTAAAAGCAGGTCGGCAGAGGCCAATTTTTTTACCACATGGTACCACAAGTAATGGAGCGGTCGAAGTATTTGTGCTGCTTGTTCATATAGATTTTGAGAAGAACAGCAGAACAGAACAGCAGCTGGTCATCATCTGTCAAAAAGTATCTGTCATCTAATCAGCATCGTCAGCAAATGACTCTGAAAAACATGAAATATAAAATACAAAATATACTGGAGTGGAGCTTTGATGATTTGTGTTCGCCATATTCATGACCGCTCTCCGTCTCTCTCTGTAGGTGACAAGTGGTGGCTGCTGGACTCTGGCGTCCTCAACATCACCAGCATTGAGTTCGCAGACCGTGGAAAGTACACCTGCATGGCGTCCAACGTGCACGGCAGCACCAACTGCACAGTGACGCTGCGGTGGTCTTCACTAACGGCGACATGGGCGTGTACTACATGGTGGTGTGTCTGGTGACCTTCACCATCATCATGGCCCTGAACGTCACACGCCTCTGCATGATGAGCAGCCACCTGAAGAAGACAGAGAAAGCCATCAATGAATTCTTCCGCACGGAGGGCGCCGAGAAGCTGCAGAAGGCCTTCGAGATCGCCAAGCGAATCCCCATCATCACCTCGGCGAAGACGCTTGAGCTCGCCAAGGTGACGCAGTTCAAGACCATGGAGTTCGCGCGGTACATCGAGGAGCTGGCTCGCAGCATCCCGCTGCCGCCGCTCATCATGAACTGCCGCACCTTCATGGAGGAGATCCTGGAGGTGGTGGGGGTGGAGGAGATGAGGCACACCTTCCTCAGGCAGGCAGGCGAGACGGCGAGCAGGGCCATCGGGGCGAGGGACGTCTTCACCATCCTGCAGGAGAGGGAGAGAGAGCGAGGGCGGGAGAGGGAGCGCAGCGAGTCCCCCGCCGCCGACTCGGACAACTCCTCAGTTCACGAGCAGCCGCAGCACATCGCCATCCAGGTGTCGGTCCACCCGCAGCTCGCCGTCGGCGGTTACTGCAGCATCGAAGCTCCGCCTCAGCCAGAAGCCACACCCTCCTTGCCTCCTCCCTCCTGCCCGCCCCCGCTCTCTCCTCCCAACAGCCCGGAGCAGCCTGAGGCGGAGGGAGAGCAGGACGCCGACCAGGCTGCGCCCGAACCGACAGACGCAAATAAGACCCCTTCCTGCCAGGTGTTTTACGAGAGCCACGTGTGACGAGATGACAAACCCTGGAGGAGCGACGAGTTATCCTGCTATGCATTTCCACTTGAAGACAAAAAGGTCAAGACATTTTTGATTTCACATTTTGGAGGAAACAATCACATTTTTATTTATCTTTTCTGAACGGAACAATCTTTAAACCTTTGTAGGCTGAGAATAAATCATCATGAGGTTTTTAGACACTCTGGATTTCCATGCTTGAATGTACACGGGACGGGGAATCAATATTATTATTAATGTAATAAGCAGCGAATTGTAAAGGAACATTTCCTGTGTTGAGATTTTCATAGCTATTATTTAAAGGAATTAGGGTACGTCACTCTCGGGGGTCAAATGACTTTTCAGTTTTTAGTTTCTTACAGTGCTAGGGTTTTTACGACTAACTCCAGAAATCTGCCTCAAGCTGCTCTTCACGGCGATGAAAGCTAAGCTTCCTTCATCCACTCAAGAATTCACATCCAGCTACTGTTACAGCCGATCCGCGGTCATTGTACAACGTCCTGCTCACCTAGAGATGCATGCTGGACTGACAAAAAGAGAGTGTGGTCACCATTTCATGATTGTACGGCCTACTATATTTCTACAAAAAAACAAAACAAGTAAGCCAGGTAACTCTATGTGTGTACAGTATATTTCCTGATCGGGTCACACACACACACCTCTGGGTAGTTACTGTCTGTTTCCTTTGAAATATTTTAAAGAGTATTATTATTATTACCCATCGTGGTGTGGTTTTGTTCCTCAGCTAGTTTAAACATTATTTTTGTTTTCATTCTCCTCAGTAGAGAAGAGTAGCTTTTTGTTTCCTTCCCTCCGCCATGTGCTGTTTTAGGTTTTTAATTTACTGCCAGACCTGATCTCAGCATCGTCTTGCTTCTGCAGAGGCTTTACAGTACAGTTGCGTTTCTGCTGCATGTCAAAGTGGACACTGGGACTAAAAGGACTCTTTTCTTTCTTCCTTTGCTTGGCTAACAGTCCAGTCTGTGGCGGAGATGAACTGGGTGCTGTTCTGCTTTTACTGGTGCTCTTGAGATGGCTCTTTTTTGTAGTGGAATAAAATGAAAGTGCTGTGTAAAAAACCTGCTTACAAATGTCTGCTATACCCACATTAATTGATTTTTCTTTTGTTGTTAGCAGTAATAACACACTGGTTCATTAACTATTACTTCATGTCTCATATTTCTCAGAGTTTTGCTCCAGTGATCGCTGTTACAACATGACCTATGATACATGCTACTGATTGTTGAATAGAGAGATAACGTCAAATTGGAGGGGTGGAGAGAGAAACTTGCGGTACAGATACTGTGTGAGGTTAATGGCAGTTTCTTTTTTATCTTTACAAACTGCAGCTAATTCAGTTAAACCTGAACACAAAGGCATGAGGCACATATTTCGAGATTAAAGGGACAGTACATCCCCAACTCAGAAATACATATTCTTCCTCTTACCTGTAGAGCTGTTTATGAGTCTAGATTGTTTTGGTGTGAGTTGCTGAATGTTGGAGATATCAGCTGTAGAGATGTCTGCCTTCTCTCCAGTATAATAGAAATAGATGGCACTCAGCTTGTGGTGCTCAAAGTGCCAAAAAAACAACATTTGAAAAACACAACAGCAATGTGTCTTTACTCTGCAGCTCACACCAAAACAATCTACACTGATACACAGCACTACAGGTAAGAGGAAGAATATGTACTTTTTATCCCTGATGTCCGTCGCCAATGTACGTCCATAACATTGCTCAGAAATCATTAAAAAAAAAGGCTATTGTCAAAACTCCAGAACCTTCCACATTCCTAAGTTTTCTTCAATAACAAAGTAACTCTGTTATATTTGTCTGTATATTCAGGAGCACGTTGCAAACATAAACCCCTAACAGCTAATTCGACATTCTTTTTATGATACCAATTTTCCAAAGTGCAAACAAAACATGGCTGTAACTTGTGCCCGCAGCTAACATAAAGCAAGCTAAACTCGTCACCCTCTATGGTGGCGGTAACCATGGTTACAAGCTCGTCTCCTCGGATGTGACACGAAGGTGACGGAGGAAACGGATCTGCTGACAGAGCTGGAAACCTTCAGCCATCTGTCTCTGAGAGTGAAGCTGTTTGCAAGAGAAAAGAGCGACATGGACAGAAAGATCTCGGACAAGTGTCGTTGAAAGTTTTAGACTCTTTTGGACGAGATAAAGTTACACTACACCACATGCACCCTGCTGTTGAAAGTAATGCCTTTAGATTAACAAAGACAAAAACCTGGACTCTGCCAGCAGACTTTAAAATGTGAGTTTTTATGTGGAATTTAGTGTAAAAATCTGTTGTATTTTTCATGAGGCAGGAGCAGCGAAGCCTCCAGGTGAACAATAACAGTCTCAGGTTCAGACGCAGCCATGAATGATAGATGTGCTGTAACAGGACCCGAGGAGCAGGCCAACTCTCTCAGCCGCAGTCAGGAGCCACTCTCAAAGTCTGAACACTGAGGGGACTGTGACAAAGGCTGGTCTGTGTTTGGGAAGTGGCAGGCTTCTATCACCTCCCCCCCAAAACCTCTCCTAATCCACTCCCACCCCTGAGTGCCAACAGGAAAGCCACTGTTAACGCAGATGATAATACAGACAGACAGCGCACTGTTGAGCTTTAGCAAGACTGCGAGACAAGAACAAGACCTCATGTTGTGGTGTACTGTGTTTATGAGAACAGGAAGTGGACAAAATTATAGAAACACCTCACAGTGCAGATGCACGACAGTAAAGCTTCATGTGTATTTCCTGTCAATTTTAAACCGTAAATCACTGGGAAATAAGAGGATACAGGCTTTTTGATTTGAAAGCGCTCCAGTGAGTCAGTGGTACTTTCTCTTTCAGTTGTGGGACGTCTGACAGGTGGACAGGAAGAAGATTAGTCTATAAGTCCTATAAAAATTCTCCAACTGTAAAAATGTGAAGCCTCTGTATCAAATAAAACAATATTTTAACATTTCAACAACTAAAATATGCGCAATACATGTACGTCCTGGCACCTTTTCCTGGATATTTCTTGACAGCAGTAGCTAGTCTTGACTCTTAATGCCAGGCTGGCTTTGGATGCCAAATCCAACAAAGTAAAAGTCACAATAAAATAGAGAATTTAGATGAGTGTGGACAGATTTGTTTGGTTTCACTGCCAGCTCTGCAAAGTGTACCAAATAATGATAAACGGTGTCCTGCACAGGCGCCACCTTGTGGTAAAACATATTAATGAACTCTCATTCAGACAAGTGCAGGCTGAATTAGACTTAACAGGCTGTTTACCTTCTGTAAAGGCCTCAAATATGTTTTGCATTTACAACGTATAACACAAACAGAACTATATAGTCCACTTTACTCCAACTGTTAATTATATTATTATAGTCAGTCCGTGGTCAACATGTTCGAAGAAAGAATGCTCCGTACCTTCAAACTGCCACGCTCTACTTTAAGAGCAGAGCAGCTGAAATTAAACCCAAGTGCATGTTGAGGCTCTGATACCCCTTTCCACTAAATTACCTTTGGTTCTTGAACCAGTGCCGTTCAGGATTCTTGGAACCTTGATGCTGTCTAGTGAACGAGGCCACATATCCAGAACTTCGACTCAGGACCACTGTGATCAAGGACGTGTCATCACGGGAGGGTGTAGCACAAGGGTTCTATTATTAGAGGTGTTTATGCAAAAACACAAGCTTGAACCAACTACTAATGAGACCACTGCATGCTTTTTTTCCCCCTGACAATTTCTCGACTTCTTCATTGTCGCCTTTTCTCCCCTCTCTTTCCGACCTTTAGAATATGACACGCCCACTGGTGTCTTCAGGGTTTGCACTTCAGGTCAAGGAAAACCTGATTGGTTCCAGCTGAGATCCAACTTTTTGGGTCCTGAACCAATTTATTTTTGGTCAAAATGCTCTGAATGGCTCAAAATTCGGTGCAGGAACTGGAGTGGAAATAGTTCCATGTTGGCGGTAGTCTGTAAGGGTCCTCAGATCAAAAGGGTTTTTCATCAAATTTGATCCAAATTGTGAGGATTGTTTTAACAGGATAAAGTGCTGCTGGGTGCTGTAATCCTCAAATGTTTGAGGTCAGTCAGAGCTAAATCAAATGAAATATTCATAACTGATATGTTATCTGACGCTTCATTGTTAAACAATTAATATTCAGAGTGGCTTAAATACACAATTTGATTGTACTTCGCAATCTTTTCTGAGCACCAGTTTAACGTGAAAGGAATTAAAGGCCTGTCCCAAATATAGGCCTGTTGATTTCAGTGATTAAAGCAAATAATAGCCTAGGCAACTAATGGAAGCTTTACAGTGTGTTACATTACATGGAAGGTTATCCATTGAAGATAAATATTAAACCCTTTCATCAGGACTTTTCCACAAATTTCAAGAATTTTACTAATTTCATGACTTTTACAGGCCTGGAAAACAAGATTATGGAATCCCATGACTTTTCCAGGTTCTCCAAAAAGTCACTGGGAGCAACAGTTGACAAAACAATCTCTACTCAAAGTCCACATACTCACATGTTCTGGAGCTTTTGGTCGTCATCATGCATGATCTTCATCAGCAGATGAAGTTAAGTTAGTAGAGTTATCGTCCATGTTGGCTCAAATGTCGAGGTTGACATTTGATTCTTGACCTTAGAAAGAGCAAATTTGATCTGCTGATGAAGACCACAAAATTTGGTTAAAAGCTCTAGAACAAGCACGTAAACCTTGAATTTTGACCTGTCAAAGGTAAAGACACCAGGGAAGCTGAGCTGTGGAGAAACTGTCAGGAATAAAACACCCAATTAATCACCAGGAGCACCACCCTGTGCAACTTGAATCTTTTTGTTCCTTTTAATTTAAAACAAAATTTAATCTTTACATATTTTTGTTTTAAATGTACAATCAAACAATCAATGTAATCATACATAAAATTCTTCATAATAATGCACAACTCTATCGACACTACCCATAAATTAAAAAAAAAAAAAAAAAAAAAAAAAAGGAGAAAACATCGAGATCAGTATGAAATACAATGTTAGGCAACACCACTGGTTAACAAAGACGATCTGGCTCTGCTGCCCGTCGACACGCAGCAGGAGCAGTCGCTGCAACGGAAACAAGTACACAGGATGAACCCGAGCTTCCTCACACACATTCACTCACTCACACATGCACACGCACACACACACACACACACACACACACACACACACACACACACACTACTGCCGCCACTCTGCAGGTAAAGTGCTACTGTTTGTCCCTGCTTCACCGTCTCCCTGTCACATCATTTCCCTTCATCGTTTGCACTTTAAAGGATCAAACATGTCACATGTTGTGAGGACAAAGAGGGGAAAGGCTGGTGGGAGTAGCAGGTGTTTCATTTGTTTGTTTTTTTTGATGAAATGCAGGTGGGAAAAGCCAAAAAAACCTTTGCCAGGCACTTGGCAGGTGTAGCGAGACGGGACGTGCGAGACTGAGCACCACCTGCTGTAACCACAAGCAGAGTGTAGATGAGGCTGTATGTGTTTTACATCGACGTCAGTGGTTCTTAGAGGGCCGTGAGATGATCGACTGGATGTGGCGTCAGAATTCAAAGGAACTCAAAATTAACTAATTTGGAGCTTGTCAGTTTGTCCCTGTCCTTGGAAGCTGCTGACGAAATCCTATTAAGGTCCAGTTATCACAGGTCTGCCTAATCGTGTTTAAATAATCTACATCTGTGTTGGTGAGTTTTTCTGCATAACAAAGTATCAAGTTTGTGAGAAAGCTTGTTTGTTGAGGGGTATTCAGTTGGTTGCAATCTGCAATCTCACCACTAGATGCCACTAAATCCTTCACTCTGCTCCTTAAACTGAGGTTATTTCATCAAATTTGGGCTTGAACAGTTTTCATAATTTTGTCTTTTTAAGGGATGTTAAAGTGTGATTAATCTCTCTATTTAAAATCTTAACTCTTAGGGTGGAATTTACACTACACTGTAGGCTCTGAGTTGACGTGAAGCCGTGCACCTCCCATGAAATGTAATGGTGTTGTGGTGACGCAGACCTCCCATCTATTTCTGTAAGCTGTAACCATTTCCCTCAGTGGAAACAAAGCTTTTATTTACTTTCATTTCACATTTAAGAAACAGTAAATTATAAAGACAAAAAAGCCTCCACAAAAATAGCATTTTAAGTCTTGTGGCTAATTTATACAATGTAAAATGCCATAGGCTTGTGCTAATAACATTAGCATGTTGTATTTGTGGGGAAAATGTGTCCAGATAAAGACAAGTGTTTGTCTGTGAATGCTGCGAGTTATAGTGAAGCTGATTTGTGTACTTGTGTTTGAAATTGTCTCTATTAAGCCATGTTTAATATGTGTTTAATGTGTGTTTTGAATCAATTAGACTTTACAGCACTTCATAGAAACCTCTGCCAATGTGCCAGATAGATTAAAAACCCCCATCTCTTTACATTTTGAGACTGCTTTTTTAGTGAGTCTTTGCCCAGGTGGAAAATTAGGCTGATGGAGTGTTAAACACAATCTGTCGGGGTCTAATGAGAAGACGACTGGTCTATTTTTCCTCTGATAAACTGAGGGGGGGACATTGTATATGACAAATACAGCTGCTGTTTGAAAATTCAGGGCTCAACAATAAGGTTTGCACAACAACTCACTTGCCTGATAGGGCAAAAAAACCCAGTTTTTTTCTGGAGCTGATGATGTAATTAGCTAAATAGTTAGCTGTCTTGCTTCGTTCTCATTTCTGAGGGTTGCACATGCATGGTACTTATCGGGTGTTCAGCTGGGGAGCTTGAGAAGATGTGGGTGAAACTCCAACTGTGTGTTGGTAAATTTGTTGCAAGTGTGAGAGCAGGGTGGATAAAATAGGGTCGGTTTTTTTCATGACAATTAACTTTAGTCTTTGTTATTTGACAATCCATAATAAATTAAAACTATCTGTACAGTTAAAAGAAAAAAGAAGAAGAAAACATTAATGCTGAACTGATGTTTAAACTCAGACGTGGACAGATTTCAGACAAAGAAACAAAAACCAAGAGGTCACTGTGTAGCATGAACATCCTTCTCCACTGTAAGTGATGACTTAAAATGGTGCAGATTTCCAGTTTTGTTTTGCATCAAGCTGTGAAAACGTAACTGAGTACAGTACGATCAATAGTGTAAAAATAGCATGAGTAATAGTTTGAGAACAAGGAAAGTGATATACAGTCCCTCCAGGATTTTGCGATGTTGCAATTGCAGCAATCAAAGCAAAGTTGGCCAATCCCTGTGAATTCTGCGCGACCCTACAATTTTGTCCAACCAACTTTACCGCGAATTCGATTATTTAAGATGGGTGAAATTTCATTTAATTGTAGAGCAGCACGCAGTGTACTGATTCGCTCAGCCCCTCTGAGACTGCTGCTGTGGGACCAGAGTCAAAGACACACAGTGACACTGCTAACTGTTAGCATCACAAAGCTAACTTAACCTACTGATTACTTGCAGGTTCACAGACAGTGGAGCCATTTTGGTGCGAGATTTAACATTCACACTGAATGCTAATAAAAATATGCTCCGAATACGAGACAGCATCACAACTATTTTGGTAATTTTCACTTACCCCGGCGATTTCATTGCAAAAAACACCTATAAACATCGCAATGTGCATCACAAACTGCCATGAAATCAACTACAGGTTGCAACAATCCCAAAAACAGCCTGCGAAATCCTGGAGGGGCTGAACTGTAACAGAGAACATGGAAGAACTGAACATGGACACTTGTTCCTCATTTTGTTGTTTCCTTCACGTTCACAATCAGCTTGCCTTCATAATGATGAATAAACGGGAGTGACACACATGCGCACGCACGCAGGCACACACACTCACGCACACAGCTGAAGCTGGCTCAGAAATGAAAAATGAAAACACACACTCATGAAGGTCTTAGTTTTTCCAGTTTTCTCCTTTTGTTCTTGAAATACAGTACCCATCTATGTCTCTTTACCTCCCTCTGTCTCACGCATGCACGCGCGCACGCACGCACACACACACACACACACACACACACACACACACACACACACACTTGTTAAAGCCATCTCATTAGATCAACGTGCACCCGGGGAGAGCAGCCATGTGATCATGACTTTCTGCCACGTTTTGGGGGTGAGGAGCAGGTGCACGTCCTCTCAGTTCCCATGGTAACCTGCCTGGAATGTAGTGGCGCTAGGACACACACACACACACACACACACACACACACACACACACACACACACACACACACGTTCTCACACACACTTAATTCACAGGTAAACAATGTATTTCTCTGGAGGACGGACAGGTCTGGTGTGTGTGCAGGGGGGCGGGTGAGGAAGTTTTATCTGAACAGAAGCCTGGAGGTTTCAAGGTCCCTCATCGCGTCCAGCATCGGCGGTTCATTCTGACCTTTGACCCCTGCCAGGCGACGTCTACCATGACCTCAGCGGAGACAGGACAAGGGTGAGGCACATGAAGAGTGCAAACGGGTGTATCTTTACAGGTTATGTGGAGAGAGAGCATGCATGTTTGAGGTGTCTGCAGGTGCAAAAGTGTGTGTGTTGTTGTGTGATTTGTTTGTGTGTGTGTGTGTGTGTGTAAAAGTGCATTCCTCATGTGTGTGCCTTCAACCTGTGACCTCAGCGTGTCCTCAGCAGCCAGAACAATAATAATAGTCTTTATCTTTCCCTCTCGTGGCCGGTAAGTCTCTGGGGCCACGGTCAGTCCGCGAGGTTCAGGGTCTACAAAGCTGAAAACTAAAAAGAAAAAACGGGGTCCGAATGTCAGAGATTGGAGCCATCCAGGAGGCGCACCACCTCCTCCTCCTCGCTGTCGTCTCCCCCTCCTCCCCAGCCGTCCTGGAAGGAGCGGATCAGTTGAACATGATGGACTCGGGATCTTGGTTTGCCATTTGAGCCATGTGACGAAGGATATCTTTTTTTGTGATAATACCAAGAAGCCGCCTGCAGGGGGAGACAAAGAGGAGGAGGAGGGAGGACAGGGAGAGAAGAAGAAGTTTAGAGAAGTGAAGAGGTGCTAGTGGTTTGGAGAGAAGGCGAGAAAACAACATGTTTTTGTTGGCTGCTTTAGCTCAAATGGTGAGAAGCACACATTTTAAATTAGATTTATTTAGGTTAAGTCCGAACATTGATTTATTGGAGAGCCAACAAAAACACGAGTCCCTGAGGAAGCAAAAGTCAGCAGGAGGAGGAGGAGGAGGAGTGACCAGAGGAAATAAAGGGGTGAAAGCAGGTCTGAAACAACACCCCGCGACCACAGAGCAGGGAGTCATTTCAAACGCTGCCCCAGCCGTCTTATGTTATCGCTCCAAGAAGCTGGAGAGGAGGAAAAACTGGATCCTACGAGGAGGAGACAAGAAGCAGTGAACAGGACGTGGAGAAAAGTTAGAACCTCTGAGATGAGAAGAGGAGGCGTCTGCGTCACTAGAGTCAGAAATCACTTAAGGGGATCGATGTGGAGACGGGCCTTCATTTCAGGATGTTCCACTTGGAACTATACTTAATAAGAACTTATCAATCTGCTGTTTTTGTTTCTTGTGCAGAATAGAAATGAAACAAGTGCTCAGAAACAACACTTGCAGCAACATTTATTTATACACCGATCAGACGAAACATTAAAACCACTGGTGGAACTTTCAAATTATGTGGCAGACTTTGTTGCCAAGCCTGGGACAGAAGGCAGAGTATTTAGTTTGGGACTGAGCAATAAGACAATGTGGATTTTGGATTGATCACTGCAGCTACACTGATAGGATGTCTTGTAAACCCATGAGGGTTGGGCACATGCTTGTGTGCAAGACACAAAAACAAAATAATCATATATTTAATCTTGTTAAAATGTAAGTAAGAGCAGTAGGGTCTGCTACGATGGGGACCATTAACATTTCCATAGTGATGTGAGCAGTTTCTGACTCATGTGACAGAGCTGCCTCCTTCTTCTCCCTCTACCTACCTGATCGACCTAAGGAGCCAGACTGGAGCAGACTTAGTTACACGTTTTTAAATATTCAGTTAGTCAACATAATCATTTCTGCTGATTCAGGAGCACATCTCAGACTGAGGTTAATTTTAAAATGATATGCCAGCTCTTTAAACTTGTGCTCCTGAATTCAGCCGTGAATGTAGTCTGAGGTCAAGTGAGGAGAAGCGTCTGAAGCTAAAACAGCAGGCAGCGGTGAGGAGAAGCTGTCCGTCTGCTACAGAGCTAGAGGAGAGCAGAGCTGGGTCCAAAAAGCTAAGGTTTGTTTAATGCTGTTATATGCAGGTCATGTGTTTGTTCAAAGGCATTCAGCTTCATTTGAACCCTAAAAATGCGAATAAAATGAAACCAAAATGAGTCAATAAAACATTTGAACCCAGGTCTGAGTGAGAGGAGTCGAGATGACCTGTGAGGGGGATTAGAGCTACAGCTACAGAGCAGCAGGAGGGATGAAACACTGGTGAGACGTCACACAAATCACACCTGGGTTTAGGTGAGATCTACGACTGCCTCGCTCATTTTGAAACCAGCGGAATAAACGGAAACAGTCGTAGACACTCGGAATACCAGGCACAGACCAGCGTGTATGAAGGGTCAGAGGAGTGGACTCAATGTTCCCTGTAAGCCAGCAGTGTCCAGAGCTGTTTCGTGTTTTTAATCCAAATATTTGTGGTGCCACATTTTCTGTTTGGCTTGTTATCAAAAGAAAAAGAAAGGTACATTCACTTGAATATAATGTAGGGTTTTTTGTATCTAATTTGTATGTATTCATCTATTTTCATGTGTTTTTATTATTTTAAAGATGTAATATGTGACATTTTCATATTAAAATGTCTAAAAATGACTAGACCTGTTATATATTTCTGAAGTTGTGTACTTACATTATCCTAATTGTTTCCAACAATGTAAAACCCAACGAAATCTGTAATTTTATTTATTTTTAATACTTAAAATGGCAGCGCAGTGATACGTTAAGCCCCTCCTTGCTCTGCCATCTCTCAGAGCACAAATGAGACAAACTAAATGACCTAAGCTCACAGTGGGCTGGTAGCTAGCGACAGCACTGAGTTTAACCCGTGTAATGGCAGCAACAGAAAGTTTGCTGATCCTGTGGGAAGTTAAAGGTCTGGATCAGACCCCTGGGTGATGCACTGGCTGGATTTGAGTTGCCACAGAGTGCTAACTAACTGGGCGCTAACTAACTGTCTCTCCATGTATAAGATATTTCAACTCATCAATTTGTTCCTGATTGTTTTACTTGCTTTTTCATCATATAGAGACAGACTGATGATGTTAGTCTACAAATTTTGTTAGTTTACAGTTAAATCCGTTAAACACATGGACATCACAGGTAACTGGTATTATGTTTCTTTCTAAGGCCTTGGCTTGTTGTATTTTTTCATGACTCATGTTTTCTCTCACTACTATAAACAGGATTAACAGGCAACATAAGTCTGTGCAAACCTTTTGTGTTTGTTGTGGCCCTCGACTCCAAAGAACATATTTGTTTATTTAGTGTGACTTTTCCACACTCTTTGTTTATAAAGCAAAGTTTTGTGTTTTAGGAACATAAATCTGTTGACTCTCTCCTAACGAGGACAGGACACAGCTGGCTAAGAGGAAACATTGGCAGGTTAAAGCACGGGATTAGTCGTTACTTCATCAGGGTCAATTTATCACCACACACTAACTAGCCAGGTCACTACAGCACTACCAGCACCAATCAACACAACAACGTCACTGCACCACAGCGCTCACTACCACTACAGGATTAGGGAAATATGAGAATGAATCGTATCACTAGGGATTGTCTCCCTCCCTCCTAATGAAAAACACCACCCTCTAAAATTATTTCAACGGTACTCCGCTTTCCCAAGGCGGCTAGCTACTCGCCAAGTGGTTGTTAAGGTGACGAGTCAGATGTCGTCAATCTGTGGAGACCCAGGAGCGAAACGGTGGGGTCAAGAGGGGTTTAAAAAACAAAACAAACAAACAGAAGAAAAAGCAGTCATTAATGAAAATAATAAAACTGAGGGTGGATGAATTCTTAAAATGTTTAACTGTTGTGAGGGGAAGAGGGGAAACACACAACAGGGGTCATGGTTACATGACGGTAGACATGATGAGAAATTATATCAACTGTTCAACTACACAGCACGTAGTCACAATGATGCCAAAACACATCTAAGTTATGTAGCTACTGTAACTAAAAAAAAAAAACAATGTAGCTTTAGGGATGTCAACGATTAACGGTTAACTCCTGAGAATATTTTTTGACCGGTAATGCATGTTGATTCAAAAATAGGTTAATGCTACTACTCTTCAGTTCACTGCACTGTCTGGTGCGAGCTAACATTAGCTTGCTTATTTGGCAATTACACCTTGAAACATTGTCCGAGCACAAAAGCGTTGTTGTGGATATATTCTGCTCACCCTTCGGTCTCTGTCCAGGTCATCCCAGTGATTAAGTGGCTCAATTTTGACCCACAAGCTGACTTTAGCATTGTTAACTACTGTTGGCTCTGTTAGCACCGTTAGCAGTGTCAGCACAGCTAGTGGTGGTAACATAGTTAATAATGCTAAAAGGGTTTACAGCTCAAAATGAAGCCGCTTGCTCACCGCGGCTACCTGGGGGGGGAAACAGATGGACACTATAGCCCCATTTCCACCGAGCAGTACAGTACGGTTCAGTTCAGTTCAGTGTGGTTTTCTGTTTCCACTGTGAAAAGTTGTGGATGGTACCAATGGAACCGTTCCACACTGTCCACATTTTTGGTCCCCCCTCTGTTGGGGTACCTAGCACACAGATCTGGTACTAAAAGGTGGAGCTGTGGACACTGCAGTCTGGTTAATAGAGGACGGTCCTGTGGAGAGTTTTATTAGGAAACTGTAACTGCAGCAGCTGGAGTTACAGAAAAAATAACTTCACCTGCAGGCGACTTTTAAGGTGGAACGTTAACTTGTCATGTTACTCAATGTATGAGTTGATGACGTAAATCTATCAGCACACCTTAAATTTGACCATCACTTTAGTTTTTATATGACATACTCTTTTAGCCTGAGAAGGACTAAATGCACAAACCTACTATTTTTAAATATCCCATGGAGAGAGACTCTCACTGCAGTCTGATTTTTGTTCTGAAAATGTCGGCGTGCAGCCTCGTTCTGTGGACGATAAACGAGGTGCAGACTTCCCTCTATGTCTTTGATTATTAGGAAATACACTGAGTGCTGGACGGAGCAGTGAGTGACAACAACCCCGTCCACATTTAAGGGTACTGTTTGCAGTGGAAACACTAGGGTCTAGGTACCATGTCTGAAGGGTTACTTTTGGGTCCAAAGGTACCATAGCGAAAGTGTTTGGTGGAAACGAGGCTTATGTATCTGCTGCAACATTGCAGGAATGGATAACTGGATAGCTTTCTGAAATGTGGTGCTAAATCTCACTGAATCAATTGAGCGCCAGACTGACAGAAAGGGCCTCCTGAATTGTCATTTTGCATTAAAAAAGGCAACTAACCAGTTAATAGGTGTCCAACTATCAAAAGCAGCATTAACTGACATCCCTAAGCTTGATGAACATCTTAAGGTGCTAGCACGATGCAGCTGACACAAGCAGAGCTACAGACGTACAAATACAGTCGAATGGGGATGAATTGCAAAGCTACACTCTGGGAATCTACGGAGCCCTTTTCAGACATGTCACAGTGCTGGCTTCATCTATCTGCATAATTAATGTTGTTTTACATTACATAATAGCCAGTGAGATTTCAAACATGTGAAATGATGTTCAGAAATCATCTCAAAGCCTGCTGCTACATGTCACCCTTTGCAAACCTGTAAACAAAAACTCTGCACCGAAGATTCTCACTTGTATAAGCACAGAAAAGATTTGTGACTGTGCAAATGTCTTGATAAAATCTGGGGACAAATTATATTAGATCAAAGCAGCGCCAAAATCGCTCTCTTTTCCAGAGGCTTACACAGAATCAAATTACTTCTGAACATCATTTCATAACCTGTAATCTTCTTAGAGCTCATAATAACACTCCTTTGTGTACACAGCATGTTCCATAATGGCTATATTCAAACACGACCATTAGAGACGGAGCTGCAAGGCTTGCGTAATGTTTCTTGAGAGGGAGCGGTGACACTGAGATCAGCAGCGAGTCAGACAATAATGATATCAGAGAGGAAAGTTCTCTTGTTGGCGACATCAGTGATGGATTATAAAACTTAGTTTGAAGAGTGTTAATCACCGTGGCTACATTGATGATTAGCACGAGGGATGCTCTGATTCTCAACAGTCTTATCAAGTCAGATTTCAGAGCACATTTT
Source organism: Epinephelus cyanopodus (assembly GCA_026686955.1). Lineage (NCBI taxonomy): Eukaryota > Metazoa > Chordata > Actinopteri > Perciformes > Serranidae > Epinephelus > Epinephelus cyanopodus. Next base: position 13,271,406 of record CM048934.1, read on the forward strand.
ATCATCAATGTCATTATTTATCAGATAGAATAAATAATTCAGCAGCCTGTTTTATAGACTACACTGTGACTGTGACAATGACTGTCATTTATTATGCATTTGCTCACATGCTGTATGGAAACCTTAAAGATGGCTACTCACACGTATTTTTCCAGGCTGATCCTCTGTAACCTTTTAAATCTGGCTCGTTCACATCGCTTCATGTTCCACTAAACTGATTTTATTTTAAGCATCAAGCATGTTGACCTGGAAAATGGTAGTTAGACAGAGCCATCACAACTCAAGGTCCAATATGTTGCCTTTTATGGAGCTCCATCTGCAACTGTGGACGTGAGCTCAGTGGCTTTTATGATTTTATCAGTGGCAATTTTAGGTCTTCTCATCCAAGTTCATTTGTGATGTTGATGTGGTCGAAAGTTTTGTGTTTCAGAGATCATAATGAGATGATGTTACAGTGCAGAACAAGACACTCATTTAATTCTCTATCAGTTTGTTTGGTGTGCTGCTGAGGCCTTTATGTTAAAGGGGACCTGTTATGCTCATTTTCAGGTGCATATATTTCTACATGTGTTTACATGCTTTAATGCTTGAAAAAACACGTAATTTTCCTACTACTGTCTGTGCTGGAACACCCGCCGTCTGCTGTGAGGCTCCATTTTAGAGCCTGTCTCTCGTAATGACGCACATGTCTGAAAGGGGCTCTTGACTAACGTGGGTGACAGTTCCCGAAAAGGTCCAACGTTACAGGACCCAGAAAACCACAACAAAGCACTTCTACAGACAAAGACTCCAAAACTATAACTGCTTCCAGCGATGCAGATGGAGGTGAGAGAACGTTTATCTACAGATGTTCCTCTACGATGAACGACTGCATTAAGGGGTGAATCCACACCAAACCAACCCACGAACAACACAGTGCCGACAGTCAGTGAGAGAAGAAGAGGAAGCAAAGGAAGACTCAATGTGTAGCCGGGAACTGTCAACAGTTTTTCACACCAAGTTTCATGCAGCCCTCTAAAGAGGCGGAGCCTAAGAGACAGGTGTGAAAAGTGTGGGGGAGGGGTCGTGTGTGTAGGGGCGGGGCTAGTCACCAGGGGCTCCGTGTGCTGCTTGAGCTCCTCCAGATGCTCTAATATATTCTTCTTTGTGATGATGCCCAACACAATCCTGAAACACACACCCGTTACTCTGTAAACTGCCCAAAAACAACAACAACAAATAAACAAAAACAACAAACATAAGAGAGACAGAGAGAGAAGCACAAAAACATAACAGGGTGCAACTTAAAATATTAAACAGGTAACTTAATGTTAACACAAAATAAAACTCAAAATAACACAAAAACTTAATGCAATTAATTAATTTCAGGTGTTATGATAAACAGAAAGTAACTAATCTAATAAACTACCATGTCTTTAATCACAAGGTTTAAAGTTTGAGGTTTGACTGGCGCTCTTTTGATCATGTCATCTTGTTGGGCCTTCTTCTGCAATCATTTGTCTTATATTCGATATTCTATATTTGCAATATTCCAATATAAAATGACAACCTCTAGTTAGACCACACCCATTTCCACATTAAGCCCCACCCACTAATTCAGAGTACAGGCACTGATACTCATAATTTAATTGGCTGAGCAGATACAGATACAGATCATGGTGTACTTGCTCACACCTAATATAAAGCCTAAAGATACAAGCAAGATATTGAGGGTAAATTAACGTGACTTTTTCATATTTTTCACGTTTTATTGAATCTGAATTGTTAAAATCCTGAAAACAACCCTCTCAATCAACTCCCCGTGCCAAAGTTACACAGAAAATTGGGGTCATTTGCCTCTGTATGACATCTACTTGAGAAGTTATAGCAACTGTCAATTTTTGTTGCAAATTCAAGATGGCTGCCAAACAGACCATCAATTTTTGTTTACTAGACAGCTTGAGGATTACAAAAAACAAACTTAGAAAAATGTATCAGCAGGGTGCACGCGGACTCCACCTTTCCGCCCACCTAAAAACAGTAGTGGATGGAAACCCATTTTATTTTGACGACTGTCTGGAAATGAATTTAAAATTTGTGCTTAATTAAGAATGAAACTTGACAAAAGTTAAAGGGTAAGTCTGGTGATATTCTATGCTTTACATATTGATGATAAATCACATGAAAAAAAAACAAAAAACACAACAGCAATGAATTAGTCCTAGTAGGTGTTGTCTGGCATAAGATTTATATAACAACACACTTTGTTTTTAAGTACAGTGAATTTCCAGGACAGAGATTTTATTTTGAAGTGCCGTTTCCTGCTGTAGAGTGGACAGCTACTTGACAGAGACAGCAAATTAATTCGATGACACGGCCAAACGCAAGTATGACACTGCATGGACCTTGAAATAATGACTAAGGAGAAATCTGGACTTTGACGCTGGACCAGTTGGGAACCACTGCTCTAGACGACACCAAATATGTATTAATCCATGAGAAATTAATCCTCAGCTTAAACACTACAGTGCCCTGCTGCCTTAGAAAATTATTTAGCCTTTAAAGGTAAACTAAATTTAGATATGTGTTACCTATTTTTAAAGATTAGAGTAGAAGCAAATGGGCTTGGGGCTTAGTCAGGGTAGAGAAGTTAGAAAGTACTGAAAGATGAACTAAGACATTTTTTGTTTTGGCCTTGTCATGAGATTTTATTATGAGTAAGTAAAAACATAGAATAACACCAGATTTATCCTTTTAAGATGTGGCTAAAATAGTTAAACATGAAGCTGTAAATGAAAACAAACACTTCTGCACAGCTCCTGTCTGGTGATTGTCACAGCAAACTCAGAGAGGTGATCTGTAAATCAAGTCATTAGCGCAATCTGTCTTGTAATTCCTACATTACACCAGCAGGTGGCTCCCTGCAAAACCTAAATCTGTTAAACCTAGACAAGATCTCCTGAGTCCGACCCATCATGAGACTTTATTTTCACTACAATGGACAAAATAAATCCTCATGATCTGAAAAATAAACATATCAAAAGGGGGGAAAACCTCAAATTTTCTTCCTTAAAAAGCACTTAAAAAGCACCTTTTTCACTTCTTCTTTAGCATCAGCTGACTTCATGACGGACTATAATTCCTGACATGATACCTGTTATGCAGTTGTAGTTAGTTTCGCCAGCTCAGTCTCCAGTCTCTACTGAGGACACGGCTTGTTATTGCTCAGTAGGGGGATACAGATAGTGCAGCACAGCGGTTAGGCCAGACCATGCAGTTACAGGGTGAATCCAGGGATCTGAGAGCCCATGCAACACTGGCAAGTGTGTACATGTCTTCGTGCGATGCTTGTCGACCTCAGACGGGTAAGTACATCATAACGGCACTAAAAAAGAAGGATGTGGGAGGGATTCTGCTCTCACAGCACATCCTTCCTCCTCAGGCAACTTCCTACTTACCCGTTGTGAGTGACCAGGCACTGGCGCAGCCCGAGCTTTCTGAAGATGTCCACCACGATCTCCATGGGGGTGTGGTCGGTGACGGTGAAGGGGCTCATGTCCAGGATGGAGCGCAGTTTGAGGGGCCGAGGGCTGTCGGCTGGCAGGGTGGGAGCGTGCTGGGTGAAGTACACCCTGGAGTTCAACATGATGCCCTCCTGCTTGCGACGAGCATTTTCTGTAGAGAAGGACCAACATTAGTGTAGTCGATGCTTTTGTCTAAAGGGACTCACAGGTTCAGTTTGGTACTTCTCAACCTGGACACTATCTTCCCATGTTTTTGGGTCTGAGTGACTAATGGGAACAACTTTTAAAATTAGTCCAGTATTGAGCGAGAGTGTTGCAGCTGGCAGCCGCAAAACAGACTGCAAAGTAATACCCACTTAGGGCAAGTTTGCATCGTCAGTTTACGTCCACCAAAAGTGCTTGTTTTTGCCACTGACAGGTTCAGATTGTTACTGTAAGTGTCTAACATTATGGAAAGGATCCCTATAGAGATAGACCTCTTTGTTGTGTTAATACTTTGGCACTTTTATTTTAGTTAGCTTTTGAATGCAGGGCTTTTACTTGTAAATAGTAAAGGATTTTTACACTGTAGTACAGCTACTTTTGTAGCAAAATAAGTAAAATATCTGAATACTTCTTTCCCCAATGGTAAATACTGTATTATGTCTAAAGTGGCTTTGGTGCTAATATTGTTGGCCTCTAAAACTAACTGTTACATGTGTATGCTATTAGGAATGTAATTAATGCAATGTAACATTTGGGACATTTGTGCACCGTCAATTTACGTCCATTAAAAGTGCTTGTTTTTGCCACTGACAGGCTCAGAATGTTATTCTAAGTGTCCAACAACAACAAAGGATCCCTACAGAGAAGATAAGTAAGTAAGTAAGTAAATAAGACTCCATTTAAATAAACAGTAATTTTAGCATGTATAGACTCAGCATATTTTCACATCTAACTGGGTGAGTTAAGGGTTTATTTCAACCCAACCAGAGTGAGTGATTGTGATTGAACTGTAAAAGACGAATCAAAATGAATTTTGTTCATTTTACTGTGTTTCTGTTGATATGAATGAAGCGCGTTTATAATAACAAAGTTACTGTTTAATAAAATGGAGTCTGGTGGGTTTGGCGATGGCAATTGCGAGGCTGTTTCTAGTTGAACAAAAAGGATCTTACTCTTGAACAAAACGGTCTATCTCTGCAGGGAGCCTTTCCATAATGTTTTCAGACGTCTAAAATAACAATCCGAGCCTGTCAGCGGCAAAACAAACACTTTTAGTTGATGTGAACTGCTTCCTGGCTCACAGCTACTGCGGTCTTGCTCAGTAACTGTTCCCATTAGTCAGTTAGACACAAAAACATAGTGAAAGGTTGAATGGTAGGGCCAGGTTGAAAAATACAGAAGTTAGCCTTGAACTTTTTCCCATGCATACAAATCGGGAGCAATTAGGGGTTCAGTGTCTTGCTTGAGGGAGTTCTTCACAGACAAAACTACCATTTATATATTAATTATTTATGCTGTTACCTTGAATTCGTTAAGGAAACTTTTGGTTTTCTCGCATGCCTCTGGCGAAAGAAAGAATCCACAGTTTTCCTCATGAATTCCAGGTAACACGCCACGAATAACTGATAGATAAATGGTCATTTTGTCTGTGAAGTACTCAGACACTGTGCTGTTCCCTTAATGAATCTAAGCCCCAGAGAGATTGTGTACCATTTTGTGCTCTCTTGCTGTTCACAATACACAACAAACAATTTAGTTACCTATAGCGATAGTGATGTCCCTGCGCAGAGCGAAGCCCACCAGCCTCTGGGACTCCTTGGACACTATCACGGGGAAACCATTATAACTGGTTTCATTGATGGTGCTCTGCAGCTCCTCCACTGTCAGGTCATCCTGCGTCAGCACTGCTAACGGCGGGTCGCTGCGTCGGGGCCTCATCACCTCCCTGGCCAGCGTGGTGTGTGTGAATTCCTCCTTGGCGTCCAGGAAGGGGTATCCATTCAGACGGATGTGGGCCTCGTAGATTCCCTCGCGGCCGAACGCGTCACCCACCCATTTGCTGGTCATGACGGCAGCCATGAGGGGGACGATGTACTCCAACCCACCAGTCAGCTCGAAGACAATGACGACCAGGGAGACGGTCATACGGGTCACACCGCCTGAAGAGACAGGAGAGGAAGAAATAAGGATAAACACACATCGAGACGAGGAAGAAAAAAGATTCTAGCTTAGAAAATTTGACACTGTGTCCCTTTAATCACAGGGTTTCTTGTCTAGTCCAGTGAATTTAATACAGGTAAATACAAGGTAATTCATCGTATTGATGCAAAAATCCTGTAACTCTAGTGTTACTATAAACCAGTCCCGCTCATGGAGAATACATCCAAATATTACAGGGATAGCAAAATATGCAAGAGTTAACACAATGCTGACCAACGAACACACCATCCATACCCTATCACTTTGTTATCCGTTGACTCACCCAGACATGCGGCGGCCCCCACCATGGCGTACAGCCCTGGAGTGATGCAGTCTGCTCCCACCTCGCACCATTCTTTGAACAAGAACCAGTCATGGTGATAATAGGCCAGCTGCTCCACGGCGATGCCAACGATTCGCCCTGCGATTGCCCCGATGGCCATGCTGGGGATAAACAAACCTGATGGTACCTGTGGTTGAGAAACAGGAAGTAATTTTAGTGTTAATAAAGACAAGCAGGATAAAAGATCTGCCCCGTTAGGAAAAAAAATCATCCAGGGATCACCTTTAGTCCAAAGGTGAATATGGTCATGATGATTTTAAAGATGAGCGCCAGGCAGAGCTGCCACATGGCAGCGTAGACGCCAGGCCCTGCAGGCCGGTTGGGGTTGTCTGTGAACGCCTTACTGCCGTTCATCTGGCTGCGGTACTGACAGAGCTGTGAGGACTCCAGTGGGCCGCAGTCAGTGAACAGCTCCTTTATCAGCTCACTGGTGTTCTGACGAGTGTATGGGTTCGGGAAAGCGACCACAGCTGTGATGGCCGCCACCAAGATCACTTCCAATACCGGGTACTTTCCTGAAGAAAGGGACAATGCAACATGTCAGACTGTGGGAGGATGGGACAGTAACCACCACCATCAGAGTTGTGTCTGCTACAACAGGAGTTACCTCCACCTTCAAACACCCGAGCTGGCTGAAAAATCCCAATCTGAATCATGAATTCAAACACAGTACTTGCCAAAGCGTGTCGACTTGCGCCTCCGGCACCAAGCAATGTTGGCTCGAATGAAGAAGGCTCCCCAGAGGCCTCCGAAAACTCCCAGCAGGATGAAAGGGATGAGCTCAAACAGGTACCACGGCGTGTGGTACTCCACGTAGAACAGCACCAGACGGCTGTTACCAAATGGGTTTATGGAGCGCAGGACGAAGGCCGCCACCAGGGCGGCGAAGAAGGAGCGCCACAGCGTCTTGAGAGGGAAGTAGTAGCTCACCTGGAGGAGACAGAGAGAATCAATTATCCTGACATTTACACTGAGCATTACGTTGCGGTTTCGGAGCATGGAAATGAAGCATCAGAGTCATCTGTAGTGGGTTCATGAACATGTTTCGTACCTCCTCCAAGCTGAAGAGCACTCCTCCGATCGGGGCTCCAAAAGCAACTGACACCCCAGCTGCCGACGCAGCAGACAGAACCTAAGAGAACAAAACAAACGCACCTCAGTTGATGCGATGGAGTCTAGAACACAGTCATACATCCAGGGGGGGTTAGTGACTGAAACACTGATTCAAATTTCCTCTCTCTCACCTCTCGTTTCTTGGCCTCGTTCTTGCTGTACTTGGGGAAGAGGTAGGAGAAGATGTTCCCACAGCAGCAGGCCACGTGGACCAGGGGGCCCTCCTTCCCCAGGCTGAGGCCAGATGCCACAGCCAGCACCAGGGTGATGGTCTTGATCATCAGGGTCCACTTGCCCAGGTAGCCTCGGATGATGAACCCACTCAGGATGGTCTTGATCTGGAGAAAGAGGAGGGCGGGTAGAGAGGAAGAAGAAGGTAGAGACTGAACAGAAATCAAGCTTGAACAGGCAGGAAGGAAGGAGCGAGGTATGGTTGATACCGTGTTTACAGTGGTATGATCTCTGTTAATTACACATTTTATAATATCAAAAGTTCCAAAGCTACAAAAATCAGAGATGCACGGATGAATAACAGGGAAGGAAATCACCTGGACATCGACCAGAGGCTGTTGGAGAATTCTCTCCAGCAAAAAAACATCCTGCTACACTGATTTAAATGGCAGTGTCCATTCTACTCTCATTCTATTTCTAAATAATGTTACACGTGTTAATGTGACAGTTACTGCCTCGAGCGAGGGAGTTCAAGTATCTCGGGGTTTCGATTTACTGGTCCATCTACGTCCCCACCTTCACCTGTGTCATGATCTCTGGGTAGTGACTGTAAGAATGAGGACATAACCATAACCAGCCATTTCAGACCAATTAAAATCATGAAATACATGATGTCATATATCCCGCTCAACGCCAACTTCTAATGAAATATTTCAAGTTGCCTTTTTCGATCAGATTCACTCAAGTTCTGCTTTAACTGCATCTCTACCTCCTTATCTTTTCCTCCATCCTGTTACTGTCGACATGCTCAAAGTCACCGTCTTCTTGCTTTCTTGTTCCCATGGCAACAATAAGAACATTTTCAGACAGCTCCGAGCGCTCACCTCAAAATAGCTTCTTTCACAGTGTGGTCAAAGCTGTCACGTCTCCCCACTGCCCACTGAATTAACAACTTGAAGCCACTTCGCGACATTAAAGGGAAACCCCCATAAGCATGAGAGCACGCCGCGAGGATCCCAACGAGCACACGTAACTAATTACAGCACTTTCATGGAGCGTTACGAGGCAGCTGCAGAGATTTATAGGCTTTCTGTTTCGTGTGCTGCTTCCAGTTTCTGACACCCAGAGCAAATTGATCAGACATGAGAAAATATGAGAGCCGAGAGATAAAGCAGAACATCGATAATCTGCAGAAATCCTGCAACAGCTCCTTCACTCACTCTGCAGCAGAGAGATGGGAAAGACGCCCGGGAACGAAAACAGAAAGTCTGCTAACCTCATTAGTTTGATAAACTGATAAAATGCTCTGTGGTAAAATACAGATTTGGGCTCTGTGACTAAACAAAGACAAAGAATCTTTTACCAAATTAATGTCCGTCAAAAACCTCAACCTCAAGCCAACTCTCAACACTTGGAAAACTTCAATGCACCGACAAGCAGAGTTTCAAAACCATCCTTTCATGCAGCTGCGAGCACATTTCAGTTGAAAGAGTCTTTTAAAGCAACATTTTCCTCACCTCAGGGATCCCTGAGCCACAGGCGTAGGGAGCAAACACCTTGACCAGACAGACGGCCAGGAAGGCGAAGGACAGAGCCCAGTAGATGTACATGAAGTAGTTCATGATGTACGAGCCGGGCCCCTGCAGAGACGTGACGAAGGAGAGGAAGAGTCAACACCTTGAAACTCACTGCGACCAAAAATCTTACATATAATGTGAGGATGTGACTGAGAGCACGTCTGCAGGTGGGCATGAGTGTGTGTGATGAGATGTAAATTGTCTGCATTGACGGTTTATTTCTCCGTTAATCACAGTTTCATACAGTTTTTAATCACAAATTATTTTCAATTGCTCCTGCTTTCCATTTTCCTATCCCTTGTAAGATATTGCCATTGAATCCTAATACTTCCTGTATGGATTTCAAATTAAAAGCCAACAAAGAAAGCGAGGAATTGGGCTCTCTGTGCTGCTAAATAATAGCTTGATAGCATTTGACAATAGAAAAGTAAAAGTGGAAATAATGAGTGAATAAACTCCCTTATAGAAGAGCAACTCAAAGTATTCTGACATGTTGTTGTACTGATGTAAATAACAGAATTGATCCTGACAGCAGGTAAACACGGGGGAAGTTTTCAGGTTGCATTAGCAGAAGAGAGGCAACAACAGCAGGAGTAAATGCGTGTCACTATGTTAAGCTTTTAACTAAACAAAAATCACATGAATCCAAATAAAGCTCTGATTGTCTCTGCAGGATATTTTAGGAATTACGGTCAATTTTGCTGTTAAGCTACATCTACACTCATATTTTCATTTTGAAATGCATGTTTATGACTAATGTCCACATTACTGCGGCGTTTTGGAATCCCTAAAATGGAGATCTTTGAAAACTCTGCAGACTGTGTTAAAGTTTGTTGGGTTGTGTTTCAGTGTGAAGGCACTGAGACTTTTGAAAATGCAGACACCCACATTCAGTCCTTTTTTGTATAGGTATCTTTTGGGGCTTTTTTTTTTTTGGCTTTATTTGATAGGGAAAATACTGTGTGGAGGGAGAGTGGGAGTGTGGATGACATGCAGCAGCGGGCTGGGTTGGAGTTGATCCCGTGGCTGCTGTGGCAAGGACACAGCCCTTATACATGGGGTGCCAGATTTACCATGTGAGCTAGTAAGTGCCCCCGAATTATACCTTTTGTGATTTCATCCCTCTTGTGTTGATAACGTAACTTCCTTCCCGTTACCATGGCTTCCTCTTGCGACAAATATTGCTCCCTGTATTGCTCTAATATGTCATCGTATTTGCTTTGCAACGACTTCCAATCTCTGATCTCTGCTGCCTTGATTGTTTTGCGTTAATTTCAGTAACAGTTTCACCTCATCGTCGGTCAAAGCAAATCTCGACATGTGTTTCCTCTGTAGAATTTTCTGTAACTAGTGGTGCATTTACGTGCCACTTGGATGGTCCCATTTCCCAAGTTGGGAAGTTGGTCTTTTGACTTTGGTGTGTTTAGGAGCTTTTAAGTCACATAAGTCAGAAGCTTTTTATTAGTGATTTTTTCCCAGACCTGTTGCTGCATCAGTACATCCTCTAAAACTACTAGAAATTGCTTGACCTGACTTATTATCTGGATTAATGCTAATAAATACCTTTTCTAACTTATTCAGGTCACTTTAGTAGGTGTATGCAGGGTAAGCAACCAACTGCAGAGTATACAATCTGCTTCCTGTGTAACCCAGCACGCACATCCTCAGAGTACAATAGTGGTCAGTTGAGGTATGTTCTTAAGCGTGTTAGTATGTACAGAGATTCATTTTTAAACTATGCTGAAACGCTGGATGTGGATGTAGTCCCAGTCTACGTCGGCCTGCCCCAGTATTAGCTCAGCCCAGCTCTTCCACTGCGGACACTTGTCCCGCTCAGCAAAGGTGGTCTCATTGGACGTCCAGCAACACTGCTCGTGGTTGAACCACATGGCGCTCAGACACACGCCCTCCTTCAGGTCGTTCATCCAATCAGCAGCAATGTCAATCAGGCCAGCCAAAGCACCTGGCAGGAGGAGGGAACCAGGAATGAAAAGAGGGGCGAAGACGTGGAGGCAGGGAGGAGAGAGGAAGTGGAGAAGGGAGAAAGAAAGGCAGAGGCAGTTAGCTTGCTGGTTATGCTACAAGTTTTTATACGAGCCTCTCATTAAGTTAGTCTGTAAAAGTCAAGGATATACAAAACTTAACCTGACAAAGTTCAGGCTGCAACATTGAGGCTTTTTGCACTAATAAGGGTCTCCTTTATCTGCATCTTTCTCCTAATGGCCTCGACACACCAAGCCAGTGGTCAGCTGTTGGTCACTGTCAGTCACCTACAGTCACACTCCCTAAATATTTAGCTACGTAAATACAAAGCGTAAGGTTTTCTGACCAAATTACCACAGGGATATCCTGAGACAGATAATAAAGCCCCAATGTCCTCAAACGAAACGATAATAAAGTCCCAATGTCCTCAAAGGAGACAACAATTAAGTCCCAGTGTCCTCATAAGAGACAACAATTAAGTCCCAATGTCTTCCAATGAGCACTTCCTGTGTCTCAGCTTGTTACTGTTCCTAAAATTGGTCAAATTTGTTGCCATAACTACAAACATTATTAAGCATAATCAAACAAGTTTCGACCATAAAATGTGATCAGGTTTTGGACCTTGTCCACTTTTGTGTTGGGACCGGCTGCAAACTGATTTGGCAGAGATGGCTGCCATCTTGTTTTTAGATGGGTTAGTGTATTGTGCTCTTACTGCCACTAGATGGCACAAAAAGTGTCCACGAACGAGGACAACAGGACTAGGTTAAGTAGAATGAAGTATAAGGTCAAGTAAACCCAAAATGTGATGTCCTCATATGAGGACACAGGGTCTCAGGAGGATATCACGAGAAATATCTACATCTACATCTTATTATAACGTATTAAAAATCAGTGATAGTTTGCAACAATTAAAATTTTACATGTTCTAGGTAAGATGGATCTTTATCAGCTCTCATAGGCTCAATCAATCCAATAACCCAGTCCCATTTGGATAAGAGCAGTGGAACACCATGAACCTATTATCCTTTGTAACCTGCATGTTAGATAAGCTTTCCTACAAAAACAAAGGTACAAAGCCTTGTTTGTTTCCTTTCTTTTGGTACTCACAGACATATAAACAATCTGTGTATATCACTGCTCCCCTGAGGACTGAACTCTCTTCGGTGAGGCTCTTGCAGGCGAAAGAAAATGCTTGTGTACGTGGTTAAATGAAAGCAAAGGACTGAGCGAGACCAAGAGAAAGACTGAGGCGAAGCATGTGAGAGTCACCAGCAGAGGAGATAACGGCCGCGTGCGTGTTTGTATTGTGTGTGTGTGTGTGTGTGTGTGTGTGTGTGTGTGTGTGTGTGCGTGTGTGTGTTACCTGAGGCCAAGCCGGTGAGCGTCACCACCAGCCACCCGGACCAGGCATCGTACAGGCTCTTTGTGAACTCCCATGCTGACTCCTTTTTCTTACTGTTGATCTAAAAACACACAGAAACACAACATATCAATGACTTAAACTGGCAGTAATACAAGTAGATCAAAGGTTTATAACAACTCCCAAATGATGAGCAATTTAATTATCTACCCTAGCAGCAGGATTTCTTCTGTTGCCTCAATAAAATGGTTAATAACTCTATTTACCGTGAGACAGGTATGACCAGGATATTGAGACAATGTTTGACAAAGTATTCAAATAAAATTCAAATTCCCAGAGTTATAATTTCCAGGAGTACCGCACTAAATCACTTCTGGAAAGAGGGCTGTAACGCTGTTTCAATATTTGGATATAAGTGTTGACAGAGAGGTTGTATCCGTGACTTGGAGATGTGAGGCAGGAAGCCGACAATTTAATGTGTGTACAGTGTGGTTCATTCATGAGTTCATGCTAATGAAGACTGAGAGATGTAGCTGAAAGCTCAAAAACAAGCTTTATGCAATAGCTTTTGATATTTAAGTTATTTTTTCTTGGACCTCCTGTTGATGATTTTCCTTCTCTGTTCAGCTACTGAGGCTTAAACTGCTGATCCTACATAACTACACAGTTCTTCTTCTTATGTGGCCCAAACACATTGTTGCTCCACAGGAAGTGTGTTATGCATTACTTCCTGTTCAGCACTGGATTTTTAGCTGACACCAGCTAATGTGCAAAGCTGCATGAACCGCTGGGTATCAGTTTGAGCCTGCCATTACAAACTCATTTGTGTGTTAAAGGGTAAGTGTGGTGTTTTTAAGGGCTAGACGGAGATTCAGTCGACTGTCTTTGCTAGTCAGTTTGATGTGCAGTGTACTTTTTGGTCCTCAGACTCTGCTGTAGAGTGATCGCTCTTCACTTTCACAATGGTCTTTGGTACAGTCAGCAAAACATTTGTACACGTTGATTTACGACCACTAAAGTGCTTGTTTTTGCCACTGACAGGCTCAAAGTGTTACTCAAAGTGTCCTACAGAGATAGACCTTTTTGTTAAAGACTAAAATCCTTTTTGTTTAACCAGAAACAGCCCCACAATCGCTATCACCAAACCCACCAAACTCCATTTGAATAATTTTATCATTGTAAAACACACTTCACTCAAAGTTGCCACAATCAAAATGAAACTCACAAAATCTGTCTTGTTTCCTCATTGTGCTGTTGCAACAATACCAACTCTGGTTTGGTTTAAATAAACCCTTAATTTGCCCATTTAGAAATGAAAATATGCTGGTTCTATAGACGCTTAATTTACAGTTTATTTAAATAGAGTCTGGTGGGGCAGTTTCTGGTTAAACAAATAGGATCATACTCTTAAACAGAAAGGTCTATCTCTGTAGGGATCCTTTCCATAATGTTGTCTGACACTTAGAATAACAATTTGAGCCTGTCAGTGGCAAAAACAAGCACTTTAATGGACGTAAATCAACGGTGGTTACATTGCAGCCTGGACCTATTTCAAATAGTGTTGGTCTCAAAAACATGAGAAATACCAAACTACTCCTTCAAGGCTAAAGGTTTCAGCATGATTTAAAGAAAGTGCTTGTTGGATTTTCTGGAGGTGGAGTTACACTACTAAAGTAGTTCAACATGCTGTCCAACTGTTTTAGAAATCCAAAATGTGTATAGCTGTTATGAGTAGCAACACTGGAAGGCGAAGTGAAAAGACAACCATCATATAGTTGAAATATGGGGTGCACATTTTCAGACAGTCTCTCCTTGAAGACAGTCATAGTGTGCACTCAGCTGTGAAAGGTGCCACGAGTAGATGTGTAAAGACATGGGAAAAAAGAGAGCTCGTTCAAACACTGGCTCTTTTCTCACCTCTATACAGCTGACTGATCACATCATCGCAACTAGTGAATGTCAGTTTCAGAGAGTTCAAGAAATGGTCGAACACGTGGTTTGCAAACCTATTCTACCATCCGAATCTGATAAAGAAAACTGGCATCTTAGACGTGGTCAAAGGACACGTTGTACGAATGAACTCGTCTAAAACATACTGAGACCTCAAAGGTTAAAGGTTGAATATTTGGCGGCCCTCGGCCTACTCACCTTCCGGTGCCTCTCACGGTCCTTGCACTTCTCACGGACCCAGTCGATGGTGTGGAAGTCGTCGTAGGTCCCCACACCAGGAATGGGCTCCTCTAGGAAGTCCAACAGGTGGGTGCTGCTGCTGGGTGCCCCGCCCCCGTTAGACATGGCGTAGTTAGACCCTAGAGAGGAAGCACAGACAGAGAGAGTGATAAGTGGAAGGTATAGAAAGCAAAGTAAATGCGAGTAGACACATATAGAGTAACTGTGTTTGGCAAGTCATGTCTGTCTCTGAAACAAAGATTTCTAAAGAACAAGCATTATCAAATAAATGTATTAAAGAAAAGCTTGCGATGTAATAATTTGGTAAAGCTGCTCTGACATACATCTGATCTTCATAATTGCTCCTGAAAAGAAAAGAGATCCATCACAGCGCTGCCTGCTGCTGGCTGCACATTAAAGCTCCTCGATTATCCGGCCCATCAGAAAACACTGCGGAGCTAAACACACAGTCACCGCTGAGAGATAATGACACAGCTACTCTGAGAAAACCCTCTAAGTGAGGCCTGCAGTCCGTCACCTCGTCTGGAACGGCAATAAAGGGAGTGGAGGTTTATCTGCAGTGCTGAAACATTTGGGTGAGTAAACTGTGCTGAAATACCTGGAGGTAATCTTTAATCCACGTTTATACACACAGTCACGCCTACAGTGGGCGAAGTAAGCAGCTCACAGGCACCTGAACAGAGCAGTTTACAGACTACGTGTAGGTGGATGTGTGTGTGTCTGCAGATGGTCTTTTATATTCTACATTTATAAGCTTTAAATTAGCATCTTCTATTTAAAGTTCTTTCTGACTTTTTAATCATATCCATAACCTTTAACAGATTCCTTGCTGTTTTCTTTTGGAGCCCTAAATTTCCCTGTCCTTTTACATATACAATATGTAACTTGAACCGGTGATTTAAAAACTGCTAACTACAATGACAGGAAAACACAAATGACTATCTAGAGCCAGTGTTTGGTTTGTCTGTTCTGGGCTACTGTAGAAATATGGCAGTGCAACATGGCAATCTATAGCCCCTTTTACACTGCCAGATTTCCCGCGAATGTTGGGCCGTTTTGCCGGCAAGCTGCGAGCGTTTAGACACACAGAGCCGGATTGGCGAGTTGATCCGGGGTGCACAATTTTCTGCCTCGTAGGGTAGACATATTGGCGGAAGCCTTTTAGTTTAAACAGACCGAGGTGGCCTTCTGCAACAAGAGGGGCTGTTGATGACTTGTGGAAGGAGCTGTTGATGACGCCGCATGTGCGAGCCACTGGCGGTGGATAAACAGGAAACAGCTGATAGCAGGAATTAGCGAGCAGCTAGTAGCAAGAGGGAAACACAAACCTGACAGACACTGTAAAGGTGAGCTGTGTAAAAATGGCTTCTGTGGCCAACGACCTGCTACCTGTAAAGATAAACATCTCATTCTAAGGCAACGAAAATACAGCAATTCTTATTTTCAGTTGCCTGTACAAAATAGAAAACACACTTATTATATTCTATTTCTGTCAATATCTCCCCCTTCGTCCCACACACTGGACCTTTTAAACTGGATGAAACTTTTATGACAGCTTATGACAACCCTGACACATGCGCAAAGGGGATACAAAGCCACTGACACGCGATGGCAAATGACATGGACTGTGTCCTTGAAAAAATGACACATTTCTCTACGTTTGAACATTGGTGGAAACGTTCTTCAACAATGTAAGTGCACAACTCGGGCTAGTCATTTATAGACATTGTAATGCAGGAAAGCAACATGTTTTACCTATAAGAGTACATTTTTTTTCAACTGCTAGGACGTCCGGCAATCTCATTAGTGCTGGCTGATTGTATCAGCCTACAGGATGCCAGACAATGTGATTGCCTATAGGCCCCATAATCAAGTGGTCAGTTCAGTAATGACTTTGACATGAGTATGATTAGTCACAGCACATATAAATGTTTGAAAGACAAAAAAAATACAAAGTAAATATTGTCCACTGCCCTTTAAAAGATTATGCTGATACTATAAAAAAGATGATTACAGTGACTTTGCTCTTAACAATGACACGAGACACTGGCTGTCTCTGGTTAGGTCTGATCTGATCTGATCTGGGTGGACGCACAGATAAGGAAAGAAATCATACTGAGTCACATCAGCACACGCATGCGAACATACACAGTATGACAGAACGAGGAGAAGCAGCTGAAAGGCCGTTTCTCTCTGTCTGTTATCTGGAAAACATCACAGGATCTCATGACTCCAGCAGAGGATGACGTTTCTCTGTAGACTGACATGCAAGTTAGTGTGGCCCTGGTTCTCTTGAGTTGTTGATGAACACTACTTTCATGATTTTTGAAGCCTAAATGTTAACGTTAAGCTATAAACGAACTACACCACGGGAAACCAGAAGATGTTACCTCATGTCCAGGTTTAGGACTCATTCCTGGGGCACTGTATTATGCTTCCCAGGCTGCATGATGAGAAGTTTCTTCTATGAAAGAAAGTGAAATCTGTAATATTTTACGGCACAGTTCTGAGTCAGCAATGGGATAATCAGAAATCTTTATAATCCTCTTATTTATCATCCTAATAACTCAGTAAGTCTCTTCCAATAAGAGGGCCATCTCATCAACTTAAAACGCGCGAGTGTTATCTGGCACAAAGTGTGTTAGATAAATTAGGGAGAGCCCGTCCTAGAACATTTTAACTGGTCCGAGAAGCTGAGTCTAATCCTCCCACTTGTGACGACGCAAATATGTGCGACTTCATGTGCAACACAAAGGCGATACAGTGTGTGATGAAGACAAAAAGGAGCCACAGAGCCACAGTTAAAGCTCCTGTTTAAATTCTCAGAGGAACAAAGAAAAACATGCACTGTTAGTCACCATAATTCAGTGATACATCACAAGTACAGCAGGTTTCTCCCGTCTGTGTACATTCAGCATTATGTGATTAATCAATAAGAAAAATGGGTGTAATTACTGTGTGTGTGTGTTAACAGTGAATCTGACTCCACCAAATGAAACAAAGCAGAAGCCAAATGATGACAAATGACAAACAGAGCTCATGTACTGCTGCTGGGACGATCTCTGCTCTGTGAAAGCACTGAGCAAAGGACGTATCCGGGCTTAGTAATATTGCTGAGAGCAACCACATTGAGGGAAACTGTGGTGAGACGGCATTTAGACATACTTGCCAACCTTAAGACCTCAAAAATACAGAGTTCTTCCTGCATTCTGGTGACTTTTAAAGAATGAAAATAACAAAGTGCTAAGAATTGCAACAGCATCTTTACGTTATATACTTTTAATTTGTTTAAGTTTTTGATTCATGCCCCAGGAGGGACAGGGGAGGCAAAGCTACAGGCTTGTTCTACGCCAGGGAGCCAAGGCCGGCTGTCCTCCCTGGCCCACACATCCCTGGGTCCTCTATGTTTAAGTGAGGTGGAATAG
Organism: Epinephelus cyanopodus; assembly: GCA_026686955.1. Lineage (NCBI taxonomy): Eukaryota > Metazoa > Chordata > Actinopteri > Perciformes > Serranidae > Epinephelus > Epinephelus cyanopodus. The sequence continues at coordinate 13,289,258 of CM048934.1, forward strand.
GAGGCTCACAGTCTCTGGAGGACAGCTGGGTATCCCGCGCCGCAGAAAAGGAAAAGCCCAGTCCTCTCAAACAGCCACCAGAGTGGTCCCATTACACAAGTGTAACACAGTCAGCACGGAGACTCATGTGGGCCTGACAGGCGCCCATCTCAGACTCGCTGGCCCTGGGCGGTCAGAGAAGGAAGAAGGAAGCACCAACGGGAGGAAACAGTAGACTTAAGGAGTTGCAAGGACTTAAAGGAAACCAGGAGAGGGCACTGACAAACAAGCGTCTCCTGGTGAAAGCTTCGTAAGCGTCTGTAACATACTGAAACTGAAATACACAGGCAGGTTATCATTTTGAGAGATGAGAAGGCGAAGGATGTGGTTCAAGGGACACTGCTGAGACTTCAATCACCAATTTCAAAACCACAATAACTTATTTAGATGGTCCTGAGTTACTCTTTAAACCAGTGGTTCCCAACTGGTCCAGCCACGGGGTCCAGATTTCGCCTGAGTCATGAGTTCAAGGTCTACACAGTTTATTATATTTAATACATTTAACCATGTCGTTGAGCTAGTTTGCTGTCTCTGTCCAGTAGCTGTCCGTTAGTCACTCACTCTACAGCAGGAAACGGCACTTCACTGTACGTAAAAAGTGTGATCTTCTATACAAATTTGACAGGATTGCAAGTCACTTACGGTCCACTGCGACACACTTTCGGACTGCTACCCACCAGTTGGGAACCACTGCTTTACACAACTGCAATTTCAATTCTTAAGACAAACTAAACTTGCTTCCCTAAACAAATATTTCTCTTGTCAGACGCTGATTCGTCCTTTGAAAACACCCTGCAAGATAAACTCATACCACGCCCCGTGTTGTTATGCATGTAGCATCGAAACGAGGTTGTATGAATGTTGTTATATGGTTGGTTTGTCACAGAACATCTCCATTTCCCTTGCTACGATCTTTCATTCATTCACTCAGTGCCATGTGGTTAGTCACACATCAGTCAGACATGTTGCTACTAACCTTCCTATCATCCTGTGATAAGACACTGAGGCCACACATTCAACTGTTTCACCAGATAAATGTAACGTCTGAATCAAAAGGAACCGCCTAATGACTGCGGGTTTTCTGCCAAAGTGGCACTTAAGAGCACACAAACAAAAGGACGGTTAACTTCCCGCCCTGCGTGCCTTTTAATGACCGCTGTAATGTGTAACAGTATGAAACAAAAGAACCTCAACATGCTTTCATTTAGTGGCTCTCACACCGCTCAAGATAAAAGGTGTGAATGCAGGAATGTTAATAATTTTGTGGCCATTTGAAAGGCAAATCTCCTGAGCGTAGCTACAACTGGGGCAGGGTCATGACTTTGAAACAAGGCCTCATTCATAGCTGTTGACCCTCTGAACTGCTTTAAACATAAAAATCCCTTCGATGGCTCCATAAAACACAACATCACCCTTTCCAAAATGAGCTACACAACTAAATGCTCCTGAAAGTGAGTCCAGAACAGGTGAGAAAGATCATAAGCAGCGAGAATCAGATGATGCCGAATTACACACAGTTGGGAAAAATGCTCTTGCATACTAGTCACATTTCTCTCCCCAATACCTGAGGCATAAGCAGAAGTTAAATCCTGTTTCCCACATTAATATAGGCCATGACACAGCCTTTGAGAGAAAGTACAGCTTATTAGCTCGTATCACAGCCTTTGATGTCTGATGGGATGTGGGAGAGGAGAAATAAATCCGCTGGTGAGAATTTCTGTAGGAATCAGGGACAAAACTGCCGAGTGCAGCTTTCCTCTGACCAGCCGACGCTTCTACTGTTCGGAGAGTAAAAAGGGAAAGTGACTGTGTAAGCTGCTGTTGTGGAGTCAGCAGCAGAGAGCGTGTCAGGCCTGGCAGGGAGGCTGATACTATCATTCTCCATTTTGATGCGAGAGTGACGGCTACAGTCTGGACTGTCCAGAGATAGTGTGTATACGTGTGTGTGTGTATATAAGTGAAGGGGAGGTGGGATGACTCAGTCGTTCGCTCGACAACAGCAGTCTGTTTTTTTTTTTTTTAAAGGACAGAGATATGACCTTTCTGAACCTGTCAACAGACGGACCAGATACCTGAGGGCAAAAATAAAAACGGTGTGAGCTGTGAGCCATGTGTGACTTTCTACTGAAGTGTTTTAAGGAAATGTTTACGTGGTTATACGATCGACTTTCCTCTGAGTCATCAGTTTGTACATCTGCGTAGTAAGCAGTAGAGAGTGAGCTATTTAGGTCGAAATGAAGCAAGACCTACAACCCTTAAAGAGACAGTCACCCCCAAATCAAAAGTACATATTGTCCCTCTTAGTCTAGAGTCGATTTGAGCTGCTGAGTGTTGGAGATATCAGCCGTAGAGACGTCTGCCTTCTCTCCAATATAATAGAACTAGATGACACTCAGCTTAAAAATACATTTGAAAACTCAACAGCAATGTCTCTTTGCAGAAATCATGACCTGGGTACTCAAGATAATCCACAGACCTTGTTGTGAGCAGTTTCATGTAGGAACTATTTTCTGTCTACTAAACTAAATCCGCAAACCATATCACTGCGCAGAAGGAAGCGTGCATTTCACACCAAAACAAACCTGGACACAAAGGCCCTAATTTACGAAACAAACATGACGACAGAAAACTTTGTGTACGGTCATTTCCTCGCAGAGCTTGACACTTATCAATGTGGACGAGAGCAGAGTCTACTACATCTCACATCAGGTCTCAGATCATGTACGAATGTTTGAATCAGAGAGGGATTGCAGTGCAGCATAGTTAATCTGGCTGAGTTGGAGAATTGTTTGTAGACCATATTGTGACTGGCTTCTTAGTATTTGCAGCCACATATTAGTTACTTCTCCTTCTCCTTTCCGTGTTGTAAACTCTAGCGATGAGGTGCGGCGTCTAAACCGACAACTGTTTTCAGCTGCCGCATTTATCAACGCCTGATCATTCTGACGCTGCGATTGGTGAGATATGATGCCTTCTGCGCTCCAATCTGCACTGCTTTGTAGGTTAGATTGATAAGTGAGGAGAGGAGAGACAGCAATGAGGAGCATGAGGAGCAGCTTCTGGAAGGATCTCATAGTCAGGAAAAAAAATCTGGACAGAGAGATGAGGACAGGATATAAAACTATGCTTGATGCAGTTACTTCTGCAGCCAGAGAAGTGTGACCATCATAAATCTTGCTCTGAAGGGACTGAACAACCTGTTCCCGTCTGAGTCAAGATAGCCGAAATGTCTCCTGAAAAAAACCCAGTAGATTAATACAGACTGAAGACACTGTATTTCATATTGATTTCTTAAAAGGCCTTCCAAACCACTCATTTAATGAGACGATGATGGTAATGACTCTGCGGTCCTTCTTGGTGCACCTTTAGGTGTGTGTCCTGGTGTACGCTCATGTAACAAATTCCATAATGGACAATAAAGATTTCATTCATTCATTAGTTAAAAGAGTCTACATGAGTCAACATGAACAAATCTCAATCGTGCTCCATCATCTGGTCTTTACTGAGTCTGGTCCTGACTGCTACGTCCATTATTGTCAAGACCAGTCTTCTGAATGAACTTAAGGTTAGTATACCAACCACACAAGCCTAATCTTAACTATGCCCAGTCTTAGTGATGCACATTCATGTGAACACAACATTTCTAGGGCTGCCCCCCTAATAGTCGACCAGAAAGGTCATTAGTCTGCATGATTTCACTGGTCACTTCATGGCAGAAAAACAAAACAAAAGTGAAAATATATCAAAACCTATATGTCTGGACTATGTGGGAATTTGATCTGAAAGGACAGACACAGGAAGAGGCCAGGCTCAGCAGTCAGACTGGAGTCACGTTACAAACCAATCATTCAGTTTTATCCAGTCTGTGATAAATACGGAAAAGTTGATCATATTAGTGCAGGGCTACCCAGAGCTTTACATCTGTCCCACGGACGACAAGCCTACACACTTATAAACAGCACCTGGAAGAAGATCAGCTCTGCACTCAGGATTTCAGGCGGTTAAAGACGCGGCATGTGTACGGCCTCTAATTTCCAGGGCTGGTACCTGCGGTTATCACACAGGCTAGTTAATAACATGTCGGGCAGGAAATCCAAAGTGTGGGATCATTTTGAGAAGGTGAAGGACAAACCCAAGGTGATATGTAAACTCATCTTCATGTCGACTACAAACATGACGTATCATCTGAAACATGGAAGTAGCTACATGCCCATTAGCCCACAGCGTCATTAACAGGCGGCTCGCTCAGTGTGTGACGTGCACTTGTAGATAAAATATAGGCCTATATTAATGAAGGTTCATTAGTGCGGCTTTGTATTTCTCTGTAATGTAGCGAAGTGGACAAGACGTGTTCATGTTTGTGAGTTAGCTAGATAGAAGGGAGACTTTAGCAGGGAAGCTAATATGTCTTCTTGTTTAAAGTTCGTGGCTCTTGTGTTGTGTATAAGGCTGCTGATATGTAGAAACGGCTGAGACTTTGACTTTACAACTTCTTCTGACTAGGTCTAATATTTACACCCTCTTAACAAAAAGATGGCTTACGTCTAGATGGTGCAACTCCTTGAAAGTATGAAGTCAGACTTAAAACGCCAAGTTATAGCCGACTTAGCTTAAAACCATGTGTAAGCCCTGTTGGTGCAACATTACATTTTGTAACCTGGGTCAGAAAACAATTCAAGCTTTGAGAAAACTCTATGGCAGCATCATTAATTAAAGACAACAGATGCTAAATATCCATTTGTCAGTGAGATTTCTGTCCCTCATGGGCCACTGTAGGTGATTCATGGTCTGACGCAGGAGAAATGTGGAACAAACCTGAGCCAAAACCAACAGGTAATTCACTAGGAAGCACAACGCACATACAGAAGTAGTAGAAATGCTGACGGCTAATACACATAAATTCGGCAAATGCATAATTGTTTTGTTTTAATAAATCGGCACCTGAAAGAGAGAAAAAACATTCACTGACAATAATCCAGCAGTGTCAGTCTATGAAGACAACAGAGCACAGAGATAAGACTGCGGCTCCACACTGCAGTAACCACACTACTGCAACATTTCCAGCTCACAAGTGCAGAGCAGAATGAGTGTGGCTTATTTGGAAGGGAAATTGGAATTTGACTGATGAGATAAATCAGGCCTCCTGATGATGCTGCACTACTGGCACCCATCAGCCAAATCAGGAGTGTGAGGCTAAGTAAGGGTGACGCCACGGAAAACAGAAACGGAAGGGGGCTACATGTGAGCACATCGCCAGCATCACGCCCCGACGGCTCAGTGGACACGTACACAAAAGACACACTCACAAAATGAAGCTTCTGTTTCTTTCCCCTGTGCATTAGTACAGTGACACGGCGATTCTGCTCAGCTTGCGTCAGGGGTAAAAGCCACGTCAGTGCACACGCAGGCTTGCCGACAGTCAATAATACAACTTCTCTGAATGAACATGGCCTTGCTGTGTTACTATGATCAATGAGGTGGGAAATGACCATCAGACAAGTGCTTGCTCAGACGTTTCTGTCTGATGGGTGGAGAAATTCCAGGTTTTCGGTCTAACAACCCACCCCTGCATTCCCCTGAATTGGACCTACTCTACTACAGCGGAGTAAATCAGATCAGAGAGGTTTAGAGGCATCTGGCTAGGACGGCCTGGATCAGCGTGGTTGAAGTGGAGTTAGTCTGCTCAGCCATCATGTGATCGGCATCATATACTGACCTCGACAACCTGCTTACAGGCTGAGAAGCCCTGATGTTGACTGACGCCAGCCTGATGACCAGACTGGTGGGAATCCCCGGAGTCACACGAATAGGCTGAGAGATAACTGGATCAAAGTCTGAAATGTGCCTTATTTGTGTTTGTGCTTACATGCAACCTGTTGGATTCAGATAGTTAAGACAAGGACAAAGTGCTAAAGGTAAAAGACCTTAAACACAGTGGGTCTCATTCATGAAAAGTGAGTAAATCTGTGTGTGTAGATTTGCACATAAAAGCCTACTCTACTAAAATCCTACTCCGGATTCAGGAACGCTGCGGGAAACTCAGATTTGATCGTAAACACGTGTGTAGATCATGAATGCCAATCCATCGTAAAGTGACAGCGCGCTCCCGGTAATCAGCAATTAGCATAAATCCCCGCCCATGAATAGCCAATGAGCACCATATAAGGAGGTGTAAGTGCTTCCTGTCGACCTGTCAGTCATGGCGCAGAGAGAGAAAGAGAGATTTTTTCCGAAGCGGACATCAAAATCATTTTGGGTGAAGTGGACTTAAGAGAAAACATTTTTTCTTCAGTTAGTGGTGGTGTGGCAGGGACAGGCAAAGCGAAGGCCTGGCGGTAACAGATGCTGTTAATGTTGTCTCCGCAGTACAAAGAACCATGTCAGAGGTGAAGCGTAAATGGTTTGATATGAAACTGGAGGCAAAGAAACGCATAAGCACACACACAAAAAAATACAGCGGTCACCAAACAAACAGAAGATTCATTTGTGGGGTTCTGAATGAAGTGGAACAGGAAACCAGAGATGTTTTGTGCGTAATGGATAAACTAAATCAGTGATCGCTGTCGGAATGTAGATATTTAACATTTATTTTAACACCGATAACATATAGCCTACAGCAGTCTGTATGCATCGTCCTCAAATTATTTGAATCTTAATAGCCTAAAGCTCTGTTTGACACAACGTAAATGAATCATTTTCAAATCAGATTTATTCAGTCAAACGATCGTCCTCCTTCCACCTGCTGCCCCTGCTGAACCAGGCATCGCGGCGGAAGAGGCTGTGATCCGGCTGCCCTTACGGATATTTTTATTATCATCATTCAACGTGTAGAAAGAACGTGTAATCTATTGAGTCGATTTACGTAGATAATTCACAATCATGAACCTAATCTGGATCTAACTAAAAGTGTTATATTTTTAATATTTTGTCATGTTTAGATTACGTGTTTCAAAGGCATCTGTGTATTGTGTACATAACAGAGCGCAATACGAATTAAAATTGTCATTTCCAATAGTGAAAAGCAATATTTATGTGCTTTACTAAATTTACACAAGCACTACGAGTGGTCAGGAGCAGGAGTAGATTTTGTTAGTAGCTACGAAAAGATCGGAGCTACTAAAATATTGATGAATGCGGACACGCACGTAAATTTCCGTCTGCGAACAGTTTACACACAAATTCCTTCTGCTCACGTTTCATGAATGAGACCCAGTATGTCCAGTTTCACAGGTTATTAAAGGTCAAGGCTGTGGCTCAGGAGTCGTCCGCTAACTTTAGTGCTGGTGTTTTCATCCACAGCTCCTCCAGTCTACATGTTGAAGTATCCTTGGGCAAGAAACTGAGCCCCTGATTGCTCCCGATGGCTGTGCTGTTGCCGTGTAACTGTGTATAAATGTTTAAAAACTGCGTGGCACCTTGTACAGTAGCCTCGGCCACCAGTGTATGAATGTGTGTGTGAATGGGTGAATGTGACAAGTAGTGTGAGAGTGCTTTGAGTGTTCAAACGACTAGAAACGCGCTATAGAAGTGCTAGTCCATATATAATAAGTATGTTTTCTTTAGTGTATAAGCACCTGACAATAAGAATTGTTGTGTTTTCGTTACCTCACAATGAGTCGTTCCTACATAAGGTGCAGGTCTTTGTCTACGGAGATTGCCGTGTTGCACCGGCATGTTTCCACAGTAGCCCAGAACAGACCAACCAAATGCTGGCTCTACATAGCGCCATTAGCATTTTCGCATCGGCCACCGTAGTTAGCAGCCCCTCCGCAAAGAGCTGCATCAGAGAAACACTGATTTTTTTAAACATGAAACTGCTTTATTCTGTGTTTTTACTGGTTTAAATCACCAGATGCGTTTGTTTGACCTCTGTGGATAAGCAAACACCTCCTGATTGTCTGGATCTTAGGTTATCAGAGAGAAAAGGTGAGCACAGATTAGCGGGTGCGGGGCTAGCAACCTGTCTCAAACATGCCAAACAGCATAAGCAAAACACTGATTTGTACTGTGACACCGTTTTATTCAGTATTTAATCAGTTCTAATCACCGGGTCCGTTTGTTTTAAAGCGGAAGAGGCCTCTGTGGATAATTCGGCTCCTGGTAAAAATCTCCTGAACAATGAACACTGATGAAGTTCTAAGCGGGAGAAGTTTCAGCTGGTTGCAATCTGCCATCCTCACCACTACATGCCACTAAATCCCCCTAAATCTCACACACGACTCCTTTAAAGCAGGAAATTGACAGAAACGAATCTGGATGACTATAATTCCTGTAATCTTGACATGGAAAACTTGCAGAAGATACGAGTGAAGCTGCTTCTATATGAAGGGCAGACAGAATGGAAGTAGATAGGTGGATGTTCGATTAGTTGTGGTGAAGAGCTTAAGAAAGAAGATGATCATAAGCTGGACTACAAACTATGCAACGAGAGAGGAAATAAGAGCTTGGATGTAGGGACGTGTCTTTGCACAAAGTGGATGTAGGCGGTCCTAAACTCACTAGGGGCCTTTTGTCTCTGCTCGCTCACCGTAAAAATCTAACAAGGCCTGGAGGATCCAGAGCACGCACATGCAACTTATGCAAAGGAAAACTCCCTTAAGGCCACATACGAAAGACAAACAAGGATACAGTGTAAGAGCTCAAATTTGTCTTGGGAAAAAAAAAGTTGTCAGTATTTGACTGCGTGCCTTCACCCTGAGGACCCTGTTGTGCATGATGTGATGTAAGCTGACGTCCCGTATCTGGCCAACAGGTGTCCTCACACTGCAGGAACACTGTGAAACGCCTCGCCAACACACAGCCTACATCTACGAACATCCAGTTCACATATGTAGGAGCCGAAGCCTGACTGTGCCTGTCTGTGTGGAGAAAGTAAAATGGATGCCCATGATGTTGCATTAAGTCGCTGCTGCTGCTGCTGCTGCTTACAGGCCCGAGCACAAGCCTTCACACTCACTCAGCTCCCTCTTTATCTCATTATCTCTGGCTGACGTGCACACACACACACTGCTGGTTGATCATCAACAGAGAGCTGAATGGTGAAATGAGCTGGGCAGGGTTTGCTCCCATAGAACATGCAGTCAATAGCGATGGCAGCCTCAAATCCATACTGGCACCCCAATTTCCATGCCTCACGTATAACAGATAAGGCAGCGTTTGCTTAACCTGCACCACAGTCTGCCTGCCATATGGCTACATGCACTCACTGTACAAGAAGAAGAAGGAGGTCGGCCTCTGTCATCACAGCAGCGTGAGGAAAGGAAGGGGGGAAGAAAACGAAGAGGGGACGTGGCGTACCTCTTTTAGGGATCTCCTGCAGGGGGATTGTGTCCCCTCCCCCGTCGTAGGGCAAATAGGGGTCGGCCGCCGCGTCCTCCTCCTCCATGTTGACAGCTGAGACGAGGCTAGGCTAAGCTAAGCTTCACTACGCACTGCTCGCTGCGTGTGTGTCAGTTGCCGCTGCCATGTTTACCAGAGGAAGACAAGCAGGGCTGTGTGTGTTTGTGTGTGTATGAGTGAAAGAGAGTGTGTGTGTGTGTGTGTTTGTGTCCTCTCTCCCTCCCCCTCCCTTTTCTCTCTCGCTCTCCCTCCACTGCAGCAGCTGACTGTTAGGGCTGATGATGTCACCACACACACACACACTCTCTAACGGAAAGACGAGCGCACCCGGCCGGTCAGCCTTGCCTGCTTGGTTGCTAGGGGAGATCAGTGAGCCCTGCCTGTATAGGAGAAACCATGGCGCAGGGTCACAGGGGTGTGTGAGGGTGAGCTCTAACATGGGATATTCCATTCTGAGCAAGTGAAGGGGGGTTTAAGTCAAGAGTAACGGTAGGTCTCACAGCATTTAGGGGAAGAGGTTTGCTGACAGGTGGATGTTGATAACAGAGCTGAAAATATTCATCAACTAATTGTTTGGCAAAAATAATTTGCAGCCATCGTTATTATAAATTCATTAGGTGTTTTTGAACCAGAGGAACTTTTCATTGCTCTACAGAACTATCGTACTTTTGTCAAACACACGAGCCAATGCAGCACCAACAACCGCCATTTTAAAAAACCTGTTACCTGTGTAAACGACAGACAACATAAACAACAGTAAACAAGGATAAATGGACTGACAGTGAAGTCCAGGCTTCGCTAAGCAAAATGATGTTGCTGTACTAACCATGGAGGTGCAAACAGACCTGGATACAGCGCTGGAGGCAGGGCTCTGTTTATTACGATAAACTTTGCTAAGAATTTACTTCTCTTTTAGCCAGCCTGAACAAATTGGAACTTTCTTACACATGGTTTGGGGATGTGAAAAAGTCCAAATCCCTATAGACCCAATTGACCCTTTGCTGAGCCCCGCCCCTTTTCGATGGTCCGACAAGCTGTCTTAGCTAGAATGGAGCCCACACTGTAACTAACTGCACTCCCTGAAGAAATATGATCATACTTTTGGGAAAATGAACCAGTGATTCCAGAGAGAAGCAGACAGAGGGGTCTACAGTCTGTGTTTGAAGGATATATCCAGGATGTCAAACTGACTCAGCAGCAACAACAGGTTAAAAAGACAAAGACAGTTAGAAGCTAAAACCGAACTATAGGTTACAGATCACAGTGTAAAAGTGAACCACCACATCACTGCTGATCAACACACAAGACAATGAATATAGTGTGCAGTGTGTGCAGATGAACAGTGTTTGGCTTCACCCTGGTGCCTTGGGCCTCTGCCGCTGGACTGTCGGGGAGCTCCGGGGGAAGTTAAACACTGTTCATCTGCACACACTGTGATGACACACAGCTGGTTGAATATGAGCAAACTTTCCCTGCTTCCCTTCACTGGTTCCTGTACAGCAGGGTCGGTCTTTTTTTCACTGTTATAATCATTAAAAAGCAAAAGCAGCATGTGTATACATTCAGTAGGCTATATCTTCAGTAGCTAGCTAGCTAACCCTACACTTTTCAAGGTTTGGTTTTGGTTTTGGAACAGGGAAGAAATGTATATCTTTTTCCAACCTCTCCAGGTAACGAGTATCATTAATACACGACGTGCCCCAGGCACAACATTTAGCTCAAAATCCACAAAACCAGCCTGAAAATGAAGGAAATTTGAAACGAGTATATTAGAGTCAATGGAGCACAGCTGTTTTGTTGTCGGACCCTGGTCTCTGAGCTGGCCCAATGCTATGCTATGATTTGCCAGCCTGTGTCCGGAGGCGGGTCTTCGTGAAGGGTGGTTAAGCGCTCCGTTAACTAAAATTGGGATAAAATGTTTTAATCATATGGCTCTTCTATATGTTCCAATTGTTATCGGACCAAATGGATGAAATTATGATCATGAAGGAAGTCATTTCGCGGAGGTTTGGGTGCTCAAAAAAATATATCCACTGATTTACAGATGTCTTCTTTGCCATGCAAGTCTATGGAAAAAGTCTTTTAGGCTCCATGGCATCACACAATAGATACAATTCTACTGTTTGGCCCCACCAAAAATTGTCTTAAAAGCCCTGCACATTTCCTGAGGGCTTGATACCAGCCACCAGCCGGCTTACATCAATGCAACATTTCTTTTGGTGGTGCAAATGCCAACAGGAGAAAAAGCCCTTTAAAGCAGTGGTTCCCATCTGGTGGGTGGCGGTCCAAAAATGGGTCGTGGGTCAGTTCCAAATGGATCGCAAGTGCCATTTCCTGCTGTAAATTGAGTGACTAATGAACAGCTACCGGACAGAGACAGCAAACTACCTCGACGACATGACCTCCTCTCAGGGCGTCCCCACAACTGTTGGTCAGAAACTCATTTGTCAAGCAAAAATGCAAAGAATGTAGTGGCTCCTGCCCCAAGAATGTGACTACTTCAAGGTGACAAGGATCATTAATTGTCTTTCTACAACACAGGGTTACACAGTGAAATCCAAGCTGTAGTCCCTTTATGCTACACAAGAAAAACATCAACAAAAAAACTTGTTTTATGATGAAGTACAAAGGTGAGTTGAGGAGAGAAGCTGCTCTGTAGTCTGGTGGTACTTCTGTATCATTTGCCAGACAGCAGCAGGGTGGACAGGCTGTTGCTGGGGTAGATAATGTTCTTTAATATCCTTTGGGCTCTGCGCAGGCACCTAACCTCACCCATATCACTGATGCTCCGTAGATGGGTACTAATGATGCTCTGGGCGGTTTTAATACCCCGCTGCAGAGCCTTCAGGTCCTGGGTTGTGCACATGCCAGGCCAGTTTGTAATGTTTTCAGTCAGGATGCTTTCTATTGCACCTTTGTAAACATTAACAAGAACTTGGTCTTCCTAAGTTTCCTTAAGACTCAGATTCTCAGGTTCTCCGTGATGCTGTTAATCCTGCTTTCTTTGTCTCAGATGATGATGAACCGAATACGTTTAAGTTTTGGCCAGTCAGTCAGACCACAAAAAGACTGTGAAGACAACAGTTTTTCAAAAATGTCTGACATCTTGTAGATTAAATGACACGGGCTTAGCTTGTTAAGTGTATTGGTATCTGACATAAAATAGTTTTTCATTGATGTCATTCATGTTTCTGCTATTAGTTTTATTCAAAAAGGTCGCAGTGATCAAAACTCAGTTTTCAATGCTACAGAAATCCCTGGTCTCTCACTACCTTACACAAAATTGATCCAATGAGCTACAGCCAGTGACACATACAGATATCAAATTCCTGGGAAAGAGAGCATTCGTAGTATCCGACTGATTATTGGTATCTGCCGGAAACTTAAAGGTCTTAAAGGATTTAGGGGGATATATTGTCAGAAATATAATATAAGTATGTTTCCTTTAGTGTTTAATCACCTGAAAATAAGAATTGTCGTGTCTTTTTTTTTTAATCTACATAGGGAGCGGGTCCTCGTCTACAGAGATTTCCATGTTGCACCACCATGTTTCTACAGTAGCCCAGAATGGACAGACCAAGCACTGGCTCTAGACCATTTGGCCATTCGTGCTTTCTTGTTTCTCTTGTTTTTACTGGTTTAAATCAGCAAGTCTATTTGTTTTATAGAGGAAGAGACCTCTGTGGACTATTTCCTGGTTAGAAACCTCCTGAGAGACTGAATCTGAAGTTATCAGAAAAAAATAGATGAGCAAACATTAGCAGGTGCTGTGCGAGCAGCTCGTCTGTGACATCCAAAACAGCGTCAGAAAAAAACAGAGCTGGGTTAAAATAACTGATTCATCCGATTCAAAAACAATCTTCATTTGAATGACTTGACCCTCTGTTAATACACTGTTTTTTACAGATATGTGAAGCTTTAATCTCACCGGTAGAAAATGGGCACCAGCTCTAAATTGTTACTGACTGTAGTATTAAGAAGCTCAACGTTACCAGTTCTTTAACCTGTAACTGTCAGCTTACTGTAATTTACTATCATGCTGCAGCAGCCTCTCCTCCTGCTGTCTTATGCTGTCTGTGCTTACGGGGCTGCAACGCACAAAGACATGTCGTGGTGGAGACAGAGAGGTGAAGATAACGAGCTGACGACAACTACACTTGTTAATGTGAGTGCAACCTCAGGAATGAGGTTGAATGAATGTCAGGAATGTGACATTTTTATTTTGTTTCCAGTGAGATATCAAGTTTATATTGTGACTTTACTGTTTTAATATCACTCTTGCTGCTCCAGAAACATTTAGTTATAAATTATTCAGTTTTATTCCTGAATTTATTCATTTTTTTTTTTAAATTCCTTGTAAAATTTACTGTATTACTTCTCAGAGATTTTCTTTCTCATACTAGCAAAAATTGTAACTAAAATATCACTAATTGGATCGAATCAGGACCTAGTGAATCTAAATCCAATCAAAGGAAATCAGTGGCGATGCGCAGCCCTACATAAAACTGCTTTATTCAGTATTTTTTACCATTTTTAATCACCTGGACTGTTTGTTTTGCAGAGGAGGAGCCCTCTGTGGATAATTCAGTTCCTGGTAAACCCTCCTGAACAGTGAATACTGAAGGAATTCTAACCAGGAGACGTTTCAGCTGGTGGCAATGTACAATCCTCGTTGCTAGATACCATGAAATCCCCTTAAATCTTACGTACTGTTCCTTTAAGTTGAGGTATCGGAAGAGAAAAGGTCACATCGGTCAATCTCTGTTTACAGCTGTAACTGATAAAGAAGAAAACTTTACACAGCGGCCCAAAATCAATTAGCCTATTCATAGATGAAATGAAAGAAAGCTTTGTGGTTGCACAAACAAGAAATAACTATTTCTCCATGGCAGTTATTTGCCAATCCGCCTTGTTATTTTGGGTATTTCTGAATAAATTCCTCTGCGGTAGATGCCTCTGCTGCAGCCTGCAGAGAAAAAGCGTGTTTTGTAGATGGGCAAAAAGTGAATACAATATCAGACGCACAACAGCTGCTTAATCTTCCTCTTTCACGGTGACTCCACAGGGAGGATGTGAGATACAATCTGAACGTCTCATAGCATACATGCCATAACGCAAGCCAGATGTTACTGACCCTGATGTAGGGGAACCCTCCCCACTTATATGTCTTTACACCACTCTGAGCTGCAGTGGGTCTCATGCGTTGAATCCAAAAGGGATCACACAGTCTCTGTATTTGACGGCAGAAGGTGTTTTGTAAACATGTGTGATTGTGTGTTATTATATGAAACAATGCAGCATAAGTCACGTCTTGCAGTTCCCAGACATAAACAATAGGAGGCTGACATTTCACACGCTGTACCTTTGTTTTCACTATAATATAAAAAGGTCGTTGCTTGATCCTAAACGGTCCCTTACCTGTCAGCAGGGCTCCTGTTGCTAAGCAATTACACAGGTGGCTTCAGCCATAGTTTGTCACCTCTCTGCTCAACAAGTCCCAGTCAGAACGACAAAACAGCAAAACCACAACATGAAGTTTGAAACAGAAAAGTGTCTCAAGTCTCTAATCCAGTGAGTTAAAAAGAAAACCAGAATGAATCCTTCTCAGCTCAAACTTCCCAAAGCACTGCTCCGTTTATCTCCATTACTTCTTTCAAGCAAACAAAAAGTTCCAGCGAAAATCTCCACGGGACCACAGAGTGAGCCGGCCCTCTTTGCTCACTCTGCAGTTTCAGCCCAGAGGAGGGCTTTACAAGCTCTCCTATGAGCCCACCCCTCACTACGACGTAAAAATAGCACAGGGAGGCAGAGACAGGCAGCGCACCAGCCTCAAGGAGGAACTGTCATCCAGAGATTTCCTGAAATGCTAGCTCACACCGGCTGGCAGCCCAACTGGTTCATGGGAATGTTGCTGCACGTGTGGGTGGAGCAAAGGCAGAAACAGTAGCGTGTTACAATACAGTCCGAAAATATTGACAAAACAAGACAGGCAGGTCAAACAATAGTTCTTATAAATGATTGTTAGCCTCTGTTCAACCTGTTGATTCACAAATGGTTGTCAGATTTCATCATTTACTGATAGTCACTCTGTGTTTGCAGCAGTGACAGTGTAAGTGGCAGGTTAGGGTTACCCCCACGCTTTCACCTTTCAGAGTAAACTGCCCAGGGGTCCAGTTTCAGAGGAAAGCAGTGAGAGGCTAATCACCACACAGAGACTGGAGAAGCTGTAATGGAAGCCATTCCCACTTATGTAAACACACATGCAGAAGATAAGCACAATCACTACTACCCCAACGTGTGAAGTGATGGGGCAAAGATGAAATGCAAAACTTGCGCTTGAATATTTTTTCGTACTTGTTTTTGGTCATGATTAATTTCATAGAAGGCAAATATTACACTGCAAAAAAGTGAAATGTTTTTGTCTTCAGAACCGAAATTATCGGTTTAATCTAGTTTTCGCACCGCAAAACAAAGTCATCAACCATTAGCTGTGACTACTTAGCATTTGCAAAACGATGACACAGGGGCCCTGAAGTCCAAACCAACGAGGCCGCAAACTTGAAAAACCAATTCAACCTCGACTAAAACAGCACATACCTTCTGTTATTACCTTTCACAATAAAAGCCCTACACATATATTTACTGTACAATCCAAAAAAAGAATCCACTGGTTCAACTTTAAAAAATAAGGTTACAATTTGCATAAATCTTTTTAAGTAGTGCCAACTCTGGCAATATTGAATAAATCCTACAAGTCTTTTATAATCTGACAAACTCAATTACATAAGTACAGCATCTCAAAAAGCTTAACCAGGCCAAGCCAACTTCATATCTATCCAAAAGTTGTGGGTGATATTTAGTAGTCAAATTATTTTATTTAAGTTATTCTAACATATTTTAATTCCATACTACTCAAAAATGTTTACTTCTTAAAAATGAGTGGTCAACTGACTAAAACACATTAATGTGACAAACGTCTTTTATTTTTAATGCTGAATAAGTTCCTAATTTTAAGCGTTATCCACCAACTTTATGAATCATTTTTTAGGGTGTACATTGAGTAGCTGTGTACCAGAGTTAACATGAGCTAATAAGCTAACATGCACAACATCAAGTAATGTACTAAATAATATGTTTACAAGTTAACACTGCTAATGTAATGCTAAACCTACCATCTATTAGTTGTTAATATGCGTATTACCAAGCTAACAGTATGCTAGCACTTTAAAATGCTAAAAGTGATGCTAAACCTACTATCTAAAAGTGGCTAATATGTGTATTAACATGCTAACAGTGTGCCTGTAAACATTCACTGTGCTTTGAGGTAAATGCTAATGTTGAAATACCAATGTTAGTTTTTAGCTTAAGACACAAATGAACATAAATACAGCTGACAAAGAAGCATCCTTTCTGATTTAGGTTACGACGTTGCCTTTGCTGCAACACTACCTCCTCTTGTGTTTGCATCCTGTTGCACTGTACATGGTTGCCCACAGTTAAGTCATCTACGTGTGCCCTCCTGAACAGCCTGGTCACCCACAGTCTCCTTTTATTAATAATGAATAGGTTGAGTCTAGACTCCAGAGTCGTTATATCACTGATACACTTTACTACACATCATGCAACTGAAGTCAGGAGGATATTCACTGGAGAAATCTATAGCAGCCAGTCAGACGTACACTGTAATATAAAACTGTAATCTCAGTCTATCACTGTTTCTGTGAGGGGTGTTTCTACAAAGCGGAGCAGGAGCAGGTTTATGTGTTCTGCGACTTATTATTTAAAGTGTGAAAACAAGTACTGTCAAGGAGGAAAAGTACCACAAATAAAACATTCAATCTGTTACAGGAACTACATTAGACCATCAGTACACGGTGTAACCTTAGAAACACTCGTTTTATGTTCCTTTTTTCTGAGCATCACAGCAACCTTCCCACAGAACTGTGTGCTTTTACGTGGGCAGCCCCAAACACCAGAGTGAAAGTGTGTATTAGCTGTTCACTTTAACAGATATATTATGGGTTTTGTGCCAGCTATATCAGAATATACCACATGACTTATAATTCTTGATACAGAGAGCTGCATGAGAACAACACCATCACATCAGAGCTATAGATGGTCAGCGTTTCACACAACTTCATGTCCAAAAACCCAAACTATCCCTTTAAGTTTACCATTTTCAGTTGATATCGTTGTCGTATAAACAGGACTTAAACCACATCGTATCAAAATCATATTGTGGCAGACTTTGTAATATCTGCAAATATCGTATCGTCGTCTAAAGAATCAATATAATATTGTATATGATAAAACTGGTGATTTCCACCCCTATGTAGCACCAGTGCTGGTACTGATTCAAATGTGAATAGTATCCAACCCTGTGCATTATTATTTTTCACTCTGTTCTTAAACTGACTTATATAAAGGCAGATAATCTTCATTATCCAACTCAAATGGACAGAAAATACCTCTTTCTGCTCAGCAAGCACTTAGTAGAAAGTTAAAACAGACCAAAGTGTCTATCCCAGCACAAACACGCTGGTTCACTAACTTCACTTCTCTCTCTACATTCAAAGAGCATATGGATTTCATACAAAACCAAAACCAACATGGAGGCACTGCAGAACCCCTTCAGCATGCGTCTTTTCTGTTTGATCAGCTGCGAGTCAAAACTAAAGAGAGGAATCAGCATAATTACTCAGACAAGGAAGTTCAAACAGGATGCGGCAGATCAGATGTCGATGTGACACCACATGTATCAGTCAGATGTGCCACACAGCTCCTGAATGAATGAGAAACAGGTGACTGCACTGGAATGACAGGTATGACTATGATTATGTAGCATGGCAGCCAGACAGGAAGCAGCATGGCAGAGCTGATTTGTAGCAGTGTGACTGTGAAAGAGGTCATGATCTTAAGCACAAAACACCATGCTACATTACGCTCTTTTGAAAGTGCGTAATAAATCATGTATCTTTAATAAACTAAAATCACTGTGTGTCACTTGTACACCGCGCTCCACCTAAGCTCTTCTATATTTAGCCAGCTGATGACGCACTTATGAATACAATAAAAACAGAGGCTCGGCCACGTGTCTGTGTTATGACTAACACCCACCTATCTTTCACTGCTAACCTGACAGGAAGGACCAATCCACGTAAGCCACAAAGCGAGGCGGAGGAGGAACAACGAGCAAGGCCAAAGCACACGTAAAAACCACAAAACAAACTGCGGGAAGCAGGAAGCACGAGGGTTAAGAAGGTGACAAGGTCAAGATGGTGGATGGAAACAGGAGAACGCAGGATACAGGAGTGGACAAAAACATAAAACCATGCAGAGTAAAGTTTGGTGCAGGAACAGTCATAGTTATGTTGTGGAGAGAACAACAAGTCAAATAAGATGCGCATGACGAGTAAACAAATGATTGTAGGTGGAAAAATAACTTAAAAAGAGGAGTGCTTGGAGAGCCTTACAAATGGTTATAAAGCAATTCAATAATTGTTTAAATGGTTAAATTCATATCAATTCAAACAAAACTGGATCTTTATAGAAATAAATAAAAACAACAAGTAATGTTTAAGATATACAATGCGAAATTCTCCTAAAAAACGTCATTATACAAATGTAATCCCTCTCAGTCGTCACTTATGACCCACTCTGAGTGTGTTGTGGTTTATTTTTCTGGATTAACTCTGCCCTCTGCCTGTATTTTCATATTTTCTGTGCTAGCAACGTTCTTTGGCAACGCAACTGAGGCTGGGACATTATAAAAAGGTAGCAACCAGGGGTCTCATTTATAAAACAATACCATCTAATAGTTGTTAATATGTGTATTAACATGCTAACAGCATGCTAACATCTTAAAATGCTAAATGTGATGCTAAACCTACCATCCGTTCATATGCGTATTAACATGCTAACAGTACGCTAACATCTAAGCTAAAATGCTAAACGCGCCAAAACATATTTGACAATTTCTACAATCAGGCTTCCATCTCATCATCTGCGTCTCTGATTTCCCATCTCCAAAATGTTCACAGGCATGAGTCAAAGTGTCTCCTATCAAGTCTGTTTTTATACATCACATCTCTTGCGTGGGAAGTGGCATATGCCTCTTTCAGGCCTTGTTATGTACATACTCAGTGTTTATAAATGAGACCCCAGGTGCCAGAGCATTTTTACATACTTTATATACTTAGCATAATACACATATTATTTTTATTTTACTAATGTTGAACATTGTAGCATAGCGCACATATTTCTGTATCTTTACATACTTCTTATTTTCATTCTTCTCATTTATACTTTCATATAATTCTCTTTGCTATATATCAGAGTGACTGTAACGTATCACAATTTCCTCCTGGGGATCAACAAAGTATTTCTGATCTGATCTGAAGCAGCACACATCAGAAACACTGAAAGAACCCGCAAATATAGTGAAGCCAAAGGCCAAGTGGACAAAGCTTGTTCATAACAAGAGTGAACCTGGGGTTGGCTTTCACTTCCGTTGGCAAGCACTGAAGGACAGGACGGACTGAGTTGGCCTGTTTTCTGTTGGACAGGTAGGTGCAGGCAGTTAGCTTAGTTAGCTTTCTAAGATATTGGCTTTTCCATTACAACAAATGTAATGTTACAATAGCAGCTTGCATTAAAAGCAGTGTAAGGAGGAGGGGCCAAGTTTGAAAGCTGCGTCTACAAACAGTAACCAACAATTTCTGCATCGTATACCTTTAATGACCTGGAGAAATTAAATTTTTTCTAAGAATCAATTTAATAACAATGCATTTGAATTCACAAATAATTTAAACTACGCAGCTTTTAAATGGGAAAACAATTGTTTTTGCCTTTTTAGCTACCCCTCAACATATTTTGAGTACATGAGCCAGTTAAATTTGCTGATGAAGACCATGAGGTTTGGTTGAAAAAAAAGCTAGTATGTTACCTTGTTGAGATAACTTTGTATGGCTTAGTTAGTGACGTTCTTTCAGAGTGACGTTCTTTCAGTGCTCACCTGCATTAGTGAAAGCCAACATCAGATTCACTTTCATTTTGGAACAAGCTTTGCTGCTTGGTGCTTCGCTTGCGATAACTCTTTTTTTTTTTTTTTCAGCACCATGTCCGTGATGTTTACAGCTTCATCTTGGACGCATGCTGCTTATACATGTTACTACCTTTTCATAAAGTCCTGACCTCAACTGTGCATCGGTATTTGTTTGGGGCTACACACACTACAGCCCAGAGGTTGCAGCCAATAAACGTCCTTACCTACATAGTACATCTTTAAGGGCCTCCCTTACTGTAGGTCATCAGAGCCAGCTCCATTTGCTACAGACCATAAGATGGGGTCAAAAACTTAAGGCTAACTTCTGAGCTCTGAGGTAATTTTGTTATTAGCAGGTTTAAAAGTGACAGTAGCCAAATTTCTGGGCCATTTTATATCAGTTATAGTATCAGTTATAATAGTTTTATAACCATTTGTGAGGCTGCTTCAGTGGAAAGGGGGCAGGATTATGATGCTGGATGGACGGATGGATGACGCTGGGCGGCAGGTGTCTGCAGGGTGTGACAAGACTGCATGGAGAGCAGCTGATGGGTGCAGATGAAGATGAGGAGGGGGCAGATGGCAGAGCGACTGCGCCATGGGACAGCAACACACACGAGCGAACACACACTTGATGCGTCTTGACATCAGCAGTGGGGTGACTCATAGCCAGAGCAGCAACGTGTTTGCTCAGCAGGAGACAAACTTGATTTTGGACTTCAAGACGCAGCAACAGAAAGAACAGGGGGAGCGATGGGAGGCTCACTGAGAATTCAAGGAAAGGTCCTATCTGATTTGACGGTGAGGGTTGGTCAGGCCTGGGTCTTGGAAGGAAGGGAAGCTCAAAAGGTCCAGGACCAATCACACAGCTTGGGGGGACACGTCCCACTCTCCCTACCTGGGGAGGCAGCGTCCCCATCCAGCAGGTTGTCGTCCTCGGTGGTGTGGAAGTCCATGATGACGCCGGCTCCATCCAGCAGCTCCTCGTCGCTGCTGGCGCTGGCGATGCTGTTGTAGCTGTTCCTGCAGTAGCCTCTGTGGTACAGCTGCTCCGACTCCATTTAGCAACGCGCCGGTGCCCTGGATGATAAGGAGGGAGGGAGGGAAGGAAGGAGGGGAGTGGTGGAGATATACACACCGTGTTGTGAAGATGCTAGATTATAGAGTCTACAAGGTGAAGGGGGTCTGTCAGGTACACAGATGAGAAGGGTGTGTTGTTAATGTGCATACTGACACACAGGAAAACAGGACACACAGATGGTGACGCTGGGATGGAGAGATTTAAGTCAGACACACATTCATAGTCCAGCAAAAAATCATCGGCACACCACAGGAAACAGTTTCCAGAGCTTGTTCTCAGACAACACAAACCTGAACTCAAAGATAAATCATCTGGTCACATCCTGTTATACCCCATGACATTTCTCGGAGAATGAGGCAACTCATGCCTTCACTGGGAAGCCAAGAGAACAATGGTGCCCACCAATGTCCTTTTTCCATGTAATTTTTAAAACTGTTAAAGTCAAGTAAAGTCAAAGTCTCAAAGACCCCCGTTTCGACCATGTGACACTGCAAACATCGCTCAGGAATGGCCCAAGGAATGTGACAAAGACCTCAAAGTGTCAACCTGGCCTCCAAATTCCCCAGATCCCAATTTGAATGAGCATCTGTGGCACGTGCCGTTAACCCACCTCACAACCCACTGGACTAAATGGATCTGCCGCCAACGCACTGGTGCCAGACACAGCAGGACACTCCCAGAGATCCTGTGTCCATCCTCGACAGGTCAGAGCCAAGTCATCTGGGGTACATCTGGGGTACCGGCACATCACAAGAGTCCTTGAGCAGATTGGGACCTGGGAAATTTAGAAGTCGGGTCGACACTGAACTTTTTGTCACGCTCCACAGGCTATTCCTGAGCAGTGTTTGCAGTTTGCAGTGTGGCATGGTGCTTTTTCCGGCTGGGGAGCCGGGAATCAGTGAGGTAACAATAGCAACTTTATTCTGTTTGGCCTTCATGCATTCATCATACTGCAGAGTGTGGTGTTTTCAGGTGGTTGAACAAGTTGACTGTTTTGATATATGTATGTTTCAATGTGTGTGAGGGTGCTGTTTTTGATTTTTCTCAGGAACGTCGCCACAGACAAGCAATTCGTAGATGGTCATAGGCTCAGTCACTATTGTGTTACCTCATTCGGTGATAGATAGTGATGTAACAGACATTTAACAAAATGAAAATTTTCAAGATTATTAAACATCTGGAAGCCTCTCACAGACTCTGCCCCTACTGCATATTAAGTCCTTCATTTCCAACGTTAATCTTCTCCTGTCTGTGTTGTGTTTTTAATTAACATCTCCAGTTTTAGCAATCCAAGTAAACTGCCTTTTATGTCCAAGAGTTCTTGGCTGACAAAAGGTGTCAACTGCCAATACAACTGGTAAAATTGACAGCACAAATACAAATTGTGTAACTACGTCTTCAAGGTCCAGATAACCTTGAGAGATTAGAGAGACAGTCTGACAGGAATATTGGAGCACACAGTGATGGAAGATAAAGTAAAACAAAGAAGAAATGAGGTGTGGAAGGAATGAGAGAGAAAGGATACAGATCATCTATTAGAGTCTGAGATTAATGCAGACTGTCAGAGATGGCCGGTCATGCCAGCGCTAAGGTGGAATGATTGAGTGCTAATATTTGGACCACTTGACCAGAGATGCAAGAAGAAGAAGAAGAATACATTCGACCTGTGATTGCAGATTTCAAACCATCAATAAATCTACTGTGCTAGGGAGTCTAGCAGCTGATATAACAGTCAGTATCTCAGCTATGAAGCTGCTACTTTTCCCTCTTCCTAATTATTTTCCTTGAAATAACTATGTAATCTGGTACAAAATACAAAGACAGCAGTGTTGGAATACACTATTATGTGCACACAATACAACATATATGAGGAATAAGTTCCCAGTGATAAATACATCTCTTATTTGAGTTTGAATTGAGATTTGAACCTCAAAAAGATCCCTATTTTTAGTACTAGAGCTGCTTTAATTAATTGCTTAGGTGTCAACTACTAGCCTAAATTAATCACCCACTAATCTGATAGTGGACTAATTGGTTTGAGCAATTATTCAAGACAAGAAAAAGGAAAATTTTCTCTGATTTCAGCTTCTTAAATGTGAATATTTTATGGTTTATCTTCCCCTCTATTAAAGTAAACTGAATATTTTTGGGTTGTGGACAAAACGAGACATTTATGGACATCTTTGGCTTTAGAGAACATTTAACGACTTCTTTCCCCCACAATTTTCTGACATTTCATAGACCAAATAACTAATCTATTAATTGAGAAAATACTGACAGATTAGCAGACAATGTCCTTCTATTACTTAAATATTAAAGGTACTGTGGATTTAGATATTAAAACTTGTTTTAAGAAGTACAGTTGTTGTGGATAATCTGCTTTGTGATATCTTTCAGATTTGTTTTTTTTTTTTTCACATATTCAAACCTTTATTTAAGACCCAACTAAAGGAGACCTTTATTTTCAGTGATGCCGAGCATGAACAAAGACATAAAGAAAAGAAAAATAAATAAGAAAACCTAAAATAAGTTCAAATAAAAACATAACCAATATGCAAACCAGTCAAAATAGAAATCATTCATCACAAAATAACAAACAATATACAGCTAAGACTTAAAAGGTAAAGGTACAAAGTAAGAAACTATGGAAAAGATTTAATGTTAAAAGCAAGACAGAATATAGTTTTTAAGGAAGAAACATTTAATTAGAGAACTTACATTAGATCATTTTAATCTAAATAATGTAAACCACTGGATGCTTAAAACTGCTCTGAATTTAGTTGCTGTTTAATGACTGAAGTTTGTCTGCAATGTAGGAAATGCTATAGAGTTACATGTATTCGTTAAAAGAGAATAAAGTAAGGCAAATAGCTACTGTGGGTATGAGCTTTCTGGCTTTTGTTTTTACTTTTGTTTCTGTCAGATAAAATTTGAACATATTTGGCAGTGATGTTAAAATGTTCCGTTTGCTGCACAGCCGAGTGGTGTATTTATAGCCTGAGGGATTAAATGTCACATGAACACCCTCCTCACAATGAGGATGATTATGAGAATAAAACTGCTGGACCAGAGAGAGCAGATCTGTGTCGACGCGCAGCACCTCACCTTTGCTCAAACCTCGCCACCGTGTGGAAGAAGCGGAAACTACACCCAACTCTGCGACCACAAAGACATGATCTCTCATGATTCTCAAAAGGCAAAGAACGATGACAGTTAATGACTCCTGAAATTAAGAAGATAACCTGATGATAGTCAAAGGGCCATCAGCCTCGGGGAATGAGTGACAGAGTGATAAAGAAGAAGAGAAGAAGAGAGTTCAGAAGAAAGACATTTAATGTGCCTTGCTGCTGCAGTCTGACTGATCTTCACTAATCCGTCATGGTTTGACAGGCGACTCCTTATTCCTCTATATCTCTGTGAAAAAAGGCCTGCGCCTAATAGATTTCTAAGCCCCCTTCATATCGACCTGAATGGCTTCAACGTGACTTTGCTTGATCTTGATTTTTCTCTCCTGCAGTGTGATGTGGACTTTGAAAAGTGACATTCAGGGAAAAAGGCCACAATGAAAAAGAAGGTGAGACAAAGAAAAGTTGGGATCAGCTCCATTGATTAAGGACGTGGATTCCTCTAAAAATGTGAAGAGTGCTTTTTTAAAGTAAAAGATGCTTTTATCTAGTGCAGACTGTAAGTGAACGACAAGGACAGAGAACGCAAACTGTAATTTAATAAGAGTTGAAGTACTTTTTTTTTTTTTAATGTAGTTTCAGGGTGAATGAGAAATTACGTTACTTGTGAAAGTTTCTAAACTTTCACAAACCTATCTTTGGCAGCTCTGTACTACAGCTGGATGACTAATCTATTTCCATGGACAATTTGTCAGTCAGGCTCTACTTCTGATATATTTAAAGGGACAGTTCGACCCAAAATCAAAAATATATTTCTTACCTCTTACATGTAGTGCTATTTATCGATCTAGACTGTTTTGGTGTCAGATGCAGAGTGTTGGAGATATCAGCCATAGAGACGTCTACCTTCTCTCAGCTTGCAGAACTCACAGAGCAAAAAATAAATAAAACAAAATAAAATCAACGTCAATGTCTCTTTCCAGAAACCATGACCTGATTACTCAAGATAATCCACAGACCCTGTTGTGAGCAGTTTCATGTAGGAACTTTCTGTCTACTGTCTACCGAACTACACCCACCAACTGTATCACCATGCAGAAGAAAGCGGGCATCTACTGCTAGCTCACCTTGCACCACCGAGCTAGCTAACGTTACCGCTCTCCCACCAGACCCAGTTGGTGTGCAGTGCTGTGAATTGGAGTAAAATTAAGCTGTAGACCGACATGTATAACTGGTCGAAAACATTCTTGGCTGGTAACTGATTAATGGTTAAACATTGACAACAAAATAATCTAGACTCATGAATAGCACTACAGATATGAAAGAAAAATATATAGAGTCCCTTTAATATCTAAAAACGCACTGCAACAGCATCAACCCGTTCCCTTTAGATGTGTGGTGTTGCAGTGAAAGTCACTCTCCTCTGACAAACACATCCAGACACTTTGTTATGACAGTGCTACCACATCACAGCACGAGCTATCATGAACAAAAGCCTTCTGCAAACGCCAACAGTGAAACTGAAGACCGCTAATCCTCTCTGGCACAAACTCTATAATGTGAGGCAAAGATGGAAGAGAAACTTTCCCTGCGCCAACAATCGCACTGATTCACCATGAGACAGGACTTCCCTGTGAGCCATATCGAATCAGCGTGGCCAGGAAATTCAATTCAGCTTGTTTGCGGAGAATGTCGGGGCGGGGATCAGCTAGGTGAGCCCGTGTGGTGTCGCTTTTTGTCGCTCATGATTTCGAGAATACCCACTTTATCACACTAAACTTTCTTTGCCTTCTCCAACTATTTTGTTTGGATTAAACTAAGCTTTTGTGGCTTAGTCTGAACACACACTTGAGCACAGCAGAGGTGCTGATTCATGCAGGAGGATGAAGCAAAGAGAGAGTATAAAATGCATGTTAAAGGTTTGCAATTATCTTCTCAGACAGACAGTTCTGGTATCAGATGAACTGCTGAGCCTCTTAATGATGGTCTGCTTTAATTAGACACGCCATCTTTTGTCCTATTTCTCTCTGCTGGTGACACTTGATAGCTATAATTACGACAGCCTGCAGCACAGTCGTTCGTGTTTCCCTTCATTCTTTGCAACAGTCATCAAAACAGTAATTACACCATGGAGACCAGAGTGTGTTGATTATTGAGCAGCTACAACCCCACAAGTCAGATTTCATTTTGCTGTTTGAGGACGTGGATAAGCTGAGGAGAGGGAGGAGTGTGTGTGGCAGTCGATAACAGTGGCATAATCAACGGCGAGGGAACAAAACGTTGCTGATGTTACACAACTAGTTGAGCAGCGAGAGGGCCGTTATCTTCCTCCGGCTGGTCACTATGGAGGTGTTGCCCAGGCGACTGTTGCTGGGATGTGACTCAGCGTTTTGCCTTCCCTTCTAACCGACAGGCTCACACCTCCTCCGTAGACGGGGCCGATAAGTTGACACGCATCCTTCAAAAGGTAGCGGGCGATCGATATATGGATCGCTTTGTAGCAAAACATCCAGCGTAGCAGGTCCAACACAACAGGGAGCTTTCACTCCTCGCAATTAAGAGCACTTAACATGCAGCACTGACAAACTGCTCACGTTGTGCATGCAATGTCAATTTGGGAACATAATACACAGGAAAACATGCAAAGAACTCTCTCTTCACTATTAATGTGGCACATTATGAGATGTAATTACAGCTTTCAACTCAGAATTCATCTATTATCTTTTCATTAAATCATTTAGTTGACATCAAGTAAACTCAATTAAATAGTCAGTCAATGATATGCTGCTGTCTTTAGAGGAGAGAAAAACAAAAAACAAAGGCCCGATTGAAGAGAGAGGAAGTTCCTACTTTTACAAAATGAATGCTAAAATATGAATAATACATGTCCTATCTGGCCTTGCAGCGAAACTAAAAGAAATGCAGCCATTCAAGAAATCCTCCAGTGAGGGTGTGCGATCAATGAGGCTTTGTCAGATATCAATTTCATCCAGCCCACGCCAGCCTGAGAATAATATTTTACTATGGAGACAGCAGCGGATGAATCCTAGAATTTAGAAAAGGGAGTCTGATTAAAATCTATATCCAGTCTGGGTGAAAAATCTTCTGTAGGACCCTGATTTCCCAAGTTGTTGTGTCTAAGTGACGAACACACCGTCAATTTACGTCTACTGAAAGTGTTTGTTTTTGCCACTGACAGGCTCAGATTGTTAATTTAAGTGTCTAACAACCTTAAGGAAAGGATCCCTACAGAGATAGACCTTGTTGTTAAAGAGTAATGTCCTTTTTGTTTAACCAGAAACGGCCCTGAAATCGCTATCACCAAACCCACCAGACCCCATTTAAAAAAACGATTTTATCTCCGTAAAATACACTTTATTCAAAGACGAAAGAAATAAAATAAAACTCACAAAAGCCATCTTGGTTCGTCTTTCCACTGTTTCAATGAACATCAACTCAAGTTTGGCAAAAATAAACTCTTAATTTACCCAGTTAGATGTGAAAATATGCTCTTTCTATACATGCTAAAATGACCGTTTTTTTAAATGGAGTCTGGTGGCTTTGCTGGTTATGATTTCAGGGTTGTTTCTGGTGAAACAAAAATTTTACTCTTTAACATAAAGATCTATCTCTGGTGGGGATCCTTCTCATAATGTTGTCAGACACTTAAACAACAATCTGAGCCTGTCAGTGGCAAAAAGAAACACTTTCAGAGGACGTAAATTGAGGGCACAAATGTCCCGAGTGGTTAAATTGCAGCCTGTTTCAGAGCTGCAGCCCTGTCGCTCAATACTGGACCAATTTCAAAAATTGTCGTTATTGTTAGTGACTTAGAAAAATGAAGTCCAGGCTGATGCTTTCATCTGACAAATATACAGAGGTTAAAGTCAAGACAAGTTATTTAGTAAGACTCAAAAACAGTTCCCTTCGCCGACATGTGTAATCTGACCTTTCACTTCCATGATGAATAACATAAGAGTAGGTGATCTTACACACTGACAGGAGCAGAGAGAGATAAACACTCAGATGAGCCGTCACGACTGTCTGACTGTGAATGAAACTCTAAGGTCATGCTTAACGAAATGACGACAAACACTCCAGACAGACGTAACACAATCAGGGGTGCTGATTAAACCAACAGCCGTGGCAAATCAAATAAGGAGCGTTGCAGTGCCTTTGCTTTGACCTGTCTGTAACTGCTGGGTGGAAAAAGTAAGCCACCACCACGCTTTCATGATTCTGGAGTGAGAGGACGGCCGGGTAATCATAAATCATAAATTGAATACCAGAACAGTGATGGAATGAAAAGGTAACAGCGGCTGGATAAATATTAACCTGAGTTTATGTCTAACATGAACATCGTTTGCACTGTCGGGGACATCTTGTACAGTCTTGGTTAGTGAGTGGAGCTGTGTGAAACTGAATTAAATTAATGTAAAAGTGGATGTTCATCATGATCAGGCTCACAACTACTCACACTCACACAAGGTATCTGTCGTTGTGTTTCAATTTTCCCACAAATATGACGGTCAGAGCTTAAAAAAAAAATCATCTTTAATATCTGTGTTAGTTTGAAATGACACTTAAAATCCCAGCATCCCAGCTCACCCTACACAAGAAGACCCCCCGACCTCAATATGTTTGACATCCTGTCTACTAGTGCTGAAAAGTTTAGTCAATTGACAAAGAATTTATAATAATTTTGATATTAACTATCATTCAATAAGCAAAGATGACAAGCATTTGCTGGATCCAGCTTCTTCAATGTGAGTGTTTGCTTCATTTATCTAGTTTATATTATTGTGAAATTATTAGAAATGTATGAAAATGGTGAAAAACTTTTCAATTTCAATATTTCATATTATATTTAAATGGCCTTTCTGTCCAAAACCAGTCCAGTACTCAAAGACATTCAGTTTACTGTAACAGACGAGTAAAAAACTAGGGCTGCTACTAACAATTATTTTCATTATCAATTAATCGTTAAGTCTATGAATTTTTTTGGTATTCTTTGTTTTTGTCGTGTAGCTTTTATTCTGTGTCCTCAATATTTCACTTTGTCGTTATTTTTATTGTATGTCTCGGTCTAATTTTGTATAATCTCTTTTGTCTGCTTACAATAATATTCTATGAAATTTAAAACAAAAAAAGTGGAAAATGCTCATCACAAATTCCCAGAACTCAAAGTGACATCCTCAAAATGCTTCTTTTGTCCAACAAACTGTCCAAAAGCCAGACTATTTTGCATTTTCTACATCATACATCACTCACTGTAATAAACGACAAAGAAAAGCAACAAATTCTCACATAGACTGCTTGAAAAATGACTGAAACAATAAATTTATTATGAGAACAGTTGGCAGTTAATGTTCTTTCGACCAACTAGTCGACAGAAAAGTAAGTTTCTGATTTTTTGCCTCCAAATAACTTACAAATTAATCAACTTTGACGTAAGCTGCAGAGTAATTTTCTGTCGATTGAATAGTAAATGTAAATGTGCATGATGTAGGAAAGATATTTTTGTGCCATTTTCACCTGGCATTAAAAAAAATCAGCCAAGATAAAACTTTTAGGAAAAAAAAACCCCTCAATATTAGAAAAGTACCACAATAAATATTGTATGTGTAATCAAACCCAACTATAACACTTGTATGTCTGTCTTATTTTGTGTAATCTCTTTTATCTGCTTATAGAAAATAGTGTATGAAATTTTCAAATAAAAAGCAGAAGACGCTCACCACATATTCCCATAATTAAAAGTGACGTCTTCAAAATGCTTATTTTGTCCATTCAATTTTCAAAACCCAAAGACTATTTTGCATTTTCTACATCATACATTACTTACTTTAATAAATGACAAATAAAAGCAGCAAATTAGACCCAGCAAATATTTGACATTTTTGCATGAATTCATTATCAGAACAGTTGCCAATTAATGTTCCTTCAATGGACTGAACGACTTGTAGTTGCAGCTCTAAAGAATACTAAGAAAAATTCACTTTTAATAAGTTGCAACTAGTGAATAATTGTGTCGACTGACTAATAAATGTAAATGTGCATGATGTAGGAAAGATATTTTGTGCCACTTTCACCTGGCATTAAAAAAATCAGCCAAGATAAAACTTTTAGAAAAAAACCCCTCAATATTAGAAAAGTACCACAGTACATATAGTATGTGTAATCAAACCCAACTTCTAACACTTGTATGTCTGTCTTATTTTGTGTAATCTCTTTTATCTGCTTATAGAAAATAGTGTATGAAATTTTCAAAAAAAAGTGGAAGATGCTCACCACATATTCCCATAATTAAGTGACATCCTCAAAATGCTTATTTTGTCCATTCAACTTTCAAAACCCAAAGACTATTTTGCATTTTCTACATCATACATTACTTACTTTAATAAATGACAAATAAAAGCAGCAAATTAGAACCAGCAAATATTTGACATTTTTGCATGAATTCATTATCAGAATAGTTGTCAATTAATGTTCTTTCAATGGACTGAACGACTTATAGTTGCAGCTCTAAAGAATACTAAGAAAAATTCACTTTTAATAAGTTGCAACTAGTGAATAATTGTGTCGACTGAATAATAAATGTAAATGTGCATGATGTAGGAAAGATATTTTGTGCCACTTTCACCTGGCATTAAAAATCAGCCTGGGGAAATCTTAATAATTATGTGTAGGGTTGTTTTAGACAAGAAAAACTCAATATTAAAACTACCACAGTTAATATAGTAAGCTTTAAAAAGCCCAACTTTTGACAGTAAGTTATACCCTATACATTGAGCTAAAGGGTGTGCTGAGGAAATTTTAGTTTGATAACCTTACATGCCTGAATCTGTAGGAAAGAGACCAGCCTTCACAAGCACAAGTCCGATTTGATTTTTACTGCTAATGCTGAAAACCAAGCATGACACAGCCAGCATGGCCATAAAATCCCAGTCTGTTCCAGCACAGGCTCAGCTGTTAGCCGTGCAAGCTTTAACGTTACTTCTGCATTTCATGGTGAATATATCCACACTAACATCAAATGGAGACTGTTTTTTCATGCAGTCGCTGGGTTGTGCAGCTTCAGTCTCCCATAGCATCCAGCCAAAGGCCTGAGTCCACCAAAGCGGTAATTTATCCACAGAATACATCCACAAGCTAACGGTGCGTTCACACTGACTGCACGGCACCGACACCGAGCTAACAAGCTAGCCTCCGCGCTAGCTGGGACCCGAGCTA
Organism: Epinephelus cyanopodus; assembly: GCA_026686955.1. Taxonomy (NCBI): domain Eukaryota; kingdom Metazoa; phylum Chordata; class Actinopteri; order Perciformes; family Serranidae; genus Epinephelus; species Epinephelus cyanopodus. The sequence continues at coordinate 13,321,119 of CM048934.1, forward strand.
GCACCTGTTCAGGCAGAGAGAAGGATGTGAAATCAACCTGTGAGTTCACATCATATGACAGCGAGAGGAGGATGGATGGATGGCCTCGGACGGTGAAACACACACACACTCACACACACATCTTTATTCTCCAAGCTAAACGACACAGACGTTAATAAAAACGCAACGTACCTTCCTGATGCCTCGATTCCAGCTCGGACACGAAAATTCATCCTTCGACCTGGAGTTGAAACGAGGGTTTTGGGGGTTTTCCTACACGAGTGGATTTGACATTCTCCTCATCATGATGGTGTTTTCTTTTTTCAGTCCCATTCCTGTGTCAGTGACGTTCACTTCCTGTTTCCCATCCCATCAGCAGCAGCAGCAGCAGCAGCAGAGGCTCCCACCCACAGTCTCTGTGATGGTAACACAGGCAGGAAGGAGGAACATCTGATCAATAATTCATCACTCACTGGAAATCAAACGACTGGCATTAAAGAAAACACATAATGGAGTCAGCAACTAGAAATGATAACCAGTCTTGCTGCACGGCTCTATGCAATGGGCTGTGATGAGTATACAGATCCTTTACTTGAGTACAAGTAGTGTAGAAATACTCTATTACAAGCAAAAGTCCTGCTTTTACGATTTCACTGAAGTCAGGGATATCAAACATATGGCCCGGGGGCTAGAACAGCCCCGCCAAAGGGTCCAATCCGGCCCACGAGATGACTACGCACCTCATTTTAATACACCCGTGGAGGCTAAGGCCTTGTCTACACGTATACCGATGCAAATAAAAACAGATTTTTACTCATCCCGTATAAAAAAAATTCTGGGTTTACACGATCAGCTGTGAAAACGATATCCCTGTTTACACGAAAACGCAAAAACAGAAGCTTTTGGCTGTGATTCGTACACCAGGCCAGTAGGTGGCGATACGCCATATGTCAAACACCATCGAAGAACGTTCTTGTTTTCGTCTTGGCGCTAGTGATAAAAACAATGATAAACTACGTTTTAACCTTATGTAGCATAGTTAGCTGCTATTCACTTACTAATATTGGGCACAGCCAATGTCTTTGTGCACCGATGTAGCAGTGATATTGATGCAGCAGTGCTAAGTTCATTTGTAAGCTCGTAAGTAGTCCCAAACGTGCTAACAAAACGTAAACAACCCGGCATGTATCCGCCATTGTTGTTGTGGTTACCTGGCGCCTAATGGGCATGTGCCAACTGGGTTGCAACGTCATCGTTTCTCAAAATCTCTGTCTATCCTGATTATACGTCTCCACAGAAACATTTACTTTTTTTTTTTTTTTATAACTTTCACTTTGGAAGCCGTTTTTGAAAATCTCCATTTTCCTCAAGAAAAACGCCGGTTATGTGTAAATAATAGGTGCAAACACACAGATAAATACATGTTTTCAGAAATATATGGATATAAACAGGCCTAAGAGGTGTCAGCTAGGGATGCACACGATTATGCCAGGTACACACCACACAACATTTCATGACGTGTGTGATGTCATCGGGTTATTCTTGTCCTATTTTTATTACTTTTACTATTATTTCAGTCACTGTGTATGTTCATGTTGTTGTAGTAACGTTAAAAAGTGCCAGCAGATGACAGGAGCTACATTTTAAGTACCGGACGTAACCATGCAAGTCACTGAAACCTCCACAACAAGTTCCTGCAAATGTTTCACAATAAAACTCTGTTTAGAAAATAAAGCGATTCTCTCAACCAAGGTTATAAGGGGCTTTTAATTTGAGACAAATTCAGGAAGTGTTGAGTTTGAAATGACGGCGCCATGCATTAACTTTATCAAGCGGAGCGGATAAAAAGTAAAAGTCTGTTTCAAATGAAGCTGGTAGCCTCTGATGTTGTGGTGAGTAAAAGCCCCAACACTGTTTTTTAATCTTCTTACTTTATGTCCGTCTCCATTATGAGGACGTAACATTGTTTGCTAGCTTGATGCTAATGGCAGTACTCACTGGGTTGACAAAGTGTCTCTGCTGTTTCATGCCATCATTTTCCCCTTTTCGCTGTGTTGTGGTAACATCCCTAGAGGAAATATCTAAAACCCTGAGCTGTTGTTGCCATACAGTGTCTACAGCAGCAGATTGCTCTGTGCTTCTACTGGTCAAAGTGACTCATTATTCTGAGATGAAATCTCATTAATTCAGGGAAAAATAGCAGTTTGTTTTGTTTGTTTTTTTTTTTTACCATAAAATCCTTTTTCAGAATTCTGAGATAATCTTGTTATTTCAGGGGGTTTAAGCATGGAGGGATTTTTTTGTGATTTCAGGATATGTGCAGGAATGACATGACCAGTTTCTGGGCCCCACTGGAGAGATTAAGCATTTCATACAGTCATGTGTTACCATCAAGCAACAGGGAGAAAATTAACAATGCATTTTTACTGGAAACAGAAGATAAACAAACCACGTGAAACAGATGTTTTCCAGATGTTTGAGTTTATAATCTTTCAGTAGCAACAGTGATTAATTTCATTACAGAAATGTTACAGGTTAATTTGCACGTCCATTCCGTACAACAGATAAATGTACATCAGCAATTTACCAGCAACTGCCCAACAGCACCATCTACTGACCAGTACGAGTAACGTCATGTACAGACTCACATGGTCAGAGAGCTGATATTCTTGATTGTGAGTGAACTTCCTGGGAATGAGATTATCTACTGCAAAGATGACAAGATGACTCAGAGGTTCAACCAGAGAAGCAGAGAAAACAGAAAAAAAGAGATGGCTGACTTCCACTTTTGACACCACTACTCCATGTTTGCACGGTGCTGATATTTATTCATTAACATCATTTGACAAGAATGTACGCTTCTTTTCGCATGTTTCCATCATCACATTTCTGATTAAAAAAAGCTGAGAAGCGTCTCTCTTTTGATCTGTCATTAATCAAATCACTTGCAGTGTTCATGATGCAGCGTGACAGAACCCGAAACAACCTGACTTTGAACTTTGCACTTCTCTTGTGGTCAAGTCTTCTCCAGACTCTTATAGAAACCAGTGTCTCTGCGGTGCTGTTGGACCGGCATGTTCCTTCTGGTGCTGCTGACCTTCCCCAGGTCGATCTCCACCAGCACCATGCCTGGTCTCTCCCCTCCACAGTCCCCCAGCACCTCACCCCAGGGGTCCACAACCAGGGCGTGGCCGTACGAAGAGCGCTTCTCGGTGTGCCGGCCAACCTGCGCTGCCGCAATGACAAAACACTGGTTCTCGATCGCCCGTGCACGGAGTAACACCTGAGAATAAATACATGAAGTTTATATTTGACAGGGTTTGGGCCTGAGTAATCCAGCGAACAATAAACTGTTTTATCATGACTCATCGCACCTCCCAGTGGGCAGCTCCAGTTGCAACAGTGAAGGCTGATGGGTATGTCAGAATCTCGGCCCCATGTCTTTGCAGAGCCAGAGATAACTCAGGGAATCTCAGGTCGTAGCAGATGCCCTGGCCGACCTGTGGCAACAATATAAAAGTGGTCAGAACAAAGACAGAAGCAAACAGATGGTAATGCTGAAGGGATAGTTTGGCTCTTTTGAAGTGGGGATGTATGAGGTACTTATCCATAAGGCCCGTTTCCACCGCAGGAACTTCGGGGTAGATTTACGGGGCCGGGGCCGTTGGTGCGTGTCTCCACCGCAGGAACCACCCCCGAAGGACAGAGTTCCGGAACTTTTACAGGGGCTAAAGAAGTCCCTGCTTCGGGATAGGTACTCAGAACGGCCCCGAAAGACTCCTGGCTGGGGCTTGGGGTTTACTTGGTGCTGATTGGATATACTAAAGACGGGATGTGACGACAACAGAAAGCAAAATAGCTGGCATTATTAAAACTCAGCAGACGAAGGTTAGCATGTTCATATAGCTTTCGCCGCCATGTAAAAAAAAACTCACTAAATGGCCCGTGAAAAAAATATTCTTTCCAGCGGATATCTTAGTTAAAACATGATTGAGCTAGCAAAGCAGTTTTGTGTTGATATGTGTGGTATTTATTCAGTTTTGGGAAATCACGATGTCTAGAAAGCATCAGCTGACAGGGACGGCAAACAGCAGCAGCAAGCTAACATCAGGACGTCATCTGTTAAAAGCCTCCCGTTGTCGGATACGACATGAAACTACTCCAGTTAGCTCAATCATGTTGTAACTAAGACATATTTTTTTCACGGGCCATTTAGTGAATTATTACAGACACCGCTATCTAACCTACGTCGCCCCGGTCAGAATAGTCGAGCAACGATTACGTCACATCCAGAGCCCGTAACTTTACAGGAACCTTCCTCGTACCTCGCTCTCTCAGTGGAGACACGGCGGTTGAGAGGGCCGAATGAGAGGACGTTCCTGTAGTAGTTCCTGTCCCCCAAATAGTACCAGGAACTTCTTCAGTGGAAACGGGCCTATAGTCAGACACATCCCTGGTTTGGAGAAGCAGACTGGAGCACCACTGTGGAAGCTAAGCAATGTACTGCTGTGGACAGGGGCTTTAGCAAATCTATTTTAGCCACCTAAGATAAACCCCACAAAAAAAGCGAGAACTGAGTGAGTGGCCTTACCTTGCCGTCAGACAGCCCCGTTAACTGCTTAAGTTCCCCATCTAAGCTCTTGTCAAAGCCACCAGATTCCATTGAGAAAAACGGTAATTTTAGCTCACTCAGTAAACACAGCTGGTCTACCGCTGCCTGTTTCTGACCCGTCCACAGCAGTACATTAGCTTAGCTTCAGTGTCTGTACTCCTGTCTGCTTCTCCAAACTGGGGGCGTACCGACACTGACTACAGATAAGTATCTCATACAACGCAACTCAACAAAATATCCAAACTATCCCTTTAAACTACAGTTTGGAAGCTCAAAATGGATCCAAACATGCCCGAAACACCCTCTCAAAGAAATTCCATGATATCAAATAAAAATTGCCTTTCTGTTTGTCCAAATTTTAGAAATCTCCTACTGTATCTTACAATGAAAAACAGTTCAAGCCTCACTGATTTAAAAATGTGTTTTTCTCCCATAAACTCAGCCCAAACCTGACAGATAAAGAAATACAGCACATGTCAACATAAGTTTGTCCCATGGACTGTTTGGCGAGTATCTCAAATGACTGCTGGCCTATTCCGGAGATACTGCATTAAGGTTTCAGAGCTGGAAAACATTCTTTCATTCCTTAACTTACAGCTCAGTTTTTTGGTGTTAAACTAGTATATAGTGGTTTCCCTCATGGGTATGTGACACGTCAAGTGAGCACTGGTCTTCTGGTGGCACCAAGTCCACAAACAAATTTCATGATGAGAGCCGTTCTTTATAGAGGGGTCTCAGCTTGAAATGTGTTCCCCACCTGCATTAGACAGATTAATATTAGATTGTCCCTTTTATATCATATTTTCTTAATTTCATTTTCTTTTTAATGTTTTTTGTGAGTGGACCCCAGGAGGACTAGCAACCACTTTGTAGAAGCTAATGGGGATCCGAATAAAGAATAAAGAATCTCATAAATTGACACCTTGCCGATGGGAGTTTGGACCGGAGACGTGAGGGACGGTCCAGGGATGGTGAAGCCACTTTCCTTAAGGGATATGCCTTTTTCTGGCAGCTCCACATCAAACAAATGTGACTTCCTGTAGACTGAGACGATGTCACCTATATATGAAATGACAATGTGTCAGTACGTGTACCAAAAGGAAACATCAAGTGGAAAACACGGACTGTGGGTTTCCTTTAAATTAGTTGGGATTGTGTGTTTCTGTATCTGCTAGGGAGTGAGAGAGATTGTTCTACCTTTATCGTTAATTATGATGTGACTGTTGTAGATTCGTCTGTCAGACTCCCAGTCATGTCCCCGTTCATGAAATCCTCCAAGAGACAGCCACACGTCCAACTTCCTGGAAGGAGAGGTTAAAACACACACCTGTATTAATCCTAAACAAGCACCATTAATTCACATCTAATGCTGCAGTCGAAGGTTGCAGTAGCTGCCTGCTGATGGATTCAGAGTATTGCCAACCAAACTCCAATATTCACACTATGTAACAATAAATGTCCTGAACCCAGGCTGGTTCTCCTAGCTCCAGATAATACAGCATACAAGGTCTCTTTCTTCCATTTGGTCATGGTCATGAATCATGAAGCTATGTGTATATTTTGCCTCAAGACAAGCTGAGGATACAGGCAGCAAAACAGTGTTGGCTCTGTGTCATTCTTCATCTCATGTACAAACATGTTTTGCTTGAATAGAGCCAAGACTTGTCTGTATAAGCATCTCGTTCTCAGCCAGCAGCCCACTGAGGAATATCTTCCAGTAGCGAAGGACTTAACAATTTTTTTTTTTTTTTTTACCAAAGTGGGAAGTAGAGCATAATACCTAGAAATAGGACAAAACATGGGAACTATGTCAATGTTTCCTAGAACCTGGAAAAAACATTTTTGTCTACCTGGCCAGCTGACTGTATCGTGAGATCGTGTCTCCTGTCAGGCTCTCAGACAGCGACAGCGTCTCCTCTTGACTGGATCCGATGTAGTCGAAGTTCTCGGGCAGGAAGACCATGCTGGCCCCTCGCTCCTTGGCTTCCTCCACCAGCTGTTTACAGGCAGAGAAGTTGGCCTCTTTGTTTGGGGTGACTGTCAGCTGACACACTGCAGCCACTGGGTGAGGTGAAGTCGACATCCTGCATGGAGAAGAGGTTGGTATTATGTCCAGTGTGCAGAAGCTGCATGCGGGGCAAAGATGTCATGACAAGCAGGGTTGATCATTAACTGCACTAGTTCGTCTGTTATATATTCATTGAATTATATTGTACAGCTGTGGTGATCTTTAAACCTCATCTAAATGCAATATCTGAAATAAACTCTATGAACTCTTTTCATGCTCTGACTTCCATCTCTCTAACTTTCCTTCCCAAGAAGCATTTAAATAACACAATACAGATGTAGTATTTAACATTAGCTCTTGTTTAGAAGACCAGAAGTCAGAAAAAGAGGCATACCTGTTTTGCAGCTTGATCTGGTGTCTCCAGGCAGGCAGAGAGGCCAAATACTTTGCAGATGTTCCCAAAATGCACCTAACCGTGAACATTGGTCAAAGTGACCCGGACAAAGTGTCACTGTCGTTTTTTTTTAGTCCATTTTAGGAGCTTAGTTGTGGTTAGTGTGCAGCAGGAAGGATCGGAGTACTACTTTCTTCTTCTCTGTTGTTTATCTAAGGATAAAAACCAGCATTAAGGCACACCACCTCCACCTGCTGGAGAGGATTTGTTCCAGTCGACATCTAGGGTTAGGGTTAGGGAATATCTAGTGTAGAGTGTTGAGACTGACTTTTTTATTGATTAATATATGCATATAGAGTAAGAAAGAAATATATATACATATACTTGGAGTCCCAGCAGGACAGTGGTTACATGGCTGGCATTGTTGCCTCACAGCAAGAGAGTTCCTGGTTCAAACCCAGGGTGGGGGAGCCCCTCTATGAGGAGTTTGTATGTTCTCTCCTTGTCAGTGTGGGTTTTCTCCAGGTACTCCAATTTCCTCCCACTGTCCAAAGACATGCAGGTTAACTGATAACTCTAAATTGTCTGTAGGTGTGAATGTGAATGTGAATGGTTGTCTGTCTCTATGTGTCAGCCCTGTGATAGTCTGCTGACCTGTCCAGGGTGTATGTCAGCTGGGATAGGCTCCAGCCTCCCCGGGGCCCTAAAGAGGATAAGTGGTTATGGAAAACAAATGAATGAGAATGAACCCTTAATAAGATTAATACATAAAATAAATCATTGATTATCTTAAATATTTTTCATTAAGAGTCAGCTGTTTGGATGTACTTGTCTATATAACACATGTTTTTTGTTATAGAATTTACTTTAATTGATATAAAATATTGCCAAATTGGCAAAACACATTATGTATGCATGTAAAAATATTTAAAAGGCACGTGTCTAAATACTAGTGAAAATGCATCCTACATGTTATTTAACAAATAATTAACTAAATAAAATGAATTAATTATTAAATAAAAAGATAAAAAATTATAAATGAATTATGCAATTATTTATTAATTAAATAAATGATTGACAGTCTTTGGCTACAATTTAAAAATGACACGATGTTGACAGTCTTCAAAAACAAAGAAACAAAAAAATGGCAGAATATTGACTGCAAAATTTTATGGGAAAAAACTTGAAGTCGCAGGTTTGAGTCCGACCCGTGGCCTCCACTGAGTGTCACAGTGTCACGCCCTCTGCTCCCCACTCCGTCTAAACGGGACTGTATTTCCACGCAGGCACTCGCACGGACCAGCCCTGTACATCCTGCCCGGGGTCCTTCCCAGCAACACCCTTCCAAGATGGCAGCCAACAGTAGCAGCACGGGTAGCAAATCCAGCAACACCGCCGGTGGGAAACAGTCCGGCCCGTCCGCCGAACAGGTACCGTCACCTGCACCCCGGGCTGCTTTAGTCGGTACACACGCCGCCGTTAGTGGTCGGTCGTGTCCGGTGAAGCTAAAGCCGCCAATCTGACTCCTAGCTAGCTAATGCTAACGTTAGCTTCCCCATCGCCATCCTCCGGCCATCATTCTGCTTTCTCACCACAAAACGTTACAGCACAGTGAAGCTGTACATGTTATTTACACCTCGAGTTTAGCTTTGGTCACTGGTTTGTGCGTCTAATAAACACTTTAACAGGGTTCAGGTGCATTTAACGTTTAGCTCACGCCTTTAAAGGCACAGCGTGCTTTGGTGATTAGCCTCGCTGCAGTTACACACAGTGTGAGAAGCTATTTTTATCACTGAAGACCACCCAGCCCTGTTTCCCTGTCAAGATACACTGAGTCTTAAAATACTCACATCGTTTTCTAACCTAACAGTAGTAGTACCTCTGTGTGTTACTTTATCAAAAATCTTGTTTTTTACAAGTCCATAAAATCTCTTAAATTCAATATAACAACAATAAGACCATTAAAGAGTTTAAAATTTTAATTTGTGAGGTCTTAACTAAAACAAACATTTTATCTAATTTCATTTATCCATTTTTTAATTTCTGTTTGTGAAAATGAGTAAAGCCTTTCTTTGTAAAAGTATAAATTTCTAATGTTACAAATCTTTAAAATACCATAATACTGTCATGTTATTTCATATTTGCACTGAACTGTTGACACTCAGCTCTGCACAAAACCACTTATGTACTACTTGCCTGCAATGCTTAAATAAGTAAAACATGAACTGTTTTTAAGTTTAAATTTTGAAACAGTTAATCTGACTCTTTCTCGTTGACCGCTATAACACTGGAATTTCTCAATTGTGGGATCAATAAAGGTGTATCTTTATTTTACCTTATCTGTCCAAAAATCTGGTTAGAAATTGTCTTGAGCGGGTCTTAAAAGCAATAAATTTAACTGTCTGATACCTGTAGACGCCATAAAATGCTACTTTTTCAAAAGTACTTAACAATCAACAAATTATATAGTATGCCTTTTTTCTATTGATTAATGAATTCATCTTTAGTTTCTGTCATTTCAGAAAATTAAAAAAACGGCCCAATTCCCTGATTTCCCAACCAACAGTCCAAAAACAGAGATACTACATGTATTATTATCAAAGACTTAAATAAAACCAGTACTTGGAAAAAAAAAAAAAAATCCTAACATTTTCAAGGCTGAAACTGGTGAATATTTTAGTGTTTTTGCTCTAATAATAGCAATAAAATTATTTGAAGGAGAAGTCATTAATCTGTCGACCAACTAATTGATTTATTGACTAATCATTTCAGCTCTAGTTCTAGTAAGTAAGCAAGTAAAATGTATTTATACAGCGCTTTTCACAGACATATGTCAAAAAGTGCTTCACAAGAGCAATATAAAACGAGAACGAAATCATAGAGCCACGTAGTTAAACATGCGCAACTAGCAATATTAGTTGATCACCATGTGTTTTGAGGCGAGTGTGAGGGCCAGACAACAAATGTAGCATGTTTGCTTGAAGAGAGCAAGCTGAAGAAAACAGGTGAAGTAGTGCCGCTACATAAGTGGGAGCCTGACCGTGTAATGCTCTGTAAGTAAGAATTAGTAAGAAGGACAATTTTAAACTGGATCCTAAACTCAACATGATCATATATGAGTAAAATCTTAAACTGCAAAGTAATATGTACCTATAGCTGTCAATACAAGCACACAATGTTCATACTCAAATAATGTAAAAGTAAATGTGTGTAATTGCACTCAGTTACTTTACACTACTGTGTCAGACAGTGTTTATTATCCCTGGAAATCTAAAGTCAGTGTGGAAAATCTTAGTTTGCAGCTAAATCTGACCATATAGAACTGTTGCAACTAATTTCTATCACAGCTTACGAGTCTATTTTCTGACCAACAGCCATAAATTTAAAGTAGTTAATTTATAAAGACACACAATGAAGTGTAAGTAGTAAATCGTGACATTCACAACTGAAATTGTTTCACTACAGCACTTAGAAAAAACAAGATTATTGTTGCTGAAGGCGTGTTTCTGTGTGACAGGTGGTGGCAACATTTCAGAGGATGCGTCAGGAGCAGCGCAGCATGGCGTCTAAATCTGCAGAGCTGGAGATGGAGATCAACGAGCACAGGTTGGCAGCAGATGTTCGGCCTCTGTAGCCTTTCTAATTCACCATCTAATCATTTTGTATGTGATGAAAAGACATTTCCTATAAGAATCTCCAGGTGAACTAGCCACCATAGATCTGACAGTGCTATGTTTACAAACGTATATTTAAGTTTTTTTTCCCTCCATCCAGCCTAGTAATCGAAACCCTGAAGGAAGTGGATCCTTCCAGGAAATGCTTTCGTCTAGTCGGAGGAGTGTTGGTTGAGAGGACGGTAAAAGAAGTTCTACCGGCCTTGGAAAGCAACAAAGAACAGGTGATGCATGAGAAAAGAAAAAGCAAATGTTGTAGCACATTGTCTTTAAATGTCACAAGCGAAATGTTTCTAGAAAACCTTGAAACAGATCAACAAATATAAAGTGCCATTGGAGTTGTACTGTTAAGGTAACTGAAGCTATTAGCGTCAACATTTTCCAAATAGCTGCTTACATGTAGCTTTGTAATCCCGAGTCAGAAGACAAGTTGAGGCGTGAATTTAAAGTTTCACTGTTCCCTTTTTCCTCCACAGATCTCCAAAATAATCGAGTCCATCAACACACAGATGCAGACGAAAGGACGGGAGCTCACAGAGTACAGGGAACGCTACAACATCCGGTTGATGGGAGAGGGTGAAGGAGACACACAAGGCCAGTCGGCAGCATCTTCCCGGGACAGCGAAGGAGGCGGGTCTAAAAGCGGAGCGGGCGTTTTAGTGTCGTAGTTTGTACTAATAGGGGGGGCGACCGTAGGGCCTTATGATTTCTACATTACTGAAAATATGGTTGGAGTCGCAAAATCTAGGTTCCAAAAATTGAGCTTTTTCCACATGTTGAATTTGGTTTAGGAGCTGGGTTAAATTTCTGCTTAACATGCTGCACTTGGTAGTGATGTACTTTGCAACAGACACAAACTCTCTATCCGTAGTGTTCTGCTTACATATGTGGGTGCTAGTGCGTGTAAAAAACTAAGGCTGTTTGTTTTACATCTGCCTTTCAGTGAAGCTGACTCTTTTTTTATTTCTGAAATATTGTGGCATAAATTAAACGACATCTTGAGTACTTGTTTTAGTCTTACTCCCATTTACTCCCGTTTTCCCACACAGTTAGTAAATATAGAGAAGATCACAGGGCACACTTTTGCATTTTGTTAACTTAAGATTTTGGACTAACAACTTCAAAATGAGGAAAATAAAAACTGATTTCATAGGGCCCTAATGTAGGTTAAGCTTTGCAAAAGGTCACCCTTGCCGAGGCAGCACAGGTCCTGGAAGGCATTTTGATAACGTGTTATGAGCATGAACAAGAGGTTATACTGTAAACATGTCACTATAGATCAAGATCTATCAGCTTTATTCACCCTCCCTCTATTAATCATTTCATCCACGACTCATATTACTGTCTCCACATGTGAGCCATGTACAGAGCGCTGCTGGTTTGTTTCATGTCAGGTCAGCTATTATTGTTCAGTGGCCAATGAAGCGCTACCACCATAAACTCAATAATAAAGCCCCGTCATTGAGGATAAAAGTTGTCACATTCTGTTTGATCTGTTGCACATGAGCTTGGTCAAATTAATTTTGTAACTCTGAAAACTGAGGAAATGCCGCCTGGGACCTGACGTGTGCTGTCTGCACTGTTCATGTAGTCGTCAAGACAACAATGTTTTTGTTAATGGTCATGAATTAAAGAATGTCACAACTGTGGTCTTTTGTGCCGTGTCTTAAATCCTTGTATCTGTACGACATGAGGCCCTGATTACATCATCACCTTTTTTCAGGAGGCTAAACCCATTCAAGCAGTGCTCCTTGCAAATTAAGGTCTAAAATATGTGCATACAACCACAGCCTTTGCTTGCATTATTTAAATTAGGCACGATTCACAGTCATGGTTTTCTGAGGAATTAAAGACCATGGTTGTTGTTTTTTCTTTCTGTTTTTTGGTCATGAAATTAGATACTGCATAAAATAATCTGATTTTTGTAAATGATCAAGATACACTGTAGCAAATGCACCTGGGCAAGGCATTTTGCCACTATTTGCACCACACAGACTGTTAATTAATTATTTATGCAATACAGCCCCTCTGTTTAAATCTATTCCTCATGATGCAAGTGTGTGTGTGTGAATAAGCTTTGCTTTTAGAGGTGTGGGACTTTTAGATAGCAGTGACTGACAGTCCTATCTTTTTTCTTTTTCTTCTTTCTTAAATCAAGATCAAGTTTACATTACTGTGGAAAATTTGTCTTGGCTTACACCCATACTGCAGCCACAGAAATACAACATACACCATGGTACACAGACAAATCAACATTATACCCAATGTAGCAACAGATTCACAAAAAGATAAACAAATACATAACGTGGAAAAATATCTCTAAAAATGCAAATCTGGCCATTATTATTATTGTTATTGCTTATTTTTATGAATAGAAATGAATGCTAATACGTTATGTCATATTTATTTATACAGTGAAAAGTCCAATGGTCCACTGGCATGTAATTTTCTGCAAAATATGGCTACACAAGTTAAACAGGTACATAGTTACATAGTTTGAGCTGTAAAATCCTTACTATTATAATTATCATTATTTTTTCCTCTGACAATTTTTGACTATTTTGTGGTTAATCTATTCATTTTGCTTTATTTTTTTATTTTTGTTTTGTAGTCTTATTGTGTTTGGTTGTGTTTTGTTCCTTTTTGCCTTGAATTTTTAACTTTACTTATTTCTTTTACTCTAGGATGTAATGTTTGCCTGTATGGACTTCAGGGAGAGTAGTTGCTACCTTGGTAGTGACCAATGTGGATCCAAATAAATAAACACACTAGACATAATGTACGATTGAAAATAAAATGAAAATAACTTTGCGACGAGGATGGGATTCGAACCCACGCGTGCAGAGCACAATGGATTAGCAGTCCATCGCCTTAACCACTCGGCCACCTCGTCCTCTGATCTACCACGGAGAACCATATACTATTTTATAGAGCATGTGACATATTATACAATCATTATATTTGTTTGTAACAGCCTCGCTTTGTTACATAACCCGACAAAACAGCAATAATGGCTTTTTATCCCCACGTGTAGCGTTAGCATCAGTTAAGCTAACGGATGTAGCATCAGCACTAAATTCGGTGGCGCCTTTACTCCGGACATTACGGTTATTACGTATCTCCATGCGCCGCTGTCGCAGCAGCAGCAGCAGCAGCAGGATGGTAACAACCGGGTTTCTTTTTGATGGCGATCACGGAAACTGGATTAGATCCGTCTTTTTGCTCGCGCTGTCGACAGCCGTGTGAAAATATGGCGCAGTTATGCCACTAACCAGCAGAATATGCAGGTACTCGTCACGTTTCCAGCCCGGTCGGCTGCAGTGTTAGCACCGTGGTAGCGATGTGTGTAACGTTAACGTTAGCTGGGACAGAAATAGCCAGCCGTCGGTGAAACAGCAGCCTGCTCCTGCGTTTGGACCCGCTTTGTGTTCAGTAAGTGGCCGCTTTGCAGTCTCTCTGGAATGCATCTCTCCAAGAAATGCTCCGTCTTCAAAGTGGTGCTGAGTGCTCTGCTGATTGTGGCGCTCCTGCAGCTCATATACCTGTCCTTCCTGTCCAAGTTTCACGGTAAGCAGCAGCGCTACAGATACTCCGAGCTGTTTGGAGGCTCCGGGGGCAAGAAGAATGGGCACCCCGAGAAAAACACGCGGAAAGAGCGTCTGAGGTACTCGCTGTCCACTGGTGGGATCTTTGACAACAGTGGGCAGTACCGGGTGTACAAGAACTTGATCAAAAGTGATTTCACCACAAACCAGAAGCCAGGATCTGACCCCAGCTCCAATGTCCTGGCTTTAGGCACACACACAACCATCAACAACCTGCATCACCTGGAGTCTCTCCTGGAGAGGTGGCAAAACCCTCTCTCTGTGGCCATATTCGCACACGGGCAAGATGTCAAGTTTGCCACGGCTCTGGTCTACGCTCTCAGCTTCTTCTGCCCTCAGATTCAATCTCTGGTGGACTTCCACCTGGTCTGCCTCTCTGGAGAGATGGCCAGTTTTCCTGAGCAGGACCGTGAGCACTTTGCAGGGCTTGAGGACTGTGCCGCTGTGTTCTCCAGACTGGAGGCCCACAGAGATAAATACAAGAACTACGCCATCAGCGGGAACGTCTCCTACCCCAACAACCTTCTTCGTAATGTTGCCCGAAGTGGCACGGAGTCCTCCTACATCCTGGTCATTGACATCGACATGATGCCAAGCGCTGACCTGCACCAGCAGTTCCTGGCCATGATCACGAGACGAGAGCCAATGAGCGATGAGGTGTTTGTGTTGCCTGCCTTTGAGATCCGCCACGCCCGGAAGATGCCCGCCAGCAAGGCGGAGTTGGTTCAGCTCTATCAGGTCGGCGAGGTCAGGCCGTTCTATGAAGAGCTGTGTCCTCGCTGTCAAGCCCCGACCAACTACTCACAGTGGGTTAACAGCCACGTTAGAGGGACGGGCACCCTGGAGGTCGCCTACACGCTCACCTGGGTGGACCCCTGGGAGCCTTTCTACATCGGGCCCCACACTGTTCCCCTCTATGATGAGAACTTCAAGCAGTATGGCTTCAATCGCATCAGCCAGGTTTGTACAGTTTCAACATTTCTGTGTGAAAGTTCACTCTTTGGAAACCCTGGCTTGAAATATTATGTACATTTGAATGTATTCTCATTCTGGGGGAAACAGTGTACTTGGCACACAGCAGCACCGTCCTGATGCAATCCACTGCAGGATTCTCTTTTTGCATATAAATGCACTTTGACAAAAGTCTCAAGCTGAATCACTATTTACTTCTCAGCACACATCTTCTTGACTCACAGGCTTTTTCGTCCTCTGTATTGCCGTTTTTTCCCAACCAACTCACCCAAATCCTAACATATTTAGTTTATTATCACTGAAGACTAAGAACAAACAAATATTCACACTTGAAAGGCTGCAACCTGTGAAATTAGCTTTTTTTCCTGCTGTAAAATGACAGGATTAAGGGAGCACATGGAGGCCACTTTACTTGGCACATGGAGTGCTACTGGGCCTGTAAAAACGGTGATATAATGGCTCTGTGGCTCTGAAGGAGGCTTCTGGGAAAATAACCCTAATCATATCATCAGGGTCATGGTGGGCATAATTTGACAGAAAGCCGGTGTTACAAAATAGGGTTGTGGAAACATGAGCTCTTTTTCCACAGAGGCCGCACTACAGAGCCGCTACGAAGTTCTTTACACCACCTTTGCTTTGTTGCAAGGAACATAGCAACAGTGGCATCATGGGTGATTTTAGACAGCATGCTGGTATGATGAGTGTGATGTTTAACGCAAATAACCTATGTATCTGCAGCACTGTATAAACAATAACAAGGCATAGCATGGCAATAAAAATTATTTACTGTCTCTGTATATGGCAACTGATCTCGGCCTCTGTTCGGAGGGTAATGAGCTCCAGGCCCTCATTTTTTTTTTCTAGTTTGCAGAAATATACAGCTGCGGTTCTTCTGCTTTGAGTTAGCTGCTAACTGCTGCTAGCTGCTTTTTAAATCTCCCTCACTGGGTCACACACATATCGTCAAAACATCAAACCCGTCCTGTCCCTTTTACACTGGCGCTGATTCGGCACTATTACTACCTCTGTCGAGACAACTCTGTCCCCTTATTCCACAATCATACCTTTTATACAGGAAGTGTAAAAGGGCCCATGGACATTTTACAAGCAGGTAATGGAGAATACTACTGAGATGGATTAGGGGAAGCATAAGATCCAGTGTTTTGAGGGTTTGATCCACACTAAGGACTACAAGTCAGGATATCTCTGCTCCTGCTGCTTTGTTTTGACCTCTCACAGGTCCCACAACCTTATGGAAGCACATTACTGAATCAGTGGAATGCCCCTTTAGTCGACAATCAAAATTGCCTTCTCTTTATCTACTCCCTAAGTCCTCCGTCCTTACTGTGGCAACTTCTCCACACCCTGGTCGATCTCCTCTCCCCTCACCGCCTCTCTCTGACACCTCTTAAGCTCAGTTTGCGAAGAGACGAAACTGTTTTAGAACACTGCTGGAAAAAGCTGCAGCAGTGCGAACTGGCCCATCTCAGCTCGACTCAAGCTGGCTGATGGTGTCGCCAGTGGCGGGTTTGAGAACGCAATTGGTATCCAGGTTGTAGCGCTTTTAGTCAGTTTTCAGCAGACAGCGTGTTTGTCGCATTCTCTGACAGCAGCCCTCCACCCCCAAGTCTGTTTCATTCACATCCCCTTGACTTGTGACACGTACGTAGGGCTGCCACGATTAGTCGACTAATCAATGACTAATCGACTATTAAAATAATCGGTGACTATTTTAGTAGTAGACTAATCGGGTTGAGTAATTTTTCATAGAGAAGTACTATAAAAGTGCCCCAAAATACTCTTACTGCAGCTTCTTACGTTCAAATATTGGCAGCTTTACACACTCTCCCGTGACGGTGAACTAAAACCCTTTGGCATGAGTATGAAACAAGACATTAGATGACATAATTTTGGGGTTTGGGCGAGACAGACCGACATTTTTCAACATTTTAACACATTTTTCAATGAAATGATTAGTCGACTAATCAAAGAAATAATCGACAGATTAGTCGACAATGAAAATAATCGTTACTGGCAGCCCTACACATATGTTGGTCGTCACAGTGTCGTGTCGGACAGTGGGTCACTGCTCCTGCAGTAGGCATGTCAAACACACATACTTGAAAAAACAGTCGTTACTTGTACCTGAAAAGCCGAAAATTAGAATGGGAAGTGCAGAGAGTCTTTGCTATTGAGATGATACACCATCTCATCTAGTCATATTGGTGTAAAGTGGCACGCCGACACATTGTAAGTAGCTGCAGGTTTCGACTCGTTACGTTGCATATTTTTGGTCTGAACTGGACTTTACCTCGTCCCATGATGGATGCTGTCCATACTATAATTGTACCTTAATCATCACGTCTCTTTGACCTTTCTTCTACTCATGTTCCTCTTGCCATATTTCTTTAACATATTTCATCTCTTCCTCCTCGTTTCCCCGCTGTCCCTCCTGCCGTCACCCTCCTTCTCACCTCCTCTGCGCTCTGCACAATCTGTCTTGTCTCATCACATCCCACTCCCACGTCTGCCTTCTCACTCTGTCTTGTCTTTCCCGTCTCCCTCCAGGCCTGCGAGCTCCATGTGGCCGGATACAGGTTCTCTGTGCTGAGCTCAGCCTTCGTGGTGCACCGCGGCTTCAAGATCCAGGGGGAGTTCCATGCCAGGAAGGACGAGGAGAACAAACGCAATCGGGTTCTGTTTCGCAACTTCAAAGAGGGCCTGAAAACCAAATACCCATCCTCCAGCCGACGGTGCTGAAACAAGACGAGGCCTCTATCTGTCTCTAATGAAATCACTCTCCTGCTGAAAAGACGGATGTACATTTCTCTTATTCTAACCAGATTTAGCTTTGAGTCAGGCTCTCTCTGCCCAAAACGTCCCAGCTTTTTTTTTTATTTCTTGTATTGGCGGCACAGTAGGAGTTTAATCCAACTCTTGGGTTTCTTTCAAGTCCCTCTAAAAGTGAGCAGCAGGAGATGTTCTCTGGGGATTTCTGAGAGCGTCCTGCTAGTTGGGACTGAAAGGAAGCAATGATCATTCAAGACTGGAAAACTGGCCAGCAGCTTTTTCTAAAATCCAATGCAAATCTAAAATCTAGATGCCATACGATCAACGTTCATGTTGTAGCATATGAGGTACATTTTCTATTGTAAAACATTTGTGAGCTCGTCCTGCTAGAGGAGCTAGACACTAAATATGACAACAAGACTCGACATAATCACTCAGAGAGATATCCTAAGAAACAGAAGTCGTAATATCACAGTACTGTAACATGAAGTTAAAGGTCCTGCATTTCATGACTGCTGATCAATGATTGCCTTGTTCCTAAAAGTCCAACTGAAATCACAGTCATCTCTTTATGCAGTCAGAAGTAATGTCAAATTTATAGTTATTCCTTTTTTATTATGAAAAGGAAGAGTGTCTCTCTATCCCAAAGATGGAACTGTGTTGCAGCTTAATGCAAATATGATTTGAAATGACACAATATGGCTGCCTGTATGCAAACAAGATTTTTATCACTGGACACAAAATCCCACTAATGCCAACCAGCTAACATCTGACCTAAGTGGGAAAGGTTGCAGTCAGCATGTGGAAATTGATGGGAATATGACAGCTGGGTGGAAACACTAATTTTCACCCCTTTTCTGGTGCAATGACATGCTGCCACAAATTCCGTCCATCTCCGTCCAAGCAGTGCTTGAACATCGTTATAAATTAAATCAGCAGCGAGTATGACTAACGAGTAACGACAAAACCAAAGTCAAAGTCACATACCGTTAACATAGTCACTGGCCTCCATGCGGTTTTATACTCTTGAGTAACCTTGT
Source organism: Epinephelus cyanopodus (assembly GCA_026686955.1). NCBI lineage: Eukaryota > Metazoa > Chordata > Actinopteri > Perciformes > Serranidae > Epinephelus > Epinephelus cyanopodus. The sequence goes on from CM048934.1 coordinate 13,340,193, forward strand.
TTATGGCACGTTTGTGACGTCGCACGTGACTACAACTAGAATGATTAATCGATTATTCAATTAGTTGTCAACTATTAAATGAACTGCCAGCCAATTTCGTAATCCAATTTTCAGTTTGAGTTTATTTTTGAGGAAAAAAAAGTAAAAATTCTCTGATTACAGCCTCTTAAATGTGAATATTTTTTGGTTTCTAAACCCTCTGTGATAGTAAACTGAATATCTTTACGTTGTGGAAAACCAAGACATTTGAGGGTGTCGCTTTGGGAAAGACAGATATTTTTAACCATTTTCTGTCATTTTGTCAACCAAACGCACAATTGGTTAATCCATAAAATAAATTAAAGATTATTCAACAATGAAAATAATCAGTAGTTGCAGCCTTAAACGTGACACCCCATTAAAATAAACAGAAATGCAAATGGACAGGGAGTTTATTGCCTATTTATTGCAGGTTTGCCCACATTAAAAAACGGCATAATTGTGCTAATTTTGGTGGAGAGAGTATAATTCTCCCTTTTAGTTTCTGATTTATTTCTCAAAGGAGCAAAGTATGAGTGCTGTAGCAGGGGGAAAAAAATCAATTTCAGTTGGACTTTAAATTCTGGCAGGGTGTCCACAAGTATCTGGCCTGTTTCCAGACATTTTTGTCAAATATTTGCAGCTGATCAATAATAATTATGGTGCAAAACAAAATGGCAGTTCAGTCTAATTATCAGGCTGACTACAAACCCAGTTTTTCATAAATGTATCTCTTTATACTAAATGCTTGTGTCTTATAAAAGCTGTGCCAATCAATGATGTGGTCCGACCACCAGATGGCAACAGGCACTTGATTGAGTGCAGCGTTGCAGTTTATTTTAGCCTGAAGTGAGTGTTGGAGACACTACAGCAGAACACAGGGATTACACAACGCCTGTGTTGTTTGGCGCCCTGGGGGATGAAAATTTTCAGCGCCACAACTGTCAGCACATTTCATACGTTCTCAGTCTCCTGTGAGTGCTACAGACTGAAGAGATTACTCACATGTCATGAGGACAACGAAGCACTGGGAAACTTTACCTAGAACATTATACGACACTATGATTTCACCAACACTGTGGAGAACTACTGTATTATAACACAGAGGATCTGACGCTGGTAGTCGGCTAGATTATCTAGAGTTGGGAGGTTTCTCCTGAGTTTATGATGGGGCCAGTGGGCCACAGGAAGAAATGTAGCATGATAGAAATACTGCACAATCAAAAGCAGTCTGTGTCAAAAGGATTTTTGTTGACATGTTTATCTCAACACCACTAGAAGATAGCAAATTATTGATCTTAAACATATTATTCTGTAACCTTCTGGTACATACAGCACATACAGTATTAAACCTTGCTACCACTTGTCTCATATAAACAGTACTGCAAAGTATGCATATACACAAAAAATATTTGGTTACTTTTAAGTGTTCAGTTGATATGTAATTGTTGATTTCGAGAGATTTAAATATGTTTGTGTTTATGATATATTTATTGTGAAATATTTTCCTTTGACTGGAATTCGTTGATCCATTTTTTTAAATGACCCCAAGCAGGAAAACTGTAGCACGAAATTGTGTTTGGTGCGGAAAATCATGTTTGGTATTAAAGTATTTTCTTTTTTTTTTTTTTTTTTTTTTTTTTTTAGAAACACTATAAAACTATTTTTATTTGGTATTTTTGGAGTGAGATCAGTTTCAACAAATTATCTTGTGCGATGACGTGGTGTAGTGTTTTAGTTTCTCATGTGTCTTTTCCTTACTTGAAAATGTTTTGGGTTTTTTTTTAGTATTTATTTTTTCTTTTTGTGTTCACTAAATATAATATTTGTATTGGTGGAGTTTCTATTAAACCTACTGGCTGACTTTTATTTGACCCAAAACTGTCACTTGTTGGTATTTTTAATTACTATACAAGATGTCTGTTCTGTACGGAAGCGTATTGCATTCACTTGACAAATTAAAAAAAGCCCTGTTTTTCGGAGTATGTTTTTCTGTTTTTCGGAGTAATTTTTTCCCTGTTTTTTTTTTTTTTTGTGGTATTTTTTTCTGGTTTTTGGGGTAATTTCTTTTTCTGTTTTTTAGTGTAATTTTTTTTCTGGTTTTCTGGGTAATTTTTTCCCTGTTTTTCTGAGCAATTTTTTTCCTGTTCTTCCTGGTATTTTTTTTCTGTTTTTCGTGGTAATTTTTTTCCCCTGAATGAGGAGACGAGATACTACAAAATCTCGCAAGAAGCTGTAACAACGTTAGCTGACAAATTTGTGATGAGTAGCAATGTCCTGCATGATGGAAAAAAACTGTTAGCCTAACGTTACCTGACAACTGAAGTCATGCCCATACACATTTGTCAGCTAACCTAACCTGTTACACTGAGCGATAGGCCTACACTAGAAGGCCTATCGCTCAGTGTAACAGGTTTTTTGCCAACGTTTTTTGCCAACGTTTTTCTGTTGTGTCGCATTTGCACAGGCAAAAAAGCGCAGTTAACTCCCTATCAGTGCCTCCGAGAACGCACCCTGTTGTTTCCCTAATAATGCTACATTGTGAATGACCAATCTGCCTTGACACTGGTAGGAAGTGAGCAAGTTAACGTTAGCTGTTAGCAGCCGCAACTAACTTCTGACTGAGGTTTTACTGAGATACAGTATGATGTGTTCAAGCTCTATTAGGCAAGGGTAAATTATATGTTCTCATATGTGTTCAAATGTAATGTAGAAATTTAGTTTTTGGCGAGAAACTTGAATAAATACAGGTGTTTGAAGGAGAAATTTGTTGGTGTTTTCACAGCAGTATGAAACATAAGAGAGGGAATTATGATATATAAATGTAAACGAAGGTTATAGTAACAGTTGTTTCATGAATGTGAATGATTGACTTTGTGCTCATCAGAGGTAGAGTAATGAAAACTGAATGACTTTAAAACAGTTCATATATTTTTTATGATGAAGATTTCTTTGTTTTCCCTGGCACTAAACAAACAAACAAAAAAATGCTATCGACAATTGGCCAAATTGTTATATTAAATATTGCTATCAGCCCAAAATTTCACAATTGGTGCATCCCTAACAGCTACTAAACATCTTCCGTCATCAGAGAGCTCTTTGAACACTTGGAATTGCACAAATCCAATCACTTAACTTCACCAGATGGATTTGTAATGACAAGTATGTCAACAGTGTTTCTAGAAGTATCACTTAATTAGGAGATGAAGAAGCTGAGGGCAGGACAGGCCAAGAACTACAGAGCCTGATGTAGATAAAAAATATTTTCCTAACAAACATAATACAGAAAATTTGAGCTTAAATTGTGTCTGAATGTGGGAATTTGTAGTTCTGTCAAGGTGGGTCATTCACAGCGAGAAAAACTCCAAGATATCAGTGGAGTATCGTTCACCAAGCACTTGACACAGTTGACATTAACCTGTGGTGTAACATGGCTTAAGATGAGGGTTTAAAGGCATCCCTGCACCAGGAGCATGTGGTGGGTGATTACAGGGTGAGGCGGGCCAGCATCCAATTAAAAGCTCCTATTTAGTAATTAAGATCTGCTTTAACGTGAACTTTAAGGAGTTCTCAGTCAAGCTCCAGTTTGATATCAATCATTTCTGTAGTGGCGACCAATCAGTTAAACCACCCCAGTAACCGATCAGTATGTCTTAAGAACTGTTTTTCATTATATCCTATTTAAAACATCTCTGCATGACAAAAGTTTTAGAAAGTTGACGCAGCAAATTAAAACCATCAATATCTGTGTTTGTGTAGCGTTAAAGTTGCCCAAGTGTTGATCAGTGAACCGGCCATCTGTTGGCAAAGTAGAGCACGTGTGACATTCGGCACTTGACAACTGTCCGAGGCACTCTGGCATTTTGTGGCTAAGCCTGCATTACCGGGCTCAATAATGAGCCAGGCACGCGAGAGCTAGCTGCACGCAACTCCGTGACTTTAGATTGGCTTTCATTGGGTACAACTGACCAGCACCCACCTAATCGAGTCGTCGTGTGCTGTTTGAAAAAATCTGGCACTTTTGCTTTCTGGCCGACAAATCACACCTTCGTCTTCAAAGTTGTGCTCTACTTAAATCGAGTTATGAGCAAATCCTGAACAAATTTTTAGACATTTTCCGGAAGATTATCAATGCAACTAAAAATACTTTGTCTCATGTTGTTATTCAAGTTTTTTTCCACTCTCCTTTGAGATGGATTTTTCTGATAAGGTTCCTGTAAAAATACATAAATTAAAAATACCCCTTTAAGTAGCTATGTTCCTGCAGCACACAACTCCTTAAATAAGCTGTTGGTATTCGACCATCAAGATTTTTCGTCTACCCATGGTGTTCATTTTCTTCTCCCCATCTCCCCCTGCCCTGGGTGTTAATAACGTGGCAGAAGGTGCAGAAATGTTGAGGGGGGGCTGGCTTGAATGGATCAGCCGTGGCAGGTTTGGTGAGGTAAAGTGGGGTTATATCGACAGCTTTAGGGAGTGGAGGCTTATCTGGGTCAGGGAGCTTTACGACATAAGCAATTAGGGCTGCCCTCTCTTGTGTACGCTAGCAGGAGGGAGGCCTCCCGCCATCTAGATTAGCCGCCCTGCTAAGGCCAGGAGAGCTTCACGGCTTCTGGACAGTGGAAGAAACCAGCTGGAGGGCGAGATGAGCAGGCGGTGGGTGGGGGTGGGGGGGGGGTCCTCAGGAGAAGGGAGGGCAATGAGAGCAAGGGGTCAACATGCAGGCGCTGTAGACTTACAGGCCCTTCTGGGTCAGTGAATGGGTGAGAAATGAAAGAGTCAATGACCCATGCTGATGAAAGGAATTCGCAAAATGAAACAAGGGTGCACATGAATTGGTTGTTTGCCCACTGTAGCATGTTGAACAGCAGTTTAAGAAGAAAGGACCACAAAGGGTGTTTACGCCACTCAGCTTAACATCTGTGATTTCTTTTAATGAGCCACTTGACTGGAAGGATTTGCAAGTGATTAGGCCGAATGGTTTAGAGAAATGGTTGAGGAGATCTTTACAATCATTGAATGAGTCATTTGTTAACTAAAGTGTCTCAAAGGGACATTTAGGCCACATCAACACTTGTTGCTATGCACATGCACAACTATTGCTATGTTTATGCCTGACGTCCACACTAGTCTGTCATTTTGAAACCACTACAACTAAGACTTTTGAAAACTCCAAGTTTCGTTTTATGACACAGATATTCGTGTTTACTTCCAGACTGGGTCCAATCAGTCACGGAGTATCAAGCCAAAACATTATAGCCAGGCCTGCACACCTTTTGTGATTTTATCCTAGTTGTATTGGCAGGTTCTTTTCCTATAGCCATGGCTTCCTCCAGCAATGAATAATAATACTCCCAGAACTGCACAGAGTTTCAGCAGCTCTGTAACAAATGTCTCTCACACAAAAAATAAACTACAATTATGTTGGCATAGAGAAATAATGCAAAGTTCCACAATATGTAGACAATACTTTAAAACATTTTACTACTACTCCCTAAATCTGTCCATGCAAGTTGGAACCCATGTGAATTTTGTTATAGACACCTCTTGACTGGAGTGTGGTGTTAAGACAGGTTGGCGAGGTCCTGAAATATGTAGGGCTTTAGCTAACGATGATTTTCATGGTCAGTTAATATCTTAATTTTTTTGTTTTATTCATTGATAATTGGTTAGCTCTATTAACTGACGGAAAACAGCCTTCAGGATTTTCTAGATTTCAAAGTGACGTCTTCTTATTGCTTACTAGATCTGAACAACCATCCAAAACTCAAGTGTATTACAGCATTACACATTACAGTTTTACTGTGTTTTACATTGCTTGTTTTAGAGCTTTACATTTTTATTCTGTATTTTTGTTCCATGTTGTCTGTCTGTAACTTACGTTGCTGCCTGTCTTGGTGAGGACACTCTTGAAAAGGAGATTTTTAATTTCAAGGGGTTTTTCTCGTTAAATAAAAATCTCATCGTGTCAATATTTTGTGAAATCATTTTCAGTTAATATGCTATATATTTCCTGGAGTGATCGATGATTTGTTTGCTCAAAAATATTCAAAAAATGTCTTGTTTTGTTCAATCAATAGTCAAAAAAACAAAAGATGTTGAATTTATAATGATATAATGAATGAATCCTCACATTTGAGAGGCTTGAACTAAATAATATTTGGCACTTTTACTTAATCAAAATTATTCCAGCGCTAATGTTATAATACAGCCTCTAACTGTACAACAGCCCACCCTCAATATTCTACACACCCTCTTCTCTACCTTGCTTCCTTCCCTTTAAACCCTCCCCTCTTCCCTTCCTCATGCGTGCAAAGTGTGTGATGTTACATTTTAATTACAGGCAGGTGACCATGGACAGTCTGTAACAGATTGTAAGCGCACGGTGAGCACGTCTCTCTCCAAGATGCAGCCATCCGTTTCACTTAAACAAGTGAGGGCTTAACCGCCATCAATGCCAGCTTTGGGAGAAGTTTACCTGTCTGCTTACTGAAAAAAGCCTCTCAGGCAAAGGGCACGCATATCACTCTGCCTCTAAACCTGGTGTTCCTGGACGCCCAGGCTGCCCGCATTTTAAATGTATCCCGCTAAAGCCAGACTATCCGGGCTGGAGGACAGAAGTAATGAGACGTGACACTGCCCGGGGGAAAGAAAAGGAGGCCTAACAGATATAGGTAATCCTTCTCACCAAGCTCTTAGCCTCCCACCCCTGCTGTCACATGAACCCAGCGGGAATAGACTCAATAGATGTGTACACAAATATACACACACACAGGTGAGTATCATTAAAAGTCATGTTCTTTACATCCAGAGCATTACACCGTGCTGTGCTGCGGAGAATCTACACACCACAAAGTGACGCACTGAAACATATGTCCTCCACCACTCACACACACATTGTACAGTGGCTGCTGTGTCCACGGTGAGTTAATTCTGCTTCGATCGATCGCTGTCATACAGTAACAGATGATGGAAGCTATGATACAATTACCCCAGTGTTTACACAACTCAAACTGAGTGTATGCCAACAACGTCTCACAGATTACCTGAAGGATTTCACTCACATCTACATGCTCTGCTGCAACAGAGAACAAATCAAAAATGGATTTTCCTTCCCTAAAATTACATTTTTTTTTATACCAAAAGTACCTCTAAAGATTCAAACTGATTGATTTTACTTTAAAAAAGCAACAGTTTTTGCTAACTGACCACTTACTGTAGTTAATATACTTAATACAGCCGTTGTAACTCAGGAGATTAAGTGGGATTTATATGACAGATTAAATTTTAGTTGAGCTGCTGTATCAAAGGATCACACAACATGATAAAATCAATATAAGCTAGTAGTGAGGGTGAATGTGTGTTTTCACTACATTTTTGTGAATGTTAGCAAGTGCCAAGTCAAGTCAACGGCAGAATTAGTGAATAATAGCCAAATATTAATAACATGAGCATGAGAGGTGACCTAGATGACCGATTCATTTAACTATAAGCAAACACTAACATAAAGACAAACTGATTCCAAGCAGAGTTTGAGTGTTAAGGCTGAAGCAACAAAAAATCCAAAAAGGCTGCAGTTTGTTTGAGTCTCGCAACACTTCCTGGTAGAACAAAACCAAAAATTTTTACTAATCTTGTCCAGTATAGGGATGTCTTGTCGATCAAACATTGCTAGGTACCAGAAATACTAGCAAGGTAAACGTTTATTTAAATTTAAATTATTATTATTATATGCAATTCTGTTAATAATCAGGCACATTATCTAAAGTATTAATTTTCTAAAAAATACTGTTTTCAATAAATATAATTGTTAACTTTTATTTAATGGGTTATTTTATGTTTTGTGGGATAATGTGCAATGTTGACAATGCACGCAGCAAAATAAAAAATGCGATTAATGATTTCAGATGGCTCTTGAAATATACACAATATTTTTTCGGACAAGTTTTAAACTTATAGATGAAATTGTGCTTAACTTTGACTGATTTTTTTTTTTTTTTTTAAGATATTTTTGGGGACATTTTTAGCCTTTAATGGATAGGACAGACAAGTGTGAAAGGGGGAGAGAGAGAGAGAGGGAGTGACACGCAGCAAAGGGCCACAGGCTGGAGTCGAACGTGGGCCGCTGCAGCAACAGCCCTGTACATGGGGCGCCTGCTCCACCACTAAGCCCCCGACGCCCCACTTTGACTGATTTCTGAGTACTTTTAGACACTAGTCTAAGTTCAAACTTCTGTTAAACATCATGGAAATTAGTCGTTAGGAACATCCCTAGTACAGTAACTGTAAAAACTGTGTACCTTAATAATTAATGTGTAGTTCCTGTCAGAAAATTGCTTCATTAACATTAGACGACCTAAATTCTACACAAAACTGCTGAGCTTGTTCAATCCAGCTTTGACTAAAGTATTTACCATGGGCCATTGGGACTGCATTGCTTACATACAGATGTGCAAAACTTTAATACTTAATGCAAAAGTGTTAAAATGTGAGACGTAAGAGAAAGCAGCATTATGGTAGACGACACTATAGACAGTCAGTTCAACTGTCAGGCACACTGAGGGCAAATTATAACTTATTAAGAGCATAAATTAAGGCTGTTTAAAGGAATATTTCATCCCCCAAATGATCTTTTGTGTATCAGTTACTCACCCAGTGTTATGCTGAATATGCCTCTACAACGAACGAATAATCCAAAAAAGGAGAAAATTGTTCATGAGTTAAATTCATGGGGTTTATATTTGACAAAAACAAAACTATATCAAAACATCCATTCACAAACTCTCACACAACTTATGCGGAATACTCCAAGTCTCATTTATCCAGTCGTATGCTCAGTACTTCCCAAACACAAGCATTTTCACCAAAACGTTGCTATTTAAACAACTGCGCAAGGACGATTAAAGCACCTGGGGTCTCATTCATAAACATTCATACGCACATAATGAGGCCTGAAAGAGACATTCGCCACTTCCCACGCAAAAGTTGTGATCTATAAAAACAGACTTGATAGAAGAAACTCTGACCTATGCTTACCAACGTTTTGGAGATGGGAAATTGGTGATGTAGATGGTGAGGTGGAAGCCTGATTGGAGAAACTGTTGAACAGTTTTTGGTCCCCTGGACTTCCAAGAATTTTTTTTCTGTTTTTGGATTCTTCGTTCACTGTGGAGGAGTGTGAGAAAAACAAAGATTTCCTTATAAATTCAACGTAACACTGGGTGATTAACTGATATGCAAACGATCAGTTGGAGGGTGAAGTATTCCTTTAAATATTTGCCTAACTGAACTTTAATTTGCTTCAGATAACAAAGTATTTACAATCACATGCAAGTATCTGATGTGTGAACGTTTTCATATTTCGGTGCTTGTGAAAGGCGATGCTCTCATTAGTCAGTGCAGCTCAGGGGTGACACATCTTGACAGATGCTACTATAAACAGGGGGCTCTCTTCCCCCATGTTTTCAGACATGAGCCTATAGAAAACACACATAGTGAGTCAGTCCTGTTGCCACCCCCTCCCAACAGAAAGGTCACCAACGGGCATGGTGTTTATCTGAGTCCAGACATGATCTGCTGGATTTCAATTAATGTAGTACATCTTATATGCCCCCAAAGACTATGGTTGTATGGTATTCAACTGTTAAGTGCAGAACCTATAGGCCGGTATGAACCCATTAATTATAGTCTTATCATGGGAGTGTTAATTATTGTGGATAAGTCACTATGCACAGTCAAAGAGAAAATCAAGTGCTAAAAGCTTCACTTGAACATTTCTTCCCCCACCCTATCGAAGGAAACTATTGTTTTGGACACAGTGCCCCAAATTCCTGCAAACAATTGTTACACAAAATCCTCAGCGGGGAAACACACCCCTCCGACACACCACTCTGCCCTTGGCCGCTCATGATAAAACTGCCCATATTAGCGCCACGCCCATGCAGACATGTATCCTATCTTACAATCCCATGTTCCCGCCTTCCTCTACAATTTCCCACCTGACAGCTGAGCGGTCTTTCAGCATCAGCAGCACAGAGGTCGAGGATGGGCCGGGCTGGGCCGGGCTGACCAGAGAGGATCAGGGGGACGTAAGTCACCAAAGCAGGAATTAATGAGCATTATAGTATTAGGTAAGAATAAGTCCCACCTTAAATCCTTCAGGATTCCTAAACAACTCCAGTAACACCTGTTACATATGATGATGGAGGGAAGCAGAGGGCGCGGAGGGCTTTATGACGAAGCATGACAGAGGGTACGAATATTAGGCGATATTCAAGTAAAATAAATAAAACCTCAGAGCAGTCGACAAAAATACTGCTGGCTTGTTTTTTGATTTGATTACAAACTTGCATAGTTTGCAATCAAAGGTATCTACTCTAAGTACAAGCTGCTGTGATTTTGTTTCATGTCAGAAAGTCAGAGCAATAAAAATCAGAACAATAATGAAAGCTTTACTGAATCATTAAATGTACCCATAACAATAGCTGAAAGGGACAAAAGTAAGTCGTGAGAGGTGAAACTGATGTTCATACTCCTGGTAAATTAGGGCTGCAACTCACGATTATTTTCATTGTCAATTTATATATCAATTATTTTCTCAATTAATCAATTCGTTTTTGGTCTATAAATGTCAGAAAAGGGTGAAAAATGTCAAAGCCCAAGCTGGTGTCTTTAAATGTCTTGTTTTGTCCACAACCCACAGATATTCATCTTACTGTCATAGAGGAGTTAGAAACCAAAGAATGTTCACATTTAAGAAGCTAAAATCAGAGAATCTTTTACTTTTTTTTAATCTTTTTTTTTAAATTACCCAAACCCAATAAATCAATTACTAAATCAATTACCAATTGATTTAATGGTTTAAAACTAATCAACTAAACGATTAGTCACTATGGCTCTAGACTACACAAGATCAAATCAGTGCTCAATCAATCAAAATAAATTGTTTTTAGTTTAGGTACCCTACATTTGCCTCAAAGAAAATGTTAGATTCATTTATTAAATACTGGACATATTAAGTGGAGACTACTGAACCACATACAATAGATTTAAATCCTCCAACCTTTATTAGTTTTTATCCAATATAATGTGCATCAGTTCCTAAATTAAATTAGTTTTGTCATTAGGTCAAAGATATTATGTATTTCTTAAAGCTAGAAAAAATACACACTCAAGAGTCCTCTGAAAAATGTCCCGTCTTGTCTCAGCCTGTTACGTCATCTACTGTGTCACCCAGACGTCCAGCTCTCTGTATTCAAAGCTCTATGACCACAATCAGACAAGAAAACAAATAATCCAGTGCGAGCAGTGATTCGCCAGGCTATTTTTTAAAGGCTTAAATTAGTTTGCCGGCTAACCATGAGCCTGTGGTAAGCTGATCCTTCAAACAGCGAACATGATACGGTCTGAGGGTGGTTCATTGTGCTGAAAGGAAAAACAACCCGATCCACCGGTTAACGATACCTGGAAGGAACATCTCATTACACAATTAGTCTCCAGACAGCCTTTCCCTTCGCACCTTGAAGTGTAAAGGAGCTTGTTGCTCTGACTCACTTATTAATTCACGCGGAGGGGATTTCCCCGGATATGCTGTAATGTCACGAAACAGGGCCAGTGACACAGCGCCACTTAAGAGAGGTGAATCACATGCCACAAAATCAGTGACTTGGGGTTACATGATGTATGAAGAAGGGTCACAATCTAGAGGAAAACACACTAACAATGAACAATGTTTTCATCGCTTCAACAATAGTATAGGATTTAGGGAATTAAGTTACCTACACATCTTGAATTTTTTTTAGAAACCAGACCTGACTTTTTTCAGGTCAATGGCCTTTTTTAATAAACATAGGAATAATGTAATCCCTTGACTTTAACAATGATGTGATATCTACCAATTTCTCACATATCTACCACTGTCAATCTGTTTTATAGCTACGATCATTTTGTTAAAGTTGGGCCAGTATTTAATTTTAATTTTAAACTCTAATAATTAATTAATCATTAAAGTTTCTTTTTAAACCGAAACCAGTTGAAATAAAATCACTGGTTCTGGCTTTCAGAACAAACATTTGCGGGCTCTTATAGACAAATAGAGAGTACCAGAAGTAATGGAGTCGCCAATACTGTCTCCCTACAAGATTGGATAATATTCCACTTTTACCTTTACTTTCTGTGTAACGATACTTTTGACAACTACAGGAAACACTGATGTATAAAAAAGGGTCATATAATTTAGAGGAAAAGAGATCCACATAAGTCTGTCACCTCCTCATACACATCTTAAATTTAGAAACCAAACCTGACTTATTTCAGATCAGTGGCCTTTTTTTAAAAACATATGAACAATGTAATCCCCTGACTGTAACAATTTTATGATATCCATTAGGGATCCAGCTTTTTCACTTCTGATCCGATACCGATATTACAGCCTTGAGTTTTGGCTGATACCAATACCAATCCGCTTCAAGCGCGTATTATACATATTCACTTATTTTGTTGTCAGTCATGTTAGAAAAGGTTTGATCAAGCGATATTACTCTAACAACAACAACTTAATCAGGTTAGTTAGAATGCTCCACAGCAGTTGGTATGATAAACTGACCTGTTTATTGTTAACAGGGTTAAATAAAGAAACTTTAAACTTGAACATTAACATTAAATAAAAAATATAGCTGGTTTGCTTTGGCTGCTTTGGCCCCTTAATAAATAGAAAATAAATCAACACAAGAAATCTTTAAAATAGCAGCAAGATTCCACACACTTGTGCTTTGGCCCCCTAATAAATAAAAAATAGATTAACACCACAAGACATTGTTGACATTTAACAAACAATGCAGCCTTTCCTTTTCAGTTATTTTTTGTAGTGTCAGTGTTTCCTGTGTGTCTGCATGCTGGGCTGGTGGATTGCTAGTAAGTGCTGGAGTGGATCACTGTAATGGACTGCTTGAATCGGGGGATTGAAGTCCATGAAAAACTGGATCGGAGTTCTTGGATCAGCATTTTCCATGCAGTCCGATCCAATGCCGATGCACGTTTTTGCTAATATCGGCGGCTGATACCAATCCAAATATCGGATCGGGACATCCCTAATATCCACTTGTTTCACACATATCAACCACAGGTAATTTGTTCTATAGCTACAATAATTTGGTTAAGGCTAGGACCAGTATTTAGTTTTATTTAGTTATTTTGGTCAAGGTTATATTTAGGTCATTGTTCAGGCTTTCTGTCTAAATAAAGCTTGCTTTTGTACAAACAGTTTTGTACTGATTTGTACTGTACACAAATTGAGGCTCAGGAAATTTCTTATTTAAACTGCGTATTTGCTGTGAGTCAACCAGAGTCTAACGTAACATTTATCTGGTCACGGAAAAAAGAAAAATGAAAATAAAGAAAACAAAGCAGATGTACCGTATATGTATACAGACAGCAGACAGCATACAGTTAGTTATTGTACAATTAGTAAGGTAATCCATCGTAAATTGACAGAAACTGCAAAAACTTTGACAATGAATTGATCAACAAAGCTATTTTAAGCCAAAGCAACCTAAAAATGACTGGTTCCAGCTGGCTTTCTTACGTTTGGGGCACGTTTGGACGCAAATATCTTAGAAGGAATTTTCTACTTCTACTTTTACTTTCTGTGTAACATTACTTTTGACATTAGGTGATGCCATAACCATAGTGTAGTTCGTTTACAGCCTAACATTAGCGTTTTACTTTTATCTATCTATCTATCTATCTATCTATCTAATAGTGGATTCGCTGGTGAGGAAAATGGAAGTCAGTGTTACAGACGGACAAAACTAATAAATAAATGTACAGTACATTATAAGCCAAAACTGCAAACTCTAGATTTTACATAATCACAACCTCTGCATTTCCATCTTCTCATAAGTCTCAGAGCTGCTTGGCAGAAGCTTCAAATAAACCACAGCTGATAAACCTTTTTAGATATTCACACAACACGTGTCTGTTTCCTTAGTTTATATTCATGCTTTATATATATTCAAATATATCCAGCAAATTTAGATGGAGATCTAATTTAAACCTCTATTTGGTTTTTAAAGTTTTAATGAAATCCCCCTTCGGTATTTGCTGAAAATGCGGCCTGCATTTACTTTATATCACCTGTGTCTATTGAATCAAGAGATCTACCCTTCTCTCTCCTCCTCTCACCCCACAGCGAGGGACGGGGAAGCAATTTTTGTTGTTTGTTTGGTGAGTGCCCCCGGTGTGGGCTGAGAGGTAAAGCTAACACACAGTGTGTTGAGGACGAGGGGAGGGGAGGACGCAGAGGGATAGACCTGTCTGAGAGGATACTGCTATTGAGTTGCAAATGAGCTTGTAATTAGCCCTTACACATTTGCCTGGGGGAATTAGTGTGTGTGTGTGTGTGTGTGTGTGTGTGTGTGTGTGTGTGTGTGTGTGTGTGTCATTGTGTTTTCTAACCCATTTTCCTTAGAATAGGGGTCGACGGTGATAAGCAGATAATACTAATTACTTCTCCTCCCAATTGCTTGTTAATTGTGCTTGGTGTGGATTTATACAGCATGGTAATACCCCCCCTTCCACACCCACACACACACACACACACACACACAGCATACCCCCTACTTGCCTGTTGGCAAAATCAACAGGTCATTTTTTAAGCAGGAGGCTTCTGTTTAAGCCTCTAATTAATTATGCCAAGTGGGGTTCCACCATCCATAGTTCCAGCCGCTACGGCAGTGTGTGTGTACATTGATTTGTAGCTGCTAACACGTTTAAATATTCTCCAATTTGTTCTTGAATTAAAACACAATACAAAGACTAAACAAACAGAAATCCATGGAACTACAGGTTTGTCTCTCTGATAATAAACTGCATTATATTGGTCCTATAAAAATGTCAATCGTGCTTTGAGCGACAGAGCTACATATCCAGCAGCCATTTCTTTACTCGTTTACCCTGATCAGAAGCTAAAACCTATGTCAGTACGTATTGGGCAAGAGACAGGAAGCACCCTGGACGGGTTGCAAGTGTCCCAGTTCAAGGACTGGATCTCCTAAAGCGTGCATTTCAAGATCAGAAGTGTCACAACTGGCCAACAAGACTTGTCCCGTACCAAATGCTCTATGCCTGTCTTCTATGCCACTGTGTTGAGTTCATGTGAAGTGTAGTTAAGTTTAATAATACACACATAAAACATGGCTTAATTGTGTCAACATTAAACCAAAGTACAAAATTTGGCTCCATTGTATCTCACAAGCTTCACAGACAAAACTGTCTTTTGTTGGGCATGTTTTCCCCACAAATACAACATGCTAATGATATTAGCATAAGCCTATGACATTTCCTGTTGCATAAATTAGCCTAGAGGCTAGTGGACTTTTCCTGTACCCATATGAAGCCGGGATAAATCACACACAAAATCAACAATGTTATTCTGTGGGGAATTTGTTATCTTAACGATTTATTGTTTTCAATCTGTGAAATAAAGTAAATAAAAGCTTAATTTCCACTGAGGGAAATGGTTTTCAGTTTGCAAAAATAAACAAGGGGTCTACATCGCCACGACATGTAGTTACATTTCAGGGGGGGAGCACATCAGGCCACGGCATAGGTTACCAGTAAGGCGTAAATTCGAGGTAAATTCAGCATACCTTGAATAAATTCAAATTCAGTTTTTCAGTGTGTATCAATAAAGTATTGTTGATTCATAAATTTAGGAAATATCACAGGAACATGTCATTTTTACCAACTTTTTTCATCAGGTGGTCTTTAGTCACTGGTAAACATGACCTACACTGATGAAGTGATGAAGAAGCCACTGCAGGGTATAAATAATGGAAGCTAGGCATAATCTCTACTGTTGCACGTATATTTAGAGTCAGTCAACCATTTACCTCTAACTTCCTGATGGTTAATATGAAGAGTCTTACCCGATGAGTGGACGAGAAATGCACCGGAGAAAAGGCCTCAGCTCGGTGTGGCCTTCAGATCTGGTGTGTCGTGTCCTATGAGTGATTCACCACCTGAATCAGGACACACAAATATCATCACACTTACAAGTAATATGGGCTTTCCAGTTCAACTATCCTGCATGAGAACGAACCCAAACACAAGGTAACCTCAGAATCCCAACAGCTTACAGTGCATACATCACATGATCATAGCCCTTTGGCTCACGGTTACATGGGATGTATGTAAGAATTAGGATAAATGAACGTCTGAAGAATCTGTTGTTAGAGCGCGCCGTGTGAAATGACTTTACCCTGACTTTCTTATTTCTCCAACTGTTTTCTCTCATCTCTACTTTCCCATGTGTGTATCTCACTCACTCCAGTCGCAATGCTAATCAGAATGCATTGACTTGACTGGCCGACTGGACATAAGATGACCTACAACGGATGCAACTGGCCCGTAAGTTTGTTGGTCCCCTAAAGCACTGCTAGAAAGGCTAGAAATGCGGTGCTGGTTAAAGTAGAACCACTCAAAATGAAACAGCTCTCAATATTATATCAGTTATAGGGGCGGGTCCAGATAAGACGGCATCGAGTCCAGACCTGGATTGTGGCTTGCCTATTACTGAAAGTGACAATGTTATAACCTATTTCTGAAAGTATTTTATACTCTTTTTGGAACACTTTCGGTATGGTACCTTTGGAACCAAAAGTAACCCTTCAGACATGGTACCTAGACCCTAGCGGTGTGAACAGTGGTTACATGAGCCTCAAAACCAGCCACAACTCAGCCCTGAGCAAAGTGACCATACTCTATTGACCAATCAATGGACTGCAGTGTTCACAGCTCCACCTTTTAGTACCAGATCTGTGTGCTAGGTACCCCAACGGACGGGGGACCAAAAATGGGGACGGTCCAGAATGGTTCCATTGATACCATCCACAACTTTTCAGTGTAAACGGAAAAAAAAGCGTACTGAACTGAACTGTACCGTACTGTACTGCTTGATGGAAATGGGGCTTTAGTGATCTTGAGGGGATAGAGAGGGATAACAGGTTAACAAGAGGAAGACATTTTGGTTATTTTGCTAAAAGGGGGATTGGGTCCCCCTTCACCCCTTCCTTAAATCGCCTACTTTGTATAAGTACGAACAGCCTGAGGTGTGACATATAGAAAAGTTTAAATGGCCTTGACACATTTAATCTTTAAAACAGGGGGTAAATTATCAAGAATAACTCCAGGGGAGTACTGACGATGTATGTTACAGAGATATATGGTGTAAGATATGATATACATGACCCCCAACCTTCTACAAACACATACATAATCTGTTCATCCCATCACCATCTTATCATTCATCCTGTTCTAACGGCTTGGGAGTGCTTAAGCAGATTTTGGTTCAGTCTGCCCTCAAAGTGTTAAACAG
The DNA here is from genome assembly GCA_026686955.1 of Epinephelus cyanopodus. Lineage (NCBI taxonomy): Eukaryota > Metazoa > Chordata > Actinopteri > Perciformes > Serranidae > Epinephelus > Epinephelus cyanopodus. The sequence goes on from CM048934.1 coordinate 13,357,585, forward strand.
ATTGGGTCGGGGGGATTTCTTGTAATGAAGGTGAGTGTGTGTGTGTGGGGCGGTGGTCAGTGGCGCGAAGTGTCTGAAACTTGGAGGGGTTAGATTAGCTGTGAGTATGATCTTCACTGAGCTCACTTCTCCCCTTCTGTGTCACAGAGTGTGACTGACACACACAATCACACCTGCCCCCCCTCTTTCCATTAGCCCACCAATCCCACCTGGTATTTTAATCTAGATTAAGGATCTAACACGTATCAAATGATTGCCTACTGCTTATAAAGTAATTCTATACGCTTTCTTTACCCTAAACTCCACTGAACAGCACCTCAGGAGCAGATTTGGGAGACGTCCTCCATGACTGGTGCTGGAAGGATTAGTAGACGAGTTGACTGGAATTTAACTTCTCTCAAATCTGATAATTGATTAATTACTTAAAGTAATTTATCTAGTAAATATTTGCTAATTTCAGCTGCTCTGATGAGAGAATTTCCTGCTTTCCTGTGTCTCATTGTAAATTGAATTTCTTTGGATTTTGGGCTGCTGGTTGGACACGTCTGTTTTACACTGTTGTAACTTGTGGTAGATTCACTGTTTGTTAGGAAACAACACATTTACATACATGACGGTCAAAACAATGAGTAAAATAATTTTACTCATTTGATTAATATATGTTAATTACATCCCTGACAAATGAGTTACGCAAAACTGACACCAATGTAGCGGGGGAAGGCTATAGGGGGAAGGCTCCTATTTAGGGATGCACCGAATATTCGGTAACCGAATATATTCGGCCGAATACTGCAAAAAAACACACATTCAGTATTTGGTGGAACAAGTGAAAAGTAAGGCCGAATAATAGCGGCGTGTTTTGATAATGCAATCAAACAGCGTGCGGTGACGGACTGAGTAAAATGTCGGCAGTGTGGCGATATTTTACTCCGTCCGTCACTGCACTCGCATTTGCGACTAAAAATAGTTTTGTGCAGGCAAAATAAGTCATTCAGCCACTGTGTGAGTACAGATTTCAACCAGCAGCAGAAACGAAACGGCGGTCACAGACATGGACGGGACTGTCAGGGACTGTTCTTTACTTGTCAGGGGAGGAGGGTGGCTGGTTGATTTTTATTTCATTTATTTATTTTATTTTGATCCCCCCTATGTTAATCACTTATTGATGCTGTTTTTGAAGTATGAATAAGTCAATCAGCAATTTATTCCACTGAAATATCATTGATGTACTATAGAAAAGTGATTTATCTTTTTATAAATGACAAAAGGCACATCTGCCTCATTTTTGTCGTGGTATCCTGATACTACTCAGAACCGTGATATTTTCACTGGTATCGTACAGTGGGTCCCAATTTTGGTACCGTGACAACACTAATCTGGAGGGGGTTCATCTGCAAAAATTAATGAAAAACTAAACAACGGTATTTGGTATTTGGTTTTCGGCCAAGCGTTTAATATTATTCTGCTTCAGCCACAAATTTTCATTTCGGTGCATCCCTACTCCTATTGGAATTAACGTTATTCGCGGGATCTTGAAAGTGACATCATCACTGGAGCACCAGGTCAGAGTCTGTCGTCTTGAAGAATAGGGCAGCGAACCAGAGAAAAGAAAAAGGTAGATTTTATTAGCTGAAGATAACTTATAATATCGATATCAATGTTTCAGAGAGAGAGAGAGAGAGACAGAGACAGTCCGACACAGAAACAACATTCAAACATGTGGTTTATCAGAATCAAAAATCCCCCCCCCCCCCCCCCCCGCTGCTGAAAAAAAATCCTAGAGGAAACACTGGACACAATACATTTCCAAGCAGCTACAATATAAATCATAATTTTATTATTTGTAAATGTCAAGAGTCTTTTCAGTGGCACTGAAAAAATTACTTGGAGATTGGTAAATTAAAGTTACAATTTAGGGTTGGTTAATACAGAGAAAATCAAATATTACACTGTTTTCACTGGGTCTGACCTAAATGCTTTGAAGCTTTGACTGTTGCCATGGTAACTGATGTCCAAATCAGAGCTTGAGTGCTCTGTTTTTCTTTCAAAACTATTTTAAAGATTATTTTCATGGCTTTTTGCCTTTCTCTCTACAACTCTACTCTTTAACCTGATATCAATTTTGCAACAATAACGTAGGGTTGACCACTGGTGCTTTCCAACATATTTACACAATGAGATTTTTGATAAATAATCATCAGTAATGTGGATATAATGACAAAGCAGGTAAAAGCAAATGATAGATCAGTTAGAACAGTCTGTTGAGTTCAGAAAATTCCATCACTTTGCTGTAATGCAGTCTTTTAAACCAGGAAAGACAATATTACGATATCCAAAACCTATATATCTTTTTTAATATCATGATATCAATATAATATAGATATGTTACACAGCCTTATTACAATGTTGGGAAAAAATCTAATTTAAAACTGTTTTGGGGTAAATTTTACTTCATAAATCCAAAAAAATAGAACATTTTTATTGCTTAAATAATGAAAACAATTTGAAAGTTTCCCTTGCATGTGCTTTATATGCATTCAGGACGAAACTTGACATGAGGCATCTTTTAATTCATCTTTAGTAACTCTTGTCCTTATCCTACTCTATTAGGCACCAGGTTTTGCTTCTGCTCCTTAAAAACACTTCTATCTTGTATATTTTGCTGGACACTTAATACTCTATTGTTCTAAAACTGGGCCCAGTGAGTGACCCTGACCCGGGGAACCCACTGGTCGTCTGGTTGTTACTCACTGTGAATCGTTAAAATTGTGGTTACTGTACTTTGTGTTACTGTAATTTGACACATTCTCTGGCACAAGAATTTCATTCAGATAAATAAAATTCTATTAAACTGAATTGAATTAATGTGTTTCATCACTAAATATTAAAAAATGAGACACATTTTATCCTGACAAACACAACTGGTGTGTGAGTGCAGGTCTTAAGATGTCTCCTAACTCAACGCTCAGATGGACTTTACATTTTAATACAACATTTTTAGAATTAAGGAACAAAATTGATCAGATTAATACAACCTACAATTACTTTTTATTTAAACTGAATTTTCTGTAATTCTGTGTGTGTATTGGTAGATAATCATTTGCATCTATAATTAGGGATGGGCATATAAATACCAAAATATCAATACCATAGATACTACATTTTCATTTTGATGATCAATCCTAGTGTCAATAGGATTGATCATCAAAATTAATACAACTTATGCAATACGCACTGGAAAAATATGTGAATTAAAATGACACAAAATGTGTTTTATTGCTGTTTTTGTTGGAGAGATTATTTCTGATTTTTGTTTTTATATTTATATCTCCACAACACTACCTAACTATTGGGACTGCCGATGTTCATAGATCTAGACAGATCTGTAGACAGATTTTAATCCACTTCACCTTATTTTAAACCAGATGATCCTTCACCTGACTGCAACCTTTATGTAAAGCCTCATATTCCCTCCAGAGATTAATCCATGTCAGCCTTCAGTGTATTGAGTGAAACTGTTAATTTAATATCAATAATTTCACACTCTTTACGCAGGGTTTGGTCCACTGATGCTTGGTAGAAGTCACATGAATATATTTCCTCTAATCTCCCATGTGCAAATGAAGTGTAACATGTTTGCATTAAAGCTGACAGATGCTAACAGGATCCCTAACCTGATTAATAAGAAAATTATCCTAAGACTGATTAATGAGCTACTGAGATCAGTAGGATTGAACCGGCCAGCAGATCATTAATTCCTTGTCCTGGAGTCGCTCTGCCCGTGCATCCATGTCTAGGGGCGTTTTCATTATGTCTTGTCCTGGCAAGAGGTCGAAGAGGATAACCTATAGGTGCAACCATGTCTGTTTTAATTACATGGGTATTAACTGGTCGGGAATCTCTATAGCTCGGTGTCCTGATGTGTCCTCTTGGCCAAATGTCTAGGCACATGTGATACAGATTTTTAGCACTGATTTTGCAGAGTGACTTTAAAAGCTAAAATGATCCTTTCTTGGCATTTTGCTGACATTTTCTTGGGTTTTGTCTGCTGTCTGTTGCCTTGCTCCACATCCACTCCCCTCATCACCTCCTCCTGAGTCTGGCTCCATCTCCACCAGATCCGTCCTATCAAATAACCTATCCTCGCTTGTTTGCTCATTGCAGTCATCCTGGCAGTCAATGTATCCTCAGGCTAAGCCAAACAAGCTGATCAGCCAGTCACCTCTGTACACACTACCCCCCACTAAGAGGCTAATGGCCGGGGACGTATAATCCTTCTCAAAACAACTACAGAGATGCTAATTGTATCTCGCTATAAATACAGGTTGACTCCTTGTCCTCTTTCTTTATTTGGCCCTCCTCTGGAAACTAGGAGCCGCCGTCTCTTCTCTGAAACATTTGCCCAAATACCAGGAACGAGTCAGTTGCATAAGAGAGGCTGTAAACCTGCCATCATATCAAAAAATCGGAGCGAGCGCGCGGAGCGTTACGCACGGTTGGATACACCTCTCCATGCGCCTTGTGAACACTTCACAGCCTCTCTGGTGAGCTGCTGAGATATCTACCCGAGATGTTCCCACTGCCCATGTTCACCCCGGACCAGGTGGCTCGGGTGTGCGAGAACCTGGAGGAGACCGGGGACATTGAGCGCCTGGGCAGGTTCCTCTGGTCCCTCCCCGCCGCCGTGCCGGGCTCCGCCGGGGAGGCGCTGAACCGACACGAGTCCGTGATGCGAGCGAGAGCGCTGGTCGCCTTCCACGGTGGGAACTTCGAGGCTCTCTACCAGATCCTCCAGAGCCACCGGTTTACGCGCGAGTCGCACGCCAAGCTGCAGGACCTGTGGCTGGACGCGCACTACCGGGAGGCGGAGAGGCTCCGGGGGCGGCCGCTGGGCCCCGTGGAGAAGTACCGGATCCGCAAGAAGTTCCCTCTGCCCCGCACCATCTGGGACGGCGAGCAGAAGACGCACTGCTTTAAGGTAAACACCAAATCTGGATACGTGTTTTAATGTCACTCACATGGCTGCTGGTGACAGGGTGATGCAGAGGGACCCTGGTGCAACCCACGTGCTCCCTCCGGACCTCAGGTTTCATCTTATAAACACATATTTACATTAATTTGGAAACTTGCACACTCTCTCCTGTAAATGTGCTCTTTAACCTGCTGTATCAGGCAGCCTGGTCTTTGAGCTCTTAAGATGATAATGCCCAGAGCTGCGGTTATCCTCCTGCCGTAACGCATGGTGGCCTGGTGCAAGATCAGGGATCCCATACAGAGCTGGGCAATAATTTGTGATCAGGACATCCACGCATTACAGTAACATAGTGCTTAATTTCTCATGTAGCCTACACTCTAATTTTTTCAATAGCACGAGTGGGCCTCTGTCACACTCCTTTTAATAACCTGTATGTTTAATATGTTCTGGTGTTAACTGGTGTCACCAACTGTGTTGTGACTGTTTTAATCTGCTTTTAGTCTGTTTTATTTGCTGCAGCATTCACTGTGCGCTGCTGCAAAGGCCAGATTTCCCCACAAGACTCCGTTTGAGTTTGATATTATTTTTATTTAGCAGCAAATATTTAACTGGCTATGAGCTCAGACCTGCAGGAGTCTACATGAGCCATCTATCTGCTACTCATGAGCCAATAAAGAGAGGTTTATCCCATGTTTAAAGGGCAGCATTTTCAGTGCATCATCTGCAATACAGAACATTTTCATTGTCAGTGTCACAAGATCATTAAACAGACTCTATTTTTTCCATTTAAAGTTAGAATAACACCACTAATTGGTTCAATTTCACACTGAATTCAAAGATTCACTTAGTACAATAGTGAATGTCATAGAGCAAGGAAGGTATGTGCTTCTATGTGTGATCTCCCTCATGTGGCAGGGTGCAGTATTGTTCCTACCTGTGGTTAATCTGTAATGCCAAACCTCAGGAGGGACGGTGTCTCCAGCAGCCTATTAAGCCCCTTAACACGATCCAATTTAGTGCCTATAAATTATACTTCTAATGTAGATTTTAATCGTGTGCTGCATTCATAAATCCAGTCTAATAAGATTACGCTCAGCATCATATGAGAGTGACAAAGATTATTGTGGTTTAATAGGATGATATCAAAACACCATATGGTGTCTTGTCAAAGTGCTGCTCCATGATAATAAGGTGTACTCTGTATGGTAGCCTAAATGTTTTGTATGTTTCTTTGTGTTCTCCAGGAAAGAACTCGCAGTTTGTTGAGAGAGTGGTATCTCCAAGATCCGTATCCCAACCCGTCCAGAAAACGCCACCTGGCCCAGGCCACAGGGCTCACGCCCACACAGGTCGGCAACTGGTTCAAGAACCGCCGCCAAAGAGACCGTGCTGCATCCGCAAAGAACAGGTACATCAAGAAATATGGAAGATTATGCTGATTGTGAATAAGAAGGAGAGAAGAGGATGAAAATTGGGCTCATGGTGGCTCGAAATTTGCTCTTAACTTGAGTTATAGGTTCAGTTTGCTGCAGAAATACTTTCTGAGAAGCAGACTCAGTTGGCCTTTGGTAAAATAGATAAGGTCTGTTAAAAAATGTATGTGATAAATAGTAATATTTGTCTGGAGATGTACATGCACTGCTAAAATACTCCCATCTTGGACCCCAGTCTCATCTTTCTCATCTCTCCCTCCACCCAGAATGCAGCAGGACCCTTCCCTCCTGCCCTCGGAGAGCTCACCTGACGGCTCCCTTCAAGAGCGCCGCCATCACCCCCACTTGTTGCCTCCCTCCCCTCGCCACCTGGGCAGCCCCGAGGCCAGCGACTGTAGCACAGAGAACGAGCGCAGAGGAACAGGAGCCTCCACCCCAGAGATCTCCGTCAGCAGCGACAGCGAGTTCGAGCCCTGAGACGATGGACTCTTTCCACGGACTCATTCCATCTGTCATCAGGCGTGTTAAAGACACTTGAACTAGCTGTGGACACACTGGAGATGTTCTCAGTGGGAGGAGGACGAGGCCACTTGATGTGGCTGAGTGGACGCTGTACGGCAACGATATGCAAAAACAACATGCACTTAAAAAAGCACCATGGCACGTGACCTCGACTGTTATATGAATTAGTTTACTGCCGACCATGGTCTTTAGTTAATGTGAATGTTAATATTTTCAGTTTTGATACTGGCTTCAGTAAATATTTTTGGATAGATCACTTTCTAATAGTCATTATCTAAGCTACAGGATTCAATTGTATGGAAATCATGAGGACACAACGAACAATGCCTTGAGTAGGCTATTAATACATGTGACTACATTTACATGCACATTAATAACTTGATTATCTTCAGGTTACGGCAAAATATACCAACTGTGGAAAGTGTTAATCGCCTTGTTTCAAACACTAAACATTAAATTAACTGTCAGCATAAGAATAACCTAGATGCATGTACGAATAAATGTCCAAAATCCACATATTTAAGGGCACTAGCAAAAAAAATGTTGTTAGCAAGCCACGATAATGTTTAAAATTGCACTGTCTTTACCTTAATCTTGTTATTCAGTGTGATCAGGTTATAATGTGCATGTAAACATTAAACACAGTGAACATTAAACACATCTCACTGCCTTAAAAAGGAACTAAGGGCATCACTCTTCAACAATGCAAAAACTAATAATAATTTAAGTTTAGACGGACTTAATGTAACTAATGATGCACACGTGCTGCTTAAAATACAAAGCATTTTGTTACCAGCTGCGTTTTACCTGTTCACTTCTCTTTTTGGTTACTGTGTGAAATACGTAGGGCTTTTTGTACACGCTCCTGAGCTGCTCTGTTGATAAATTCCCGCAGGAGCTAGAAGCAGAAAAGACGAGACAGCGAGAATGTAAAGCACTGATCGGTCTTAACTCAATGTGCCTATTACATTTGAGAACAGTGAGACCTGGTCGGATATGACTGTGTTGCATGTCAGAACGACACACTCAAGGGTCTACTGTTTGCTGTCTTCCTTACAACCATCACTTCTCAGAACACATCACTGCATTTCAATGAAAAGATGTATTTTGTTAATGTTTTGTGTAAATAAATGAACCTATTTTTATCCAAAGTTATACTGACTCACTTTATTTATAGGCTCTTAACTGTATTGATGTAGTATAGCTGCAGATAATTCAGCTCATTGTAAAAACCTCTTCAAAGTCTGGATCTTAAGTTATGAGAGAAAAAACGTGAGCATGCATTAAGAAGTGATGAGCCAAACAGCAGATTTGTAACCTTAAACTGCTTTGTTCAGTGTGTTTTAACAGTATAAATCATCTGGTGTGTTTGTTATGGAGAGGAAGAGACCTCTGAGGATACTTTGGCTCCCAATAAAAACCTCCTGAACAATGAACACTGAGGGAAAGCAAAAGAGGAGTTCACGCTGGTTGCAGCCTGCAATCCTCACCGCTAGATGCCACTAAATCCCATAAATCCTTCACAGTGCTCTTTTAATTCAGATCAAAATCAAGCCCAAGATTAATAATTCAGGTATCACAACGTATCAACAACTACATTAAAATTGGGGAACCATCATTATTCACATATGCTGCATATCTATAGTATAGTATATAACTATTTAATCTTACACAGCCAGCAGACGCAGACACAGTAGTATTTAGTTTTTAGCCACATCAGAGATTTAACTGTTAAAGCCAATATTCACCTTAATTTAAGCTGTCTGCAGCTGCTAGCTTAAATGCTACATTAGCTAACTTAACATAAACAACTGTATCTGTTGTAAGGCAGGTAAAGAGGTAATAATTAAGTATAATGGTTTTAATATAACTTTTCACTGACTAACATTTAAGCACTACTTTATTTCTACATAGTTTCCACATTCACCGTTATGACGTTTGCACTTGTGATTAGCATAACCTACAAGTAGCTAGCATATTTTTCTAAAGATGAACACAAGCCAAACTGAAACAAAACGAAAAAGACTTACCAGTGTTTTGAGGATGTTTCCAGGTCAAAAAATATATATTCGTCAACACATTTTGAACAAAACTACTGTTTCTGCTGCACAGTGAAGGAGAAGTGCTGCACTGCTGATGAGTTGCGACTGTTTCCTGAAACAAAGATGGAGGCCGGAAGTGACATACCTTCTTGCTTGTTCTGTAGTCCAGCGGCTGTTAACGCGTCAGGAGGCCCAAAAGGTTATTTTGTGAAATAATACAGATGCTAATTGAACCTAACAATAAAAGTACAATTCATGTCTCTTTTAGATATCGCCTTCAATATGGCAAGGATTTTAAAAACCTGTATTGAAGGACTACAGAAATACAGGGTGGTACTCTACATTTCAGATTGATTTAGCAACCGTTTTTTATTTATTTATTTATTTATTTATTTTAGTGGGATAAGAAGGGGGAAGGTGCGTCCCTTTAGAACGAAACCAATTTACTGAAAGTATTCGAGAAAGTATTCCAAAGTATTTGGAATAGATTTTAGCATGTCCAGGATGCCGATGCCGCTGCTATATTTCATACCTGCTTCCTCTGTGAATAACAAAAAGTGGTTAATTTCAAGGTCACTTGTATTATCACCCCTGCTGGCAACGCATGGTATTACACATGTTGCGTATAAAAAAAAATGGACAACACATTTTGAGACGCAAGCACGCATCATGGTGGCCAGTGTGTCTCGATGCGTTCCAATGCGTTTGCGTCTGCGTGCCTTTGCATCGACCATGAAACGGCCCTAAGTGTATTGGTGTATCGCGGTATGTCTGTTGGAGTTACGTATTTTGGGATATGTTGTGATGTATGTATTGTGGTATTTGTCCTATGTTATGTGTATTGTACCCAGTGATGGTAGCGTCGGCAGCCAGAATCAAGCCAACTGATTTGGCCCGATTCTGGGGCGTCATTCATACCAAGTGTCAGCCGAGTCAAGCGACCGGATGCGGCCCAGCTAATTTCATCTGGCATGCCGAGTTTGGGCCGATGCTGGGCCAGGTCATTTCTGGTAACGGTCCAGTGATGGCAGTGTTGGCTGATTTGGACTGTGTATCATACATTTGGACTGGTTTTTACTTGTAAGTCATGGATAATTGATCATTTACATTACACACTGAGATAGGATTTTGTAAGACAGATATTTGGTATTTACTATTATACACATATACATGGGTTATTTTTTATATTACCAAAAAGAATATATTCAGGTGTAACCCCTTTGAGTAGTAACTATAATTTAACTGTATTTTTTTTCTCAGTAACTGTAGCTGGTTACATTTATTTTGTAGATTAATTACATGTAACTACTGTAGTTACATGTAACTAGTTACTGACCAACACTAACAGTAATACAAAAAACACAGGGTGTGCTTACCTTGTATCTCTATAGGTTTATTACTGCCATTTTTATTGAAGCAATTTAATATACAAAAACTTAAGCATGCATGGACACTAAAAAAAAAAGAATAAAAATGACAGACAAAAATAACTAAAAAAATTATAAGATAAAAATAAGAAATTAATCAATTATAAACAATTAAGAATAAAATAATAAATGATAAAATAATAATTACATAGGCTATACATAGAAATAAGTAAATAAACAAGATAAACTATTTTAATTAGGCTAAAATTTTATTACATCAAAATGATAGAAAATAATTTCTTGTGTAGTTCATTATCAGCTATAATTCTGACCAAAATTAGGAATGTATTTGCTGCTTTTCTACTACAGAGCTTGACTTATAATTGTGCAACTTTCCAAAAATACACACGTTTGTAGAGATAAGTCTCACCAGAAGTGGGCAGAGTGGTGACATTAACCAACCGATGCACCGAATGTTCCTCTTTTCTGTTGCAAAGTGAGGAGGAAGTGTCAAAAGTACACAACCTTCAACTGTCTCAAAAAAGTGAAGTGCAGGTCTCCCTCCTCCCACCGGCCCCCCCTGAAAATGGGCGTCCTCACACTCAGTGGTCCCGCCCTCGCTGGAAGGAGTAGCAAGAAGACTTCTGCTTACCTGTCAGTTTCAGTCACTGCCAAATTCATGTGTATTAATCTTGTATTGGTGATCTGTTAGTCAGACCCCTGTCCTGACAGGAGGGAGCATCTTGAGCTGAAGCATGGACAGCGAGGGGAGAAAAGTGGTGGTGTGTGACAATGGGACGGGGGTGAGTCAAACTGTGTCTTTATGCAGTAGCTTGACAGCCTGTTAACAGCACTGGTTATTGACTTTGTTGCTTTCCAGCATTCAAAGTGCTCTCTTCAACCTGTCACACTGGTTTCTAAGCAAACAGCTGTGTGAAACATCTGTGATACTGTAAAGTAGTGGCTCTATGGAGGTTAAAGTGAGCCTCTGGATTGTGGTTATCATGTGAAGGGTGTGAATGTGTCTGCAGCCTGATTCCACATCTGTCTGGACTTGTCACTCTGCCTCTGATCTGCACACACAGCCATACATGGTCGTGATGCTTTAAAGTGAGCAACAATTGGGTGAAAAGCAGGAAGAGAGATTTGACTCAGGAGTGGCCCTTCAGTTTGGTATTTTGGCTTGTTAATGTTGATGTCCAGGCTGAACAGGAGTTATATGAAGTGTACCTGCAGTCAGTGACGGGCTGTGTCCTGCGTTCTGCCTCTGCTTGGAATGTATTGCATCCCTTCAGGCTAAGGAATGTGTCTATGGGCACAGAGACAAGTTGAGACACTGCAGTCTGAGGTGTAGTCATGACAGGCAGAGGGACCAGGCCATTTTAAATCAGTGTAATAAATGTAGTATTTCCTCATGCTTTTAAAAGTGTCATGAAATTGCATTGTCTGATAATAATCAGTAAATGCAGCATGGTAATACACTTCCTGGATACAGATTAACCCCAGTGTGGGATTAAACTGAATTGTACCGATTCATGAATGAGAATTATCCATTACAAACGGCTTCACTGCTTCAATGTGCAGCTTCAGTTCAGGAATACACAACACAAGCGTTCAGTTTCAGAGAATGTAGCTCACACTTCTTCACATTTCACTCTCACATCCTTCCCCAGTTCGTCAAGTGTGGCTTTGCTGGATCCAACTTCCCCGAGCACATCTTCCCCGCCATGGTGGGTCGGCCAATCATACGATCGAACACCAAAGTGGGCAACATCGAGATAAAGGTGAGATTACTTTGCAGTGCTTCTTCACTGCACCCTGCAGCTGAGGCAAAGTCTGTCAGCACCGTGATCGTGGACAATTCAACAGAATAAAACATGACAAATCTATAAACTTTTCTTCCATCATGTCTTGCTCTGTATATTTTCGCTAAATTATAACTGGTGAATGGATGAAAAACTAAATTTCCATACAGTCTCTCATCACAAAAACTGTATCTTTATGTAGTTGTACTGCTTTTTGGTAGGTCTGGAAACTCACTGTAAAGCTTTTCCAGCTAATTAAAACAACCTCTAAACTCTCAGCTCACATATAAGACACAGACATCAGGCTTCCCAAGAAATGTTTTTACTTAAAATTACACACACTTTTGACCCCAATTGTGGGATGTGTTGAACCTCAGTAATGTAGGAGCACTGACCTATACAGGGTGTCTGCAGGTCCTTTTAAAGTCTTCAAATGTCAAGCGAAAATTGTCTTAGATTTGAATGTTGAAAGTCTTAACTGCCACAGACAGTTTATCAAATTTAATTTTTCCATCCTTTAAATTTCATTTTACTTTATATTGTTGCTTACGTTTTGGCAAAACTTGGATTAACCTACTTACCTTTATACCCACCTGCAATGCTTGAGCAAGAAAGAGATGATTTTTTTTTTTCATAAATCAGTCTTAAATTTGGTTCAGAATGATCTCGAAAAGGTCTTAAAAAGCATTGCATGGGGCGTCCGGTGGCTTTGTGGGTGGAGCAGGCATCCCAAGCAATGTCCTTGTTGCAGTGGCTGCAGGCTCAATTCCAGCCTGCAGTCCTTTGCTGTGTGTCATCCCATCTCTCTCCCCCGTCACACTTAGACTGTCCTAATAAAGGCACAAAGCCAAAAAAAGCATTATATTTAAGTGACCCTGATATAGCATCAAAAGTGTTAAAAGTTGTTGTCAACTGCTTCGTCAGATTCTTGGTCCTGGATCACATATAACCTCATTTAACCTCATTTATTCTCTAAGTCTTCCTAAGCTTGAAAAGTTGTCACATACAGCAAACATTTCCTCATTTCCTATGTGACTTAAAGGGCCTTTAAGAGAATAACAAACATTGGTGTATACATCCTCAAACAATGGTGTTTTAGAAAGTATTGTTTTGGTATCTGTGCAAAAACTGAGATATCATATTGGCACCGGGATTGAAATTTTAGAAACAATACCCAGCCCATACACTCTGTTCTTATGTTAAATGTTAATTGGTTGTCCTGGATGAAAACAGTCCCCAGATCATAAATACCATTATTCTGTTGAATAAAATATTTTTGTTTAAAGCTCAATCAAGAAAAAATTGAATTTAATTTCCTGAAAAATACAGTGCAATGTCAGTTTTTTATGGGAAAAAAAAATTGCTACAAACCATTGTAAAATCGAACAACATAACGTGAAATGCGAGAAAATTTGCTCTAGAGAAAAGAAAAGTGGAACTATATAGAATTGTACTCAGAATTTTAATTAATACTATTAGCTGAATGTCTCCCGCTCTTTCTCACCAGGACCTGATGGTGGGTGATGAGGCCAGCGAATGTCGCTCCATGCTGGAGGTGTCCTACCCCATGGAGAACGGTATGGTGCGCTCCTGGGATGACATGCTCCACCTGTGGGACTACACCTTCGGTCCCGACCGCCTGGACATCACCCCATCGGAATGCAAGGTAGGACACAGCTGGGCAGATGTTGTACTGTACGCAGTTTACAGCTCAACAGTACGTGACTGTTGTATCATCACAGGAAGTGACAAAACAAAATTCATAAAATATGTAAACAGAATGTTTCGTATCATACCTGGTACACTACACATAGTAAGTTTTTAAACCCTTCCCTCAGTCTGTATTTTATTTTTTAATTCTCAAAGATCCTGCTGACGGAGCCGCCCATGAACCCAACCAAAAACCGGGAGAAGATCGCAGAGGTCATGTTTGAGAAGTACCAGTTCCACGGCATTTACGTGGCAATTCAGGCTGTGCTCACTCTGTATGCTCAGGGTAAGGCATCGCAACTCAAATTTGATTTAAATTATTTAAAGGAATATGTAAAGGACCAAAGTGTTTGTTCATTTTAACTTTATTATCTTGAGGTTTTGTTACTGAGAGTATATTACAGTAATGGTGGGTTACAGTGCTCAGGATTTCTGGAAATGTTTCAAATAAAACTCTTTTGGGAATCAATGCTGTCTCCAGGTTTGCTGACCGGTGTGGTGCTCGACTCAGGGGATGGTGTCACCCACATCTGTCCAGTGTACGAAGGCTTTTCTTTACCCCACCTCACACGCAGGCTGGACATCGCAGGACGTGACATCACACGCTACCTCATTAAGGTGAGCTGGCAGACGAGTTCAGCTTTCTGGATGAAGGGTCTGAATATTGCACATGAAGAAGTTAGGAACAAAATAGGTCTGTATCAAGCGCCAGCCAATGTACCCAACGCGGAAGTGCCAAAAACTGCAGCTCCTCTAATGGCCACTAGAGGCTGGCTCCAGAGTGAGTCAATAATTGTAACATTTTGCCTCAAAAAGTCTTGCTCAGTGTTTTGTCTCATTAAAAGACTCTAAGAAGTCAGATGTTAAGCATTTTTGGTACGCGCCTTCTGTTTTAATCATTATAAGCCTGTTTTTGCACACAAACATTACTATTATCACAGTTACACATAGATGTCAAAGCACCATGCTAACCAGGCTAGCTGCTAGCCTTAGTGTTAGCTCCATTATCTCATCAAAACATGGTCATTTTTGGCTCCAAAATGCCAAACTCGAGGCTTCAAAATGAGAGTGCACAAACCAATGGGTGATATCAGGATGGCTATGTACATTGTTTTATACTGTTTATGGTCCAAATAGATTTTGTTGGTAAATATGCATAAGGGGAAATGACAAATACACGAATCTCTTATTTTCCCGCCATCAGCTCCTGCTTCTCCGCGGCTACGCCTTCAACCACTCGGCCGACTTTGAGACTGTGCGTTTGTTGAAGGAGAAGCTCTGCTACGTGGGATACAACATTGAACAGGAGCAGCGCCTGGCTGAAGAGACCACCTACCTGGTGGAGTCGTTCACGGTGCGTAGTTTTAGTCTACGTTATTAACTAATATTATTTAGTCTATGGTTTAAACTTTTCGGAAACATGCTAATTTGCTTTCTTGGCAAAGTTTAGTTGAGAAGATTGATACCAGTCCTGCATCTGTGTTGTAAATATGAAACTAAAGCTAGCAGCCTGTTAGCTAAGCTTAGCATAAAGACTAGAAACAGGTGGAAACAACAAGCCTGGCACCAAAGGTAAAAAACAAAAAAATAATTAATGTATTTCCCCAAACTTCAAACAATTCTTTTAATGTAGTTACTTGTAGAATTGGAACAGGTCTGATTTTGGCGCCCTCCACTGGCTATAGAGAGTGCTCCAGGAATGAGTCCTAAAACCCAGATATAAGTTACAATCTAAGCACTCCTGGTTCCCGCATCTCAAAGTCATCAGGTTATTTGAATGGGTTTTTGGTTAGACATAAAATACATCAGTAAATACTGCACTCATCAATTTTGAAAGTGTTTAGGTGTCGTAAAAAATGTAACTGGTTCCTCTCTCTGGTGCAGCTCCCTGACGGCCGGCAGGTGAAGGTGGGTGGAGAGCGGTTCGGAGCCCCTGAAGCTCTCTTCCAGCCTCACCTCATCAACGTGGAGGGAGTCGGCGTGGCTGAGCTGCTGTTTAACACCATCCAGGCTGCGGACATCGACCTCAGGTCTGAGGCTCCTCAATGCTGACTGTACTGACGCACCTACACAAGACAAACAAAGCATGTCATCATCCCATCTGTTTGTCTTCTGTGCAGGGCAGACTTCTATAAGCACATCGTCCTGTCCGGAGGCACCACCATGTACCCCGGACTTCCATCCAGACTGGAGCGAGAGATCAAGCAGCTCTACCTGGAGAGAGTGCTGGACGGAGACACCAAGAAACTATCAGTAAGAACTTTAATACCCACTAACTATATTTCTGCTTAGCTGGAGAGCAGCTGGATACAGCTGGGGTTTAAAATGTTGATTATCTGTTAAACAAAGCAGCACCGCAGTGTTAGATAAGGTGTTATACAACTGTTGATCCTCTGTAATACCTTTGCATGAACACCATAATCCATTAAGGTCAACAACAGTATAATCTGTAGAATAAATCACAATGTTAAAATAATACACTCTCAGTTCATTTAATAATTGTGACATGATACGATTTAAGAGCTCTTTGTGGTTATAATAACTGCATTTGACTAAAAACAATCTCATTTATTTGCCCTGGAGCTCTAAACCATATCACACTGTCATTAAGACAAAGAGTTACCAGACTTGTCTCATGCTTTAATAGATTTAAAAAAAAAAATATTTATATACATATATATATATATATATATATATATAGTGAGATGTTTGTCACTCAATGTTGAATAAAGTGAAGCCAACATGAGACCACCTACCTGATGAAGTCGTTCATGTACGTTGATGAACAAAAGCATTCTTAGTTTTAGTCTACATTAATAACATTAATGTTTTTTAGTCTATGGTTTAACGTTTTGGTTAATGTGCTAATTTGTGAGAAAATAAATACCCCTCCTACATCTGTGTTATTAATATGAAGCTAAAGTTAGCAGCCTGTTAGCTTATCTTAGCATAAAGACTAGAAACGGGGGGAAACAGCTAGCCTGGCACCAAAGGTGAAAAACAAAATAAGTGCCAATCAGCACTTCGGATGCTCAAAAACTAACAAGTCAGATTGTGTTTAAGTCGATTTACAGGGAGTTACATGGTTTTAAGTAGCAGTTTGACCACAGAGACTCTTCGGCTCTGACTGGATGTTGCTGACTGCGCCATGGTCTGATTCTAGCAAATGCCATTAGAAGCAGTAGGAAGAAGAGGAATGACATGACAGAAGTACATCCTCACGTACCTCTATCAGACTCCAGTGATGGTTTCAGCTAACACAAAGTCTCTTATTGTCTTCACCTGTGTAGAAGTTTAAGATCCGCATCGAGGACCCTCCCCGGCGTAAGCACATGGTGTTCCTGGGCGGCGCCGTGCTGGCCAACATCATGAAAGACAAGGAATCCTTCTGGCTGAGCAGGGCGGAGTACCAGGAGAAAGGCGTGGGAGTGCTGCAGAAACTGGGAGGTGGAGTCAGATAAAAATAATCCCTGTAAAGGAAAACCCAGATAATTCTTTCTTCTTTTCTTATTTTAAATCGAAGTCTCACCTCTCATCGCTTGGCATGCTGGGTGAAAAAGCTGGCTCTCAGTGTACGACGCTGCTTCATTCCTGCTAGTGCTGGAACAATATTTTGAACAACTCGTTCATCTTTTACCATAAATATGTTCAGGACACACTGTACAGACGCAGCATGTGGATACCTTTTATAGAGGCCTTTTTATACACTGTGACACTTAAATCAGCATCTTAAGGGTGCTATTTTTCTGTCATTTAAATTGGGTCTCGATACAACCCTGATGCAAATCTCACAAGGTGATGGGTGACACAGTTTATAATTTCTAATATGGGTGAAATCCTGTCCTATGAAAATATTTGTTACATCCAGAAAACTTCATGATGTGCTTTGTAAAACAATGAGAAGGTTTGTTGGGAAGCACCACTAACTGATGTAGAATATGTGAAATGTTTTAAACGGTAAATAAAGATTTTATCGGTGACAAATTCTTTGTCCGTTTTTTTGCATTTGGGCAAAATCAGTGAAATGTGTCAGGATTTCTACAAGTGTTGTCTGTCAGAAATGCTTTTAAAGAGGAAGTGAGGCCTTTTTCAAAACTCATACATTACCCCTATGGTCTAAGACGGTCCGAAAATATTAGTGAATATGAACAACTCTCCCAAATTGAAAAACTGGAGTGCTAAAACTCAAATCTGTGATGTCATCAAGTATAAAATCTGGAGCTGCTCCACAGACTGAATTGGAAGAGATGCTCTAGATGACGTTGAGAGCAGGGAGCGCTCTGAGTATATGGGGACATTTTTTGTTTCACGAAATATAACACTACAACAGAATATGGCCTTGTCTACATGTATATAGATATTATTTGAAACAGGTATTTTCCTCATGATTTAAAAAAATAATTCTGTCCACAGGACCTTCGATATACAAAATATTTCCGTTCACACTAGAAGGCAAAAAACAACTTCAAATGCTAGCCGGTGTTAGCCGTGCTAGCACCTTCCCCTCATCACACAGGTGGTAACACTACTAACACATTACTTTTTTCAAAACGACGACTGGAGACATACAAACGATGCACTGGACATGAGAAAACTTAGCTTCTATTCCTCATCGACAACAATCCCACTCATAAGATTGTCGTTTGACGTTTCGATGTACATGTGCTTTTAACTTATTCACCGTTTACTTATTGATTGATCGGCTCCAAGTGTGTGTCTGTGAGCATCTGATTCCCCTCGCTCTCCTCGGTGTGCTGGGAAATAAAAATAATGAATCATTAAATACAAATACTGTGGCGCCGACATGAAACAAATCTCGGTTCAGTAAATGTCTGCTGTCAGACAACCTGGCGAAGGCAGTTTGTCCAGCCCGTAGATGTATATGCTGAAAATTAGCCTGTGTGGTTAATCTGGCACATTTACTTGACGACGTGATCATGTTATTAAATGTACAGATCCTTACTAAATGAGATACACAAAACATAATAGGGAAGCCTCTGTCCTTTCAGCTCTGTATCAGCAGCTACCTTTGTGGACAGAGACGCTAAAATGCTGGTCGGAGTCGGTGTAAATTAGAAATTACTTTCTCCACAGTGACAATAACTGCACTACCAATCATGTAGTGCAACAAAATATGACGTACGTGACATAACAAATTCTTTAGGTGCACTTCATGAAAGGAAAGTCTTGTGTACACCTTTCTGAGGCAAAAACGTGGAGGTAAAAGTCTGTTTACAAAAATATTTGTATACATGTAGACAGCACTTAAAGCTCATTTGGGTATAAAAATTAAACAAAACCCTATGACATCACAAGTTTAAGACTTCCTCCTTTCGTGTGTGTCTTTAACAGAGAGTAACTCATGCTCACAAATACTGATAGAACTCTCCAAGGTCATGGAAATAACACATAAAAATCTTAATTTAGGTGGTATTTCTCTTTAAATAAATAACATACTGTGTGAAAAGAGAGCAGTGCTGTATTTGATTTGTTTAAAGCTGCCACAGAAATCAAACATATGAAATTTGTCAGGATGACAACATCAGAAAACCACACACCTTGAGCAAGTGTGCTCCTTACAGGCAGCAGTAAAATGGTGTCGTCTGCTGCCCTCTGGTGCCTGACTCTGTTCAAGACATCTAATCCCAACAGTCACTTCAATCCCACTACAAAACCAAACTGGGTGTAACAACACTGTGTACAGATATTGCAACTTTTTATTGCGATACTGAGTTACCTGACAGAATACAGTAATGTGTTTCCACACTGAAAAAGAAATAAGTGAGCTCTCACAATGAACACATGCTTCACGCGCACACACGCCACATTCGCAGAACCTTCACGTTAAATGAAAAAGCATGCAATAATGTTCAAAACACATCGCAGTTCCCCCCCGAAATGAACCTCTGATTTCAAAAAATCCAGATATGTCGAAAATCCATACTTAGGTTTGATATCTACCCAACAAATTGAACAATTAAAAGTTAGTTTAAAATGCACAATATGATAATATGACCATGACACTGAGTTGAACAGTCAGTTGATAAGTGATGACTTGCAGCAGGCGTCGCCAGAAGCTGGTGACGTTTACATTTACATTCTACCAGTCACCGTGAGGTCCTGGTTTAATGGTCAGACTGTCCGCTCAGCCCGGGTTGTAACGCCGTGTTATCTTACAGTTCGGCCAAGAGAAACAGTAGAACTCAAAAGCAGTGGAATGAATGCAGTCGTGAAAGGATTAAAGTCTGACACGGAAAAAAGATTTTAATACATTCGCAAGTCATTCAGTAAATCTGTTGCAGGTTGTCTCGCTGTGTCGATGCTTGTTTTTTGTTTTTTTTTCTCTCTCTCTCACATGGTTTAAAAACAGAGAGCTGATGCTTTTCTATCACTTCCCTCCTACTCGCACATTACTCCACCTGCCAAAAAACACTAAATAGAATACGCGAGCAAGGAGGAGAGTCTGCGCTTTTTTTTTTCTCAAAAAAGCAAAAATAAAACTGTCTCTGTGGGTGATTCTAAAAATAAACAGCTGATTTAAAGCTTCCCTTCGAGCTTGCAAACCTGATTTCTTTCGACACCTGTTGTATCACAAAATGGCCTCTCTTTATTTTTGTCACTTTGGTATTGAGGTTTGGTCTTGGCTATAACACTTCTCACCTTGTTTATCAAACTGTATTCCAAAGCGGGGCACAGAAAGGTGTCCCGAACCCTTCGACAGCGCGGTTCCATCCGAGCATCTGCAGACTTTTACACATTAAAAGTGAAGTAATAAAACATCCAAGTGTCTTTTAGGTTTTGCCCAGAACTATACAGTGAAAGGGTTACATCACCACGGTGCACAATTTGCCTTCTGGTGTGCGTACAGGAAGTGATTTTGTTTCCAGGCAACAGTAGTCTCACAGAATTTGTCTTTGGATTTGAGCCTCCTCACGTTTAAATGATGTAATCCCTTCACGGTATAACTCTGGGTTCATGTTTCAAATAACAACCAAATCCATTTATTACACATTTTCCATGTCACAAAATAGAAGAACACTCCTTTACACCAGCAGCCACACTGAGTGGTACACAGTACAACTTTTTGGCAACAGTCCCTATGTTGGTCCTGCTGTGCTCTGCATGTCGGTCCATTTAGGAAAGAGTTTACCGTTAAAGGTCTGCTCCGAGTCTGGAGAAGGGCTGTAGTTTTTCACAACGAGTCCTGACCCATGACGAGACACAACACACCGCCGGAGAGAAAGAGACAGAACAAGAGAGAGAAAGAGAGAGAAAGCGAGAGCAACCATCCATCTCCTCCTCCTCCTCCCTCCTCCCTCCATTCCTCCCACTCACTCCTCACACACCGACTCGCTCAGGTCCACGGCGCCACCTCTGGTGAGCCGCCGCATCTTGCTGAAGTCGTGGTCGGTCCTCAGGTAGGAGAGCGAGGGGCCTCCCTCGCTGTGGCTGGCCAGGTCCTGGGGCTGGGCCTGAGGCGGCAGGGCCCTCATCTCGCCGCCGCTGCGCCAGTACAGCGTGTATTGCTGCGGGTCGGACACTCCGAAGGTGGAGGCACACAGCTGCGCCAGGGCCTGGCTGGTCTCCCCGGCTCTCCACTGCAACGTCCGCACGGCGCTCCGCTCCCCGTCCTGGAACAGTATCCGAACGCACCTCTGGAGGGGAGGGGAGGGAGGGAGGAGAGAAGGAGAGGAAAAAAAGAGTGAATATATACTGTATTCATGCAAAACAGAGGTCAAGAGGCTTATGGAGTGAGGGCAAAAGAGGGGGAGGAAAGAGAGCTGGAGCCAGAGGAGGAGTGAGAGCTGTGCAAACACACGGGCTGATAATCCTCTGTAATAAATGAGCCAAAATCATGCTCATAAAAGAAATTCTCTCTAAAACAAAGCTCCTGCTTCCCACACACACAACCAGCGGGTCCAAGAGCTTTATATGAAAATCATCCTCCTGAAATTGCTCTTTTTCTCTCTTGCACGTTACGGCTTCATTGACAAACTCCCAATATTAATCCACTGGAGCAAGTCCACGTCCAAACTCACCAAATATAATCCAGTAAGCTCGCTCTATTCTTGGCGCTCTGCTGAAGTTTTTTTTTCTTTCCCTCTCAGTTTAATCCAAACAGAAACTTTTTGACATTTGCAAAAGGAACAAAAAGGCGATCAAGCACACAACTAACGAGCCTGTCTCAACAATTGCCACTCTTCAAACACTTACCGGCAATTGTGCTGTACCTGAGCTATTATATAATGTCAGATTCAACCACCTACAGACGCCCTCACAAGTCTCTTTAAAACACACACACACACACACACACACAATGAAAACACACTCAACATAATCCTTTTACCAAACATCCAACATTGAGAAACCGGTGAGAATCCTCTCCTCTGCCACACACAAACACACACAGCCTACCTAACACACACTGAAGCACAAGTGGCCAAATATGCTCTTAACTAAAAGAAAAAAGAACACACACACACCAGCAATTACAATCAACAGGTCTGCCATCATCCAAACTTACAGAGTCACTGAGCTCCTCGCTGTCCGTGTGCATATTGTGTTTGCCTGCTTCGATGGGTAGATGCAGCTCAATAAATTTCATGTTATCTGACCGCCCACTTCTTCATAGCACTTGGCTCACTGATCCCCGCCTGTGTCAGTGGAAAATCTGGCTGCCGGGTGAGTTAGATCGGCTATTTGAAGCCAGGAGAGGCACCACGTGACGAGACAGAAACGTTGTGGATGACAATGCCTTTTTTCCATGGCATCTGGCGGACCGCTTCACCAATCTGGGGCCGGGAGGAGAGTGATAACAGGAGAGTGTAGGTAAAAGTCGGTGTGCGCATTAGTGCATGCCCCGTCGTAAGCCGGCGGCCCCAGATCAGCGGATTACCTCTAAAAATGTCTAAAAACTAATCCCCCGAAATGAGTTTGAAACGTGTTCACACGCCATGAGGGGGAAATCCAGGTGTGTTTCTCATTTTTGATGGATGACCCACTGTTCCACTGAAAATCGTCACCTTTTGACCTCGATGAAATTTGAGTGCTGCGTTGGACTTCTCGAGCTGCCGCAGTAATACCTGAGATCAACTCTGAATGAAATATGGGTCGCTGTTGCCGGGTCTACCCCACCTGTCATTGTCACAGATGTAGGATAATCTGATGTCGCTCAGCGTGTGTCGCCATCAGAATAATTAATGTAAAGTCTGACCTCTTTGGGCGGATTATCGCCTTGTTTTTGTTGCCGTGTGTGTCTTTCCTGCCGTTTGGAAGACATGTAACAGGTTCATGTTTGAACTGTGAAACCTGGAAACAGTTTATCCATGATTCTTGGTGCCTGTTTGACACTTCCTCTAGTGTTAGAAGCTGAGAGTTTGGACCCAGGGTAACAGGACAGATCACTTCCTAAGTTTTCAGTTTTAGACAAATACTCTAAAGCTAGGAGCTACGAACACATTTTTTTTTACGCTGTGCCTCTGGGACGCTGGCTGCTTACAGACTAGCACCTTTACCTTTTTATAACGCCTCGACTTCAGCTGAGCGCTGTTGGCGTACACTCCCATAAACGTCCCAGGCACAGAAAATAAGAAGAAACTAAGAAAATACAAGCGTAGGGCAGAGTCTCTGTAGAAAAATACGCTGCCACACAAGTGATGATTGAGAGAGATTACTTCTTTATGAGTCTACACATTTTTTTTAAGGAAAATCATGCATAGTACATTTTTAATTGGTCCCCCAGAGGGTGCAAGACTTGAATCCGGGACAATATTTTACAAACACTATTGACCCGACAGTCAAATTCAGTCAGGTCATGGCCGAATCAGAGATATGATCTGTCTTGACATCACGTACATTTAGTGTCTTTTCCAGCCTGAAGGGAAAGTTTGGTATTGTTTTACTTGGACGCTGTTTCTCATGTTTATGTGTCTACAGCGGTGTGACGGTAGCACGCTGAGCAAAGTATTCTAGACCTCCCTCTCCCCAGCAGCACTATCCAGCTCCTCCTGATGGACTGCGAGGCGCTCCCAGGCCAGATGAGATATACAATCCCTCGAGTGGGTTCTGGGCCTGCCCCTGGGCCTGGAAAACCTGATGGCACCCTTGACGTATCCTGATCAGATGCCCGAACCACCTCAACTGACCTCTTTCGACACGAAGGAGCAGCAGCTCCATACCCTATCTCTAAGGCTGGGCCCAGCCACCCCACGGAGGAAACTCATATCGCCCGCTTGAATCCATTATGTCATTCTTTTGAGTCACTACCCAGAGCTCATGACCATAGGTGAGGATTGAGACATAGATGGACCAGTAAATCTAAAGCTTTGCCTTCCGGCTCAGCTCCCTTTTCTTCACAATGGTCCAGCAAAGCACCTGCATTACTGCTGACACCGTGCCAAATGGCCTGTCCATCTCCAATTTTCCCCTCGCTTGCAAACAAGACCCAAGGTACTTGAACTCCTTATCTTTGGGCAGTAACTCTCTGCCAAGTCGCAGGGGGCAATCGACCGTTTTCCAGCAGAGTACCATGGCCTCAGATTTGGAGGTGCTGACTCTCATCCTGACCACTTCACATTCGGCTGCAAGCTGCCCCAGTGAGCACTGGAGGTAACAATGTGATGAAGCCAACAGAACCACATCATCTGCAAAAAGCAAAATCCCAAATCCCAAAATCAGATCCTTTCCTTCCCTCAACTGTGCCTTAAAATCCTGTCCATGAATATCACAGAATCAGAGAAGGGACAACCCTGACAGAGGCCAACACCCAATTAAAACGTGTTTGACTTTGAGCTGAGTATGCAGATACAGCTCTCACTTTGGTAGCGCAAGGACCATATGGCTCGTAACATTGACCCTAGTACCCCGCATTCTCGCAGAAGCCCCCAAAGGGAACTTGGCCGTAAGCTTTCTCCCAGTCCACAAAAGACACACAGACTGGATGGGCAAACTCTCATGACCCCTCTAACAACCCTGTCAGGGTGAAGAGCTCATCCACTGTTTCACGTCCAGGACAGAATCTGCGGAGCCTCCTTTCTCGCTCCCTCGGATAAACTTCTCCAGGGCGACTGAGCAGTGTGATACCCTGATAACTCGAGCACGCCCTCCAGTCTCCTTTTTATAATGTTTAAACCTGCTGCATCAAGATTAAAGTTTATGAGCTGTGCAATGTGCAGCTGTCAAGTTAGAAATAAATGAAGTAGTAAAATACATTATCAACTGGTGAACTCACACGGTCAGTAATTTTCTGCCTGCATTCCTCTCTTGTCTTGATTGAAGCAACAGTGCTGCTCTTTACTCTGATTATTTTTTACACTCTTCAAAGGCGGAAGTAGGCGGCACGGATCAATCATTGTTTTCGTTTTACAGACCCTGAAGCAGAAAGCCGATATCCACCTTCAGCTCTGACTGAGGCTTTGAGGTTTGTTGAGCCAGCTTAGGCAAAGAAAGCCTGACTCTGTCAAACCTGCTCCATGGCACAGCCCTCGGGTACTTGGAAACCCTTTTTGGTCCAGCTACGTTAAGATATTTTATGACCTGTGCTACATCTACAATACAGGAGAGTAAAGAACCCCTGAAGCCAATCACATTACCGGTTGCTGTATTTTACAGCCACCTGAAGCCCACTTAAGGTTCCAGCCTATGTTTTAGGGAGCGCTGTATCATTCATCATTTATTTCTCAAATGCAATTTTGCGGTCGTGTCGTTCACATGGTACAGTGGAGAATATCTAACAGAATTGTTTCACTGCATAATAAAGAGGAGTTCCTACACTCTGCACATCAATCAGCACTTCACACAGGGCAGCTATGTGTGACAGCTTAAAGTACTGTGCAAACCCACACACACACTGTAACACTACTACTACTGATTCTGTGGTGTACGACTACAATCAAAACATCTGGTACTGTACATCAGTGATAGTCAAAGTGGGCTCCGTGGCACTCGGCCAGGGGTCTGTGAAAAGATTAACTAATTAAAATTATCATGACTTAAGTGAATATTTTAATTCTTAAATCTAAAATAGTTTCTAGTAATCAGAATCCTCAAGGGACACACATGAGGGGTCCCTGATACATACGGTCTTATTGAGGGTCCTTGGCTGACAAAAGACTGAGATCCTCCGCTGTACGTACCTGGTTCTGCATGTTCTCCTTTTGTCTCTGTGCCTCTCGGCTCCGTCTGCAGCTCCACTCCTTCAGAGCCTCCTGGGCCTCTGGCGTCAGGCAGCCTGAGCGCGGCTGCTCCCTGTCCAGGCTCTGGATCAGACACAGGCTGGCATACACGCTGGTCAAGTAGTAGCCACCTGGAACCAAAACAAAAAAAGCTTGTGACTATAAATAGCAGCGAAATAGTGAGTAAAATTTGGAGCAGGACAAAGTGATTAATGAGCAGGCACCAGTCACGACTACTACTAGTGCTACAAGTAACTATAACTAATATATGGTATACTAAGAAACCTAAAGTTATTAAAACTAAGATACGTAATGACCAAAATCTATTAAGTCACATGTAATAAACAAATAGAGCTGAATGAAATAGTTAATTGGATTGCTGATGGACAAAAACCTTCGTTCACATCATAATGTAACTCAATGCAACCTCAGTCAGCTGTCAGTTGCGGCCACCAGCTGCTAACCGCTAACATTAACTAGCTCTCCTTCTGCCGATGTCAACACTATCAAGGAAACAACAGGGAGTTTACTGCATCTTTTCATCCTGACGGCACTGAAGATCTCATTTCATCCAAAACATGTTTTTTATTGTCACTGGGACATAAATTTGTGTTTCCTAGGAGAGCGAAGACATGACCCGCCCTACTTTAAGGTCCTCCTTGTACACAAAGCCCTACATGGGCTGCGACTGAGCCATATTGCTAACTCCCTTGTTAACTATTTGCCTCCAAGAACACTGTGATCACCTGCTGCTGGTTCACTGGAGGTTCCCAGCAACAGTCAGAAGAAGATCAGGGATTCAGCCTTTGTTAATTACGCCCCAAAGCTATGGAACACACTACCTATAGATATCAGGAACGCTGCTCGCTAAATATTTTTAAAAGAAAAGCTAAAAACGAATCTATTCACGTTAGACTTTAACTAGCTCTGACTTTCCTGATACAGGTCTGAAACTCTTTCTTTATGCTTTTATTTTCGATTTAAGCTTCACGCTGCTGCAACTCTTTTAAAATCTTACTTGATTTTATGATTTATAGTTTTACAGTTCTATGAATCAGTTCTGTTTTTCGTTCCTGCTGTCTATTGTCATTATTGTAAAACACTTTGTGCTGCATAAATAAAGTTTATTATTGTTGTTATTATCAATATTACTCTCCTTGTGAATGGCTAGAACATGTTGCCTTCATTGGTTGCATTGGTTATGTTTAAGCAAGAGGAGTGAGACTGGTTAGGGTTGGGGTAAGGATGTCAGGGTAAGCCAGTTAGAGGCAGAGCAAGGCAGAATAAGGCGGGTCATTCTCTTGCTGTCCTAGGAAATGCAAATTCACCCCTGGGGACAACAGGATGCTGTTAGTCGTGAGCCCTGCTTTTTAGCCTGCACAAGATTAATGCGATACAACAGACACTCACTGGCCTCTGCCATCCGCTAATGTCATCTTATTTGCCGATAGGCCACTGTCATTCAACAAGGCAAATATCGGCCGATACCAATATTTGGCCAATATATCTGTGCGTCACAAATTTAGATAATAAATGAAGACAATTTTATGAGGGAAAAATGACCCAAATGTGAATATTTGCTGGATTTCTTCTATGATGGTATATTTTATAAAAATTAATTTATGTGGGGCGGTTGCTTCGATAAAACGAGCAATTAAAATACATGTCAACTTGATTTTTGTGAAATTTGTTTGTAACTTTTTCTGACTCTTATCAAATGACTGATCCATGACTTGAGAAAACAATCATCAGATTTACTGATAATGAAAGTAATCTTGAGCTGCAGCCAAGTTACTGGCAGTACAGTAACTTTTTGAGTAAAAAACAAGTGGATAAATATCTGTAATGACATGCTTTTTGATCAAACAGCTTGCAAAGTCCTACACACTGGGTTTAAGTTTCAGACCAAGTCAAAATGCATTTTTTGCTTAATTTAACATTTTCTTTCAGATTATCAGGCTGAGATCAAAGTCTTCACACTCAAGGTCTGACTCAAGTTCAAGTCATGTAACTCAAGTCAGCTCAAGGAGGGGCCACATATTTATCAAAGTCTGCTGTTTGCTTGGCACAAATACAAGTTAAATCATTGCTGCACCTGAACAGCAGACACTACAAGGCTACAGGTGGCATTTAGAGTTCAGGTCGTACCCTCTCCTCCGAGCCAGGAGGGCTCCAGCAGCTCCATCATGTACTCCACCTCTATCAGGATGTGAGGCCTGTTACACTCCACGATCACGTAAGACAACGACGGCAGGAAGTCATCCCAGCTCACTTCCTGTCCTGGAAAGAAAACAACAGGAGGACAGCATGAGGGTGAGCTAGCATCTTTCACAATTTGAATTTATGTTTTTAGATTTTATAGCAATATAGGGAGAAAAAAACCCTTGTGTAGTCACCCACCTAATTAGACTTTATAATTATCATCTTAGTAAAAATATAAAATCAGTTCTGTACCAGTTCAAATATTTGACTGCACTGACATGACGACGCATTCATTCCCAGCAGGTCATGCTGAGAAGCAGACAGGTCGTGCTACAGCTCACACTGATACAACAGTGTGAAGTGTGCAGCTTTTCAAAGTGACAAGACACCTACACGCCTTTGCAAAGACTGTTGACCTTCACTCCTTTAACAAGGAGGCTTTCAAGCAGCACATACAGTGCGTTTAAAAAACATCACAGCAAATGGAATATTTCAGCTGATCATCTCACAACTTAAAATCAGAGCAATTTTAAAGGAACATTTCACCCTCCAAAACGACCACTTCTTTATCGATTACATACCTCGTGTTACTGTTTTTCATGCATGCCTCCATGGTGTACAAAGAATAGGGAGAAAATTCTTGATGAATTGATGACTTATTTTAGAGTGAACATTAACTTATTACAAAATGCACAATACGGTGAATGTGAAGAGTTTTCTGACGTGAATATTTAGGTGGTGGAGAAGCTGTGGTTCATTTAGGAATATTCCCCCTGATGGAGTCTAGACACTGGTGGTAAAAGTGAAGCGAAAGATGGCTGAAGGATGGGGATGATGGGATGAGAAGCAGGACTGGGCAGTGATGAGCTGAAGACTGGAGGTGGATGGGATGGAAGAGGGTTGCATATGTTTGACCTACACGGACAACTGACAGCAGCAGAGAGGAGAACATTTTTTATCATGGGAAAATCTGTTTGGGGTTAACATAGAGTGATGCCCATCGTCAGCTCAAGTTGCACTTACAGTTTACATCCATGTCTGTGAAAATGTGGATGCTTCACACACATCTTCCCCACAGCAGCACAGAAGATCCATATAAGCTGCATAGATATAAGGTGGATAATGCTAGTAATGCTAGGTAGCTTCTATTTTACCTGGGGGATTGCAGTTGCCTGTGACTGCTATTTTCCCAAAGCTCTAACTGAAAGACAGAGAGTCACTCATGGAGCAACATATCCAACCACAAGCTTCATCACGTCTTTGTAGCTGCAGCTGTTCACGATTAAAATCCAGTTTTGGTAGTTTATCCAGTACAGGGCTACAGCTGACCTCTGTGGCCAAGGAGGGCTCACCTTTGGTGTGGTGTATTTCCTGGAGCTTCATGTCGTAGTAACCGAGGTGTTTCTGACCGAAGGTTTGAGGACGTGTTTTTTTGCAGGGAAAAAGTTTTAATCCGACTACCTGCAGCAGCAACAGTGTTTTTGTCATCTTTCCTCCTGACAAAACCAAAGTAATGAGAAAATTTCCAGCCGCTAAGGTAAGTGTTTCCAACTAGCGTGCTGCTTTGTGATGAGTGTCCAAGTCCGCTGATGTGATTGATCAAGGCAGCAGGGATGTGATAACAAAAGTAACGTTCTAACGAGTTGTTTGGTGTTAGAGTAACTGAAATTTTATTAGTAATTAGTTACACTAGACTGGTGTAACTACTGGAAAAAGTAATATTATTACTGTACCGTGTTACTGCAAAACACTTAAGTAATGGCCAGAAAAGTGTTTTACGTATAATAATATGTCACAGTGAAGTTGACCTTTGACCTTTTAGATATAAATTATCATCACTGTTGCCTTAGTTAGCATAAGTGTTCGGAAGTGAGTAAGTGAGTTCCAAAACATGTTTTGTGAGGTCACAGTGACATTGACCTTTGATCACCAAACTCTAATCAGTTCATTCTTGTGGAGTTCAAGTGGATGCTTGCGCCAAATTTGAGGAATCTCCCTCCAGGTCTTCTTGAGATATTGCTTTCATGAGAATAAGACAGTTGCAAAGTCACAGTGACCTTAACCTTTGACCACCAAAATCTTGGACATTTGTGGTAAATTTGAAGAAACCCCTTTAAGGCTTTCTAGAAATATCATAGTCACAAGAATGGGGTGGACGTTGTGACACCTCTGGCCACAGCTATCGCCGGCTTGAAGGCATAGAAACACTAATTTTACCTCGCTGAAATGGGAGCTGCTGGTCTGCCATTCCCACGATCAGTTTGTTTGTGTTATTGTGTGACTTTGGGGAATCTGAACTAACCTTTAAAACACTGAACACAGGAGGCAAAATTACTATTTTTGTCAATGGAGTCTGAGTTTGAAGAGAGTGTAAGTTTCACTTTTAACTCAGTTCCCTTTTGGAAAAGATTGTCTGTTTGAAAAGTACTGAACATTCAAGACTTGGATTATACTGCACGAGTTGTGTGAGAGTTTGGAAACAGATGTTTCGATATAGTTTTGCCTGTCTTTACCCTGGACCCCTATGACTTCAATTCATCAAGAATTTTTGGATTCTTCGTTCACTGTGGAGGCATGCGAGACAAACAAAGCTTGCTTTATGAATTCAGCGTGAAGACACTGAGTGAATAACTGATGTACAAATGGTCATTTGAGGGGTGAAGTCACTAAGTCACTAATAAAGCTGTTTTGTGGAGGCTCTAAAATCAAATAAACAATGTGTAATGCCTCACCATGTAAGGACCCCATGGCCTTGTGGACACACTTGCACACTTGCAGCAGCAGCAGCACTTTGTCGATGGGTGAGTGTGTCCTCTGCATCAGGATCAGCTTCTGCTTCACCCTCTCCACCTCGCGGCTGTCAGGCACTCCCGTCCGCACGCCGAGCCGCTCCATGGCGGCGTCCCCCTTCAGACGGTTCATGTTCTGGGTGAGGCGCTGGCTGCTGCCGTCCTGATTGTGCGACGCCACCAGAGCTTTGTCAAGGTGGGACCTCAGAGGCCTGAGCACACAGGAGAACATGGCCCGCTCCAGCGCCAGGTCTGAGGACAGAGGGAGGGGTTCACTGTTAGGCTGAATCATTTTTGTACTTTGAGGCTATTTTTCTGTGGACAGAATTGCTTGTTTATTCATTCAGTCATTTGCAGGTAGAGAGAGGCGTTTACATATCTAGAGGCTCTGGCAAGAGGCCCAGAAAGGTATGATGCTGTTACAGCTGAATTATAAGGGTAAATAAAGAGTCAACAATGAAAATGGAGTCGCTCCTCCACTTGAAGAAAATGTCCGTGCAGGGGACTTACGACTTTTGATTTTCTTACTGACTGCATACATGATTAAATTGTTTTTACCATTGACGACTACCACCTCTGACACGAATCCTATTATCCAAACAGGAAGAACAGAATTCAAACAAGCACTTTTACTCTGTGGTAAACTTCATACCAGTGTTCCTAACATAAAAATTCCAAGCAATAAACCCTGTTAATATTTCGTATGATCCTGCCACAGCTCATATCTTGTCATTATGACTTAAACAACATGGGGTTTGTCAATCCCAGGAGCTAGATACTCTGAACAGGCAGCTAAAATGTGAACTGGTTGTCTAAGTTTCTCAAGACAACAATAAGAAATACAAATAAACTCAAACCGCACAATGAAACCGTAAAAAGTTATGGCCTCAAAAAGTTGAATAAAGCACTTTCTGACACAGACCTGACATGTAACCGTTCAAACTTTCCCAAAAGGTAGAATTTATTGCCGTGCTGCTGTATTGGATTGCATCAGACTGCACAGGCGTTCATGTTTTTGTCCTCCTTGTGTAAAGTCAAGAAAGCTGTAGTGCAAGTATGGAAATCCTACAGGACTCTTCACCATAGACAGGCCCACGGGCTCACATATTTACCCACATGCTGGGAGCCCCGGGGCAAAAATGAGCTGTTAGGCCCTGATTAACTCCCTGTCTCTAGCCCTCCCTGTGCTGTGTGACTCAG
The DNA here is from genome assembly GCA_026686955.1 of Epinephelus cyanopodus. Lineage (NCBI taxonomy): Eukaryota > Metazoa > Chordata > Actinopteri > Perciformes > Serranidae > Epinephelus > Epinephelus cyanopodus. The sequence continues at coordinate 13,389,803 of CM048934.1, forward strand.
TCCTCAGTAAACTGTGAAGGATCATTGACATTAGAACAGTCCTTAGGCAGGATTTGATGACGTAGCATCCTCGAAAATCAGCCATTTAAGCCATTTTAAGGCCATGGGTGTTTCTCACCCATGGCCTTAAGATAAGGTAATAAGGTAAAACCCTCCCAGAGGAAATTTTGCTGCTAACAATGGTCTTTTCTTTGTCTCATTAGAAATAAATCAGCTTCCTGTTTTGAGATGAGTCATTTCTGATCTGCATCTCCTACCTCTTTAGAGGTACTAGCCTCCATGAATAGATACTTGTATACACAATCAGTAGGCGATGGGACAAGATTTTGGTATCTGAAGTGTTCTGGTTTCTGTTTGTAGGCTGATAATGATATTCTTGATGACAAATTATTAAAAAAAAAAAAAAAAAAAAAAAAGTATTATTCATTTACAAAAAAAAAATGCAACAAAATAAGTGATATTTCACATGTCACCCCAACAGTTCGCCTTCAAACATTCAGTAAAACTTAAAAAACTTTAGTTTGTGAACAACAACAGTAACTCAGAGTAGTGTTGTCACGATACCAAAATCTTTGTTTTGGTACCCATACCAATATGAATTTCGATACTTTTTGATACTTTTCGGTACTTTTCCTAAGGAAAAGTCCTTTTGGCTACAAACCTTTAGAACAATAAATAGTAGGGGTGTAACGGTACCAAAAAATCGTGGTTCGAAAGTATCTCGGTACGGACGTCACGGTTTGGTTGCTCAAATGTTTCACCAAGTTGGTGTTGTCTCATGTTGTCTCCCTTTGCGAGGCAGACTTTCTCTTGTCTTTTTTCACGTGCGCCAGCTGCGAATGTTGATACAGGTGTTGTCATACACACCACTTGTGCAATCTGTGCTCCAATAGGAACAAGAAAGGCGTTTGTGTGCATAAATGGGTAAAATAAATTAACTAAATTAATGAATTGAATCAATTTCAAAGTACCGCTATTTTCCAAATGCAGTATAGTACCGTTTGGAATACTCTAGTATCGCGGTACTAGTTTAGTACCAGTATACCGTGCAACACTAACTCAGAGTGAGATTCAGATTCTGTATTCTCTGAGCGGCAAGTCACTAAAAGACTCTGAGAAGTCCGGGGCTGTTCAACATTCAGGACGCCACAGTTTATCCCACACTACTGAAGCTGCTCCTCTTTTTGGAACCACTGCGGAGTCTGTAATAATTTAGCTTTCAGCCATGCTTGTTGCTGCCGTGGGTAGCAGTATGACATCATATGTCAACAAGTCAAAATATAGCGAGTATCATGATGATGATGATGAATTTTTCATATGATGTTAAAAATTATACCGGTGTTATCATGAACGAGATGATGTGGCACACCCCGACCGAGCAGTATTGATCAACAATGTTTTTAATATATCTGTATTCATACGCAGAAACTTGCTTATAGAGATTAGCTGAAACGACCGGCGCGTGGAATAGAAGTCTTGGCTCGGATATCAGCTAAGTACATTGCATCAGCCTGAAATACTGGCCCCCGTCCCCAGAGGCTTATCGTTGTCAGAAGGTAGCCGATGGATCCAAGATTGTAGAGGTGCTTAAACTTTTAACTTATTGTTAACTTATACTTTATATGCTAAGCTAGGCTACCCTCATCCTGGCTCTTAACACACAGATATCTGAGTATTTCCCAAAATGTTAACCTACTCCTTTACAACCCCTCATACAGTAATAAATGCACTGTCATCAAGCTAAAACAAGACTATTTCTCTTAGCACCTGAAAAGCTAACGTTGTGCAGATCCAGTTTTATTTTTGGCCTGACAACAGGGAGATGTAACACACAAGCCCATGGACATGTTACACATGCATGCTCTCACACGTGGAAACACACGCACACACACTGAGTGATTCTCCTGCAGTCAGTGGGCAGTCCTGACTAAGTGGGTAACAATTCTCCAGTGCTCACTGTTTTCCACTCATCATCAACATCCTCCTCTCCATCCTCTATGTTTCCCTCCTGTATAATCCCCTAACATCTCCCCCATCTACCTTACTATATCATTCCCCCTTGTGATTAATCATCCACGCCCTCCGTGCTTTGTTTCTCTACCTCACTCTCCTCCCCCCTCCCAGCATCCCTTTCTCTTTTACCAGCTCTGGAGAGTAACAGATTACATGTAATGCGATTACAGCCCTGTTAGTTACTGCCTGGCTCTGATTTTTTCTAGCTATTACTCATAGTCCTGTAACTGATTACACTTTCAAAGTATCCTGCCTATTTCTATCCCTCCCTCCCACCTTCCTCTGAATCGTGCTGCTCTTCAAGTGAGCGTGGGACTGTGATATCTTTTTATGATAAACGAGGGGGAGAAAAAAAAAATGCAAATGCCTCCCACCGACGCAATGCGAGATAAATCAGAATCAGAGCGCAGGAAGGAAGGATGGGAGGAAGGAAGGCAGCGGCCGACCGCTCTCCCCTGAAGCCTCTGCACTGCCAGGCAACCATCCATCATCACACATTTACACACAAGCGCACCTGCGAACACACACACACACACTCGGCCGCATACAAAGGAGTCCAAAAAAAGGAAAAAACCTACGCACAGGACTGTGTCAAAAGATCTGACTAGAATCCTTCCAAAGCAGCACCCTGCGATGTCTTTACAATAACCACAAGAATCACACTTTGAATGCGATGGATGTGAGTGCGGGCGCGTTGGGCAGGGCTTTCCTAATGCTGTTTTCTAAATACCAGAGACAATATGAGCTCTAGTGAATGAGGCTCTACCCCCCCACGCAAACTACTTTGTGTTGACAGTGCCTTTCACTGGAGCCTGGGCAGCCCACCATTTATGAGAAAAGGCTGTCTGTTTCCATAGACCTGCGTCCTCTGGCACTGTGCTCTATTGAATCAGTGTTTTCTAATAGTACCGTTTTTTGTTTTTTCTCTTTCTCCACATTTCTCTCCCTCCTCCAGTCCCCTGCTGCACTCACCGTCTCCACGTTTTGATGTGATAAAACTAATCACGCATATGAAATTCACAAGGTTGAGACGATTGAGCTCAAAACGTAATCCAGCACAGTCAGCGAAAATCAATTTAACATTTCACTCAGTGATTTTGTTTTTTTTTTCTGACATAAAATAAAATGAATTCTGGATTGTATTTTTTTTTCACTTTAATTGGAAACACTTGATAATAAGGTGTACTTTATAAGAGATTAATAAATTGAAACTAATGGCTGCAATAATGTTAAAAGCTTGGTCATGTTTCTCCGTCTACACGTGAAAATGCATCACGTGTGGTTCAGAGATGTTCACATGGCTGTTCTTCGTTTAGTTCCAGTTTAGTTCTGTTGTATCATCTTGAACCTGCCTTGTGACAGGAAGTTGAATCAACCAATCAGGTTGTTTGAGGCACAAGTGTTACCTTCTCTTCTCGACCTACAGGTACTTATTTACTGTTAAGGAGGAATGTATAGACTCAAGTCTGTATTTTTTCACACGCATCTTTATAAATTTAAATACGCCCAGAAACCTTGCCCACTGACTCTGACGCATTTTAATGTTCTATTTGTTGAGAAACCATGCAATACGCAACAGAAGCAGCATTTGCTCCTTTGCTTCTCTCCACAGGAGGTACCTCCCTGGCTGTCGCCACTCTCTGCCTGCGTCTTGCATTTGGCAACGTGGCAGCCTGAAGAGGCTGAGCAGTCCTCCCTCTCTGTCTCAACGCTGTCTGCGTGCAGGCTTCATCTTCAATTTCATCCATCTCTTCGCTACCTTCATCCACCTGAATATGACTATCTGACCTGTTGGAAGTCCTCTCTCTTGTTGCAGACGTATGAGTCCAGCAGGTTACGCCACATTTTCTTCACTGCGTCTTGGTCAGACACCTCTCTACTTTTGACAGATGCGCAAAAACAGAAAACTGACCTTGTTCAATAAACTTAAATGTCGAACGAAAGCTTTGGAGTCAGTGTGTGAACATGATTGACACAATGTTGCATTCATTGTTCAAAATGCAACAATTTCTGACAAAAAAATAAGCAAACATTCATACAAAAGCAACCCCTCTAAGTCTTCATTTATGACCCACAGGAAGTGATTAGTCTGACTCTCTGTGATATACACTGGCTATAAACCTGGCTATTTTGACCAGCATTCTCTCTCCCTACGTCTATCGTTTTGACGGGTCCAGTGAGCTCCTCCAGAGCTAAATTACAGGCAGGCTTCCACTCTAGTGCACAGATAATGCAATTATGTTTGTCCTTTCTATCAGTTTAAGTTGACTCATACAGGCAACACAATCTGCTACTGTTTTTTGTGGTGTTTTCTTTTGCGGGGCCATTTTTAAGACAGTGCTCTTCTCCCCACATGCAAATGTTCCATCAAAGGAAGACACTATTTTGCAAGGGCACCTGCATCCTGGGCTTAGTGCTGCCTAAGACGACTGTGATTGGTTTAAAGAAATAGAAACAACAAAGAGTGGTTTTTCCTCTGTAACAGAATGATTATGTGTGGCTCCTGACCTTTCTCTAGCACTGTCACAGCGCTGTGGAAATAGGACTGTGGGAGACTAGAATGGAGTGACAATATGGTTACACTCTGGACACTCTGCCTTCTGCCTGTAATTTCTTATTTTCTTCTTATTTTGCTGTGTCTGGGAAGTTGCTGGGCACAGCACGCAGGTTAGGTCAGGACATCATAAAAAGGTAGCAACCAGGTGCCAAACTGTAAGCAGGGGGCATCTAAGAGAAAGCTACAAAAATCGCGGACACAGCGCGGAAAAAACTTGAATTCTTACATAGTGTACCTTTAATTTATACAACAAAGTGGAAATTCAGTGTGCCTGTTCCCTTGCAATATTAGGATTATGCACTCCTGGGAGACCAAACGCCATTTCAAAGTCATTCGTCAGGATTTAAGAGACATGGTTCATGCTGTGAATCAAATATGTGTTTTACTTTGATGTCAGCAGTAATGTGTACAACTTTGTGTTTGTTTACCTTTCTCGTTCTCTGGCACCAGGGTTTCAATGGGAGGCTCCAGCTCTCCGCTATCCAGCAGGCAGCACTTTGCCTGGGACAGAAAGAGACGCAGACCCTGCAGGAGCTGCACGGAGGTCACGCGTGACGAGGAGGACGAAGTAGAGGAAGCCAGGGATTTGAGCACCTCTCGCTGTGCCAGGAGGAAGTCCTGAACCATTCCCCCGAAGGTGGAGCGCCTGTCCCTGGACAGCTCCTCCACCAGCCGCGTCAGCCGCTTGTCCGGAGCGAAGAAACACACAAAGGCCTCGCTCATACGGTGCAGTCCGCCACGGCCTCGAGAGCGCATCAGCGGCGGGCGATCGTAGGCGCGAATTTGAGCTTGACCCATGCTTTCTTGTTCTGAATCCGAGTCATTGTCCTCGTCCATGCTGCTGAAGGAGCTGCTGCTGTCCAGCTCGGCCAGGGACGGAGCCGGGCGGCGCTCCAGGGCGAGAACTGCCACCTCGATGCCTTGCTCCTCTGTTGGGGCGGACTGCTGGGGCTGTGGAGGCTCCTCCGCCTTTGCAGATGTCTTGACCGGGACAGAAGTGATAATTTTACAGCATGATAACTGAGATGAGCACGCTATTCAGTCTTAGAATGAATAGCGTGAAGTACCAGATCAGTTTACGAATAAGGACAGCATGCTTACAGGGACAGTTCACCCCCAAATCAAAAATACACATTTCTCCTCTTACCTGTGGAGCTGTTTATCAATCTAGACTGTTTTGGTGTGTGGTGCTGCTGATATCTCCAACACTCAGCAACTCAAACCAAAATGAACTAAACAGATAAACAGCTCCACAGGTAACAGGAGAAATATGTATTTTTGATTTTGGAGTGAACTGTCCCTTTAATTTGAAACACTCACGATTGTTAGTATCATTAAAAAAACATTCATATGACTATAAGATGATTGCCTAAACTTCCTGATATTTAAAGTCCCTCATGTAAATGAAGGCGAGGTCTGAAAGACAAATAAAGGTGCTTTACTTGTGGCACATAGACGGACATCATGTCCTCCTCATCTGCAGAGCCCGGTGACACAGCAGGGGTTCTCCTCAGGACCCCTGCCCCGGGGTGAACTCTTCTCTGTGGGTTGGCGCCAGTCTTCTGCAGCCTCTCTGACCCGCCGGGCAGCTCCAGTGACGTGGGAGGCGAGTAGGAGCCGACCCCCTCCAGGGACAGATTCATGGAGGACTCTGAGAGTCGGAGCCGCATGCTGCGCTTGAAGCGGTGCCGTTTATTAGAGGCACTGTGGTTAATGAGTTGTGGCTGCTGCGGAGAAGAAACAGTGGAATCAGTCCTTCATCTAACAACTCTATTTTTCAAATGGTAAAGTGAAGTGCAAGGTGAACAGTTATATTAGCAATCAAACGGGGTGATGGACTTAACTTAAAAAAAGTGAAGTTTTCAGGACCTTAACAAACCTGAACTGACTTACCTACAAAGATTTGTACTATGTGAAGTTTAAATTAAGGTGAAATGACTCACCAACAGTGGAGTCCTCCAACCATTGCTACTAACCTTGCTAACCTCCAGCTGTAGGAAGAGCGGGTTAATGAAGCAGAGTTTGCCTGGCCTACTGCGGGTCAGCAGGGTACATCGATCCTGGGCCGCTGACGTCTGACCCTGGCTGGTAGATGCAGCCAGGTCCACAGGTCCGTTTTGTATCTCTGAAGCAGTCGGCGCGCTCCAGAAGTCTAGTCCAGAAATAAGAGGAGAGTTTGGATACCAACATTTTTCAGTTAGACATTCAATAACTGCAGAAATATCAACCAGCCTCATTTGTTTGCAGGAATTGTGCATATTTCATGTGTTAAAATGCCACACACAGAGACTTTATTTTTCAGTTTCTTGCTTAAAAAATAGAGGAGATGGTATTTTGTCATTTTACAAAAAACAGTAATCAAACAAAAGCAATAAAACACGTACAGTACAGTGTAAGTTTATCTGCTGCGAGCTGACTAGAGAAGACAGATTTTGCAGAGCCCTGGTGAGAAAGAGTCCTTTATCTCTGAGCTGCAGTCAGTGACACATACTGTGTCATTTTTAGCCATCTTGAAGTCACACCTCGCTCTCTGCTGCTGCGCTGCATCAGTACATGTTACCACTTTAAAATAGATGCAAGCTGGCAGTCACTACTTTAGTCCCTTAGTCCTTTACTTTCACACATTTGCAATACGTTGCTGAGGAGAAGCCACTGCAGAGGGACTGCTCTGAATCCTCACAGTGTCCAGTGCTGCAAGGCGCAAGGCTAACTGCAGTTTGACAGTTTCTACACAATGAGTGTATATAACTTTAATAGTTGCTGATATGCTCTTTTTGGTAAGTGGTAAGTTCAGTGCAGCACGTGTCAAAAGCAACATACTTTGCAGACTAAAGTTCACACTACACAACTTGCTGCGTTGTTATCGGACGTCCTAAAGTTGCTGTGGTTTTCACACTACGTGACCCACCAGCAACAGGGGTCACACAGGAATCCCAGATGAATATGTCACGTGATGCACGGGTCAAGCCACAACCCAGGATCAGGGGATGCTTACTAGAAAATATCAAAGTCAGAAAGTGACAAAGCAGCATTCCAGTTGAGTTATGAAACTACAGTAATAAAAAAAGGGTTGAGAGCGCAGAGCCAGTGTTGATTTGCTTCTGATCTAGGGCTTTTGTCGGAAAGCTCCAAAATACAGTTGGCAAGTGGAAAATCGGGGCTAAAGTTGGGTAGTGTGAAGCAGGTATAGGTGACCTAGGGACATGGTTAAATGGCTGCTACAGTGGGCAAAGGGAAATGAGTAAACAGGTCTTTGCGTCTACAACAGAGACAACTTGCTTTACCTGGGGGCCACTTTTGCAGAATGAGAAGAGGCCAGGGGCCAGTTAAGAAACAAACATAAAAAAATATTTACGGACCTCTGTTGGGGGATCCTCCCCTGCACTGTTTTTTCATAACCAAGCTCTATTTTAGTGCCTTTGTATGCACTCTGGCATCCTGTAATTTAAGGGCAAGTGACAAAGTACTTAGTAAGTTTAGCTCGATGAGACGTCTTCAATCACTGTACCTTGTCCCATGTGTGAGATGGCCTCCAGCTGCCTGTGTGTTGTGGCTACAGCGATGGCCTCTGGCAGCTGCAGCGGGAAAGGCAACACATCCCTGCAGAAGACATTAAATGAAACCCTGAGCATGTGTGAGGCCATGAGTCTTCCAGAGGGTCTTGGCTGAATGGCATCAGGTACACTGCATGGCCAAAGTAAGTGGACACCAGTATGGGATTGTTTCACATCTCCACCCTCCTGGGAAGGTTTTGGCACCTGGCTGCAGGGGTTGGCTCCCATTCAGTGAGACTGACCACTGATAGAGGGCAATAATGCAGTGGCCGAGACATTTTCATTTTCTTCTTGCATTTGTCTTATGACATGTTGCACATGTTGTGTTTTGGCTTGCTGCATATGTGTTGTGGCTTTTTGCATTAGTGTTATCCATAAATGCACTTGTGTTTTTGTTTTATTTGTAAAGCTTTTTGGATAGGCAATTCTCAGCCACCATACAGTCAGGTCTGGCTCCCAGTTGGTGTTCCAGTTCATCTCAAAACTGTCTGATGGGGCTCCAGCGGGCCAATTCTTCCAGACCAAGCTGGGAAAACAATTTCTTTATGAACCTCACTTCATGCACGGGGGCACTGTCATGTTGCAGGAGGAAAAGGCCTCGTCTAAACTGTTGCCACAAAGCTGAAAGCACACTATCGTCTTATATATTATTGTGCACCGGAACATTAAGATTTCCTTTCAATGAATCTATGGGTGAAACCATGAGAAAAAAACTGTCCACATACTTTTGGCCACACTGTCTTTCAGTGAAAATAAAACATCACCTGCTGATACAGTAGAAGGCCACCAGTCGACACAGGTCAGGAAAGGTGAGTGCTGAGCTCTCCAAGGCGAAGGCTGGTTAAAGAAGAAAACAGAGTTTGACTGGCAGCTGTGGGACGCTTGTTCAAATCTAACAGAAAACATGGCAGCTGCGAATATTCTGGAGAACCCATCCACTCTGTCCCACACCACTTCACACAGTAAGTGTGTGAACTGCACTGCAGCACAAACAGTGAGCAGAGAAATGTAGAGTTATGTGTACCGCAGGTGGACGACACACGCTTGTTTTTTTTACTCACTGGAGTCCTCCTCACAGATGAAGCACTCCTTGACAGAGGAGGCACTTTTGTCCGCTGTCACTCTCAAACACAGCACCTTCCTCTGGCTGGAGCTGCATTTACGCACCAGAAAGGTCTGTAAGCAACAACAACCAACACACACACACACACACACACACACACACATACAGCAGAGGAATGTTAAAAAAATATGTTATGTTCACAGGTTTTTCTGGAGGAGGCACAGATGGTGCAAAAGGCAATGTAAAGCACAAAATAACAGCAGGATAAAACATTGGACATTATTTTTAGTATTCAGTAACCACATCCCATAAATACTGTGTATGTCGTCAAAACCTCAGATGAGCTGTAGCTGTTGAACACAAATGTGAACAAATTGCTGTCTTTGTCAAAATGACTGAGGTTTTAAAGCAAATATTCATATTTTCCAAAATGCTCCGTTATTCTTTTTTAAGAATAAGAATAAAATTAAGAATAATTTTTGTCTTCAGTTAAGATGGACAAAAATGTACTTTCACCTTTGCAGAAATTAAAGCTAATTTAAATGTTGCATAAGTCTTAAATCTTAAAAGAGCAGTATGGAGGATTTAGTGGCATCTAGCTGTGCCAAGCGTGAACCTTTAAATCTATCAGTGAGTCCAAAAATGTATTCTTTTAACTGATACGATCATAAGATTGAAAGACTCGACTTGTCTGTACCCCGACAGGCTCTCTGAGCAGAATATAGAGGGCGGAGTCTTGGTTGAGTGACAGCTGCAGCCACACGGGATGTGTGATCAGCAGACGATCCAGGACGCTGAAGACCCGCTGAGAGCCTCGCTGGGTGCTGCCCACCTCCTGCATCTGAAACACAGGTAAGGAGTTATTATTCAACAGCCATTACATGAGCCTTTCCTCTTTTTCTGTGTCTGTTTAAACATCCATTTCCAGAAAAATAAATTTAGAGGATAAGCTTGAGCAGATTTCTTCTTTGTATCCTTTCGTCCGTGAGTTGACTTTAGGCTGCAATGACTAAAAGACATGATATTTAGTATGTTGTTGGAGTTTGCCCAGACCTTCCTTAAGAGTTGTGCCCTGACCGTGACCCCTTAGGTGAAAGTGAAACCTACGCAAAACAGAGTAAAAAGCTGTGTGTGTAAAGGTGAGTTTCAACGTATGTAGCTGCTTGTACACACACACATTCCCTAGGGCTGCAACGATTAGTCGACTAATCGATGACTAATCGACTAATAAAAATAATCGGTGTCTATTTTGGTAGTCAACTAATCTGTTTGAGTAATTTTTTCATAGAAAAGTACTATAAAAGTGCCCCAAAATACTCTTATTGCAGCTTCTTACATTCAAATATTGGCAGCTTTACACACTCTCCCATGACGGTGAACTATGACCCTTTGGCGTGGGAGAGGGTTTGGGAGAGACAGACATTTTTCAACATTTTAACACATTTTTCGATAAAATGATTAGTCGACTCATCAAAGAAATAGTCGACAGATTAGTCAACAATGAAAAATTGTTGTAAGAAGATGAGGCAAAGGGGTGCCCCAGTAGCTTAATTGTTGAGACGCATTCAGCGTAAAAAGCAATATCCCCAGTTTGAATCCCAGCCAGGGGACCTTTGCTGCGTGTTAAACCCCCCACTCTCTCCCCATGTTGCCTTACAGGCTCATGGAATCCAATCAGACTGTGACTGCATTACCACAAATCTGATTCATGTCAGATTCAGACTGCTAAGTGAAAATGTCACATTTCATTTTTGTTTTTATGTAATGGCATATTACCCCTTTTTTATAGAATGTTTTATGCTTTTATTGGACAGCTACAGCTGGAGACCCAACAGGAAATGCATAAGAGAGGGAAAAGCAACAAAGGCTCGTATATAAATGGTTGGCATCTATTTGCCTGGGAATCTGTCAAATCTGCAAGCTCATGTTTTATTTGTTCTGGTTTGCTGCATAGACTGTATAAAGTTAATGGATGTAGCCACTGTGAAGTCATCATTTGGTTTGTGGACTCGCGCTCTAAGCCTCGAGTTTGGCATTTTAGCTATCGCCATCTAAGGTTTTCGGAGCCAGAAGTGACCATATTTGGACAAGAGGGTGGCGTTGGGAAGGAGCGAGTACAGTTGTCATTAATGGGAAAATTTGCAAAAGAGGCAAAAGCTGTTTTTTTGTACTAGGCTGTAAACACGTCTGCTCAGCATTCGGGGGTCTGTGGGGACTGACTCATGTTAAGAGACAATCTCTAGTGGCCTTTAAGGAGCTGCATATTCTTGGCACTTTCATGTTGGCTTTGTTTTTCAGCCCAGGAGATTGTCGGGATTCCCCACCGCTTTGGACAGATTTCCAGCAACTTGAGATCTGACGTGCCATTCACAGCCGATTATCTAATGTGAGGCGTGTTTGAGACAAAGACCACACAGAGGAGCATTGTGAGACATTTTCAAAAGCAGCAAAGATGGTTGCATGTGGAACTCTCTGTTGAAGACATTAAAGTGTCAGTATTGAATGAGCAGGATGGTATAATTTTGGCGAAGGAAGAACAATCACCTGCCCTCAACACATTTCCAATTTAACATTACACCAGGCAGACCTGATCACTGGCTGCTCAGCACTACGTCACAGATTGATAACCCATTAATAACGCCCACCTTAACCCTTGAGCCAACTTTAACCTGCTGACTCAAAGTGGTGTTAACTGACTCAAAAGCATCCAAACTTCAGTTAAAGTTCCTCAGCATATTACAGCAGCTTTTCATCCTTCTGTTCAATCTATGATCAAAGTGTTGTGAGCTTCAGCGTGTCGTACACCTCTCCTCCTTCTGTCTCCACTATAACAGCAGGAAACTCAACATATTTCTGCAGGATCGATGTGTTTGAACTCGGACCTTCTGGATAAAATGCACCTTTACATGTGCTTCAATCATTCAGTTTGAACTGTGTGTGTTTTCCGTATTTTTGGCCCTTTAGTGTTAACATTCAATCACAGATTTACTCTCTCTCTATCTCGCTCAGATTGGCTTGCTGCTGGATGTCACACTGTGTGGGCTGCCGGCGAACGCTTGTAAGCGTACCAGCAGATGGTTGCCATAGCAACCTGGGCCTACACATCCTACCAGGCATTCCCACTCAGTGAAACACCCTTTCTCTGACAAGTTGGAGATGCATGCGCACCAACACACACAGACACACGCACGCACACGCACACACTATCCTAAAAAGGTGACAGGTTTTCCGGAGTGCAGAGGTGTTTTATTTCTAGGAAGCTTTTTTTTTATTTATTATTTCCCAAAAAAAAAATACGACATAAATATTAAAGTGATGCCATTAATAATCAGAATTGTCTTCCTCCCTCACATCACAGCACCAAAGTTCACTCCCTAAGCATTGACTGTGCTGCTCCCAAATCAGATGCAGCAGCCTGCCTCGGCTGTATTAGAGGAAGCATTAAGAATATTGTTTTCATTCAATAACACATTTGAATTTTTCCCATTTTTCATCACCTCCTGCCACTTATTACATAACTCTCCCCTCCTCTTGGGGGAAACCAGTTATCCGCGCGCCAATCTGCACTCAGCAGGACTATTAGCAGCTAACGGTAAATAGCGTTAGAGGGGTTAGGAATCAAGTACAGCAGTCTTCAATCAAAGGAGGGGGGGTCGCTGTTATATAATAACCACCGCTTTGTTCTGACAGCTGTAAAGCATTACAGGAAACTCTCAAAGAACTTTTCAATTCTGACTAAAAATGAGACAAATTGGAAGTTTGCTCGACCCCAAAAGAGCAATTGTTCGATCATAGTTTAGCAATCATGACTACAAAGAGCAGGCATGTTAGACTTTGGATTTCTCCACATGCAGAAAGCTTAAAACCAAAAATATAAGACTTTCAAACACAATTATCTTTCGGAGAAACTGATGGTTACCTCTGTGCGAATATGTGAAAAGCACAAACCAGGGCTAGTAGTAACCTCGCATTTCGTCCAAAGGAAAGGAGCACGTTATCGGCTATCTACATTATTTTGCACCTGTAACAGGTGAGGTTACAAAAATACCTGGTCAGGTCTGACACATCCACTGTGTAGGAGCCAAGCCGTGCTACTATATGAGTTTAGAGGAAGGATAGCAGCTCTGTCCTGCTCTTTATTTAGTTTGAGTAAGTTTACACTCCAGGAACTTCAGCCAAACTTACTTCGTCTTGTGAGAGTGGAGCATACTGTAAAGCATCAATCTGTTTGCTGTGTTGCTTGTCCAAGTCTATTTTCTGAGTAATAGGCAACCAAATCATTCCAGGATTATGTCAGAATAAATTAAATTCTACTTTTTTATTTTTAATACAGTACTTATCATGTTCAGGAATTCGTATCTGTCCTCTTTGGTGGACATGACACTGAGGCCTAAATGTCCTAATCCTAATATTTTGTGAAAAGGGCATCCCGGCCTTCTGGTGATGCAATGTCCACGAAGTTTGAGTTGACCGGTTCATCTGGCATTGTGACATTAAACAGCTGTTTCTAAGTTAAAATATAAAAACTACGGATAAGCGTCGCAGGGGTGAGGGTTGGGGACGTGGGTGGCAGGACTACTGCTGTTGTCCAGCGGTGCATCAGAAGCAATTAAGGGTGATAACATCAATGGGGAATACTATAGACAAGACAGATGCTGCTATTTGAGGCTTTTCTATATCAACATATCTTTTCAATATCGCCTGACCCGGACCCAACCAAAGCCTGAATCGAAGGATATAACAGTTCCTGATTAACTTGGGGTCGTTACGTTTATGATCCAACGCCCGCAAGAGTAGTATAACGCTAGTTTAGCTGGTGCCCATTTCTTCTCCACCTTTCCTCGGCATTTACTGATGTTTACATTTGAACACCTTGACCTGGCTAAGTAGCCGCCAGCTTGCTAAAAGTCGGCAGATGGGAGAGTTGATGTCCTCATCCTGATGAATAGACGTAAGAGCATAAATTTAGCACAGATGTAGCAGAGCTGACGGAGAGGTGACTGGAAGCGTCTGCGTCTATGTGACATTTTGGTAAACTGGAAGTGGGTGGGACCTAACCAGAAGTTGTTGTTTAAACCTGAAATTGATGGGTTGATCATAAGTTGCTATATCAATTAATTATTATTATTATTTATTAGAAAACTATTTACAGAATAATCTCAGAATTGAGCTATGGATCATTTTTGATTCACGGTAGTCAGCTAGAAAGATTAGCTTTTGACCAACTCATGATTTTGCTTTAGTCTTTGCTTACGCTAGCATTAGCTGCAGTTGATAAAATACGCTAGCGACATTTCAGCCGACAAAATCTATGATCGTCTGCTGAAAATGATTAGCCTGCTTTTGTTTATGTCTGCGTGAAATTGTTTGAGAAATTTTCACCATTAATCCTGTAAAATGCATTTGTGTCATATGAAAAGTTTGACCCGCGTAGCAACCGTAGCTAAGGAGGGCAAGGCTTAGCAAACTGTCAAAACCACATAAATAAAGCAAGGTACGGCTGTTTCATCTCTCAAAGACACTTCAGACGATCTGTACTTCAAAACAGACACACTTCACATGAGCACTACGAGTCAACAATCACCATCATCTTCACACGAGGAGTCAAATATTTTTTATCTCAAGGTGTGCTTTACAAAAAAAAAAAAAAAAGCTATGAGTGTGAGTCTGAGTGGGCCTGCAGAGTCACCCTATTGTGTATCTGGAGCCAACCACCACGCAGATACACAGTCCGATGACCCAACCACACGCACACAACCACACAAAGCTACGAGGCAAGTAGAGAGAGGGAGAGGGAAAAAAAAACAGAGAGCAAGACCCTTGTGTTTCGCTAGCCATTTCCAGGTCCGCCTTACATAAAATGCAACGCTGCCCACACACACACAGCGAGACTTATGTAATTCCCTCAGAGAAAGAGAGCCACACAGAGAGGGAGAAACAGAAGAGAGAGATAAAAGATAAAATGATGAAAAGAGAAAAGCCGGGACTGAAAATTAAAGCTTGGTAAGGAAATCACAACTTCAGCGGGCCTGCAGCGCTGAAGTTCAAGCTGGCAGACTGCAAGTGTAATAAGCAGAAGGAGACGTACACTGTATATCTAACAAGGTGTTTTTGCACCTGAAGGCAGCAGCAGCGGTGGCAGCAGCAGCCGGGAACCCAGCGGGATAGACCAGAAAGTCTGATGCTGCTGAACGCACTGAGGACTTAACAAGTAGATGAAAAGACAGTTAGGGCAAGACTTGTCTGAAGGGGGATGAGAGGAGTAGAAGGAGGAAAAGAAGTGCTGAGCCTAGTAGTGAGAATCTGTGGGGAGTTGTAGAGAAAAGTGGAGTTTCGGAAAACCCTAAATCACGTTCCCTCTTGTGGGAAAAAGTACAGGGGGAGTAAGCTCGTACAGGCATACTGGAGTTAGCATTTACAGTGCCAAAAACCAGTGGGCAGCTAATGGGTATTTTGGACAGACAACATCAGATATTGTTGTGCAAATGTTGACTGACTGCTGCAGAAAACCTGACTAGTTTACACCTTTTTAGAGAAGAGATGAGAGATTTGGAAAGAGATGAAACACTGGACAGAAGGACTGACCGCCGTGCTGGCTGAGTGAGTGATGACGGATTGACGGGGTGACTCAAACACTCACAGAATACAATTTTTTTTGGCAGATCCTGAGAAGGCATAACAGGTGCTATAGGTATCAGTGTTGAATTACATTTCCCTGTAGATTTCCAAGGTGTTAGTAGAAAAAATAATAATTTCTGCAGTAAGAATAAGTATGAGTCACGCAGAAAACATCACCAGCCGTCACTCATCAGACCACAGTGTCACGCATCTGTTAATCTGATACAGACACAATTCTTCACATGGCAAATTCTTGATAAGAAGGCAGTCAAGACAAAAAAAGACGGCTCTCAGGGCTGGAGGTGGAGCGGAAGCTGTGCTGACCTAAAAGAAGCTAAAGAGGCGGATGACAAAACACAAATTTTCAGGAGAACAGTGTAGGATGAAAGAGATCACTGACATTGATCAGCTGCTCAGCAGGAAGCTCAGCCTGCTGCAGATGGACAACATCGCGGTGTCCAGATTTGTCCACCTCCAGACCAGCTCCCCATCTGGTTACAGATCCCCTGTGGTTTGAACCTTATCTGAAGAATCTAAACACTTTGTGCCACCTCCAGATGTTCCCCGATGACAGCTTTGTCGTGTGAAGCAGGAGTCTGGTGAGACGAGAACCACCTACGGCTCAGCGTCTGCAAGGTGAGGGAACTTGCAGCGGCGCACAAAATAAACTGGAACCAATGAGAGTGAGGTGGTGAATGAAGTGAAGCAACTCACACTGTCAACACTGCACATCATCAATGTGGATGCAATGAATAACCAAACGGTATATATATATATATGTATATTCCAGCAGCGCTCCCAATGAATGTTCTAACACTAGAAAATTAAAACATGGTAGCAGATGTTTTAATCATGGCAGATGCTAGAAATAAATGAATGTGTGGGAAACCCTGCAACTCCACATACAAGTCATGGCAATGTGCATAGAGAAGGAAAATCAGTCTTAAATTTAGTCTTCATTTTAACCTTTTCCTTGCACTTATTTTAACTTTTTAAATGCTAGTAAATTGCTTTCACAAACAGATGATAAAGTTGATCTTAATACTACACGAGTTGCTGGAATTTTGAGCCTTTCAGTTAGTGAAAGAGAGGTAAAATTACACACATTTTTTACTGCTGCAGCACATTTTTCAAAGCACTACAAGTCTTTAGATGGATTTCCCACTTTCCAGTTACACATCGATTTCCATTCATTTCAAGGGGTTAAAGATCAGTTTGTGGAAATGTGAAACCTGCCTGAGACAGGTACTGAAAGAAAACATTTAACCTGCCTCTTTTTACAAAAAATACTTTCCACCTTTGCAATGTGATGCAGTGGTGGTTTGGGTTGTTACTGCATTTTACCAAACTCTATCATCCAACCTGCAAATGTTTCTCCTTCTTCTTGTCATGATCATGACTATGGGTTTTTCATCACCCTGCTCTATCTGTTCTGCAATTCATGCATGAGATGTCTTCCTGTGGTGCTCAGAGCACAAAAAAAACATCTGAAAAACTCAACAGCAATGTCTCTTTCCAAGAAATCATGACCTGGTTACCCAAGATAATCCACAGACCTTGTGAGCAGTTTCATGTAGGAACTATTTTCTTTCTACTGAAATACACCCACCAATAGTATCACTAAGCAGAAGAAGAGTGCATCTACTCATGGACAAGAGGCTAGTGCTCGTGACAGAATGAGATGTAAACATTGATGGTATCCCCCTCAGCTGAGCTGTAATGTTAGCTAGCTCAGTGGTGCTAGGTGAGCTAGCAGTAGATGCATGCTTACTTCCGTGCAGTAATATGGTTGGGGGCTGTAGTTTGGTAGAAAGAAAATAGTTCCTACTAGGGGTGTACCTGACTCAGAATTATGTCAGTCAAATCAGATTTGGCTGTTTTCATATAGAGTTTGAGAGGTTCAATGGGGTTCATTGGGGCGTTCAGGGTGACAGTGACAATCACGTAATATATTAAACAAGCTAACTGCGCTGACAGCAGATCCAACATGTGCAACATTTTTTGATGACACTTGATATTAAGTTGCTGTGAGATGTAAATTCACCAGTTCTAAGTAGAGGACAGAAGAGTGCTAACACAGCAGCTAAATCTGGAGACCAAAACGTCACCAGAAGTGCAATGGAAAACTGACTGAACTTGAAGACTGCTCAACTTGAAGGAATCATAGTCGACTAAGGGGTCTCCGACTGCTTGACTTGAAGGGATCAAAGTCGACTAAGGGGTCTCCGACTGCTTGACTTGAAGGGATCAAAGTCGACTAAGGGGTTTCCGACTGCTCAACTTGAAGGGATCAAAGTCGATAGAGGGGTCTCCGACTGCTCGACTTGAAGGAATCATAGTCGACTAAGGGGTCTCCGACTGCTCAACTTGAGGGAATCAGTCGACTGAGGGGTGTCCAACTGTTCGACTTGAAAGGATCACAGTCAATTGAGGGGTCTCCGACTGCTCGACTTGAAGGAATCATAGTCGACTAAGGGGTTTCCGACTGCTCAACTTGAAGGGATCAAAGTCGACTAAGGGGTCTCCGACTGCTTGACTTGAAGGGATCAAAGTCGACTAAGGGGTTTCCGACTGCTCAACTTGAAGGGATCAAAGTCGATAGAGGGGTCTCCGACTGCTCGACTTGAAGGAATCATAGTCGACTAAGGGGTTTTCCGACTGCTCAACTTGAAGGGATCAAAGTCGACTAAGGGGTCTCCGACTGCTTGACTTGAAGGGATCAAAGTCGACTAAGGGGTTTCCGACTGCTCAACTTGAAGGGATCAAAGTCGATAGAGGGGTCTCCGACTGCTCGACTTGAAGGAATCATAGTCGACTAAGGGGTTTCCGACTGCTCAACTTGAAGGGATCAAAGTCGACTAAGGGGTCTCCGACTGCTTGACTTGAAGGGATCAAAGTCGACTAAGGGGTTTCCGACTGCTCAACTTGAAGGGATCAAAGTCGATAGAGGGGTCTCCGACTGCTCGACTTGAAGGAATCATAGTCGACTAAGGGGTCTCCGACTGCTCAACTTGAGGGAATCAGTCGACTGAGGGGTGTCCAACTGTTCGACTTGAAAGGATCAAAGTCAATTGAGGGGTCTCCGACTGCTCGACTTGAAGGAATCATAGTCGACTGAGGGGTCTCTGACTGCTCGACTTGAAAGGATCAAAGTCGATAGAGAGGTGTCCGACTTTTCGACTTGAAGGGATCAAAGTCGATAGAGGGGTCTCTGACTGCTCGACTTGAAAAAATCAGGTGACTGAGGGGTCTCCGATTATGATTCGAATCTCCGACGTTCAGGGGGAAGCCCTAGTGTATTTATTTTCCACACTCTGAGCACCCCAAGCAGAGTGCCATCTAGTTTCATTATATTCGAGAGAAAGCAGACATCTCTACGGCCGATATCTCCAACACCTGGCAACTCACATCAAAAACAATCTGGACTGATAAATAGCACTACAAGTATTTTGGGGTGAACTGTCCCACTGAAGGAAGGATTCCCCCTAAGATTACTCAATCTGTAAAGTTCAACAAATTCCTACAGTTTAGATTTCCGCTTGCCTCTTCTTCCACTCCAGTTAGTGATTTCCTACATTTCCCAGAATTGTTTTGAACAGCCTCCACATGCACATAAACGTGTATTCAGCTAAGTATTTGTGTGTAGGTGGAGGTAGCCTTAATGATAGAGATAGTAAGAGCAAAAGAGCACAGGGGTCCACTTAAGACAAAACTGCCCTTTATACTAAACACAGCAATCTCCTAGCTGCACTGCATTTTGGTCTCTTGAGAATTCAGCCAGAGGAGAAATTAATATCTCTGCCTCTCTAAGATTATTTCTAATCATTAATCCAAAATAATAAGAGTAATCTCTACTGATGTATTCTCAAACTCAATTTTAGCTACAATGCTTCAATCTCCGCGATAAATCATCCGTACTGTTCATTACATTTCAGCAGCTATCCACAGCAACACAAAACATAACTAAATAAGTCCAGAGACAGTTCCAGAGACTCCCGAGACAGCAGCAGAGGGAGGACGAGGAGGAAACCGAATCCTCCACAACATCTCCCGCCCCCTCGACACTGAGCTGATGCAGCCACACACACCATCTCCAGCCTCTGCTTCATCATCCAAGGTGCAACGCAGAGTCTTCACAACATTTTTTTCTCCGCGGATGTAACCTCCAGCCAACAAACATGTAATGATAGTGATACTGAAAACAGACAGCGATGTCGTGCACTTTGCTCGCTGTCACATCCTACATACGGTATTTCCATCTGGAGATTTTGATTAGCAGGCAGCTATCCGGCCACTGTAAATTCACACATTTGTTTTTCTTATACTATTTTGTTCACTTATAGATTTTCTAATATGTTTATTATAATGTGTATTTTGAATTTCATCTTATTTGCAGCACTATTGACCTCAGACAATCAACAGTCTCACGAATTTTCAACAGTTTTTACTTCACTGTCAGGGTGTATTTTCCTTATTTTACTTGTGTGGTTGCAAACTCAACTTAGAAGTAACCTTCTCACACAGGTACATTGAAGGAAATGAGTCATATTCAATTCATATTCAAACTGTCTGTCAAAAAACCATAACTTTTAAAATCTATAAGACACACACAGACACTTCACCTCTAATTATGACAGAAAGGAACAACAGACACTGCCAGTGGGAAGTAAACCCCAAACTTTACTCAAACTTTTGCAGTGTGGTCACTAAAATAAAGTGTCCGTACACACTGTCAACACTTTGTGCAAACTGTCGACAGGCTGAGACCATTTTTTCACCACAGCAAAGAAATTAAAGGTTTGTGAATATTATTAAAAAGAAAATCAGTTTGTGCATTTCCAACCATGACAGCTGCACCCCAACAAGCTTCTCAGTAGCGGGTATGAGGGTGTTGAATAATAATCTTCAGTAAATGTGCCAGTTTTTGTGTTTTACAGTTATTTATCATAAAGAGCCGAAGTCCTTCCACCTCTCCTGGCTGGCCTTGGTTCAACTAGCTTCTGAAACTTAATGGGTTTTCTCAAAGAGGATTTCTTTAGCCCTTTCATGAATGTAATCTGTTCAAGTTGCGACCTTTTGGTATTCTAACACTGATCTCTGTAATGGCTCTATTCAAACACAACAGGACAAGGCTTTAAAAATACATTTAAAAATTAGACTGGACATAAATCTCACTATTGTTTTTGTGTCACATTTTGCCAATGTTGACGTCAGTTGTACTTTTTGCAGAAAAGAACCTAAATCAGTCTCTCAGCTGTTTTTCAATTTAATTCAATCTGAATGTAAAGCCCATAAGATTGATTTTATTAGAACTGTGATAATTCACAAATGTTGTTTTAGGAGATTACCAATATTTTCTGTTCTCCTTCATGATTTTACATATTTTATAAATGACGTTCTATATATATGCACAACTAAACATTAAACCTACATTGAAAATACTTAGAACTGATGTCTGTTTTCTTTTTATAATTGCAGTCTTCTATTAATTGTATTTTTAAGGTATACTTCATCAACAAAATGACCATTTGTATATCAATTATTCACCTTGTGTTATGTTGGAAAGGATTCAAAAATGAAGAAAATTCTAAATAAACTGGAGTAAGATCATGCCGCCTTCAACAACAGCAAAACTTATCAAAACAAGGGCTGACCCGAACGCTTCGAAGCTTCGATCGTTGCTATGGTAATCAACGTCCAAATCAGTATTCGAATGCCCCATTTACATATATATATTATTATTAGTTATTCTCGAATTAGGGCATTTAAACTTAGGGATATATTTGTGACTTTGACTCGCTGTCAGCTAATGTCAGCCACTAGCAGTCCAGCACTACTGAAACCGTGATACTTTAGCCACACGACAGGCTTACAGATGCTTTAGAAAGATGGCAAATAAGTCGAGCATTGGGGATAGCTTTAAAACTTGTGATGATGACCCCCAAGAATTTGAGTGCCAGATATGCCAAACGAAATTGACACCATAGTACTAATCTACAACAAGCTTGGCAAATCACCTGAAAACTTAGCAGTCTTGCATTGTATACTTTCAAGTTATTTTAAGCGCAAATAGGACTCATGCTGTCATCTATCTTTTCCCTGTCCTCCGCCCCTTCTGTTGAAGCTTCAATTAATCACAGATTTTCTCACCGAGGCTTTGATGCCCAAAAACTGGTATTGGGGACAGCCTAGTCAAATATGCATTTACAACTCTCATATAACTCGTGTAATGTATTCTAAGTCTCATTTATCCAGCTGTATGCTCAATACTTCCTAAATATTAAGCATTTTCACAAATGCTTAATATTTAAAACACTTCCGTTCATCGTGCAGGATTGAGAGAAAAAGTAATTTGATACAAAAATGGTCATTTTGTGGGTGAAGTATTTCTTTAAGACTCATTTTTCTGCCGCCCATTTACAATGTTTAACACTATGATTATACTGAAATGGAAATGAAATTTGATTAACAGTCTTTTGGAAGAAAAGAAGCAACATAACAACTCATACCTGGTGGCAAAACTCTTTAAATTAGTTAGCAAGTTAGCCGTAAAATAATTATATCATATGTCAAATGAATGACTGTTTATCTTAGTGATTTAAATGATGAACATCATTAACATGGGAATAAATCTACCAACGAAGACTTTTTCATTGGTCAAACTATATGTTGTAAATTTCACTTCTAGCTATGTGCTGCAGTATAACTGTACCGAACAACAGCAGTTACGTCCTTAAGTTCTGCAAGAAAAATATAAAAGAAGGAAAGGACATGATGTCAGCGACAGGATTTAATTTTGCATTGGCACCAGAGTCTGGTGTCGGTTCTATTGAAGTTAATAGGATAGGCATCACAAATCACACTCTAACATATCATATCTTTGTTGTTTCACCTTTGACTGAAAAAATCCTTCCACTAAATTAAAAAAACAGATCATGGCTCTGTCTCGCAGCTGCATCTCAAGCCCCAGTTGGATCCATGATAGCTAACACTACCTGCTGTTAGTGTGTACGTGTTTAATTATCAATAACTAACCATTAAACGGTTAATGACATCTAACAATATTCAGAAGAGCCAACATTACATAACATTTCCTATTATTGTCAGGAGGTGGTGCAAATTGCCAAATTATTATCAATCTGGACCTTCAGTACTTGTTGCTTTTGTTTATCAATGAACTAAATCAGCATTTGCACTTTATTTAGCTAAACGTCACCCAGCAATATCTGTTGAGTCACCCTACACTAATTTGGACTGTAAGAAATAATCCTGGTGAAGGTGTAAAAGAAACAGACAAGGAGCTGTGGTGTCTGTGAGTGATAGCAAATGTTACCGCCTCTCAAGCTTAACTGTTGTAGTGACTTAAATGTGTGCTAGCTAATTAACGCTAGATGACTAACATTAGCATGAATGTAAATCACTGAGGCAAACTGCAAAGCTTTACAGCGTGTGGTCAAGTCCTAATTTGGCAAATATTTACCTAGCTGAAAGGCCGTATCATTAGGTCCAGCCAGAATAATAATCAGAGCCATTAGGAGCTGATGTGGTTATAAGTGCAGTTTGGTCAGCCCAGTTAGTTTATGTATCTTGATGGAACAAACAGGGGCTTGAGACAGATCTGTGGTCTCTGTAGACCAATTACAATAAAAGCAAACACACGCATTAACATAAACAATGTCAGTTAACATCAAGTAATGTGTGTTTTTTAATCTGGTGGAAAGATTTTTCAGTCAAAGGTGAAACAACAAAGATATAACGGGTTATCGTGTGATTTGCTGTGCTCATCCCATCGACTCCAATAGATTTTCCTCAGAGTTTTGACATCACTGTGGGGATGCTAGGCAACCTGCAGAGAGATGCCACACAGTTCAAATACTTGATCTCTCTTTACAGGTAGACACATACCTGTTTCACCTCATGAAGCAACTTTCTCTGTCATAACAAACAATAGTTGATCCCATATAAATGAGCAGTGGCTCTCTGCTCAGAAACAAACTCAAAACAACAACTGTGTACTTATTATTCATCTCTGTTCATCAGGTTTGACGCCAACCACAAGCGTCAGACTGTAAAATCTCTCATTCTGCACAAGAGTGACCATGACGATGGCTAAGTATAGCCAGCAGCCCATCAGTGCATGCGTAGGATGACTAATGGAACAACATAATTGCGGTGGGCTATAAGTATCCACAGGGGGCAACAGTGGGCACGGGGGCCTGCTGACTGAAGACAGGTGTCCGTTTTGATGCCTGCTGCAAAAGCGCCGTAGTGATGGCACTCAGGGCCGGTGACAAGGGACCGAGCGCTGTGTGTTACCGAGCGTGTGTGACAAAGCCGTACAAAGACATTAGCGTGAGTCAGAAGTAACACTGGTACTGTGGGAGAGAAGGAGGCCTGTTAGCATAACTGTGAATATTCATAATTTTAGAGGCATATCAGCTAACTAGTGTGGTGATTCAGAAGGGGCTTTATCACAAATACTTCTGTCAGACCAGTGGTGTGTGTTTGTGTGTAGAAGACAAAAGAGAGAGCTGTAGCGCATCCATCATGATGTCATAAAATCTTTAAACGGTCTCCTATTTCTCCATGAACGGTCTACAGGGTCTTTCCTTGATTTGTCTCTGCAGGGTGACACTGCACTGAACTGCGACTACTCTGAATCGACCTGTTGCTTTGACTGAACGCTCTGTATACATAAAATCCTTCGCAGAATACCCCTCTTTTGTTTGAGATGCTGAGAAGCAAATAAGGGGTTGCTGTTGCCTCCAGGGGCCCACGCAAAATGAGCAAATCACAAGTGTGAGGCAAAATCATGTGTAAAATAATCAGACTGGTGTTCAAAGAAAGCAATGACCCATGTTCCACTGCTATGTATGTGTCAAACAAAAAAATAACTATTTTAAGTAAATAACTCAATGCATTTCGACTATAGGAATTTGTTTAAATGAAGAATATGAGGTGGCTGTCATTCCTATTTCTCTCCTCACAGTAACGCCCATGTAAACTATAAATAAACAATTTTAAAAACCTATACAATAAATGAATATTAACTTATTTCTGTATTTTTGTCATATATATGCAATGATGATTCTGGGTAATATGTATGTTGGTGTTACCCAATGTCAACTCTGTATTTAATCACGTGATAATAGCAAATTTATGGTCTCATAACTCAAGTATCAAAAGTGAAAGTATTCATCATGCATGATTTTAGAATCATATACACTGGATTATAATTAGTGTTGCATATGTACATCACTTTAATGCTGAAACTGGTAAAGATGGGGCTAAATTTAATCATTTATATACAGCTGGGTAGCTTAACCTACTGTACAATAATATACCATATTTTATTAGTTGACATATACTGGGCATTATTGTATTAATGTTTCGCTGTTTCCTGTTGCTCTGGTTTCAGAACATCTCGCCAAAGACCTCAGTTAAAAGTTAGAAGCAACGCTGAACAGTAATGCTGATTAATGTGCATCATCATTATACATAAATATATGAAATGAAGTAAATGCATGTAGCTAAATAAAAACTACAATATTTGCCACCAAAATGTAGCTCATGGAGTAACTATACTCACGTTAAATAGGATTCACATAACATTACTTCACCAGTGTAGTAACGTTACTTAGTTATATCCCACCACGACTTTTAAAATATTTTGCAATATGCTAAAATCACAAAAACTACTCATCTTGCTATAATCCTCATTTTTATATTAATAATCCGTCAGATGAGGTAATGACGGAAAAGGCTGCTAGCCTACAGACAATTAGCATTAGCTAATTAAGCTTAAGCTCGGTGTTAGCATCGTTTAACAAGCTTTCATCTCGCAGGTTGGTTTTCCAAATTCCAGCCAATAAATTCACTTTTTTGGTTCACTAATACAATTAGCGCTTATTTTAAGCAAAACAAGCTCTACAAACCGCTCTGTACGCTAACTCCTGCCGGACAGGCTAACAGCTAGTTAGCAACAAGCTAGCAAACACATGGCATTTAGCATTTAGAGGCTAATGTAGCAGCTACTTTCTTTCAGGAGTTAGTAGAGACCAAACACTAAAGTAAAACAGAGTAAATGCTAAACTTACATTCGCCAGTTGGCAATAAACACGACTCCAAATGATCGACAATGAGCTCCGTCATTATTAAATGTGTAAATAAGCAACTGTAGTTTGACATATTGACTTAATAAGTGATATGTCACTGCTGTGTACCGCGTGTTGCTGCTGCCCCCAGGTGGCCACAATACATCACTGCAGCTAATAAGATACACACAAGTTTCCACACAAAGGAAACCAACTGTATTTCACACACATATTTAGGTTTATAGGGTATATTATTCTATTTCTGCAGGCATGTTAGTGACATTTTAATTTTAAAGTAGTTTTCATTCTTAATACTAAAATTAAAGACATTAAAATGGGAAAGTCTTAGAGCAGTGGTTTTGAAATGGTGGGGTGTGCCATGTGGTGTTGTTATTGCAAAATTCAACTGGTCCTGCACAAAAAGTTACGAACAGATTTTTTATTGACTGTCTCAGTATGTTGTGCACACCCATTTCCTAATAGAGACGAACTCTGGCTTAGTTTTTCGCTCGCCTTTGGGTACAAAAACTTTGAAAACCAGTGTCTTAAAGGAACAAAAATATGCTTTACTTGTTCATTGGTGCGATAATATGGGGGATTTAGTGGTGTCTAGTTGTAAGGATTGCAGATGGCAACCAGCTGAAATATCTCCCGATGAGAATTCCTTCAGTGTTCATTGTTTAGGTGGTTATTACCAAGAGGTAAATCTTCCTCTCCAAAAGAAATTGACCAGGAGATTAAAACCTTAAGTTTCCTGCCTAAGTATGACACTTAAGGCTTAATTTTTAATTTATTTTAATAAATCTAATCAAATCTGTAGTGTAAAATCAAATGCGTATCCAGTGGGTTCTCCTTGTTGCAGAACACTCTTCTCAGATTGTGTTTTTTTTTCATTTATCACCATAAAATCGGTCATGTTGCAGTTAAGATAGAGTCAGAAGTACTTTAAGTTTGCTTGTTTTTTTAATCTTGCTTTGGTTGCTAAGGTCTTTTGTGCAACAGTCTAGGAATTCCTTAAATATGAAACCAAGACAAGGAGAAAACCATGAATAATTAGGAGAACATTTGAAGGATACCTTAAGGAGAAGACTTAAGGGTGTTTTGTGCAATTGATTTTATTATGATAAGAGATAAGAAAACTTTATTTGCCATTTGTAGACCTGCACACAGTCCAGGAATATAGGAACTATTGTGCTCAGAGTCAGGATCTGCACAGATGATGACCCTCTGACTATTCAGATGAAGAAATGAAAATCCTACACACTGGACCTTTAAATTAAAATTTATGGTCAGTTTTCATTACAAATTGTCCCGCGCCAACAGGTGCAACAAACCTATCAGGAACTGAGGACTGAGGAAGAGGAGAGGTCCCATCAGCCCCTGAAAAGACCAGCTGGGCTGGACTACAGGTTCATGATGGCCAGGTTTGATCAGTGACTGAATAAAGTTTGTTGATTATTTAATTAGGCACTGACTCATGAATATTCATCAGTGAGTTCGGTTCTTCTCACCATCTTTCCAGCTTCTCTGTGAAGGCTGCGCTTGGCTTGCAAACGCCAAATCCGTCCATCTGAACAGGTCATCCAATCTGAGTTTGGAAATCTCATAATAAGCCGGGGAAACTCGCCAGAATAACAATCTAGCTCCAATCCTTCCACTTGTCTTCTGTGAAAACTGAGAAAAAGAGCAACTTTTCTCCAAGATGCTGTCACTTGTTACTGTCACTCCTCAAAAGACCAAACAACTGCAATAATCTCACCATGCTGGCAGACTTTCACACGTATTTGAATAATAACAAGAGTGGATGATGAAGACCGGCCTCGCTTGCTTCGAAACATTCACAGGACTTGAGTTGAAGCCTAAAAATAATTAACTCGTGCAGTTAAAATGTTTTTTAACGTCACATATTCTGCCTTTCCTGATGTGTTTTGACCTCTGGGTGACTGTGTGATTCACAGTGTGACTAATGACGGGTCGGCATGAGGAGCTCTTCATGCAAAATGTTATTTTGGTAGAGGACTGTTAGGTAATGGCAGAAGTTTTCCATAAGTGAGTGTGAATAACATAAAAAACGGAGTGTTTTAAAGTTTGCAGGGGATGTTTAAGTAGATATTTTACATTATCAGGGGCAGCACATGGCATCCAAGATTTCTGTGCTTATTTCACTACATTTCCAGACTTAGCTTAATATCCTTAAAGTTAAGGGTTTATTCTTTTAAAGCAGGCAAGATCACTTAAAAACCAAAGATGCTTTCACCCCCGGAACATGATAATAACACATGACAGGACAATGGATGAACATACCAGAAATATTTTGGGGTGTAAAGGCTTTGCCCCGTATTGTGCATCCGTCTAACCGCCCAACATCTGCACATTATTTCATCTCCCAGGCCTCTCCAGGCTTCCTCCACCCGCGTATGAATCTCCCGAGCGCAGTCTTGACAACGACAATGAGGGATCACTTTCATCCTCCATTTTCAAATTGTGTTAGAGTGACCACAAGAGGACAAAAGCCTGCATTAATACTGTACTGTCTGAAGCGGCCGGGGAGGGAGGGTGCCAAGTTAGACCTCTTCCTTTTCAAGCTCTCCTCCTTTATTGACGCTTTTTGAATGTTTGCAGCTGTCTCAAAGCTTTTCAGAGACGCACATCTGACGGTGACAGTCAAAACAAAGCTCAGGTGTGTTGGGTTTGGCCAATCAGGTGTGTTCTTTTGAGTCAGCTGACACATTTTCGGAGTTATTCTGTCGAGGAGGGACTATCTTACTCTTTAAGATCATTGTGTTGGATGTTATATTGTCAGTGTTGGGGCGTGTATCCATCACACTTTCCTGAAGAAATACAAATATGATCCTGAGAAAAATATTGCTCTGCTTGTTCTCCATGACACGTAAGTGTTTTGAGTGAATTTTGACTACAAACACACACTTGATTTAGTCATACCCAAAGTGTTGATGTTTGGAAAGTGCTAAAAAGCTAAGCAAAAAACACAAACCACCTACAGTGAGCTGGAGGAACATTTGGGGGAGCTAATGAGCGCTGCAACAAAATCAAGGAGTCTGTTTTTTCCTCTACAGTTTAAATGTACACACTAAAACTCATTGGGTTAAAAAATGGACCTGGTTTGAGTCAGTTTTACAGTACAAATAAACTGTTTAAACCTTGTGTTAGTGTAATTTTTGGGCTATTTACCCACTTTAATGGTAAGTGTTAGACACAACAAACTTGTTATTTATATTGTTATATGTTATATTCGCTGACAAATACCGATATGTGAGTTTAAGAAGAGCAGGAGTCAAATTTGAACAGTTTGCAGCCGTAACATATTTTATTTTGGGTAAATAACTTAATAGCAATATGAAAAAATAAACACTAAAACTGCGTCTAAACAGCCTGTTGTCTCACTGGCACAGTCTCTCTCTCTTAGATACCTGCTGCTTATGGTCGCTACACATTTGTTTTTGAGCTCACTTGAGCACCGTGGGGGTGCACGTCCATAAACGTCCCGAACACAGAAAGGAAGAAGAGAATATAAGCAGAGGACGGAGTCTCTGCAGATAAATACACCGCCACACACTTCCAGTGGGTCTCAAGTGATGATTGAGAGGGATCGAAAAATCATACACTGAAGTATCACTTCATCAACAGTGCAGTGCATTTTGATATATATGGAGCTGTCTATGGCTTGGATCAAATCTATACTTGTGATATCATGTCCTATCTGTGTTGTATTAAAGGGACAGTTCACCCAAACTTATTTTTTTTTGTCTTACCTGTAGTGCTGTTTATCAGTCTAGACTGTTTTGGTGTGAGCTGCACTGTGGTGAAGATATCAGCCGTAGAGATGTCTGCCTTCTCTCCAGTATAATGGAGCTACATGGCACAATACGTTTGAAAAACTCAACAGCAACGTCTCTTTGCAGAAATCATGACCTGGTTACTCAAGACAATCCACAGACCTTGTTGTGAGTAGTTTCATGTAGGAACGATTTTCTTTGCACTGATCTACACCCACCACCCATATCACTGTGCAGAAGGGAGCGTGGTGTGTGTAGTTTACACGTGTAAGAGGAGAGGCATTTTGAAATCTTTTGCTCCATAGGATTTAAAGGAGTTAAAATGTTACTTTTGATATATATCCAAAAGTATAAAAGAGATTTAAAAAACAAAACAAAACATAGTCCGTAGGGTTGGGAACCAGAGGGTCACCATTTCAAGTCCCCATCCAGACCAAATACGGGGCGTGGACTGGTAGTTGGAGAGGTGCCAGTTCGCCACCAACTGCAAACAACATTGTTCAGGGTTTTTTTTTATAACCAGGAGCTGAATTATTATTAGAGGTCTCTTCCTCTCCACAACAGTATATAACAGTTTCATGTTACAAATCAGTGTTTCTCCTACACTGTTCAGCATGTCGCAGACAGGCTGCTTGCACAAAACCTGCTATCGTGTGCTCACCTTTTTCCTCTGATAACTTAAGATTCAGACGTTCAGGACGTTTTAACTGGGAGCTGAATTATCTGCAGAGGTCTCCTACTCTCTAAAACAAACACACCCACTGATTGAAACCAGTATAAACACTGACTGAAACAATTTCATGAGGGTTTCCCTGATGCTGGTCGGCATGTTAAAGATGGGCCGCTTGCTGAAGTTTTTACCAGGAGCCGAAAATCAAAATCCCTCCCCTGGATGTACGTGGGTAAAGTGCAGCTACCATCAGAAGTGAAAAACAACTGAAACACTTCACAGTCAGGAGTTCTTCTTGCACGCCCGCCAACATTTTACCCGAGTAGCTGCCAGATTTTTTCAAAATGGTGGACACTTTGCCTCAGGACTGGAACTCATTTTCATCGCTTGTCCCTGTGTGTTGTGCTGCACGCTGCTGCTGCTGCTGCTGCTGATGATGATGATGATGATGACACAATTCCTAAGCAGTGATGGGGGAAGCCTGCCATATACACAAACATGAGTCAGGTTACTGTAACGTGTCTGTCTGCGCACCACTTCCAGCGCAGAGGACAGACTGCTCAGCAAAGGACTGAACTCTGTCCAACAGCTCTGAGCGTCATGCTCGGGCACACTGCGATCACACCCCTCCTACACAACACAGGGCCGAGCTCAGCCCCCTCTACACACACACACACACAAATACATACACACATTTGGTCATGCCACCTTGGAAATTAACATATCATTCCACATTCAACAATCACAGACTTCACGTAGGTAGGGCTACATAATCACAGCAATCAGTCCTGCTCGGGGGCCTCATCTGCATAACCCCCCCAAAAAAAATCAGCAGTCATGTTAAGTCACAAAACGCCACTTACAGTAATGTGCTTCTCAGAATTAACGAGCAAAACAACAGCAAGGAACTGGGAACATCACATCCACTCCTACGCAGGCAGGATGGCACTTCAGTTTTAAAGTTATGTAACAGTCCAATGGTGTGAGATTACACTCACTTTGCCCTCAGAGGGGAGACAAGAGATCAAAATACTCCAAAATGAAAAGTCTGAGTGGCTAATTGAGCATTATTCTGGCTGGGGAAGGTGCATAAATGTCATTAGTTAACATCTAAAGCAGCAGCTGGATGAGAAACCAAACTGAACTTCTGCTGCAGTGTGCAAAGAATCAAACTTTAAGGCTTTTGTCTTCTTTGGACACGGCACGAGTCTGAGGTGTCTCCAAAAGTCATCAGTGAAATGAAAAAGAAAGGCAGACAGTGAGAACAACAGCTCCTCTGACAGCTCCAGCACAAACCTGTGGCTGGCAGTCATTTGAATTTTCTCAACACCTACACTTTGTGTCTTCAATGCCAGCGTGAAACAATCAGAAAACCCCTCATGTCTCCTTCCTGGAGGCTGGAAACTTTAAATTAACTCCCTGCTTTGGCTCCGCTGCGCGATAATGACATCACTGCTGCACCGAGCAACACACAGCTACAGCCCTGATCGCTAATTGATTAATTGGCAGAGCTTGGAAGTCAAGGGGACACATATGCATGAATCACCGTGCAGCATTGTTTACCAAGACGTCCCCTGCCGACCGGAAACTACGTTAAACAACAAACGCCAACGCGCTTTGAACTTGAGAATTGAAAGAGACCTTCAAAGGGAGGAGAAAATATTAATACAGATACAGCGTTGCCTGCAGGCAGCCGTGCATGTGCCAACTCTGCAGGAACTCCCGCTGCATTCTCACTTCACGGAGTCTATTTTTTAAAAAGCATGACAGCAACTCGCACTTCTTCTTCTTTTTTTTTTTTTTTTTTCCTAAAACGCAAATTCCGCTTGCAAAAAGGAAACTTACCTTCTCTGTGAAGGTGGGAACAGGTGCTGCGCGCCGCTGCGTGTGGTCTGCTGCCTAATTAGGCGTCCGAGAGAGTTTAATTTAATGGTTATGTATGGAGACAGTGCTCGAGCCTCTGAGTCCGAGCACCATGCTGTGGGAACACGGGCTTGTCAAGAAAATGCGCACAACACTGGTGACAAGGCGGAGGAGCGCATTTTTAATTCTGTCTGAGCATCTGAAGTGATACACAGTCACAGCAGAGACACTGTGTGTGTGTGTGCCCCCCTCCCCCCGCCTCCCCGACTCTGACACACACACACACACCAAATCATATTGTGAAAAATGGGAGTTTTGTCAGTAAGTTAGAAAAATAACAAAAGGATATTTAAAATCATACAGTGCATGCGTCTGTAATCCCTTCAGGAATATTATACTGAAGCCACAAAGTCTAAAAACTCCATAAAGCAGCAATATTGGCGCCTACAAATTGATTGTTATTCACATTATAAAAACCTCAACTCTTAAAATATCATACAAACATTATAAAGGAATCATAAAGTCTGATCCTCCATTACATAAATACTTCTATACAGCACTCTGAGGTGGGAGCAAGCAGCTGAGGGTCTTAAAATGCTAATTGAATTCATCAAGTGAGGCATATTCATCAGAAATATCACAATCCTCTCACACTGTGACCATGAGAAAGCTGTTAGACGCGTCATGTAACCGGAACTGGACTTTGACGCACGGTGCGCTTTTTTTTTTGGTGAGCTATTTCTGGATTGCTGCATCCATCTTTTTTTTTTTTTCCTTCTTTTTTTTTTACAGGTGAGGATTTGTATTTCCGCCACTGCCCGCTGGAGGGCGCCACAGGCCGCGTTTCGGATTTACACACAGGGCTGACCAGCCACTGTGGTGTGCAAGAGAGAAACATTATGGCTCAGTATAAAGGATGGATGGTTTGGGAGATGGTGTATGTCTTTTTTTATTATGTGTGTGGACCAGTCTGTGATTTTGAATAAACTTTATTTATATTGTCTGATTTGCAAAATACTGAACAGTAGAAAAAGTAATAGAGGCAACACTTAAGCAACAAAACACACATATTACACATTCATATGACACAAATATAAACAACAACACCACCTCTGTCCTCAGGTATTATGTAAAGGATAATGCAGACGAAGAATCCATTATCAGTGTTTAATGGCCGACATGGAGGCGAGAGCGTTGGATTGTTGCCTCCGCGAAGGCCATTAAGAAGTGATGATGGACGAAGGGCATTATCCCGCTTATACCATGCTCACTTATCAAAGAAATAAAAAGTAAAAAGATTACGCAAATCAAAAGTTCCACAAGCCATAACTTTCCACGGTAACACCTTAGGGTTGCCTAGTGCCTGGGGACAATCATTACTACCCTATAAGGTTCTTATGCAATGGAAACGTTACTACTACTACAGTAAAAAGGACGAACCTTAGATACAATTTAGTAGAGTTCTGAGTCTCAGTTTGAGCCAGACAGGTCCTGAAAAGCGAGCACAGTCTCACTCCAAAATCATCGAAATCCGGTGCTTGGGTTGTGACTTGAGGTGTCAGAAACCAATGAAAAAAAGGTGTCTTTTAACGTCAGCATGATGTGTGACCTGTTGCCGTTATAGTTTAACAGCGCCCGGTGGTGTCGTTGGTAAACTCTGCAGGTCAAGTACAAAAGTTAAAGTGGCGAAAGTCCATGTAAGGCTGGTGGAAGGGTTGGTGGATGGGTCCAACAAACATCGACCTTCATCCGAGAGAGCGGCGTTGGTGTCCCGTAAAATTCCAAAGCCAAACAATGTTCTTATTTCCTAAACCCAACCATGTGTGTTTCTTGTTGAAGGAAACAAAAAAGTCAATTTGTGGTGTTGTACCGCTGTAGTGCATTTATTTTGAAAGAGACTGTATGTAAATGTTAAATTTCCTTTGAAAACCAGAGCGTATTTTGAAAGAAGAGGACTTGACACGGTGTTCCAGAACGTCAACAGCCAACGCACCCAGGTTCCCTTGCTCGTTGTATCTGGACGTGGAAAGTCAATGACAAAAACATCAATATGTGACGAGGTCAGAGTGAGAATGTGTTGTAAAAGCTCATCAGGTCAGACTGAGTTCGGGCCGAAAATGAGCGCTGATTGCGGTGGAAAAAAAATGAATAAATAAAAAATATTTAAAAGTGCAGACAGGGAGAGAAGGAGTGGGAGCAGCCAGGATCCGCGCTGGGCTCTGTTCTTCCTCCTGGTTGGAGCAGGAAGCTTCGGGAATGCGAAGGATACAGTGTGGAGAGTTGGTGATCCACTGACCTGGTCCATTTTCTACTTGAGAGGTACATGGCTTGCGCTACCACACAGTCAGTGTATCCCGGGCCTTAGAAGCCAACTAGTGCTTTTTGCAGGCTCGGGCTTGGGCTCAGTACTTCATCTGATGATCTCGGACAGGCTGGGGTCAGTGTTCAACTCACTCGGGTTGGTTCAGTTTGACCTGTTAAGGACTCTATGACTGGTGCATTAATATAGAATCATGAACAGACAGTTTCACCTTTACTACTTTAACGACTAGCTGAATTACAATTCTTTACATCCTTGTTGTACTGAGCTTACACATATTCCTGAGACCCGACAATCTATATTTGACACTGAGGCCTCTATTTTAAATACCACATGCAGTCTGTTTGAGTCCTGATCTACAGACGACACCATAGCACACATCCTCCTCACCACCTCGTCTCACCCAGGAAAGACAGAGCTTTGTGAGATTGCTTTTCATTGACTGCAGTTCAGCGTTTAACACCATAGTTTCCTCCAGGCTGGTCACAAAGCTCAAGGAGCTGAGTGAATGTGGATCCTTGACTTCCTGACAGACAGACCCCAGGTGGTGAGAGTGGGCGCACACACACCTTCTCCGCTCTTATCCGTAATACAGGGGCACCCCAGGGCTGCGTTTTGAGCCCCCTGCTGTACTCTCTGTACACACACGACTGTGTAGCCACTTCTGACTCCAACATCAGCGTTCAGTTTGCCGACGACACAGCTGTGGTGGGTCTGATCACAGATTACAATGAAAAGACCTACCGTTTTCAACAGGTCCTTGGTGGAGAGGATGGATAGCTTCAAATACCTTGGTGTCCACTTCACTGAGAGCCTGACCTGGGTGCTGCACACTGACTCAGTGGTGAGAGGCTGGGATGAGAATTTCTACTCCTGCACCACTGTGAGCGTCCTGACCGGGAACATCACTGCCTGGTACGGAAACAGCACCAAACAGGCCCTGCAAACTGTGGTTCAGTCAGCTGAATACATTAAGGATGTTTACACAGAGACACTGCAAAAATAAGACCAGGAGGGTCATTAAAGATCCCAACCACCCGGATAACTGCCTTCTCGCTCTGCTGAGGTTAGGAAGAAGGTACCAGTTACACCAGGCAGCACTGAGAGGCTCAGGAGGAGCTTTTCAGAAAGGGATAATCACAATAATACGTTTTATGGCAGTGAAGGAGAAAGTGATCAAACTGATAAAGATATGTTGTTTCTGTTTGTCACAAAGATGTGGTTTTCCTATTCACGAGATTCTTTAAAACACACATTTTAATCCATGTTCTCTATGGGAGACAGTGAGACTTGTTTCTTCTTATTCTCAACCATTTTTCATACTTCAGGAAACAGGAAAACCTCAGAGCCAGGCAGTAGAGCAGGATGTTGAATGCTCAGAGGAGGACACATCAGCCGCGGAGGAGCCTGAGGAAAAATTATTGACACCCGGCACCTGCTTTGTATTAGAAAGTGACACCTAAAACTGGATTCTGAAGTTTTAGTTATTTAACACAGATTCAAGGAATAGTGAGATTATTTGTCTGGCACACACACACACACACACACATACACACACACACACTGACATCCCAATTACTTGAATTATGTAAAAAGAATGAAATAAAATAAAATTAAAATTAAACACGACAATAAAATAAAATAAAATAAAATAAAAACAATAAAAAAATATAAATAGAATAGAATCGAATAAAATAAAACAAAATAATATGGAATAAAAGAAGACAAAAAATAAGTAAAAAAATAAAATGAAACAAAACCAAAAATAAATTAAAAACAAGATAAAATGAAATAAAATAAAAAATAAAATAAAAAACCTATCCTCCTCATTTTTTCTCTTCCAGGTCTCGGGAGAATTTGGCCAAACAATTGCAAATAGAAAATAAACTTGTGACCTTTCTTCCCCACAAAAAAAATGATATGGGAAGTTGTAATTCTACAGAATACAATGATATTTTGGACCATGGTGTTCTTCCAGCTTTGCGTCAACCCTTTCCTGTTTCAACATGCCCAAATAAACAAACTGACGACCTTCAAGAAATATTTTCCCCAGTTTCCCTAAACATTACTGGTCGTCCCGGATGCAAACTTCAAAATACCGCTGCTCGACTTCTAGTATAGAATTTATTATTGTCAAACTCTCTCATCTGAAATCTCAGCTTTCCTGTGGTGGATCATCAAACAGCCTCACTCTTATTATGCAGCCCAAGTGTACATTTCTGCAAACCACAGAAAAGTCACATTTGTATATTATAATGTGGCAGAATGGTTGAATGGTTTTGGTATGAAATGATCAACATAGTTTCAGCCATATAGTTAATATGCTTCACCATGAGCTTGGACTTAAACGTGATTATTCCTTTCTGTTCCTCTGCTAATCTCACACCACATAATCTAATTTCTCATCAGATTAAGTCTAAAACATGATAATGTCCCTCCTTATGCACATTCCTCATTATTAGTCCTTCTGATTGCTGTGTGTGTTGGTGCGCTGCCAGCTCCAGATGTTGTTTGCTGTCTGGCAGTGGATCATAATTCTCTGGGCCTCTGCCATGCATCTTATGACCACACTCGTTCCTCCTTAATTTAATCAGGTTTGTTTTTTTGTTCCCAGCCAGTCTTGTTTTTCTCGTCATTTTCATGCCCCTCCGGACTCATGCTTGCAGATGATTGTGTAACTGTGAAATCCTGCCATTTTGAAAATGATGACACTGACACTTAGGAACTGATGACTGGTGTTAGCGGCTGAGTCTACAGCGCTCAAGCTTTCTCCTGCTCTGCCCTTGGTTTAATTAACATTTCTTGGATGCTTCATAATGTTAAAATCATTCAGGGCTGGAGCCAGGATTTTAGAAATGCTGATGTCATGAGTCAAATCCCTCAAACCTCCCAGGGAAGAGTCCTCTCTGTAAGTACCGCGGTACCACAACACATCACTCTCTCTAGAAACTTTCTAGGAAATTACAGCGCCATAAAACGAAGCGTGAAATGCTGATTAAAGACAAAATAGAGCATGAGATGCCGTTAAAGGCTCCAAAAAAAGCTGTTAAGTGGACCTTGTGTTTATGTTATTTACTCACACATAAGTGTAAGTGCTGTTTTAAAGCTCCATCCGTGCTGCCAGGAATAAACGTCTGGAGGAGAAACACTGAGTCCTTTATTTATCTACTCATTTATAGTTTTCTTGTTGACCAAAATGTCAGCACATATGAGTCTAAAAATACGAGAATAAACCAACACACTGACTGTATGATGTAAACATTGTGGGTTGCTAGTGTTTGGGCATGATCTGGACCTGGAAATCCTATGTTTCGCGATCCAAGATCAGCTAATCCATCTCACTTTTGTGATGTTTTTTCAAAGCCTGATCCAGATACAGACTTTTCAAGATTACCAAATCCGAATAACCAGTGCTCTAAGGGCCCTTATACACCAAGCTGATGGCCATTGGTCAATGCATTTTTTGGCTGATTCAGCCTGAGTCGCTGTCGGACCCCGTGCAGCCTGTCTGTGCGTGAAATCACTCAGACTGGCAGCTCAGTGCACAAGAATAGAAAGTGTTGAAATGAACTATCAGCTGCCCCCTGATAGTTGACCAAACGTTAGTCAACCAGAAAGGTCATCGGGCGGCGAGATTCATTGGTCGCTTTGTCGCAGAAAAACACAAGAACAATAAAACAAGCAAACACTAAAATTTATTAGGAGCTGCACCTTGTCAAAATAAATCCAAACTGGACCATGTGGCAGTTTAATTTGAAAGGACAGAAACAGGAAGTGGCCACGCTCAGCACTCAGACAGGAGTCAGGATAATTTCCAGGCTGGTACCTGACTTGCACTTGTAGATATAATATATCCCAATCTTACTAAAAAGTTTTGAAGAACACGTTGTGTTGTTTCTTGTTTTGTCTTTTGTCTTTTGAACCCATTTCCAAGATGTGATCCAATACGATAGCCGAAATCCAATCTCATTACATGAACAACTGGAGCCTAAGTCGGTATGTTTCTTCCTCTGGGGAGCATGACTGTCTTTAACAGATTTCATGGTAATCCATCTAATAGTCGTTGAGATATTTCAGCCAGGACCAAAGTGGTGGATTGATCAGCAGACAGACAGACTGTGCGGTCCCTC
The DNA here is from genome assembly GCA_026686955.1 of Epinephelus cyanopodus. Classification (NCBI taxonomy): domain Eukaryota; kingdom Metazoa; phylum Chordata; class Actinopteri; order Perciformes; family Serranidae; genus Epinephelus; species Epinephelus cyanopodus. Next base: position 13,428,482 of record CM048934.1, read on the forward strand.
GAGCCACGTCGCCACCATCCCTAAATATACAGACGTGACCTCAGTGTCCCCAGAGGTGGCTCCAGCCCTGCTAATATTGACTCTGTCTGTATTTTGGGGCTAAATTACAAAATTGCAGGCTCAAAATTACAGCGTTCAGCTCTGTCTGCGACGAGAGACATTTTGATATCTCAAATAGCAAAACTAATATACTGTAACATTTCCCATTATCCACTGTGCACTTGAAGAAACCATTTTGAAAATATAGATGGCTACATTTCATATGCCTTTCTAATAGCTCATTTCTGACCAAACTGGCATGAAAATCTGTATCACTCCAAGGTCAAGATGTGTGATGTGCTTTTTTAACGTCCCATTTTCTCGAGCTGCGGTCGGCTGAACGCCTTCAGGGGAGGAAAACTCGGCTTCAGATGTTGTGTGGCTCTCAGTGTTTCAGCGCTGGGTGTTTGCCATGTTAGGACAGCTCCCGCATCTCTCCAGCATCTTTCACATGCCAGATCACTGTGGGCCAGTTCCTCAGTCCCACTGAGTGGAAAAACCACTAGTGTGGCAATCTGCAGCCACTCGGAAACCAACAGCGCTGGGCTAATGCTAATTAATTGGAACACACACACACACACACACACACACACACACACACACACACACACACACACACACACACACACGAGTTATCTGTCTTTCCTTCCCTGGCCTCTTGCTCTCTCTCTCTGCACACACGCACACACACACAAACACACACGCACATTCATGCCGCCCACAGCCTTTCAGAGTGTGAACTAAAATGGAAGTGATGTGTTGTGGTCTCAACGCTGTGCAAAGCATCTCTGACTCACAGAGAGAGAAATGAGCAGAGACACGGACACTGCTCATGTAAGATACTGTCAGTGTGTGTGTGTGTGTGTGTGTGTGTGTGTGTGGAGGGTGTCATCGTGTCAGAAACTGTGTGTAGGCTCATATCATATGCTGTGGGGCGGTCATGGAGACAGCCGAGTGTGTTGCTGTTCAGACCTCTCCGCTCAGAGGTGAGATGACGGATGGACGACAGGTATCTGCACACAGTAATAGGTAGCAGTGTGTGTGTGCAGCACAGGAAAGAGTGTTTTCAGGAGATGCTGTGTGAGTGTGTACTCATCCATTTTTAACTTCCACCGTTATCACCGTAAAGCCCCCTCTCCACTTCAAAAAATGTGTTTTGCTAATTGTGACATTAGTCGGATGTTGGAGCTGCGGGATGACGTCTGTGCAGATTCAACACTAGAGGGCTGTTTTTACATCCATCTGCTGGAGTGATGACCTAGCCAGCGCGCTTTTGTGACATCACAACTAAGCTCAGTTGCCAGTTTATTAGGTACACCTGGGGAAAACAGTAGTTTATTGTCTTTATCTGGACACATTTCCCCCACAAATACAACATGCTAACATTATTAGCACAAGCCTATGGCATTTTACATTGTATAAATTAGCCTAGCAGCTAGCAGACTTTTCCTCTGCTCATATGAAGCCAGGATAAATCACACACAAGACTTAAAATGCTATTTTTTGTGGAGGCTTTATTGTCTTCACGAATTATTGTTTCTTACCTGTGAAATTAAAGTAAATAAAAGCTTTGTTTCCACTGAGGGAAATGGTTTCAGCTTACAGAAATTTATGGTAATTGTGGAGGGTGCAGTTTGTTGAATTGTACTTCATTATACTCTTCTCTGAATACAGAGAAGTGTTTCTGTTAGTTAGCCTGCCCTCAGTGATATAAATTGGCTGGACAAAATGATAATAAAAACAACCTTTAGAGGGCTTCCCATGTTGGCTTAAAAGTTTATCCTTTACCTTGGAGACAGCATATTTGAACAATTCCAGGATAACAGAGCGACCTCCATCTACAGAGGAAGACTGTAATGAAAGCTCCAGAAGCTACTAAATGGACCCTGTGCTGACATTTTGTCAACTGCTGTTTCTGAGGTCAAGAATGAATCTTAATTAAGACGCTTGTGTGCATGCAAATGAGTCTTTCTCCCAAACCACTGAGGACATGCAGAATGTGCAATTATGCGTTTTGCGATGATTTCTATGCAAATGTGTCTAATTTATTCTGCAGCAGTATGTTTGCTGCATGACCGACCCACTGATGAGACTCAAGTTGTTCAGCTAAACATTGTTCAAGCCCACAGAACTTTATTTTTGAGGTTTCCAAAGACACCAATTAAGTTGGAGAAATGTGTAAAAAATGAGGCTCAAGACATCGAGGATATTTAAATTTGAGAAAACGGTGCAGTCACAAAAACAGAGTCTTGGACTGTAAAGACGATGTCTCCAAACTTAAACTTACCTAAGGGGAAATATAAAGGGGAAAACTGTTAAGGCAACTATCAGGAGAAATAAGGGAGATAAATTTGACAGTCTTTCAACACTGCCTCTTCATGTCTTTAACATTTTGCAGACACAATGAAGAGAAGTCGCAGCATGAGACTGCACCCAAACACACGTGCCAACACTCTCACATGCACATTTCCCACAATGCCCGCGGGCCGAGCAGCATATGACAACAGGCAGAAGAGCTGACTTGGTCGTCCGTGTCCGCTGCACCCTGTTTATTTCTCTGTCTGTCTGTTTGCCTCCCTTCATCACAGATCAGTCCTCCGCTGCACGGCTCAGTGACGCAGCCGAGCTGACACCTTGTTCACATCTCCTGGACTCAGAAACTGACAGCTGAGTCACACAGTCAGGCCATACGAGCGGACGCAGGCATACAGAGTTTTGTGCTGGACCAGAGAGGGCTGAAAGAGTTACACCAGGCTGTATAATCTGAAGACACTTCTAATCCTCAGTCTAGTCAGAGAGCAGCATGCAACTGCTGCCCAGAGCCAGAAGTGAGAGTGTTTGCCAAGTGGACAGGATACACAAGGAATGTGACCTGCTTAATTGTTAGACTGTGAAAGACTTTGCAATAATTTATTGTCCATTGAGGTAGAAAATTGTTTTTGGTGCAGCGAGACAAGGTCATATGTTTCCGGTCCAGTCCTTCTTAGGTAACTTTTGGTCCTTAGAGGAACAACTTACCCCTGAAAATACATATTTTTCCTCATAACTGTAGTGCTATTTATCAGTCTAGATTGTTGTGGTGTGAGTTGGTGTAAAAATGTCTGTCTTCTCTCCAATATAATGGAACTACATGGCACTCAGCTTGTGCTGCTCACAGTGCCGAAAAATACATGTGAATAACTCAACAGCAGAAATCACGACCTGGTCACTCAAGATAATCCACAGATCTTGTTGAGAGCAGTTTCATGTAGGAACCATTTTCTCTCTACCAAACTACCTGCCAACCATATCACCACGCAGAAGGAAGAGTGCATCTACTGCTAGCTCACCTAGCACCACTGAGTTACCTAACGTGACAGCTCAGCCGAGGAGGACACCATTAATGTTCACATCTCACACTGTCACAAACACGAGCCTCTCGTCCATGAGTAGATGCACTCTTCCTTCTGCACGGTGATTGGCAGGTAGCTTGGTAGAAAGAAAATAGTTCCTACATGAAACTGCTCACAACAAGGTCTGTGGATTATCTTGAGTAACTGGGTCATGATTTCTGGAAAGAGACTTTGCTGTTGAGTTTTTCAAATGTATTATTTTGGCACTTTAAGCACCACAAGCTGAGTGCCATCTAGTTCCATTATATTGGAGAGAAGGCAGACATCTCTACGGCTGACATCTCCACAACCCACAGCAAAACAATCTAGACTGATAAACAGCACGACAAGTAACAGGAATAATATGTGTTTTTGATTCCTGTGTGAACCGTCCCTTTAATATTTGATTATTCTTTTGCTGTGTGATGTAATAAATCAGTTACTTCCAGCCTATTTACTTCTGTATGCAGAATATTCCAACCAGACGTCATTGCATCTGATTCTAAAAGAAAAACGTTAGTATTTGCTAGGTTTTTAAAACAAATAGAAAAGTTGTTTGGAATAAAATTCACACTGAAGGACCAGTCGATAACTGTATAAACATATGAAAATCATTTATTGCTCAGGCAGAGGAACTGACTGAAGCGGAGAAACTGAAAGGAACTAAATAAAAGAAGTTGGACAGTGATCCAAGGCCTGGCTGCATATCAGACTGATTTTACACGACAGTAAACAGTTGTATTTGTGTGTCAATGTACAATATATGTGACACACTTTATATGATTATGCACGTGTCATGTCATATTATGTCATGTGTATATGTACGTGTATGTATGTCTCGCAGGGAAGAGAGGGAAATGATGCAGAAAGCATGAAGTACACTGAATTTAGAGGTAGTAGGCAGTTTTGAAAAACCAATCCCTGTGAATTCTGTGCAACCTTGCAATACCAATCAATGCAACCTTTTCTGTAAATTTCCCCAGTCATCGCAGTTTCCTGTAAGTTTCACCAGCGATAGCAGACCCCCACATAATGTCTCCAAACTCACTCCCTTGTTTCTAGTTGTAAAGACGCAGATATTTGCAGCATGGACACATCACAGTTACCAATAAAAATTCTGGATAAAGACTGTGTAAGAAAATTCCCTGATGTTCTGCAAACAGCACTGATTGACAAACATGTTTCTGCCACAAAACACAGCTGGAGAATGGCTGAAACGTGTGGACAGCTGACAAGACAAATCACCGAGGCAGGGGCTGGCGCATCAGGATCTATTGAACATGCTGAAAGAATCAAGGTGAGTTTGATACAATATGCAGTTATGCATGATTGGTGGTAACATTAGTGTCCTCAGAACAGTGTGTTTTATTTCTATGGGAACAATTTGCTCTCAATTTTTAATGAATTACCCCAAAAACAAACAAACAAACAAACAAAAAAGTCAGTCTGTACAGTTTTCAGAGCTGATTCCACTTGGAATAAAATACATTTAACCCAAGAACAGATTGTAAAGGACGGGCTATAAAGTCTGAAATCTTAACACTCAGTGTAACGAGTCATTAAATGCTTGTTGTGTTTGGAAAAGACTTGCTGAAAATAGTCTTGCTGTCAAGCGCATCCTTTAGCACCTCCCACAGTTCAAAGCCTTAAACTGAGAAAATAAAATAAGCAAACTGTTAATTAGGACATGCATAGCTTTAGTTCTAGTTGTGTGTCATTTACAATCATATATAACTTAGACACTCACCTGCTACTTTATTAGGTACATCACGTGGCAGCAACTCAATGCATTTAGGCATGCAGACATGGTCAAGATGACCTGAAGAAAGGTGACTTTGAACGTGGCATGGTTGTTGGTTGCCAGAGTGATGGCTACTTCCAGCAGGATAACGCACCATGTCACAAAGCTCAAATCATCTCAAACTGGTTTCTTGAACATGACAATGAGGTCACTGTACTCCAATGGCCTCCACAGTCACCAGATCTCAGTCCAATAGAGCACCTTTGGGATGTGGTGGAACGGGAGATTCACATCATGGATGTGCAGCCGACAAATCTGCAGCAACTGTGTGATGCTATCATGTCAATATGGACCAAAATCTCTGAGGAATGTTTCCAGCACCTTGTTGAATCTGTGACACCAAGAATTAAGGCAGGTCTGAAGGCAAAAAGGGGTCCAAGCTGGTACCAGCAAGGTGTACCTAATAAAGTGGCAGGTGAGTGTGTATTTGTAACTTTTCTAAAAAGCTTACATCTGAGCCTGAACACTGTGTAAAAGTATACCAGAAGTGTTCAGATTGATTTCCTTCTTTCCAGACGGCCATTTGTCTCAGTTCATGCGAGAACAGCATGAAAAACGGGTTATGTCTTCCATCTCTAATACGATGAAGGTTCTTCTTCTAAGTGAGTCTGTGAAACCTGCAGTCAGATCGTATTTTCTCCATATTAAACATTCACCAATTACAGAAAGCCTTTATTAAAAAAGCAACAAACCCAAAAGTAATGTTATTAATCAATGCTGTTTGATGCTTCCAGATGGTCTAAATGCTGTTTCAGAGGCTTTTTTTTTTACCAGCAAAACAGGGCAAGAAAATGAATACATTTATATTTTTGGCATGAATATGGTCATCATTAAAATCCCCCTCCAGACATGTTTGAAAGTATGTAAAAATACTCTGCTATGATTAAAATTCTGTTTGACATGGTTTTCCCACATAAAAAGTAAAACAAGAAAACTCTTAAAAGGAGCTGGAAGCAGACCTTCTCTTTCTCCCTCACATGGCTCGGCCCCACACACAGCTGCTAGGTTTCGTCGGTCGTGGTTTGATGGTGCCCCCAGATTTGTGAAACTTTTGCAAGCTGCTTAAAAATGTTCTTATCTCACTGTTTTATGGTGTGACAATGCTATGGTAAGGTCTGGTTAGACCTTAGGCACAAAAAGCACTTGGTTAGGAATGAGGAAATATAATAGTTTGAGTTAAAAGGTTCACTTGAAACTTGAAACATGAGATCTTGTGGGAGTTTTTGTGAATCTGGGGTTACCGTCTAGACACCGCCATTTCACTTTCTGCTCTCTCCAGTGCTGGCATCGCACTGCTCGTTACAGTTTGACCGGCTGAAGCCCCAGGCGTTACTAAAAGGAAGCTAGGGGCTGCATTATGGGTTGTATCTTGACGCAGATGTGGTCAGCAATCAGGTTTCGGCAACAAAATTACTTGGTTATGGTTGGGAAAAGATCACAGATGTCACTGAGAAAATACCCGGGTTAAACACCTGGCTTTGAATTGCACAAATGTGGCAGTAAGATGGGGCTGGTGATTAGGTTTAGGCATCAAAACTACTTCGTTATGGTTAAGAAAAGATGGCAGATGTGGCTAAAAAACACCCGACTTTGAGTGCCACAAATGGGGCAAAAAAGGCAGGAGCATGTTAGAAAAATCATCTGGCTTTGAGTGCCACATATGCAGGTAGAAAGGCAGTAGCATGTCCTTAAAAACACACACTTGGTTTTGTGGGCGACAAATGTAGGGTGTGTCGCTAAAAAACTTTCAGTGGCTGAGGCATCATTATAGTGGCAGTAGGGACACTGCCCAAGCAACCTGGCCTCACCCCGAAGTCGTCAAAATCCGGCACTTGGGCAGTGACTTGGTGTGTCAGACTCTGGGGAAAAAGCCGTCCTTTAATGTCAGCATGATGTGTGGCCAGTCACCACTATAAACTAAAAAAGTAAGGAAATTTGTGTTTGGTAGATTATTTCTTTGTTGTAACAATGCACCTTGGCAGTAAATTGTATATCATTGGAAAGCCTGATTATTTCTCTTTTAAATGATAAGGAACATGCATTTGTGGGATGAGCAGCAGAGCTGAGTATGTGGGTTGTGCCCATGAAAAATTTGCTGTCTTCTTTGCCAATGCCAAACACCTTTTTTTGGCTCTTGACTCTTGACACTTTATTCATTTAACAAACAGGAGCCTCAGTTTAGTTTAACGGTGGCTGGCGGTGTCAGGGGAAAACACAGCGGGACAAGAACGAAAGTTAAGGTGGTGAAAGTCCAAGTCCAACAACAAACACTGACTTGCACCCAGGAGAGCAGTGGTTTCGTCCTGTAAGATTCTAAACCCAACCACGTGCTTTTGTTGTTGAAGGAAATAAAACGTCAATTTGGCGTGGTGTACTGACATAGCGCATTTATTTTGAAAGAGACTGTAAGTAAATGGTAAGTTCCCTGTGAAAACAGAAGTGTATTTTGAAAGAAGACAATGCATGTAACAGGCAGAACTTCAACAACCATCGCACCCAGGGTACCTTGCACGTCACATCTGGACGTGGGAAAGTTCATGACCAATCGTTGGTATGTGGCGAGGTCGGAGTGAGAATGTGTTGCTTGAAGACATTTATAACTTGTGATTCGCTGCTCTCTGTACAGTTGTGCGTTTTCACCATTTTGACATTTCTTCCATTCATTTAGCCAGGATAAGTTCAAACTTGAAATATCTCCTTTACCCCAGAAAGTAATGCATCTTTTTAAACAAAGTGTCCCTAAGAGGATCTTTAATGGGTTTTAAAGATAAGTTAATGGAGTCATTTGCCTTTGTATTCCTGACAGCGTATATACAGTCCATGCACACACACACGTATACTGTAGTCTAATGCTGCCAGGCTCTGCAGGTTGAGGGACAACAGTTCTGACACCTCAACAGATCTTTCAGGTACAGGAAGTTTGGTTCGTGTGATTTCACCTCAGTCTCAGCGTTTCAAACTCCGTGATGATGGTGTGGCGAGCGAGACGACAGCTGCAGGAGATCTGGAGATGTCGGTTGATGTGTGGCGTCTCGAACAGATGTTGGTGTCAAAACATTTTTATGAAGTGTCTGTTCCGGTGGATGGGCTCTGATCTGGGAGTTCTCCCTGTCCCTTTCTACTCGTTCACCGTCTGTCTTTTCTTAAGCACACACATATACACACACAGAGCAGTCACTCTGCTGCATGTTGCTGCTGTTTGGCCTTTAAATAAAACTAAACTTTTAATTACTAACATTAAAGGTAGCCTCCACTCAAAAACGTGTCTTTTATTTATATCATGCCGACGTCAAAGGGCAGCTTTATTTGTGGGTGTTTGACGCCGTAAGTCACTGCCCATGCGCCAGATTTCAACAACTTTGCCTTGATGAAAGTTTCAGTGTGTAGGATTTAGGGGGATAAATAGGCAGAAAAGGAATATAACATAACAAGTATGTTTTCTTAGTGTATAATGACCTGAAATTAAGAATCGTTTTGTTTTCGTCACCTTAGAATGAGCTGTTTATTTCTACATATGTAGCGGGTCCTCGTCTACAGACATCACCATGTTGCACCACCATGTTTCTACAGTAGCCCAGAATGGACAAACCAAACACTGGCTCTGGACAGGGCCATTCACTTCACTTTTTCACCACCTGCACATTCAGACTGCAGAGTTTTATACATGAGGGCCATGGTCTTTGTTTTAAAGAGGAAGAGCAATGACGGAAATCTAACCAGGGCAAGTTTCAGGTGTTGCAATCTGCAATCCTCACCACTAGATGCCACTAAAGCTCTCTGAATCTTACACACTGTCCCTTTTATTCGTCTTATTGAATGGATGTGTTGGATGGAGGGGAAAATGGGATATACTTGTGTATTAAAACACCAAAAAGAGAGAAAAAGAGCAAAGTGTAATGATGTTCACTTTTTTCAAGATTCACATTGTTGTCACCTGGTCACATTTTGATCCTCAGCACAGAGGAAAGGAAGGAAACAGTTGACTGATATGAAAATTATCCACAGCTGCTCTCTTGCACATTAACACCCCACACACAGTGTGAAAAAAGAGACCCTGTGTCTCCTCTTTCTTCTGTATATACATGCATATAAACACTCCACCTCCACTCTTCTCCTCTTTGTCTGCGTATTATATAAGCATGTCGCCGCTGCCAGCACCATCGGGTCATCTTACAGAAAACCTTCGAGACACAGACTCAGGTAGAGGGAGGAAAATGAGCGAGAGTGTGAAAGTGATGAGAAGATGTGTGTGTGGAGGCGAGAATGTGAGGGAGAATATGGTTAAGTGTTTTTTTTTATTGAGGGTGGGTGGGGGGGTGAAGCGAGGGATGTGTAAAGTGAGGGCTGACAGGCGTGACGATCGCACCTCGGGCTGACTAATCCCTCCTCCGCCATCGGCAAATTAATCTGTTAAACGATGAGAGGCCTGGATGATTGACAGATGGATGGATGTAAACAGGAAACGGATAACAAAAACAGGACAGAAATGCAAAGCATACCCCGTCTGTGTATATTATTTTGTCTTTCTTTGGTTCCTTAATACTGGACATGTTTCTGACAATCTGACAAAATAGAGAAAATGAAAACAAAGAAGATATTTTAAGTGCAAACAACACTTTTTTCTCCACTTAATTAGTCACCCCTGGTTTCCACGTGCCAGCTGACGGTGGGTAAGTGTGGTGACTTTATCTGCAGCACTTAAAGGGAAAATTTGCAGCCTTTTTGTTTGGCCATCAGTGTTTATGGTGAGGCTGTTCTCATGCACTGTTTATACATATACCTACTAAAAGTAATGCACCAAATATTGATTGATGGAAGGGAGTCAGCTGATAGATCACACGATTCCTCTCTATACAACTAATTGGTGAATCTCATTCAGGGTGCCCTATTTAAACTGTTCTGGCCTGCCTGCTGTTGCTGTTCTGTTCCTCGGGGGGTCTTTGCTATTGCTCTTCCTGCCTTATTCTTTCCATGTAGGCGCATGGAAGGGCAGACAAGTGTGCTCTCTCTGCCTTAGGCTTTCCAAGAAGGCGTGTGGAAGAGGCTTTCCACGTAGGCTGAAAAGACAGCGAGGCCCCAGATTAGAGCCATACCACCAAATATAATACTACAAATGGAAATAAAGTTTTCTTTGACTAAAGTGGTCCTGACTGAACTATCATAGTTTCCGAGTCATCATGGGACAGTAATTTGTGTAAACCCCATGAAATCGGGAAGGCTGGAAAGAAGTAGTTCCCATTAGGAGGCAAGTTGCGGTGGTGGGTGGGTCACAAAACACAAGACTGTCTCCCCAGGCTTTACCCTGAGGAGTCTGGTGTTCTGAACTGTATGAAACCAGATGACCTCTGAGTTATTTGTTTGGACAACTTTAGCTCTTCAACAGCTCCCATGTCATGTGGGGTCCCGCAGGGCTCAGTCCTTGGCCCTATACTGTTCAGTTTGTATATGTTGCCCCTTGGACATATTATTCACCATTTCACCCATTGTTACGCTGATGATTTCCAGTTGTATGTGTCACTTAACCCGGAAAATCATAGCAATTTGGACTCTCTACACTGCTGCCTCACTGCCATTAAGGACTGGATGGCTTCCAATTTCCTACAACTCAACACAGATAAGACTGAAGTACTGGTTATCGATCCTGATCATATTTCTAACAGCATTGCCCCTCACCTTGGACCACTAACAATTAACAACGCAGTCAGCTTGAAACTTGGGAATTGTTTTCGACCATCAACTCAACTTCAATCAGCACATTAAAAACCTTGTTCAGTCCTGGTATATACAAATTAGAAATATTGCCAAAGTCAAACCAATGCTCCCCAGAAACATAGTTGAACAGCTCATGCACGCCCTCGTTTTCTCCCGTCTGGACTATTATAATTCATTATTCACTTGTATAAATGATACAGCAGTTGCCCGGTTACCGTTATACAGAATGCTGCAGCAAGACTACTCACAAACACTCGCAGTAGGGAACACATCACTCCAATCCTCGCAGAATTACATTGGCTCCCCATCCGTTTCAGAATCCAGTTTAAAATTCTTTTAGTTACCTATAAATCTCTTCATGGTTTTGCCACACTGTATATTTCAGAGCTCCTAACCCCCTATTCTGCACCTAGGTCCCTCAGATCTGAGAATCAACTGCTGTTAAAGGTTCCACGGTCCAGGCTCAAAACAAAGGGAGATCGTGCTTTTACTGTTTTAGCCCCAACACTATGGAACAAACTCCCCCTCAGTATCAAGTCAGCTGAGTCAGTGCCCCATTTTAAAAAACTTTTAAAAACCCACCTATACAGACTGGCATTTGTGTAATTCATTTTTAATTATCTTTCGCATATTTTAATGTTGTTTCTCTTATAATGTTTTATCATTGATCACTGTTTTAATGTATGATGTCTTTTGTATTTTGTGAAGCAACTGGTAACCTTGGTTTTGAAAGGTGCTACAGAAATAAAGTTTATTATTATTATTATTATTATTATTATTGTTATTATTATTTTAAGGTATGTCATTTCCATGTTTCTTTTTCCAAGCCTAACCTATGTAACATGACATTAAGTATGTAACGTCATTTGTGGGGCGCTAATTTGTTGCATATTGTAGCGTCCCTTAACAATGAGGCTACGAGGCATGAATTCGTTTTGCTGGCTTTTTATTCCTTAACTTTAACACAGGCTACTGTGGGCCACAGCCAACGCCAAATCAACAAACCTGTCTGCTTTACAAGGTGTTCTCTGCATTAATGGTGACTTCAACTATTCCTGCTCCTCGACTCACACACGCACACACATACACACACGCACACACACACACACACACACTAAATAGCAGGAATAACAACAACCCTTCGTCATCAAACCTTTGACAGTCACAGGGGGGTATCTCACACAAATCACTGTCATAGGTTCTAGTATTGACTGACAGGCCTCCCTGGGAGTAACACGTTCACTGACATTACGGAAAACTCTGTAACTACCATAACAGACATTTTTACTGTAGGTGAGCATAACACACTCTTAACATTGACAGAATCCATACGGTTAACATCACATCACCCAGTCCGTTTCAATCTTACACGAGCTGGGGATGCACCATATTATCGGCATGTCATTGGTATAGGCTGATATCAAGTAACAAAACAACGAATCTGAAAGATATTCAAGTATGAATGAAGACTTTCACAGTCGGATTATACTATGTTAATTACCACCAGAGCAACAACACAGAGAAGATAACTCTGGGATGCTTGTAAATGACAATAAAAAAGCTAACATGTCATAAGTGCTTGAGATTCTACTAACTTCAGTTACTAACTGATGACATAGTGAAATGCTGCAAATAAGCTTGTAATTTCAGTGTATTCACAAACTGTTATCAATAAAACATACTGAATAATAAAACGTAAAAGTTGGGCCCACAAACTCACGGCTAGCGAGCAATAGTCCACACTAGTTAAAAGCTGCTAAAGTAGCGAGCTCGATGCTAGTAGGCCCATTTCCTCTGAAAGCTGCATTCTTTTTTTGGCCACTTGGAGGCAGCACAACAAGCTGTAAACACAAATTTGACATATAAATACAATAGTTTCAATTTATCAATGTATCATAAATCGCAAATTGCACTTGAGACTTAGGATAAGATAAAACTTTATTTGTCCTGAGGGAAATTGCCTTGCAGCTGTTGCAATTCAAAGCGGGAAATGTGCAAATATGAGTGCAAATACATAAGTCTAAGATATTAGACATATATTATAATATATTATATTAATTATATGATATTATTATTAGAGTGCAAATCCAAAAATATTTACAACTTATAAAATGCCCAAATGAGGTTAACAGTAGCCCATTTATGTATGTATAGTATGCTTTTGCTCAAGCAGAAATACACTACTTGGAGATCATACCGCTTTCAAAGCACCTCCACTCTTTAATGATACCTTGCCACTAAATAGCCGTTATCAGTGGTTATAAGCTTCAGAGATATGGGTCAGGAGGTGCCCACCACATCTGTTATTAGATTTTGAAGGCAATTATCAAGCCAGGAAATGGCTGTTTACATTTATTGTTAGGCAGCAACCTCGCATGGCCATAATGATTATGACAAGAGCAAAGGTGGAAGTCAGGGGGTGGTGGATGGGTCAAACAAACACAGGGTTTTCACCCAGGAGAGCAGGGTTTGTGTCCCGTGTGAAACCAAAAGGTAACATTGACTTATTTTAACCGGTTTTAACTGACCTTCCATGATACTTCTTTCTAAACCTAACGATGTGGTTGTTGCACCTAAATCTAACTGAAGTGGAAGTTAAACCAAATGAAATTGGGAATGTTTCACAATGTTGGGTCATGGCCACTGAACAAAATATTAGGTGTGGCAGGGCGACACGATTTCATTTGAAGGCAGTGATTCGTCAGTCACCGACGAAAAAGCTGTCCTTAAAAAATCGATGGGGAAAAGTCAGAGTAGGGTAGACGGGAGTGGTGGTGGATGGGACCAACAGAGAGTGAGGGAGAGCGGTGTTCACGTCCAGATAATCAACCGACTTTTGCCCAGGAGAGGAGTATTCGCATCCCATACGATTACAAACTGGCTGTCACCCAGAAGAGCAAACTGACATTAACTCAGGAGAGCGGTGTTCATGTTCTGTAAACCGACTTTCAAACAGGAGAGTGATGTTTGCGTCCCGTATGATTATACATGACTTAACAGGCAGAACTTGACACGGTGTCCCAGAAGGTCAACAACCAACGCACCCAGGGTACCTTGCACGTCGAATCTGGACATGGATAGTTCACAACCAAACACTCATATGAGACAAGGTCGGAGTGAGAATGTGTTGGCCAGGCCCCTTCGAACCCACATCTATGAGGCTAAAAACCACAATTAACAGCTATTAATGGTGTGAGAACATGTTGATAGTTGCAGAGAGGCTGACAAAGTAGGAAAGACTATTGAAAGTCACAAATAGTTTCTTTATACACTGTGCAACGATGAGGAATATAAATTTTAAAATATGCAAGATGTACTCTGGCATCTATTGGCAGCTGCACTATATTTGATTTTACAATGGTTGTTGACTTTATAGCTGTTAGCTTTACAAAATGAAATCCTGCCAAAGTAACAGAAAGCCAAATACATAAAAGCTGCCTTAGATGGCTATGGACTCCTGTCTGGAGATTGATTTTTCCCCCAAAATTTCAGCATGAAAAAGCTGGTCTGGACTTTAGTTGACCAAAAATAAGCCCACAGAGTGTTTCAGATCCTTTACTGTCACAGTTTGTGGTTTTGGATGGTGGATAATTGTGGTTTTTGTGGATGTGCTTCTCCCATTTTACTCACTCGTGCTTGAATATTTTATGGTAATTATTCTGAGGTATTTATCAGTGAGAAGCAGAGAGAGCAACAGCCCGCAGCAGATAACAAGACACCACATCTCTTTCTCTGAGTTCCCACTGAGCTCACCTGCGTGTGTGTGTGTGTGTGTGTGTGTGTGTGTGTGTTTGTAGGTGTGTGAGAGAGTGCTCAGGGTCTCCCCATAGACAGTGTGATGCTTTGTATCCGAACCCCCCCTCAGAAGAATAGGGTCAGATTGAGATTCAAGTTCACCGCCATCAAGGACACATCTGCAGCTGGGATCACTACACACACACACACACACACACACACACACACACACACACACAGCATGGTGCGCTCTTTCAATCCGCATTCAAAGAGGGAGTCTTTGGGGAGAGACAATAGCAGCACATGCATATATTTGGACATGTAATGAGGGCACAGCCCACCAATTAAGGAGGACTGGTGCGTGCGTGCGTGTGTGTGTGTGGACCACTAGTCCCGGCAGGGGATGGAGACGAAACCCAGCGGAGGGGAACCGACCCCATTCAGAGCTGGTAATCCAATTCTGAAAGCTGTCTTTCAGGGGAGTGAGGAGGTGTGTGTGTGTGTGTGTGTGTGTGTGTGTGTGTGTGTGTGTGTGTGTGTTCAGACTGGGTGGGTGGGGTAGGGGTGTAGAAGTAGTAGAGAGTAGTTCTTTAATGTGAATGCAAAGCAAGGGAGGGGTCAAATTACTCCCCTTTCTCCCTCCTCTTGTAACCGTTCATTTGTTTCTTAAATCCATGACTCCCGCTCTCAGGGGCCACGGCGTTCAGTTAAGACCACCGCCCCCTCCTCCTCCTCCTCCTCCTCCACCACCACCATCACCAGCAGCTCTCTGTCGCTCTGTTCGATAACCCAATAACCGAGTGCTTTTATCCGAGGATCAAGTTTCATGCTTTTGCTCTTTGGGATTCTGAACATGACAGAGAAAAAGACCCAAAAGAGAAAAACACCGTGCAAAGAAACACATCAGTCAGAAACACTTAAATATAAACACTTTCTAAAACTTAACTTTTCAAACAGAGGTGTCCATAACCAGTATACTGTTTGCTTACCAAGTAAAAGCTCGTCGAAGGTGCTGGAGTATAATGTAAAATCACAGGAAGCACCACCTACTATTTATCAATTTCATCAGGCGCATTCTTTGGGCATCAACCAATCAGTGTTTATGGAAAAACAAACAAGGAATTTGTCTGTTTACACTAGAAAATGACAGGAAACGGGGAAAAAGCAATCAGACTCTCAGTTGCAGAGGCAAATGGCCACTTGACGCTGGCTCCAACACAGAGTAAATCCCCCATGTTAAAATTCCCAACTTTACAGCAGAAATAAACATGTTTACAGCCTGGCACAAAAATGGTTTTGGTCTCTTTAGCTAATTTCAACATTCATGACAACCCAACCATGCCTAGATTTTATTAAGACCCAGAGTTACACATATTTAAGAGCCGGCTGCTTGAGTGACAGGCTTTGCAATGCTACAGTCTGCAGCTCCTCTCCCACTGCACAGAAACCAACTAACACCAGCTACCATCTGGCTTTTTAATGCAATTTGAAAGGTTTTAAACAGAATTTATACCAAATAACTCTGCAGCACTCACGGGTATTTATTGCGTCCAGCTCTGATTGATGGGAACAAAACACCCAGGGAAACAGTAATTTTAGCTCCTTTACCACCAGCCACCACAAAATACTTTCCATCTCCGCGGGAGCAGCACTCATTCATTAATCCAAATTAGTCTGCACCAAGTGTGAAAGCGAGACCCTAAAGTTTTCATAGGCCTCTCTGCTCCTCTCTGCTGTTTACTTGTTCTCTGGCCTGTCAGTGACATCAAACATGACACCAACTCCACACACACAGAAAGACTCATCTGCTGCAGAGCCGTGTACACAGCTCTGGTCTACTGGCAAAGGGAAAGAAGTCCACAGTCTATTCTAAGTGGATTTACTCATGTTTAAAAACCTGCGTACACATGCTAATCGTATTGGAAAAGGGGTACGTGAGTCAGAAGCCCCTTTTACACAGAGATCAGTCAGTCGCTACGAAGTCCCTTCTTTATGCCTCCTTTGCATTTTCACACAGGATCAACCGACAACGGCATTGTTCCGATCCAGAGTGAGATTTTAGATAGCATGCTAGCATCACACAATCAAAAGAGGTATGACAGGCATGATAACTAACACAAAAGTGTCAGCCTCTAGCGTGATATTTAATATAAGTGATCTCGTCGTCTGCTCAGAGAGTAAGGAGCTTCTAAATCTTATTGTTTTCCCAGTTTGGAGACATTTATGGCTGATATTCTCCTTCTTCTGGCTACTAACAGCTGCTTTTAAAATCTCAATTCTCTCAATTCTGGCTCCCTCCAAAAACACAAGACCGCAGCGGCCGAAATGCTGAGCTCAAGGCTTCAAGACGGCAGCCCACAAACCAATGGGAGATGTCACAGTAGCTACATCCATTAATTACACAGTCTATGGTTCTGACTGTGGTTAGTAAACCATTTAGAGATGCTTTATCTACATCAGTTATAATGCATCAATAAGAGTGACCTCTGGGTTGCCAGGTTTTGAAAAATCTTGCATGAACATTAATGGTCAACCGTCTGTGTGCTAAGCCATCAAGTCTTCAGAAGGCATTAATTAAAGGAAATGGCCACTTTAGAATGAAAATACAGACAGTCCTTACTGACCCTCATTTTCGAGTTTCGCACAAAAGTTAGTAAGTCATCTGCATACAGCTCTAAATGTTAATTAGTCATTGATAAACGGTTGTAATAATAATCCATCAAGTCTGCAGCTGTAGATGTTAAAACATTGATTGTTGTCCTGATGAAAGTAAATCTAAATTAGTCACAAGTGGTACCAAAACCAGGTATTGTAAGTCAAAATATGATCCTTTCCTGATCATAACCATGTGGTTTTTGTGCCCAGACCTAACCACACGTCAACCACAGCATTGTTGAAACATAAAGAAACAAAGAGATTCAGTGTGTCCACAACATAAAAATAACAAATGTATGTGTGGCGTGTAGTAATGTACAATGCCAACCTTTTTTTTCTGGCGACTGGATTGCCCATTCTGGAGCTCATTTGACTTTTTGCCCCTGATTTTCTCCCAACTTTCTGATACGGGATGATTTTCAGAGCTGTGCTTGTAAAAAAAGGACCTTGTGACCTTACATGGACTGATTATAAAATGATGGCCCCTGGGCACAGATGTCCAAAAGGCCCCTTATGTTACCTCGCCCCTAGCCCCAGACTGAAGATGTTATCCAGACATTCTTTCTTTGGGGCTTCTTGAACTCGTTGGCCTCTGCATCTGTGCCCTGTAGAATAATTTCAAACCAGATGCTTGCTTACTGTAAACCCCAGTGCTGTGTATCATCTGGCAACAAGAAACAGCCCAACTTTTCGATACTTGTTGACACAAAATCAAAGTAAAAATGGGTTTAAACGATCGAACGAGCAAGTTTGTTGGGGTTGAGTTTTGCAGGGCAGGAAGTATAAGTGACAGGAAAGTGTAGTTGAGTCTTCTGAATGATGTATGGACGGATGCTTTAGACTGCTGCATTATTGAAACAAGGCAACAGAGGAGTGTGCCCCCTCCTCGATGAAAGATGCAGTCCCGCTCACAGTCAGTCTGCAACACATCTCCTTGTTTTGAAGCACAACATGAATCATAATTTTTAAGTCAGAGGCGAAAGAGAAGTCCTGGGGAGAAGATGAGAGATGGTGTGAGGAGGGAAAGGTGATGTATTTTCACTTTGATCTTTGCTGGTGTTGTCCTTTGATGGTTTTCTTTTGCCAACATTATGTTTTTTTAATAGTTTTTAGGTGAAATTCTGTCAGTGGATTAAAGAGAAAGTGGGAGCACAGTAGGTGTGGGTGTGAGAAAACAAGTGGGAAATGGAGGAAATGAATGATGTGTGTGTGTGTGTGTGAGAGGTTGAAATAAGAAAGAAAAAGAGGGGTTGATAATGAGCGGGGCGAGGGATCCCCTGTAAGGCCAACCAGATCTCTGCAGGCTACTGGGAGAATGGAGCGCTGCAACAGAGCGGCCGTTATTTTCTTTGTGCGCTCGGGAAACCGGAGATGCTCCTCCGCTCGGCTACTGAGTGACATCAACCGCTTGGGGAGAAGACACACAGACAAAAAAAAAACCCAACTTCCATTAAATCACACACTCCCACAAACCCACATGCTCAGAAGCCTCACCACCCACTACTTCCACACACAAAAACATCCCTGAATCCTCTAAATGGCTAAATATTTGCATATAGTGCTGTTCCAATTATCCCCCCGTCTTCCTCCTCTGCTCTTTTATCTGGGGGTGAAGACAGGTCTGTGTGAGGTTTAATGAAAGTGAGACAGGCTCTGTCATCTCTCCGACACTGCCTGCTGTCTCTTTCTCATTACCCTATTATACCAAAAAAGAACAAAAACAAAAGGTCTTCTGCCAGGCCGTGGGCGTAGTGTGTGGATTCTATCAAAGTAAAATACGCATAGACTGTACAGAACATGTAAATATTCTGCATTCGTCACCATATACGTGTGGAGGAATTTGGTGTACCGCTGTGTGCTCTGTGTATGCAGAGTGAGACAAATACATTTTCATACCACTAAAGAATTGTATGCACATTGCCAAGTGTTGTATAGGGTTTTTTGCACATTATCTTGCCTGTGCTTTTGTGTTAAGCTCCTGCGATGGTACAGTTTCCAACTGGGATTAATAAAATGATGTCTGCCTGCCCGAACGCCTGCCTAAATGCATGCCTGCCTGCCCTACATGCTATCCTACCTAAAGGCCTGCTTGCCTAACTGAGTAAATGTGTGAATTCTTGCCTGTCTAAACACCTGACTGTCTAAATGTCTAAAACCATGCCTGTCTGCCTGCCTCGATGCACGCCTAGATGCCTGACTGCGTAAATATCTGCCAAACTTCCAACACCTGCCTGCCAAACTGCTAAATGCTTGCACAACTGTCTAAATGCCTGCCTACATGCTTGCCTGAATACCTGCCTGCCTTAACACCCAACTGCCTGCCAAACAGCCTATATACCTTTCTGTCTAAATCCCTGCCCTTCATCGTGCCAACACACTTACAATGACAATGCCAACATGCTAACATAAAGCAGGTATAATGTTTACCATGTTCACCATCTTAATTTAGCGTGTCAGCATGCTAGGAAACACTTGCTGCTGGTACAAGATATTGGACATAGTGCATGTACAAAATGTACAACTAAATAAATAAATTAATAGTTGTTGAGGTGTTTAAATCTGGACTGAAGTGGTAACTGAGAACTGTGCACAATCATTGTCACCATAGTTTATATTTCTTTAAAAAAAAAAAATTTCAGAAACTTTAATCTTGATGGATCCATGCAAGAAATCAAACAGCAGACTGACCGCATTAATTAAGAGAGATGAAGGTATAATTAGTCTCACTCCTACCAGGTGTGACGGAGCAAACAGGAGAGCAAAGAAGTCAATCAGCCGCGGCGGGCTCGCGACTACAGACGAGGTCTAATTAAGCAAGATGAGTGGAAACACCTGCGTGGGTGGCTGATGGCTTTGTAGGCACTTTAAACCTCGGAAATGTAACACTCTGCCCCGAGGCTGTCTCTGAGCTAAAAACTGAGCCTCTGTTATGCAACAATCAATGTCACCTGCTGACATCACGAGAAAACACGCATCTGCAGATGCTGTTTGGAAAGTAAGTTGCTGGGAAGGGAGAAATTTTAAGACACAGCAGGAAGCCTTTGGAAATATGTATATTTCTGCTGTGGTTGCTCGACTCATTACTGGATCTCACTGTGAATCTCATTCAGCCGTGCTTTAGTTTAAACAGACCCTTAATTAACACATGAAATGGGTCCAATTTAAGGGAGGAACTAGCCGGTGCCGTGCGACAGACAAACACAGACATCTAAGTTTATTTGTGAGATTGCCAAATTAAAGTTCATTGTTGTCAGACCGACTTCAGACTGTTTCTGCCAGGTGGAAAAACACAACAGCATTTCAAAGACTACATCAAACAGGAGCATTTTCAGGACTTTCTGCAGCCCGAGTGTGAGCTGTCTCAGTCCGCAGAGGAGCCAGCAGCTCCGTAATTAGACTTAAATCTGTTCAATTTTACATTGAATTACATCTAACGCGGTTAACCAACAGGAATATAAATGATGCCGCTAACGCTATGGAATTATGGCGTCCTCCTGCTCGTGCTTTTGATGAATAAAAAGAAAAGAAATTTCCTTTTCCCTTTTTCTGTCTGCAGGATTTCTTATGCTCTTTGTAGCTCTGCACACCTACACACTCACAGTTTCACAGCCGTGGTCTTGCTTGATGTATTGGAGCTAATAAATGTTAATGGAGGTGTTTCCACAAGCAGCCAGTGATAAAGGCATAAACCTGGCAGCTCACCAGATGAACTCAGACGCACATGAGAATCACCACAGACAGAAAGACACATTGAACACATGCAGTGCAGGCATGTATGGTATGTGTATGCCTTCACACACATTACTGCTTTCAAGCTGCTGTATAGATTCAACTTTATCAGCGTGCAAACACATATTGGCTACACATGCTTCAAGTTTCTGACACACACACACATACACCGACACGTTAGTCCAACTTGTCTCCAAAAGAAACACACAGTACCCTGGGAGGTTTCCACTCCTCTCCCTCTTTTTCTCTCCGATATCGAGCGGGGCTTCACTCTGCAGAGAACAAAGCGTTTGTTTGTTTTATTTTAGATCACAGCTCCTGTGTGGGCACGGGGTCAGAGAGTGGTGCACTGCAGAGGGAAGTATGAGGCGTGCTTTGAACCGCGGTCATGGGAGTCTTAGTAAACAACGGGGCCGTAGGTGGAGGCGTTGGGCCTGCGGTTGATTCAGCCGCCGGAGCCGCTGCAGGCTGATGGAGATGAAGGGCTGTGGGTTTTTTTAATGTGTGCTGTTGCCAGTGTGTGCCTGTGTGTTTCTGCAATACTACTGTGCGAATACAACGGCTGCATCAAAGTGTGCATACACCCCGTTCTATATGGTTATAAAGGGGGGTGAGTGTGCTGTAGTATGATTAAGTGTGTGTTCACAGTGGGGGTGTGTGATCAGCAATCAGCTGCGGCACACAACACACAGCTGACTTGATAGCACATGATTTTTTAATGTGTTTCCTCTCCTTTCTGATCTTCCCCCCCGCAGCTCATCATCCATAATCATCAATCTCCTTCATTTTCATCGTTTTTAACCCTTTTCAACTTGTAAAGCTTTGATGCAACGCTGCCCGCTGCCTTCTGTCACATTTCACAAACTTGAATGCATCAGATGGTTGGTGGCCAGAGAGCCCTCTGGTGCAGCGGTGCCGTTTGCTTCGCTGCTTGTGTCGTGGTTGTTGATCTTTTTGGAGGAATATTTCGTCATTTTAGGACATAATAATGGGGATTTCAGTCAGGGTTCCAAGCGAACTGAGCTGATACTAGAAGGCGATATTAAAACAATGCAGACAACTGATTGACCATTCAGTTTATTCATTTTCTGTAACCGCTTATCCTGCTGGGGGGTGCGGGGGGGCTGGTCAGTCCTTCGGCAAGTCTCTCATAAGTCTGCCCGTTCTTACAGATATTATATGACATGATATGTATTTCTCTGTAATGTAGCACAGTGTTAACAACGTCACTGATGCTATACTTTCTCAGACCTTCAGTTCAGACCATTGTGCTGCCCCGCCTAAAATATATGATTAAATAATTACATTAATATCGTCTAATAATGATGATAAAATGATGACTATTGGTCGACTAGGGAAATTCTTAATCGGGGGCATCCCTACGATGCAGTAACATCTTGGTTTATATTTGATCAGCAGTCTTAAGTGCTATATTGTAGGCAGCTGGACTTGCTTGAACTTCTGTTTCACCTCTCATCCAAGAGGCTTCTTCAGCTCTGACTCAACTCAAGAAACCCCAGCTGCCTACGACACAGCACTTAAGATTACAATGACCTGGATGACTAAGAATCTTCACCAACATATTCAAATAGCTTCAGTTCTGGATCTGAGCTTTCTCTGAATTTAACAGAAAGAGAAAGGCAGAGCGTCTCTCTTGATCCGCTTCTACACTCTCTGTGTCTGTGGTGGCGGGCATATGAAATGCAGAAGTCCAATCTGTTGTTTGAGCAACAGCCTCAGAGCCAGCGAGAGATGAGCAGGGAGATTTGGGTGCTGGTAAGACGGACGGAAGTTTCACCACATGCTACCCTCAGTGTTATGATACAAAGCTGGTTGAAATCAGCAAAGTACCCCTTTAAATGACGGAACTACACTCAAAAGCTACTGCAATTTTTTTTTTTTACACACTCAATCCATATTTTAAAAAGTGTCAGCCTGGAAAACCACCCAAGGGTCAAATTACAAACACGCTCCTCTGTTCGGTTACTTCTGAAAGGGCACAGCGAGAGCGGCAGTTTCATCATCAGCTGAGAGTCCCGCCTACATTGAAGGGCTACTATCTGAAGAGGAGACGAAATTGAAGAAAGTACCTGGTAGCAAAAAGCGAGTCGAGTTGAGTCGAGCCGTATCATGCAGGTTGAAAGTTGCCTTAAAGAACTTTAAAGTTGACTTTAGTGTCACCTTTTGGAGCAGGGTCAATTTTTTTCCCAAAGCTTTTGCAGAACAATTAAAATAAAGGCCAAAATCTCGACACCAGCTCCGTGTTATGTTTTATAAGCCCACTCCCCTCCTCCTCACTCCTCTCAGGCTGCCTCTGTGTCGTTTCCAGCCTTCTCACACTGCTGGCCTTTCCATTAGCATACATCCCGCAGACTCCCCTCTGAAGTTGTTTAATTAAGGCGTTTGTGAATCTGCATGTCCGTGCGTGTCACTTTGTGAGTCAAAGCGTATGCGGGAAGCTGTGTTTCCCTGCGACGCCTCTGCGAGTGTGAGTATTTGTTTATTTCATGTTTATGCAGAGCCCATTTCGCTCATCTCTTCCTCCCTCAGGCACGCCTCCACATCCCAAACACGCACGCACACACGAGAGAGAGGGATGGGGACTAATTAAGTCGGTCACAGAAATGAGACCTAACCTCCATCCCCTCACTGGCTCGTGTGAACAGAAACAACAACAAAAAATGGCTGATGGCCGTCCATCCTTCTGTCCCTGCGGCTAGAACTTGATCACAGTCCCGGCCGTCTGCTGTGGGCGATCAGAGCTGACAGAAGTACGCTCAACACACAGGGTCAGAGTCAGGCTTTCCTCTAATTCCAGATCCTCTCATCACTCTATCACTTCATACATTCATCTGTCTACATCTCTGTCTCTGTGTAAGGCTGCCTCACATGCTGTAAGAGACAAGAGCCCCTTTTCAACTGCCCAAAAAACAGCTAATGCCTGCTAACACCTGACTTTAATGTAATAGGAAAGGTCACCATCAGCATTCACACCCGGGTCTGCAGTAATCACAGTTGTTTATCAGCTCGGCTCCCATCAGCATTGATGGAAACACAACACTTGGGTGAACGTGTTAATGTCAGCCCATTAACTGGTGAAATGCAATGACGCACCGTCAAAATATACCGTCCGTCTCCACCCAAGAATGCTCAAACACCGATCCAAATAGCTCTGCACAGAGTCTGAATGAGAGGCTGAATAAGTAAGAGAAATAAGGCTCAACGCAACTTCAGTCAGAAAGACTTTCTTATGCTATATCCATTCACAATTCTCTGTCCGTCCCAGTCCCACCACTTCCACCAATCAGCTGACTATGGGCCAGTCAAACTTTGCCATGGTCTCCTTCAGCCATTCATGTCACTACTGCCAAACTTAAAATCTGTTCCCCTCTCTGCTCCTGTCAGCTCTCATTTTAAGTGGAATCGTCATGCCTTCCTCCATCATATTCACCTCCAGTCACCTTATCCAGAGCCCAGGACGAACTCATCAAAAGTCCACTCCTCTTCACACCCAGATCCGCAGCTCCCTCTTCATCTCATCTCATCACCAGCAGCATCTAGTCTCTAGTCTCACTAGTACCACCCTCCTGGAATATATGGCATCACGGTGGGTCTCATCAACTTTCACATTTCTCATACTTATGTGCACATATAAATAGATTTTCTCTCAGAATATTAGTAACTATCGTTCAGTTTTCACAGGCCTCTATGCTGCTTTCTACTGTTTACTAACTTGTTTTCTGACCTGTCTGTGACGTTGAACGTAACACAGATAGGCGTATTCATCAGCTGTCCACCAGCAATGGGAAAGGAGTCTGTCGCCTATTTTTGTGGGGTTTTCCATGTTAAAAAAATGTAAACGTGCTAATTTTGGTGGAGAGAAGTACTGGAGTATGAGGGCGCAATGGGGAAATTATCATTCTGGCAGAATTGAAATTTTAATCAGCTCCAGCTCCAGTCAGCAGTGAACAGGGTATATGGTGCCTGCAGTGTACGGCCCTTTAACTGGCTGCTAAAACTAGAGAAGCGTTGAATAAATGTAGCACATTTACCAATGTGGTCCACCTCTGAGGAGCTCCCGAAGGGTCATGATGGAAAGTTTTGCATTCCCCTGACACATAAGAACAGTAAGTGTTGGTTCCATTTCGAACACGCTGCCAGTTTAGAGGAAAGCTCTGCAGATATAGAGCGGAGAAGAGATGACGCGACACTTTACATTGTGTATTTATTGCTCATTACTCCTTTTAAAAGGACAAGAGTGTGGATATGGTTATTGCTTATCTAAATTTATGATGCTATGGATGTGGCTACAGGAGCTGTGCTGTGACTGCTCTTTGATGCTCCTTTAAACGTTAGCCAAGAATGCATTGGTAAGCCTCATGGGAGTCACCTCAGTGCAACGCTCCGCCAGCACAGCCATGATTCACTGCACACATACGACCTCTGCTTGTAGATAGCGTTACAAAATTATAAACTAAAGTGTCACAGACACAATCTTAACAACCAAAGCACGGACATAATCACAGAGGCAGGAAGGGCTTTTCCCAAACCATCCTCTACACCCTCTCCCTATCCATTTCCCCTGCCTTTCTGCAGTCACACCAAGTGTAAGAACCATCCCAAACCAACTAGTGAGAAGTGGAACAGGGTAGTGAGGGAAAAAATTACAAAAGTAAAAGACATGAAATGAATCTTAGGGATATGTTTTATTCCATTTTATGTATTATTTATTAATTTGTTTATTTATTTATCGATTCATTTATTAATAAAAGGATAACATGCACTACAAAAATTCTGGTTAACAGCAGCACGAATCAAATAAAAAATGATACTCATACATATAAAGAACATAAAATGGGAGTAATTTAAATTTCTCCATGGTTACCAAATATAACGACAGCTCCTTCCTCCTCTATAGAGAGGCAAGTGTGTCCCAAAGCTTGCCGCTGTGTTTACACCCTAGGGTCCAGTTTTGGAGAGGCTCCAACAGTCAGAGGTATATCACCCCATGGCTGTAGTCACAATCCCAGCTGCAGTCTGTCTCAATCAGTGCCTGCCTTTCACCATCACCTGAGTGTCACGCCCACCTGCACACCTGCTCCCAATTCCCTCCTCAGGTCTCCAGCCAGTGTTCCTCGCTGGAGTGTTTGTTGTGAGATCTTAGTTGGATAGTTTTTGTCCTCTTATCCTTTATCCTGTCCTTTGTGGACTTTTGCTTACTTTATTATTCTGTTTTAGACCTCATTGCCTGATCTGCATGCTTGCTGCTGTTGTTTTATGGGTTTTTGACCAAGTGAATGTTGCTTGTATTTCACCTGTTCTGCCTCAGTAATGCTGGAGTCCACACCCAGTCTCTCCGACATAGACTTAAACAAGTAAAAGTATGGTTGAGCAAAAATAAAGCAATCTCCTTTTACACCTTTTAAATACAATTATTTAGGCTGCTTTCAGACGTAGAGATGTCTTGCTTTGCATTTACAAACGGACCAAAACAAATGCCTTGTGTGAGAAAGCTGCTCTTGATACATAGGCTGACGTCATAGGTGATAGAAACATGGGACTTTGACTGGCGGCAAATTCAAAATCAGACCTCTTCACACACATAAAGTCTAAATAAAAACAAATCAGTTGAGTCTTTGCCCTTCAGATGAAATGGCCAGTCAGGCTACATGCTACGGGGCGAGTTTAAGAGGTCCTGATCGCCTTTGGTACGACGAGAAAGCTAGCTGTTAGCTACTAAGTTAGCTAGCCTCAACTGAGACTCCATGACTGTTCATGTCATGATTACGACAATTATTATTATAATGGAAATGTCCATTACTGTAAAAGTCAGCAGTGAGTGACGTTGCGTTGAAGTCATGTATGGGTCAGAATTTCCATGCGGGAAAAATCCAGGAAGTGAACCAAATGTTGAAGAAGAGTGCACTTGTAAGATAAATGTGACACTTTCTCATGTCACAATGGAGAACAACTACGCAGGTTGATTTTAGCGCTGCTCATCGTGGACTATATTGCTGTCATTGTTCATTTTAGTCAAACCATACAGTTTGAAAACGAGGCGCGGCTCCAACTAGAAAACAATGTTTTGATGCATTGGATGTAATGATAATAATTAGTAATCCTCCAGGACTGTAACATGCTCATGTTTAACCCAAACAATGTGTCATGTGACTGCAGTTGGTTCAGATCCAGGTCAGAACACGTTCTCACCACAAACGAGCCGCACCAGAGTTCATTTGTAACCGGACCGAGACCACCTCTTCAAGAAGGCCCGGTTGTTTTGGTGCACACCTGAGTGTGATTGCTGTGTTCAACTGCACTGAGGGTGCAAACAAACTTGAGTTCGATTGAACCGAACCAACATCATGATATTGTCTGCATTGTCATAGGCAATATCTGCATCAAAATCAAACAAATATTTCAATAAAATCTTCACAGGTCTGCAGTTTAATTTGATTTATATGCCAGAGCCAGTCAGGAATCCTGAGAAGGCAACAGCAAGGTCCACCAGGATGAATTACAATCCGATCACAGGCAATGCATTTTAATGCAAGGGGTAAAGGAGGTCTGAGACAATTACAGGTTATGGTGAGAATATGTTTTATGGAGAAACTACAGTGTTTCATCTAATTGCACACTCAGATCTTCACATAAATCTTTCAAGGAGACAAGTGCAATAAGCTAAATCTGGAGACTGACTGGAACCTCAGCAGCTACTAATTAGAGTGACTCGTCTGAACTTGAACAGTCAGTTAACCTTAATGATTAGCATTTATTAGCAAATGTAAAGTCCAACTACTTCCTCTTGCCTTTTCCTCTTGTAACTTTACTTCAGCCTAGAGTAACTGTTGTTCTTCGGCTGCACCAGTCGAGTTCCAACTCACTCAGTTATATAATTTCTGCCTCAGAGAAACACATGTTAAACTATAAATTCCGCCTCTGTAGATAAGAGGGAAAAAAAACACGAACAAATGGTAGATTTGATGTCAGTGACACCTCTGAGCCCAGCAGAGCAGTTATTCAGAGATGGGGATGAGCGCACATTATCAGGGATAAGCTGCTCTAACAGCCCACCCAGCCAGCCTCCTGCGCTTCTGCATTGTTCCAACACGCTCTGACTCACAAAAGGCAAAAATACACTGAGACCTCGGTGCTGCTGTGCCTCCTTGCTCCCCGTGACTCACAAAGCTGGACCACATTTAGCCTGCAACATCCGTCGCCAACACAGCCTGACGAAATAGCTGTAGAGCTGCTGCCTGCATCCTCCTGCTGCTGAACTGTGAAAGCAGAGCATAATAAGAGGGGCTGGTAGCAGGTAGGAATTAAAAGATTATGTAAAGACACATGACTTTATGAAGAGAATTTGACACTTAATAACGGATCAGCGGCAGGTTTGATTTGATTTCAGCTGACGAGATTGATCCACTGAATGTTAGAGAATGACTAGCAGGGAAGTATTTCATATGATGGATGAATGTCTTTTTAAATAAATCAAATTTAAACTTTGTATTCAGGTTTTCCTTTCTATAAACTGTCTGACATGATACCCAGAAGTGACCTGCCATTGCTGGTGAGGAAAGTCAAGATGCAAGTCTTTAAGCTCTTGAATGTTTTTGCACTCAAATCTCAACATTTTATGAATTTTTGACAAATCCATCTCAATTTAATCTAAAGTCAGGATTAAAATTGTTCAAGTTTAATAATGAGATTTCTTGTTCTCAAGTCTCAAAGAAAATCAAAGATTCAAGTCCTCAAGGCCTGCTCTTTGTGCTTTAATTAGAGTTGAGGCCAGAAGATCGTAATGATCCTGGGTTTTTGTTTCTATTCTGTTATCCCTTGGACTTTGTTATGGAGTTCTCTGTTTGTGTTCCTTGTTCCATGTTATTCTTTCATGATTAATCTGCTTCCTGTTTTGTTTGTGTTGTTGCTGGCTTTACTTCCTGTCAAGCCGCTTTTACGTCTGGAACCTCCCGGCTACAAGGGGCTTGAGAAGCGCCCACGTTGAGGGCTTGTCTCAGATTCCAGACTTAATCTCTTATCCTCTCAAGCTTGCTTGAGGAATCTGATCCTGTTTGATTCAGCGATGGGAACCTCTTGCCTTTGCTGACGTTGACCCCAGCAGGGTTTGAACCAAATGATGATGAATACATCTTCTGGTAATGTCATCCTGGTTAATGTCAAGTTGTAATTATAAGGACATCCCAAACAATGTCAACTTGTTATTACAAAAAGCCGAGTGACACTTTATGACAGCAGTCATAAACGTTAATGACATGTACATAATGCTTATGACAAGTTCATGACAGTATCATGTCACCCTTATCTAGATACCCTCAAGTAAAGTGTTACTGAACCTTTAATATTCTTGCGCTCAGGTCTCAAAGTTTTAAAAGTTCTTCTTGACAAGTCAATTTCAGTTTACCCGTCTCAATTTATTTATTATATTAAGGACAGGTCCGAATTAAATAATTTAGTCCTCATGAGTAAAGTCTAGATTCAAGTTGTTCAGATTTCAGAATGAGACTTCAATGTTCTTGTTCTCAAGTCTCAAAGGAAATTAAATCTTTAGTGGATATTCAAGTCGTCAAGGCCTGCTCTCTGTTATTTAATTAGACTCAAGGCCATGTCACAAGTCACTTGAGACGAGTCCATCTCAGGTCTCTGAGAGCCTTAAGTCAAGTTGCTTCATGAGCAAAGTCAGGATGCAAGTATTTCAGGTCTTTAGAGGGTCAAGTCTTCAGGTTCTCTCCTACAGTGTCTTACACCCACACAGTGCAGTGCAGCTGTCATTGCTAGTTTCATACCAACACAGTTATCATTTTCACAGCCAGTGACCACTTGTATAACTAACAAATGTGTGCCACCTGTGCGCCCATAGACATACAGATCTTCTAATGAGCTGTGGTCAGGCGCATTGTTGGTGAACAAAAACCTGGTCCAACATCACTAATGAGGTATTTTCCTGCTATTCAAAGGGCGTATTATTCAATTAGTGAGATGAGCCTACATAGGCAGATTTGCAACATGTGTGCGTTCTGCTTGTTACACACACACGGGGATGGATTCGTGGATGGATTGCGAATTTGTGAAATAATGCATCATTGATGAGGAAAATTAATTACATTCTCTATAATGTGAACATAGCCGAGAGCAGAGCTGCAGAGCTGTCGTCCGACTACACATTGAGTCAGTTGGTTGAATTCACGTTACGCCCTAAACACACAATTAATAAAGGGACTAAATACAACCTGTTTGCCCCTTGTGCCTTACTTTGCACCCAGATTACACACTGTTTACCTGGCATAAGTGGTTGGACACGCCATAAATGCACTTATGCCATGCCATGTACTATAGATTATTTAAATAGGACCCTCAAAACCAAGTCTTAGGTATACAGCTCTGTACGTTTGATGTCAGTCTCTAGACATGTCCATCACCAAATCTTAACTCAAGTCACTGGTGGCAGGTCCAAGTCAAATCAATAGTCTTCATATACAAAGCTTAAATGAAAGTCCTTCAGGTCTTTGGAAGAGACTCAGATCTAATCTCTAGATGGACAGACAGCTTTTAGAGCAGTCAAGTCCAAGTCTCAAGTCCACAGATCTGTTTGTTTTATATACTGATCTGGTCGACGCCAAGATAGAAACATGGTCATGTAATGTGTGATGCCCTTGACAGTAAGTCATCTAATGTCCAGAGGCAACATCGACATTCTTTGTGAAACCTTCCTTTCTTAAAAACTTTGATTAAATTCTATTTAGTGGCTCCAAAGGCTAAACTCACTCTGTGGCTATCAGAAGTGATGTTCAAGTGTAAACATATTTAACCCCAGTGCCGTGATTCTTTTCCTGTGATTACAGACAACGGGAGTCACAGAGCTGGAATACATAAAGCCTGGAAATGCACTTTCTCCTCCATGATGAAAAGGTGCTTGACATTTTAGGCCCAATCATAGTGCAATCAAGGCAGAGCACTTGAGCTAAGCTATGGCAATTTACCCAGAGTTCCTCTTGTGCACTTTCAAAATGAATAATCCTATAAATTGCCGCACAGAACAGCATGTGCACAACATATAAATGCATGGTTGTGGAATCATTGAAATCCTTTGTGGTGGTGTGTTTGTTGCATTGTTGGTGTTTTGAGGTCTCATTTCGGTTTTGCGTCGCAAGGGAATTTCTTTGTTTGCGTCTGAGAGGCCCTTATGTGCACGTGTAAAAGCCTATTTATACATTAACAGGAGATTTAATGCGTTTAAGTGCATGGAGCACAGTACGCAGCCGTGTGTTTGTTTGTGTGTTATTAGGGAGTTAAATGTGATCCTGTGAGTGCATGTAGCCTGATAGCTCAAATGAGTGGCCGTTTTATTGCCCACCCTATTATTCTCTCTGATGTTCTTGTTATGTGTTTTCTGTGTGGGGAGGGTTTGCTTTGCTCTAATGCTACGCTCACGTAGTGCAGGATGGGCAGCAACTTGCATCTAAAAAATACAATGGGGAAAAAAAATGCATACCGAACTGAACTGAACTGTGCTGCTCGGTGGAAACAGGACTTTAGTGACCCGTTGCTGCCTTTCCGGAGGGGATATTGTCGTAAAACGTGGTTGCTTTGCTCTGAGACATCGTTGCGTTTCTTGCAGGGATAGTGCCACGAAAAACAGTTGTTTTTTACTGAGACATGGCTGTGTTTTCAGCAGAATTGTGCCACCAAAAGCGAGTATTTCAAGCCAAAACATTATGTTTTCCTAACCATAACCAGGTGGTTTTTGTGTGTCCCTCCACTGTAGATCTAACGAGGTGCATCTCACCTGGCATGGAGAAGGTGCTTAAGGGCGTCTGTGCCAGCAGCAGAGGAGAGAGGCCTCTGGTGTTGGGTCTGCTGGTCCTGCTGCCTCTCAGCCTGGGATTTCCAAGGATTTGTGTGTTTTAAAGATGTCTTATGTGGTTATTTTGGGTCAGTGTTGGAGTTCTGTTGGCTTGGGGCGTAACACGGTGGTTTGCAGGAACATGTAATGCCAACAGTTATTCTGGTAATGACGCTGTGCTTTCCAGATATCTCTGTATGCTGCAGCATCAAGTCAGACATATCAGAATAACAAAGAACTACAATGTTTAAACAAATCTGCAAGTCAGCAACTTGCAAATATGGTCGTTTTCATTTAGAGATGTTTTGCTGACAGTTTTTGAGTTTCACAAGCATATTGAACACCTGTCAGGTACTTTGTAGCTCTGCTTGTTGTAATGACTGTACACAGAACCCCATCTTGTCTTTATTATGTCTGTATTTCCTGAGTAGTGAATATAAGCAGAAGGGAAACCAACATTCGCTCTCCTGCTTCACAGATGTCAGCAGTGACATTAACACTAACACCCTCTTTTCCACTAAAGTTAGTGTGTATATGTGGGTTTGTGCCAGTAGACCAGAGCTGTGTACATGCCTCTGCAGCACATGGGTACGCCTTTCTGATTACCTTATTTACATCACAGACGCACCAGTACACAGGTTAGTGCCAGTAGAAAGCAGCATGGAGGCCGGTGATATCTGTCACTTATTCAGTCTCTCTCTTTCAGACTCAGTGCTGACTGGAGTAAAAATGGTGTTTGAGTGCTGCTTGGATGGAGACTGACGTTTTTTGGTGGCGGCCTGTCATTGCCTCATGCCAGCAAAAAGGGCTAAAATTAGCACATCCACCCAGATGTTGTACTTCCATCACTGCTGATCGAAGTCAAGGTGGAGCCAATAAACACCCCAATGCACAGTAATTTGTCCTGGGAGCGAATGCTGAATGTAACCTTTCTCATTAATTACAAAAGCCAGATGTTAGTAGGTTTTTGTGCAGTTAGAAAGGGACTTAAGAAAAACTATAAACCAGACAAAAGGCCTTTGCACACCAAGTCTGTTTTTTTGGGGTGAGAGGTGGGGTGCACCCTGGACAGGTCACCAGACTATCACAGGGCTGACACATAGAGGCAGACAACCATTCACACTCACATTCACACCTACGGACAATTTAGAGTCACCAATTAACCTGCATGAACACTTGCTGTGAGGCGGCAGTGCTAACCACTGCAGCACTGTGCCACCTATGTGTCAGTCGGAATTAAAATATCCCTGATGTACTACCAGTTCTAGCTACCACGTACCAGCTGAGCACACAGGTAATCAGACTGATATCAGTGGGCAACAGCATCGTCAAAGCTGGCAGAGCACCGATTTGGGGTGTGCAAATCACCACAGACTTGTGGATGAAATTAAATTGAAGAAGGTAACTACAGCACATGCTAAATGGTTGCAACGTATTGTTAGGAGTGATAGGGGGATTATAGTTTCTCTTTTCTTTTCCTTTCCTTTTCCTTTCATTTATGTTTTGGACTGGTTTCCGCGGAGAAATAAAGGTATGGTTGAGCTGTGTGTTTGTTTACGTCACATCATTGAGGTGCGCATGCACCCTCTGGAGTTAGTTAATGAGGTGACAAGATTCAGGTGTGTGAGGGCGGCAGAGACAAATGTTTGCTCCCGTGTCATGAGGAGCCGCTCCATTTTTGAAAGTGCCACTGAAGAGGACAACAGCTACACCCACCCAACCAGGCCACAGACTTTGTGAGAGCGAAACCAGGTTATGTTTATTTTTCGGATTCATTCTTAACTACACAAAAAACTGAACTATTGGGGAGAGCCAGGACGGAGCTCGCCGCTCACCGGGAGCCGCGGCCGGAGCTGGCGGTGCCTGGACTGACTGACCAGCCTCTGAATGCCCTAGCCTGCGGACCTGGTAAGCTGGCCTACCTGCATTATTTCTCCTGCCTGGCAAACCAGTCCGCTGTTCCGTTCTTTCCTCTATTTGTTCCTTCAATCACACTCCAGGTTAGGGCTAGCCTCACATTTGAGCCATTGACATCTTTAGACGTGACTAGTCCGTAACATAATGTGGGGCTCGTCCGGGATCCTATTCGAAGATTAATGTCTTAATGTTCGATAAAGCCTGTTTAGCGATTATACTGTAGTCAGTGAGTTACATCAAGCATTCTGTTTGCGAGAAGAAGCACGACGGAGTTGTATTCAGCTCGTTAAAAGCCATATGTTGCAAGGTTTAGCTGTAGGCCACGGACATACGGCTACGGGCAGATAAGCTGCACGGTGTTAACTTCTCGCTTAAAACAGATGGTTGTGTATGTAAGCAATACTTAGTTAGCTAAAAGGAAAAATATTGTGTTGTGTGTGTCGAGGTTAAAACGGGAATATGTCCTTACAGGACGATAATAGCATGTCGGTTGGCTGGTTAGCTGAAATTTCTGTGTTAAATTGTGGTTGGTGTTTTCTGGTGTGCTGTAAAACAGTATCGGTTTGTGGCTGGTTTGTGAGTTACGTAAACCTTGTCATGAGCGTTCTATTTGTGGCTTATGTTTGCATCTACCTCTGGTAAAAGTTACTTCTTATTTGCAGGTTATACGTTTTTTTTTCGTTAAGGCTATTTTGGTAATAGTTACCTTAGAGGTAATTTTGTGAGGTTTGCCTCTTGATTAGTCTGTTTGGTGAGTAGTTAACGGTAACCATGGCAACGTTCTCGGTAGAGGAGTTTTGCGGAAGTGATTTTGGGCGCAATGAGTTGCGCAAGCTTAAGAAGGAAGATTTGATTGCAGTAGCTCAGTATTGTGAGGTGGATATCATCCAGAGACAAAAAAGCCAGATATTGTGGAAACCCTCATTTCGGTGTTACATTTGCACGATCCTGCACAGGAGAGGGAGCGAGCAGAGAGGGAGAGAGAGAGAGAGAGGAGCGAGAGAAAGGGAGAGTAGCACGCGAGAGAGAGGGGGAACGGGTGTTTCAACTTGAGTTGGCAAAGGTGGCAGCAAGAGAGCAGGAGCATAAGCTAGAGCTAGCGAGATTGGCACTTGAGCAGGAGAAGCTTAAAGCGACCAATAATGCATTACAACGTAAGCACGAAGCTCGTTTTGATGTTTCCAGTTGTTTAAGACTCATGCCAAAATTTAATAATGATGATGTGGGTTCTTTTTTTGATTCTTTTGAGAAAATTGCCAAAGAGCTAGAATGGCCTGAGGATAAGTGGGCACTGCTCATTCAGAGTGTACTTGTGGGTAGAGCCCAGGAAGCGTATGCAGCATTAGGTGTTTGCGATAGTAGAGACTATGAAGCTGTGAGGAAAGTGGTTCTGGCAGCTTATGAGGTGGTGCCTGAAGCCTACCGACAGAAGTTTCGGTCGCTGCAACGACAAACAAGTGAGACATTTCTTGATCTGGCTAGGCAACAGGAGGTTGTGTTTGATAGGTGGCTAACTAGTACAGACACCCACACCTTTCAAGAGTTGCGACAGCTGATGCTGGTGGAACAGTTTAAAACTAGTTTACCCCGGCATATGGAAATACATGTAAATGAGTTGGGTGTGACTGAGTTAAGAAAAGCCGCTATGGCAGCGGATTCCTATGAGTTAACTCACAGAGAAGCGCCTTTAAAAGGAAAGTTACACAGACAGGACAGGAGGCAGGCAGTAACTGATAGGCCCACAGAAGCTGTCATAATGAAGTCTCCTTCCCCTTCCGTTCAGTCTCAAGGGCCAGGGAAAAGATATGAGAAGCCTTATTTCCCTCGAAATGATGTCATCTGCCACTATTGCAGAAAGCCTGGCCATATAAAGTCTAGTTGTCCCAGTCTTAAGAGGAAGAATGGAGATGGGAAAGTAGTGGGGTTGATTAATACGCAGACTCAGGTTGGTTCCTGTGAAGTAGTTAGTTTGAATGTGTCCTCCTGCCCAGTAGCAAAGGGATTTGAAGGTTTTGTATCCCAAGGGGCAGTGGCTGGTGCACCGGATGGTGAAATGGTCCCGATATCAATCTTGAGGGACACAGGGGCCAACCAGTCCCTACTGGCTCGAGGTGTCATAGATTTACCATCTGCCACCTATTTAAAAGCCTCTACCCCAGTGAAGGGTGTGGGAGGTGGTTTTATTAGTGCTCCTTTACACAGGGTGTTCCTGGCATCTAATATTGTAATGGGCCGGTAGTTGTGGCCGTTGTCCCCTCTTTGCCGATTGATGGAGTCGCTTTTGTGCTGGGAAATGACTTGGCTGGTAGGCGTGTTTTGTGTGACACCGGTAGTGAGTGAAGAACCTTGTGAGGTCTCTGAGACCATGGTCCTGGAGAGGGAACACCTGAAGTGTTTACTGCATGTGTGGTGACACGGGCTCAGACCCTTGCAGCGGAAAAGGGAAATTCCAGCGAGCAGGAGGGACTGTCTGTTGACTTGCTGATACCTTTTTTGCTAGGCTAGCTGAGGTGTCTCCCTGCTCCCAGTTTTCTCGGGAAGCCCTTATATCAGAGCAAGAAAAGGATCCGTCTGTTGCTCCGTTAAGACAGGCAGCTGCTAGTGCTGAGGACCTGAAAGACGTAGCTGAAGGTTTCTTTCTCCAAGATGGAGTCTTGTTGCGAAAATGGCGGCCTCGGGATCGCCCTGCGGATGATCGTGGACTGTTATGACTCAAATTGTGTTGCCTGAAAGTTTCAGAAGGGAAGTGCTGCATTTAGCACATGAAGTGTCCATGGCTGGTCATTTGGGCATCCGGAAAACCCAAGAGAAAATCAGTAGACATTTCTACTGGCCTAAGATGCACAAGGATGTGGTTTCGTACTGCCGTAGCTGTCATGCTTGTCAGGTTGTGGGCAAGCCCAACCAGACAATTCCAGTTGCTCCTCTCTGCCCTTTACCTGTAATGGAGGAACCCTTTTCTAGAGTATTGATTGATTGTGTTGGCCCTCTGCCAAAAACCAAGAAAGGGAATGAGTATCTCCTAACCATTATGGATGTTTCCACCAGATTTCCGGAGGCTGTGCCATTGAGATCTATTAAGACCAAGGTCATAGTGGAGGCTCTGCTCCATTTCTTTTCTAGGGTGGGTTTACCACTAGAGGTCCAACATGATCGTGGGTCTAACTTCACCTCTGGAGTCTTCCAGGAAGTGATGCATGAGCTTGGGGTTAAGCAAATTATGTCATCTGCCTATCATCCCCAGTCCCAAGGCGCAATCGAGAGGTACATCAGACTTTGAAGTCTATGATTAAGACTTATTGTGTTGGTTACTCTAATGACTGGGATGTGGCTATGCCATTTCTATTGTTTGCTAT
The DNA here is from genome assembly GCA_026686955.1 of Epinephelus cyanopodus. Lineage (NCBI taxonomy): Eukaryota > Metazoa > Chordata > Actinopteri > Perciformes > Serranidae > Epinephelus > Epinephelus cyanopodus. Next base: position 13,465,658 of record CM048934.1, read on the forward strand.
CAGAGACTCTGTGAATGAGGCTACAGGTTTTAGCCCCTTTGAGTTGGTTTACGGACATCAGGTGAGAGGGCCATTGAAGATGGTGAAAGAACAGCTGTTGCAGTCAGCTTTGCAGACAGAAGCGCCAAGTGGGGTTCTGCAGTATGTGGCATCCTTTAAGGACCGGCTGCATACGGCATGTGACTTGGCCAGGAGTAATTTGGAAGCAGCTAAGGGAAAGATGAAGGCTCAGTATGACAGGAAGGCGGTGAAGCGTACCTTTAAGGCAGGAGACCAGGTTTTAGTTCTGTTGCCCATGGGTGGAGACAAGCTGGGGGTGAAATTTTATGGACCCTATAAGGTGGCCAAGAAAGTGGGTGATTGCAACTATGTCATTGAGACACCCGATCGGAGACAGAAGTCCCGACTATGTCACATCAATCTTGTGAAGCCGTATTTTGCTCGTGATGCTTCATCTATTGTGTGTGTAACATCTCAGGTTACTGTGGAAGGGGAGGAGAGTGAAGATGATGAGGTTGGGTCAGTTGAGCCAGTTACCGCTAGGCTTAAAAACTCCAGCGCCCTAGCCAATCTCAGAGATTCACTGAGTCATCTCACCACAGAGCAAAGAGAGGATGTATTGCATCTTGTGGACCAGTTTAGTCCTTTGTTTAAAGATACCCCTGGCTTGACAAATTTAATAACCCATGATGTAGACACCGGCGAGGCAACCCCCATTAAACAACATCCGTACCGGATTAACCCCCAAAAATGGGCTCAGGTGAAACCAGAGTTGCTTTATATGGAAGAAATCGGTGTGATTGAACAAGGCTTAAGTGAATGGAGTTCTCCCTTAGTTCCTGTTCCCAAGCCCGATTTAACTGTGCGGCCTTGCATCGATTACCGAAAGGTAAATAACATGACTAAAACGGATGCATATCCTATACCAGGCTGGAGGACTGTATTGATAAGATCGGAAATGCACAGTATGTGTCGAAATTTGACCTGTTAAAGGGCTACTGGCAGGTGCCGCTAACAGAGAGAGCAAAAGATGTGTCTGCATTTGTGACGCCAGAGTGTTTGTATCGCTGTCAGGTTCTTCCTTTTGGCATGAAGAATGCGCCTGCAACCTTTCAGAGATTAATGAATTTGGTAACCGCTGGTTTGCAGAACACAGTAACATATTTGGATGATGTGGTTTGCTATAGTTCTTCGTGGTCTGATCACATGACACATATGAAACAGCTATTTGAGCGTCTGAGGCAAGCAGGGTTGGTGATCAACTTGCCCAAATGCGAGACTGGAAAGGGGCAGGTTACATACTTGGGGCACCAGGTAGGCCAAGGTTCTGTGAGACCAAGGACTGCCAAGGTACAGGCCATTTTAGACCTGCCTGTTCCAAAAACAAAACGCCAACTAATGCGCCTGTTGGGCATGTGCGGCTTCTACAGGCGGTTTGTTCCCAATTTTGCAGCTGTGACCACACCATTAACAAATCTGCTGAAAAAGGGAGTAAAGTTTAGCTGGTCCGCAGATTGTCAGACAGCTCTGGAAATGGTTAAAGCCATCCTAGCTAGTGAACCAGTGCTAGTTGCTCCGGACTTCACACTCCCATTCAAGCTTGCAGTGGACGCGTGTGATGTGGGAGTGGGGGCGGTGTTATTACAGACTGATGTGTCAGGAGTAGATCGGCCTGTTGCATACTTCTCAAAGAAACTGAACCGCCATCAGAAGCGATATTCTACTATTGAAAAGGAGGCCCTGGCTCTGGTCCTGGCAGTCCAACACTTTGAGGTTTATGTTTCTAGTGCTGGAGGTGATCTGGTGGTCCTCACTGATCACAACCCACTTACATTTCTGTCAAAGTTTAAAACATCCAGTCAGAGAGTGTTCCGGTGGAGTCTTATTTTGCAGCCCTATAACCTGACGGTTGTGCATTTGCCAGGCAAAGAAAATGTTATTGCCGACACCCTGTCAAGGGGATGAACCTAGATTGTGCTTGGGGACAAGTTGGAGTGCATTGTTGATGTACAGAAATAAATACAGTCAAAGGACTGATTAGATTATATTTGCATAATCGTTCAAATTGTCAGTCATGATTCATGACATGTTATTAAGGGGATGTCTATATTGTTGTTTTTAAGAAAGGAGAAAATAATGTAAAAATGATAAAAACAAAAAGAAAAAAAAACAAATAGGTTGGATCCAGATGTGTTTTTTTTTGTTGGAAGGGGGGAGGAATGTTAGGAGTGATAGGGGATTATAGTTTCTCTTTTCTTTTCCTTTCCTTTTCCTTTCATTTATGTTTTGGACTGGTTTCCGCGGAGAAATAAAGGTATGGTTGAGCTGTGTGTTTGTTTACGTCACATCATTGAGGTGCGCACGCACCCTCTGGAGTTAGTTAATGAGGTGACAAGATTCAGGTGTGTGAGGGCGGCAGAGACAAATGTTTGCTCCGTGTCATGAGGAGCCGCTCCATTTTTGAAAGTGCCACTGAAGAGGACAACAGCTACACCCACCCAACCAGGCCACAGACTTTGTGAGAGCGAAACCAGGTTATGTTTATTTTTCGGATTCATTCTTAACTACACAAAAAACTGAACTATTGGGGAGAGCCAGGACGGAGCTCGCCGCTCACCGGGAGCCGCGGCCGGAGCTGGCGGTGCCTGGACTGACTGACCAGCCTCTGAATGCCCCTAGCCTGCGGACCTGGTAAGCTGGCCTACCTGCATTATTTCTCCTGCCTGGCAAACCAGTCCGCTGTTCCGTTCTTTCCTCTATTTGTTCCTTCAATCACACTCCAGGTTAGGGCTAGCCTCACATTTGAGCCATTGACATCTTTAGACGTGACTAGTCCGTAACACGTATTCTCATAAAACGGTTCGTACACATTGTTATCCTACGAATTGGCTCCCCATGAATGACGTTATGTCCTTGACATACAGTTACGTAATTAACCAAAAGTTACGGACGTTAGGTTTAGGGAAAAAAAGATGGTGAACATGTACCTAACAATGACTCAAAGTCGGGGCGTCGGTGGCTTAGTGGGTAGAGCAGGCGCCCCATGTACAAGACTGCTTGTCCTGTCCATTAAAGGCAAAATGCCCCAAAAAATATCTAAAAAAAACAACACAACAACGATGACCCAAAGTCCACATGGATCCGAACACACGATTCCTGGGAAAAGTAAATTCTTTTGCAACCTATCCACCACCCCAAACCCTCCTCACAAGTGCTCAGGACTGCTTCCTTGTTTACTGCCGTGGATGCATTGGTCACGTGATCGCAGCCTTTCGAAATTTGTCGGATATTTACAAATTTGGGTGTGCTGCTTTTCCATGTTGCTGGATGGCAGCTGACTGCAGACCAGTCAACATTGTGGATGACTTGGGTCAAAGGGACGTCCTCAGGTTGGCATTTTGCAACCAGTTGTATGTCTTACTGTCACAGGGAACAATTGCATCACACTTACAGAACCTTTAAAAATCAGAGAAAGCGACTAAACTGGAACTCCTGAACAGTGCAAGTGCTGTCGCATTAACTGGGGATCACTGGACGTCAGTGAGTAATCAGAAGTTTATCAGATTAACTGTACTTTCTCAACTGGGACAGAGTAATCCTTTCAGATAAATAAATAAACAAGCACTGTATTCCACAGAATAAGCACTTTAAATGTGTCTCCTACCTCTAAGTCATTGTTTCAAGTCCACACCTTTGTAGCAGTGCAGCACTGATATGTAAGAAATAAATCTTAAAGCCAAGATTGTAAAGTAAATTGCTTCACCTTGCTAATATGGATTTAAAAACTGGTTTCTATGAGTCACTGTAACTATGATGATGATGCTTATGATCAGACTATGATTATATGAAAGATTACGAGCATCAGAAAGCGAGGGGACAAAGGTTTGAGGAGAAAACGGTGCAGGAGCATCCGGAGGACCACCTCAAGGCAGACAACGCCATGGCAACAGCAGGCCATAACGACAGACAGACAGAGGGAGGCACAGCGTCATGATTGCCTCAATCACACTCATATCAAACACGCTGCACGTTGCGTTTTGTTTTTTTTGTCCCTTTGAGAAGCAATTTGTTCATTCATTTAGGCGAGCGTGCTGGATGGAGGTAATTTCAAACGACTGATTGCCGGCTGAAAAGTCTGGTTTTGGTCTTCGGGGAAATAGAAACCATTTAGAATCAGAATCTTAATTGAGCAACTGTCTCTGTGTGTTATGTATCGCCGCTGATGAAGTGTATGTGTGTGTGTGCATTGCTCTAATATCCTGAATAATTCAAGTCTGTGCATATCTGAATAAATCAGCATCGAATAGAGAAACAGCAGAGACAAAAAAGTGACCACTCGCAGATGAATTGAAATCATTCAGACTTTATTCGTCACGTTCACCGTCCATTGTTACACAGCTTTGGGGCCCCTAGCTCTGATTGTCGTAGGGCATTTGTTCAGAGCCCCGTCACCCACCCAAGCTCTTCCACTCCATCACCACAATGGGAAAAAAAACCCCATCTCGTACTTCATAGTTCACAGATAAGTCCATAAACAGAGGATGGGAATAAATCATGAGCAGATCAAAGACAGAGGAAAATACGGTCCAAGAATCATCACTTTCACCCGATGTCAATGAACTGTTTTTCTTTTCTTCCCTGCATCATCAGCAGAGACCCAAAAGTTTATCTGACTCCACAAGAAAAGAAGCTTCAGTAAACCGAAAATAAGAAACAACAGCTTTGCAATGTCGCTCTAAAAACGTAAAAATGAATAAGGGGCAGCTAATGTGGAGATGATGAGATTTTAGTGTTTCACAGCCCCTCTGGCATTTTCAAAGAAGAATAGCTGACACTTTAGACACGACAGCATGACCATTACTGAAAGTCTCCCACAAGAAGCAGAACACCCGGGCGAACGACTCCTACAATCATAACAGCACTTACAGAGACACAGCCGTGGAGAAATGGATCATAAATGAACAGTTGAGAGGAAATAAAAACATATTCTTCAGCTGGCTCCCTGTCAGACACAGACATGGGAGGAAAGTGTTTGCAAATACCCATTTTCATAATATACTTTTTAGTTTATTTCACCACAGTAATGTACTGACAGTACCTGAACTCCACCTTAAGGTTATAAACACAATTTCTGAGGAGACCCAAAGTGTGCAGAATTAAATGAATATATGAGACAATCTGTAATATAACCATGAAATTTGGAAATATTATACATTGTTTGATGCTGATTTTTCTCGGTTTATTTCTGCTCAGTGTCCAACAGTTTTATCCCAAATTGTACCTTTTCCAAAGTGCATTTGTTTAATGATTCAGACCCAAGCAACATAACTGCTTTTGCCTTGTTTGACAAAAACAGACTGTGGTTAAAAAGAAAAGTGGCATTACGAAATAATAATAACTAAAAAAAAAAAAAAAAAAAAAAATTAATTTTAATTCAATTTAATTTAATTTTAAAAGCAGTATAAAATAAAAATGTTTATTTATTAAAATTTATTTACATGGTTATCTTGTAATGTCCTGTTCTTCTATTTAATATTGAACACTTTTGGTCTCCTTAAATGTTTAAAGGGCGGGTCCATCTGTGTTCTTTTCTGGTATTTTTTAAATTAGGTTGACCACTAGGTTAGCAAAAAGCAGTGACATAGGCTTGAGCAGCAATTGCTGATAATAACAATAATAAATATAACTAACAGGGTTAGTTTGTATATTTAAAAGGGGTTGTGTGAGGTACTTATCTACAGTCAGTGTATTAATTTCACCACTTTACCTTGCTGTCAGACAGCTGTTTCTAACGGGGAACTTACGCCACAATATAACGCTCTTCAAAGCCACCAGACTCAAAACCTGTAATTTTACCTCGCAGAACACGGGAGCTGCTGCTCTACCGCTGCTTCGATCACTTTGTTTGTTTGTGGTACTGTGTGACTTTCGGCGTCGACAGCAATATGCTGCTTAGCTTCCACGCCGGTTAGAGGGCTCATTGAATATCGGTAATCTACCTTTGCCAGGTCACGTGGGCAAACGTTTTTAGAAGGGCATGGAAAAATAGCATTTTGGTGCTAAAACAAGGAAGTTCAAACTTTAAATTTTTGGATTTGAAGACATAAGCAACACTACTGAGAAGCTACAGGGTGATATAAGAACACAATAATGGACCCGCCCTTTAATGAGTGACAGACAAACATATAAATTTAGTGTTTTCTTATTATTTTACAGCAGGTTGAAGCAATTTAGGAGTTTAATTCAAAGCCAGAATGCTTTCTTTACATGTAGCAGCTAATCAAGCTAATCAAAATATAGTGTACCGTAATATACAGCATGGATAAGTCTGGTTATATTCTATATTCCTCCTACTGTCAACAAATCAAATTAAAAGACGAAACCCAACAATGGATTGATCATACTACCGCGTCATTGTTGTCAGACAGCTGTCAAAAACACATCAGTGTGTCACACCGTTGCACTGGGTGACATGTTCAATCGTTACGACAAACAGAGGCAGTAGTAGTAGTTTATACAGTTCTGCTGCTGGAAATACTAATTAATCCTCTAAATGTGTATTCATCCGCAGCTGAAAATAGTCCCAAAGAAATGCGCTATTTCTTCTGATTGAGCAACATTTGCTAAAAACTACAGTGCCCAGCTGTTTAACAAAATTGCTGAGCCTTTTTCAAAGATGAAACCACATAATTGTGATCAGTTTTTAAAGCTTTACAGCAGGAACCAATGTGCTTAAAGCCGTGTGCCACAGACAGTGTGGAGAAGCTGGCAGACGGACTGACACATTGTTGGTTTTGGCCTTTTTTCGTGGGATTTGTTGACAGGAAGAAAAGTGTAGAAAAACGCCAGCCTTCTCCTCTAAAGTGAGTTCTTGCAGTGTATGTACCTTGAAGAAATATTACACATATCTGAACACATTTCAAACACCCTGTAAATAAATAAAAACTGCTGTGCATCTCGTGCTTTCAAAGCTGAGGTTCCCCCGGTAAGTTCAGATAAGCACACTTTGAATTCAGATATTCACAGCCACTCCATAAAACTGTTTATCCTCTACGCGGGTCTGTTTTCTGCTTCCCTCTCCTGCCGGAGCAGCAGCGGTTTGTGTGTTTTTCATTATTGTAACCTACAGTGCGACAGACTCCAACCACAAAAGCTTTGTGTGGTCGAGCACTTAAGCACCGCCGAATGAAAGATTAATTTTAAAGCGACTACACTTGTTTTAATGTGCGGTTTTCAGAAGTGGTCTTTGTAGTTTTGCATTATGTAAAACATGTATAGAATGAATTTTTTATATCATTGCCACATGCCTTGTTTCACCTCAGCTGCCTGAAGCGGTATGCCGAACATATGAGGTTTCCTTATCCAGTGATTCATGAAAAACAACAGTTAAAAATACAGTAATGGGACTCTTTAAATCCCGATAATAAATAATACATAGTTTTAATAAATCTCACAGACATTATTTCCTTTTGTTGCCATGCCAACTCGGCTGGTCTTGAGAAAAAAAATACAACATGAAGCAGATAGAGCTGCTTCTTGACTCACACACACACACACACACACTCTCACACACTCATGAATACACTCAGACATCCTTCCTCCGCCCCCCAGTCACTTAGCAGTGTCCTGCTGATCACTGGAGGAATAAGAGAACATAAATGACACATTAAATATGAGCAGAACGGATTAAAAATGGATCACAGCTGAGATAAGTGATGACATTTTAAGATCACAGCCAAACCAGCCGGCCCACCAGCCATACGAGGCTTTAAGCATCCTTCATCGATGCTCTTGCTTTGTCCTTCTGCAGTTCCGAGTTTCAGAACGAGCCACTTTCGCCCGGTCCTTGTACTCTTAATGAAAATGTACGGCCGTGTAACCCAAGAACACGAGCCATAGGAGGGCCGTGAGAGGAAACGATTAAATATTCAAACACTGCGACCCACGGGCCTCAAGTCTTTGTCCTGCGAAGGTGTTTTACGTTTGTGCCGGTGCGCACGGAGTGGGGCTGCTGGTAGGTTATTAAATCCATGCCTTTTGTATAAGAACGTAGGCCTGGAGATCTTATTGCAGTGAGATTGGAAACAAAAACCCCACGTCTAGAAACCTACAAAGTGTCCAGGATGCAAGATGCGATCTCAGCTGTTGGTCCGAGGACGGAGACTGCAATCAGAGGTGAAGAAAACAAGATGTCGGTGCTGCTCTTTAGATTAAGAGCCTAATCAGAGGGTAGCAGCAGGGATGAGAGGATGGAGGATGGAGAGAAGGATGCAGAGAGGTCGAAAGCTGAAGAGATACAGGCTTGATGTGTGTATTCAGTCTCTGTGTGAGTCATAGCGCTAATGGCATCCAGTCTTTAGGATGAAGTCTCTCTTTCTTCGTCTGTCTGGCTTTTTAGCCCCCTATCTCCGTCGCTTTAGGCTCTAGAGTTCGTAAGAGAAGAAGAAGAGTTGTTGATTGTGCTGTTGTATTAATGGTTGGAGGTGATCTCAATGTCTGTCTGGCCTCTTAGGAGGCTCTTTGGACGCCTGACAGCTGATCCCTTTATGTCATTATGTCTCTCTCAAGGACTTTAAGTGGCATATGTTAGGGAGAGAGAGCTTGAGAAACACAGAATGAAAGCAAGTAACATGATACTCTACCAGTGTGATACACACAATGCCCACTCTGTGCCTCACAATAGGCCCCGATATCGCCACTTCCCTATTGAGTCCCGGTCGCACATAACAGATTTGCTTCAACGATCCACTTTCACCTAAAACCCTCTCCCATCCGCTGTTGTCGGGCGTGCAGAGGCGTGCATTTGAGCCGAGTCCTTGTGTAGATTTCTCCCACCCTTGTGTCTGCCAATCCTGATACTGTTTCACAGACTAGAGAGGGGAGAGATTCAAGTTCAAGTCCAGATATGTCTAGCCCCCTTTCTTTCACTTGTTCCTCGTTTATTTTTATCCCAAACTCTGTAAGGGGCAGAAGAGACACTGATTCAAGAGCAACCCAGACTTTTTCCCAAGGACGCCCTTGTTCCCAACAGCCCCCACCAACCAAGCAACATTGTCTCGAGGGTCAGGATGGGTAGGACAATGCAGTCTATTGGGCACTATTATATTCCAGTCTATTTTTCTGTCTGTGAGGCCTGGGTCTGCAAGGATTTAGGTCCCAATTTTGTGGTTCGACCTTGAGTCCCTACAGCAGGCTTTGAGGTGGAGGTTGACCCTGTCCCTGATGCAGGGCCTGAGGCCGCAGGAGGCAGTTGGCTGCGTTGCACTTGAGGATGCCGTGGCAGGACTGTGCGTATGGGCTGCTGGAGGGGATGTGACTGCTGTGGAGGCCGGAGCTGGTAGCCTCGGCGGTAACGCAGTGATTGAGAGCGTAGGAGCACCCGTGTGTACTGGACCTCTGGCATGATGAGCTTGAGGCAGAGCTCCTGGGCCTGGCTCGAGAACCCACGGCTGAGATTTACTGGAAGGTCGTAGCCAACAATGTCGACTTTTCCACTAGGCTGCCAGGGGCGGAGATCCTTGTTTTTGATCTGCGCGGCTGATCGGAGAAGCGGCATCCGCCCACCAAAGCAACTTCTCATTAACCTCTCCTGGGCTCGCCGAAGGAGTCGCACTTCCCTTGCCACACAGGCAGGACCCAGAGCTGACAGCTGGCGCCACAGGGAGGCGTTAAAGTGGTCGTAGAGACGTGCGTCTAAGGAATTCCAGGCACGGATCTTTGATGGAAGTCCTGGTGTCAGGCTCCGCTTTGAGCTTGGCGTCCGCATGTTGAGTTTAACATACAGAATGTCATCCAGGTCCCAAGAGAGGAGATGGCGAAGGAGAACCAGTGACTCATCGAAGTACTCAGCAATCATCACCAGGGAGAAAACTCGCTCCACCTCTGCCAGAAACACCCGTGCATACGCCACATCTGTTGCTGGACGATCCTTGTCTCCACCCAAGTCAAAGGTCAAGGTGTTGCGTGCGTACATGGAGTCCTTCTCATCTGGTCGGTAATAGCGCCAGGGCTCTTCTAAGAAGGCCTCCAGAGAGCCATTGGGAACCCTCTTGAAGCTCTGGCAGTACTGGTTGTAGTAACTGAATAAGGATTCAAACATGGAGCCCGGCTCTCTCAGGATTGTGATATATATTGTGTCGTTGGGCATCAGGCGCTGTAGCTCTGCCTTGTTGAAGCGCATGTGGCTGGTGATGATGTTTGGCGGCAGTGTGTGGGTGGACAAAGTGAGCGGTGAAGGAACGTGGGTAGCAGAACTGGTGGCTGCAGGCCTGCACGGGCAACGCCACCGTGAGGTTGTTGCGCTCCGCGAAGCGGAAAAGCAGTTCTGCATGGTGGTGCTGGCCGTCTTGTGGGTCTTGAGGAAGGCCACATTGGTGTGTTTAGGTTTCAGGCCTGGGGCAGGGTGAGAGCGGAGGGCAGGACAGCCAAGGTGGAAGGCCTCCATGGTCCTGGAGAAAGAAAAAGAAAGTGTAATCATTTATTTGAAGCTCCATTAGCTTCAAAAAAGGAGCAGCCACTCCAAATAATTTGGTGACATTACAGATGTAATAGCACAGACAGTGGACAGATAATGGAAGAGATGGAGGTGTAGACAGGACTGAGGTACAACAGTAGAGCAGAAATCAGTGTACATGTGGGGAATTGAAATGAGAGGAGACAGAGAAAAGGGGGTGGACAATGAAGCAGGATAACGCTACTACAGGACAGAATATCAGAAACTGACGGGTGAATTCACAAAAAGATTGGAAGGCTTTTGCAGCTGCTAAACGTGCACAAATAAGACAAAAAGGAACTTGAAATCTCAAAGCACCTGCAAAGGGTGAAATGCATCTCTAACTGTGCTGCCAAGTCGATCACCTCTCGGTGCTCCTGTGCTCTTTGCATGTATTTAAATCAAGTAATCTGCATATATTTGGTGCAAAATGCCCCCTTTCTATGTAAATGAGCCTCATTGCAAATCAGACCAATTCACAGAGATCAACGCTAATAGTCACACGCAGTTACAGTGAAATTATTTCTGTATTCAGACACTTGATGTTAACCGAAGTACAGTGACAGGCGGGGATATTGAATTGCAAATATGGCTTCTCTCTGTCATGTTTAAATTCCTTGCCTGAACTTTTGAGGAATGCCTCTGCACCTCATCGCTCAGGACCTGTAGCTCGCAGTCTGAAAATTTGTTTGTTTTTTCCCGCTTCCATTATTCTGCCTACTGTGTTTTTGCTATAAAGACAACGTTGACACTTTGCCACATGGATAATTGCAATCAAATGCAAAAAAGGGGAAAACTACATTCAGCTGCAAAACTTTAAAGGCTTGTTTATGCTGTAATATCATTAGTATAATATATTTCACGAATCAGACGCCGAGGCGGGGCAGCAGCTGGAAGTCTGCACCTCGTTTATCGCCCACAGAACGAACATTCAGAACAAAATAAAACAGGCTGCAGTGAGAGTCTCTCTCCATGGGATGTTTAAAAAAAGCACGTTTAGTCCTTCTAAGGCAAGCTCAGGGTTTTAGTGTTGCCGTAGCCCTTCTCTGAGTGAGGATTAGAATATCTCCATTCACATAAGTCGGCCAAATTAGTATGCTGATGGATTCATGTCGTCAACTCATACATTGAGTAACATTAAAGTAAACGTTCCACCTTAAAAGTTGCCGGCAGTCGGCCCAGTGAATTAAGTTATTTTCTCTGATGCAAAACATCCTTTCATTTTATTGTTACAGGTTGCTAATAAAACTCTCCACAGTATGAACAGTGGTTACATGAGCCTCAAAATCAGGCACAACTCAGCCCTGAGCAGAGTGACCATGAGCGAACAGAGCTTTTGTGAAATTGCCCTTGAAAGTGCAAGAGAATATGAGGTACATCTGAACTGTTTGTACTGCATACTATAACTGGATGATTAATCAGGTCAATATTATGATTGATTGACTTTCAGGGGAATCTGAAGCCACCTTCACACATGCACTACAAATCTGAAATGATCTATGCACTACCTGGAGAAGCTAAAACGTCTAACTGTAGAGAGTTTGTGATTTGGGAACTTCTGTCGTGGAGGCTGGACACTGAAATCGTCAGACAAATTCAAGAAACAGCAAGAAACTTGGTAGTGAACAAATTATAAACTGGGATTTACATTTCTCTCCTCTCCTTTCCTCATTCCCAAAAAAAGATGATAGATAATGACACAGGATACATCCAGAGTATCACTGTGGCCAAATTCTAATTAAGATAAATATTCATGATACAATTTTACCACAGCCACACAGCTAAATATAAATTACAGAGAGATCCAATCACACCTTTGTATTAAGAGCATACACACTGAATACTCTGCAGTATTACAGCTTGTCCTTTCACTGCAGACTGAACCAGAGGGTCAGATATTTAAAAGGTGTGGAAACAATGTGTGAAAAGTAAAGAGACCAAGGGCAGAGCAATAACGGAGACAGTAAAGACAGGAATGTGAAAAAGGTTTTATGAGCAAAACGTTAAGCTGAAAAGGCTGCGAGAACAGAACACAGGGCCGTCAAAGATCTACCATCGCTCTGCTTTTATAATTGGTCCCTCGACCATTCAGTGTCTCCATATAAGTATTATAATAAGCCAGTCCTGCTATTAATTTGACTTGAGAAAGAAGAAGACAGACATCTTCATCGTAATTAGCGCCATATGAACCTATAGAGAGACAGAGGATATATAACGTAAGTGTTTCCATATGGGCATGTTTCAATCACTCACCAGCTCAAGTGGCCCCCATGGTGCAGCAGTAGACTGACAGTACTGATGGCGACGAAGACGAGGAATATCTTCTTCTGCGACATCTCTCTCCGCTTCACTGGGCCTGCGGGAGGTGGAGAAGAAGAGCGAGAGTGAGCAGAGAACATGAGTAAAGGTAGAGTAGGAGAACGAGGGCAGGTAGAGGCGTAATGGGAGCGCGAAAATGAAGATGAGGTGGAAGCATGGTGAAAATGGGAGACAGGGAATTAGGGGAAAACGAGACGGAGGGAGGTTCAGGGGGGAGAAAAGATGAAAGGAAGCAGAAATGAGGAGTGAAAGGACAGGAAGAAAAGAGGATAGAGAGAGCGAACAAGAGGAAGAGACGATCACGGTGAGGAGAATTCACTCTGCAAATAATGGCCGGTATCCATTAACGAGGGAGGGTAGTGAGGCTTGGCTTTTGTCACTCCGTAATAATACAGTGAATGACACCTTCATTACCTTGCACAGCTGTAATAGTCACACTCACTGTTACACCCTTTTATATTCTCTTGGCTCAAGCCATGGACAGATGGCCCCGTGCATTAGGTCCTGTCAGTAATAAGGGACGTGCATATGTGAAAAACCAACTGCACTTCACAGCGAGAGTGCTCTGTGGCAGAAACTCCCCGTGTCACTTGACCCGCCAAAACGCCACGACAGCAATGGAACCTGGGAAGGAGTCCAAGCCTCTCTCGGCGGCATCTCACTTGCATAACAATGGCCGACGTCTCTCTCCTTGATTACACTGTCCTGTTAGCGTCCGCGCACATGCCAACAGTCACCAAAGCCAGCTCGCGTTACTCAAAGCGGCGGCTTTTCACATCGCATACACCATTTGGAGGATGGTTTCATCCGAATCACGGCGTTGGAGCATGTGTGCATCAATTTTAGGCATGGCTGGTCCCAAGGGGAGGGAACTACTGACCATGGCAGTGTTACTGCCACCCACTTAAGTAAATTGGATCGTTAAGGGTTTGCTGCACAGACAAGGATTTTGGTGTGCGAGTAAAATGTGTTAAATTTGGCTCAACATACCGGTGCTTTGATTGAGATTAATGCAGCCTGTTTTTCATTTGTTTTTAAGGGCAGCAACTGAGTATTAATTTTGATTAATCGACTTCTCATTTAGTCTATAATGGAGCTTTGATTCCCTGCCCGAACCCGTTCGAGCAGGTCAGGCCCTGGGCTTGAATCAGGTCGAGTTCACTCCAATTTTCCAGTGTTTTTCCCTCTAAATGCAGACCTTATAGTCAGCGTAACGCCATGAATAATGTATGGGCTGTGTTGCCGTCAACCCATCCTGACTCTCGCCTCTCATTAATGAGGAGAAATGTTGTACAATCCCGATTTAATATATGTGGCATATGACAGTTTTTGGGGCTGTGCTGAAAATTCTGCAGGAGAAGACACATGTCAGAGGTAGTATCATACCGCATTGCAGTGTTGTAGTCAAGACCACGCAAACCGAGACCTAGTCGTGACCAAAACCAGACCAGTGCAGGTCCCACAATACAAATAATAAAATGTGGAACATGCAAACAATAAGCGCTCCTCAAATTGATCTGAAAGAACTGCAATCCCATAAAAACACCCACAGAAAACAAATTCGCCTCATTAACCTCTTTTATTGCCATGTGGAAGTATATGTGTACCATGAGAAATGCATTCATTTTCCATAACTGCTTATCCTGTTAGACGTCGCAGGGGGGCTGGAGCCGATCCCTGCTGACACTGGGTGAGAGGCAGGGTGCACCCTGGACAGGTCACCAGACTATCACAGGGCTGACACATAGAGACAGACAACCATTCACACTCACATTCACACCTACGGACAATTTAGAGTCACCAATTAACCTGCATGTCTTTGGACTGTGGGAGGAAGCTGGAGTACCTGGAGAAAACCCATGCTGACACAAGGGGTTCAAACCAGGAACTCTGTTAGGCGACAATGCTAATCACTGCCCCACCGCGCCATCATGGCATTGCAGAGGGGAATTTATATGTGGAAATTTTCCTTTGCTTTGCATGCACAACCAATAAACAATCACTAAGGAGCTGAAATCAACTTAACCATCTTTTTTTGTACAGGTAATTTAAAGATATCCCTACAACTGTGGTTTTGACTGGTCTTGAAATAAAATCCAGAGTCTCTAAGACCGAGACCACACTGAATAAAAAGTCCGAGATGAGACTGAGATCTTCGAAAGTAATCTTGAGAGTGATCTCGAGACAAATACCGATCTCGAGTGCTACAACACTACCGCACTGAAAAGACTTTAATTGACTTGTAATTAGTGTTGATATATTCAAAATATTCTATTTACTGTGTAAATGTGGGCTCAAAACTGTTCCTGTGGTTCTGGCTCTGGAAACTATGGAGATTCATGTAGAGTCAGTCATTTTTTGGTCATAGCACTAGTTGATATAGTGTCTAAAAATAGTTTCCCAGAGCCCAAGATGACATGCTCAAAGTGCTTGTTTTCTTTGACCAAGAGTCCAAAACCCCCCAAAATATTCTCTTCATTGTGATACAAAACAGAGGTAAAACAGCAATCCTCACATTTTAGAAGCTCGAATCAGCAAATACTTGACTTTTTCTGCCTCATAATGACTTGAATTATTTATCAACGATTTAAATAGTTGGCCAAAACCTCATTTCGGCACTTTAAAAAAATATTTTAATTCTAAACTTACTGTCAAAAAACAGCACACAACAAAGAGTCGCCCCTCTGTGCACAAACACAAAGCTCATAAATAGGCATGAGACGGGACATCATTTCATGTGTAAATTAAACAACTGTGGGGGAGAAAAGTGAGCCCCGGCTTCTAAGTACAATCAAGATATGTTTCCCAAATAGTAATTAAGCATTCAGCGAAGAACTGACAGCTGACCTCATGTCGAGTTGTAGAAGATTAAGAGAGAATCGCGGAAACTGACATTCTTTTTTTCTCTCACTCCCAAAACAGCTGGGTTTGTGCTGCTTCGGTAGTTTGGCTCAGCAGGAACGAGCGTAAACACACACATATGCAGGCACACACACAAATGCACAAACACACTAAGCCTACTCTACTAAACAGCCACTAATGCTCTCACTCTAATTGATGCACAGATTGCTGTAGACACAGTTTGGTTGTTTTTTGGCTTGTTAATCTTTTGTCGATGTCAATACAGCGTGTCCTCTGCCCCACTGATGGCCCAATAATCGGACCACAGCTGCAGCTTATATTTTTCCTCTTTTATTCTGTTTTTTGAGTTCAGTCAGTTGAGTTGATATCGAGACACTGAGGGATGCAAAGACTCTGCAAGTACAAAGAATGAGACAGAACAAAATAGAATCCATTTCATTATTTTTTATTATATCTAAATTATTCAACTAGCATTTCAAAACCCAGGGGACTGCCCATTGTGCCGGCAGCACAAAATTATAAAGCCCTGTTAGTCTGGAAAATGTCCCATTGGACCAAAAGCCCATTTCTATAACAGCCTGTTATCCTTAAAACACACAAACTTCACTAGAAAAAAATGTTTGCTTTGTTCGTTTCTGTAAATCAAGGCTACATAGGTTTGTCAACAACGCAGTGATTCACATGTGATTAGGTTTAAAGTACAAAAATCACCTGTTATGGTTGGGGAAATATGTTGTGGCTTAATACACACACATTTGGTGACACAAACACGTGGTTAGGTTTCGCCAACGTAAGCATGTGGTTAGGTTTAGATAAATAAAAGGGTTTGGCTTTACATTCATACTAGTCCACAGTTGCCCACATACAGTTTCACATGGTGTGTGTTTGGGATATTTCCGTGATTATGTACATCATACCATACCATAACTTAGTCATACCAAAAATTAGAAAAAACCAACACTGGGCCACAGGGGGAGCCACAGCGATCGGTCGCATTTTAGCCATTTTTAAGCATTTTTCTGTTGTTATAGCGCAATTAGAGTTAAATTTCTCCAGTCACCTTGAGGCATCCTGTTCTGCATATCTACCAAGTTTAGCATATGACGGTTAGGCCTAGATAAGAAATGAGCTCTCTAGCGCCCCCATTTTGTTTGATGGGGTCAATAATGGAGGGGTCCCCTCAGATTATGTGTGGTCATATGCCTACAAAGTTGCGTGGTGATGGGTGAAACCCTTGAGATGTTATACACCTTTATGTGATGAGCCACGCCCTCCGCAATATTCATTGCCTTATAGAAGCTCAGTTTTAGTAAGTTTTCCAACTTTTGCCAAGAGGGAACTTTAGATATTGGTCCCTAGATTATGTTCACCCAGTTTCATGCAGATCGCTCAAACTTCCTAGGAAGAGATCGATTTTAAGTGTTTTTCAAAACATTCAAAATAGTGGAAAATCTGTATAATCAGAAGTTATGGTTTTTTGTTCCTCATGAGGAGAGGCATCTCTGTGCCAAGTTTTTTGTCTCTACGACATACGGGGCATGAGATATGCCCATTCAGAGTTTGCAGTTTCAATCAGCTGCTATAGCGCCTCCCTTTGGCCAACTGATGTAATAATGCTTTGTTCACATCCTCCCATGACCCTCTACCACTGTGCCACATTTCACATGGATTGATTAAGTCAGTGAGGAGAAAAACGTGGAACAAACACAGATACAGACACACACACACACACACACACACACACACACACACACACACACACACACACAGACATTTGTCATTATATACAGTAGTAAGATAGGAGGTGAACATTGGCCTCCTGGGTGAAAGTCTGTGATTGTGGGACATAAAAGAACCACTTTTTTCATCAGTGTCTGATGCAGAAGTCCCTGGGTGACTTTGGAATGAGTCTAGGTTGGCACAAAGTTGCTGGAAAAGCAGGGATTGGTGGGTTGGTAAAAAACACCTATTTTAAGTGGCCCAAACGCTGCTGGGAAATACTGTAAAGGTTCGGTAAAAACACCCAGGATCAGCGGCTCAAATGCCGCTGTGAAGCGCCATGAAGGGTCAGTAAAAACACCTGCTATCAGTGGCTTAAATGCCGCTGAGAAGCACTCTGAAGGGTTTGTAAAAACACCCAGGATCAGTGGCTTTAATGCCACTGAGAAGCATCCTAAAGGCTTGGTAGAAACCCCTGGGATTGGCGGCTCAAATACCACTGGGAAACTGGAGCTAAATGCAGGGAGTGTGTATTTTCAGAGAAAGAGGACTTTGGAGCAGTGGGCATGTATTTTCGGATAATGGGCTGTCGGAGAAAAGGACTTTCGGTTGAGTGGGACAGTTTTTGGACTAATGGGGCTTCAGAATTATGGGCCGTTAGAACAAAGGCATGGCACCAACAACCCAAAAGATATTTAATTGGCAATGACCGAAAAAAGCAAAACACTTGAGTCAATTTTCACATTTGAAAAGCTGAAAACACATTTTTAGTATTTTTGCACCCTAAATCATTTAAGAAAAACTGGGAACACCAGTGACAAGACATCAGCACAAGAAACAGGACATTTGTACGGCTCCAGTAGCCAATACAACCAATTGTCTATCACATTTCAAACTAATTTCAGAGCTCACCCAGCAAGCCCTTGAAAGGCACAGTTTGGCTCTAAGTGCAAGGCTTAGTTCTTCCACTAATGTTTCACATCACATTGGCTTTTAGAGAAGGTTCTGGCAAGATTCAGCTAAAAAAACAAAACAACTCACAGCACTTTTAAGGTTGAAGAAAGGTTCCTTCGTACTCTTTAATAAATAAAATGTCCTTTTTTAAAAACATGTTTCCTCTCGTCTTTACATTGTTCCGGTTTTGTATGAACCCAGCCTGAGTAGTTGGAGATATTCATGTTTTCCTCCCCTTCAGATGAAGCCATTATATCTTGTACAGCATGAAAAACAACCTCCAGTGACTTGAAAATTGCCAGAGCTGGATAATCCATCGCATTAAACACGACATTTTAATGTGGTCCTGCCACAGTTTCTGCTTTATTTCTTTTTCACCGTGCCCGAGTCGAGTGTTTTCATATCTGTGCCCTCGTCACATCGTCCTCTCCTTATTGTTAATCACCTAACACAGACAGGAGGAGATTAAAAGTCTCTGCCAGGACATACTCTCTGAAAAATATTTCACCGCAGCAGCTTTATTGTCAGATCTCTTTGTGTTTAGCAAGGGGTAGAGCAGCAGTTTGGATTCTATAAACAGCGAAGAAAAACCCTGAAGGTGTGTGCAGACTGAAGTGAATATTAGAGGTGACATAATTGCGTACAAACAAAAGGGAAATTCACCCTCAGAGGCCAAAATCTGTGTGGAAATTGGGCTCATACGGAAGATGCAAGACTCTAATTGAAGAACGTTCAGAGACAAGAGAATTACAGGAAGGGATCTGTTAGAAGCAGGCAAACACTGCAAAAACAATCCAGTCAAAAGCCCTATTTGCACAGGACTTGAACGTCTAGTAATTTGTAATAATTGTGGAGATCATCTGTGGTCTTAATACCATACAAATCTGCAATATCTATAGTTTTTCAAGCACAAATTTCAGTGCAAATTACCTGCCATATTTAGACAAACAAAGAGATTATTAGATAATATAAGTCCTGTGCGAATCTGCTTTTTTGTGTATTTTCTGCACCTCTTTCCTGGTCGAGAATATTGGATGCTTTCTTGGCAATTACAGATGAAAGTTGTGACAGCTTTTTGTGCGCAGGAGGCTCGTCTCCCTACACAGCATGGAGACCCATTCGCAGAAGGAGCAACCTCAAATCCATCAGAAGAGCAAAATCTCAGAAGATAATGAAATGGCTGAATGCACGACACCATGGGGTAATGAACATTGTCTCTCTTTCAACAGGCTCAACAGTTATTATGTCTAGTGTCTTGACATCATGTCTGGACGATAATTTGACTTAATTTGAGTCAATTACAGACTTTTCTCATCCTGTGTGAAAGCGCCGCATGAAATACAGGCGTGGGAGGTCATTTCTAAATCACATAAGGTCCCTGGTTATACAGTCCTGATGAGAATAGGGCTAAATTGTCACTAAGCAAAGGCGAAAAACACGACAAATGACGTTGAATCCATAGACTGTATGGATGTAACTACACCTTGCTGCGACGCCGACCACAGTAGCTGTGATGGTCGGCTTGGTAGCATCAAATCTACTCCAGCTGCTCCTCCTTTTCCATAAACATAGACCAAATCAAAGAGAGGTTCATGAAGAAGTCTGTAAATATGTAATTTGTCCAACTATTTTTTAACCCTTAAAGACCTTGAACAATGTTGGGGTCGCCTGACTGTCCTGTATTTGATTTTCTAGGGTATTCTAGCAGTCAGCATCAAGTTCGGCACATCGTGTTTTTGCAGTATTAAGAGTGACAAGGTAGTGAAAAGAGATCGAGGTGATGGATTGGTCAAAAAAAACAAGACTTTCACCCAAGACACCGCTGTTTGTGTCCAGTGAGAAACAAAAATAGATTGACTAGAGATCCTTTCCTTTCCTTTCCTTTCTGTCACTGTACAAGGAATATACAACAAGATCACCGTAAAACTTCAATTAGTAGCCCGGGCTATTATTTTCTTAAATCACTGAGCTTATATTTGGGACATACGTCTACATGAAACAGGCTTTTCATTCCTTTCACACAACACTGCTGCACTGCAAAGACAGGAAATACTATCGTAGAAGAAGTCACCACTTTTTTGCATCTCTCTCGTATACCAGCCGAGTAAATCTGAATGAATTACCGTATTCTTTGGTGCTCAAGGTTTCAGGAAAATAATCTGAACGATTGAATTGCGGAGAATTTTACCAAGCGAATAATATGTGTATTCATTCATGTTTAACCTGCTTCCTGTTTCATTTTGCAGGTTCTCTCCTCATGCGTCGTGTCTGGTTTTACTTCCTGTCTCTGTGTGTTTTCCCGCCTGTTTTCTGTCACACCCGTCTCGTTAGTCCTTCCCTGTTCCCAGAGTCTTCCCTTCACACCTGTTCTGAATTAGGCTCGATTGCTCCACCCTAGTGTTCCCCTCCACACCCTTGTTGTTAACCAATCTCCGTTTCCCTCCTTTTGCTCATGTCTTCCTACTCCAGCTGTGTCTCGTTCTTGTGATTAGTTGTCAGTGTGTAAACCTGTGTGTTACCCTTTGTTCTTTGTCAGTTTGTCTGTGTTCCTCCTGTGTTCTTGACGCGGGCCATGTGCTGTATCCTGCCTGATATCTTGTGTTTGGATTTTTTGCCTGACTTCATTTTGTTATTCCCGGTTGGTTTGGTTTTTGTTCAGCTTTCATTTGGAGTTTTGGTTGCTTGCTGTATCTAGATGTTTCTTGTCGGCTGTATTAAAGCAGGCAAGATTACTTCACGTGTTTTGATGTATCAGCCTGATGGCTAACGGGTATTAAAGGCCATTAATAATATTAATGATAATGTTTATAAGCCATCAAAGGATGGCTTATTTTAAACTGACTGCATATGTAATGCACATATCTCTAAAATTATGTCACAAACATACTTACTTTGACCCAGGCATATTTTTTTTACATCTAACTGCAACCGTTTCACAACATTAACCACATGTTTAAAACATTACTGTAATTCTCTTGTAAAATGGAGGAACATTACAGACATTTTTGAGGTTCTTACTTTTGATTTACCTCCAAATAAGTGTTTAGATAAGCTCACAAGTCCTCCAACTTATTACTATTCTTGGCATAGTGTTGTAACCTATAGTTATGATGGCTAAAACTTTGGAAAAATACCTAAACTGTAATAAAAAGTTTCTCTTTAACATCTGTATTTTTGTAAAAAACACTTGCATGAAGGGAAACAGGATGAACTTTTCATTGCTATCCTTAGAAATGTCACCTTTTCCAGGTCGGTCAATTACATTTAGTTACACCGGCCTCTTCCGCTCGAGGTTAGGTCCCATTTGCATAGGAAAATGTCACTGTAATACCTGTTGTGAATGAAGCATTAATGAAACGAAGCACAAGCTGATCCGCCTTCAGTCAGAGAGTAGTGGGATGCAGTGAAATGACGCCACGCAGCAGAGATGCAGGGGGCTGTTTCTTTGTCGTAAGAGGAGCTGGTTCGTAGCTCCGAGCGTGTGTGTGTGTGTGTGTGTGTGCGTGCGCGCGAAGGGAATGGAGGTAGATCAAGTGTCACAGAGAGTTAATAAGAAAGGGATTTAAGTGGCTTTCAGCAGACAGACTCGACCTCTCCCCTTCATGCACCCTCATCTGCTGCCATCTTCTCCTCCCTTCACCTCCTCCTCCTCCTCTCCTCCTTCGCCACCAACACTCTAGCCTCTTTAATTAAAAAGGTCTGATTAGGTTTCTCTTACGATCGCTGCAGATATGAAAGCGCAGCGAAGGGACACCTGATCCCCCTGTTGGCGGACAATGATTTCGACAAAGGAGACCGACAGGAGAGAAGATACCTTATCTCATTTGTGTATTGATTTAATGATTAAATGAGGGATAATCCTCCAGGAGGTGTGTGTTGTAAAGGATTTCACCACATGACGTGAAGGTAAAGAAACAGAGAACTAATCCTTTAGCTTGGATCTCAGAGTGGATTATCCTCCTTACATCGCAGTCACTCGCCAAAGATTTAAAATAATTCGCTGGTTTATTATTGATTGTTTTGGGCTCAGGGGTGAAAGGTTAGGAGGGAAAAGTATGTCACTCCCATATGGCTAACAACGTTGTTTAGGACGGTAATTAAAACTGAGCCAGAGCACATGTGCGTTTAAGAGTTTTAACACCGACAAACACTGAATTTTTGAGGCTGATATCAATATTTGAGAACCATTAAGTCTTCACATCTGTTCCCTGCAGGACTCCACCACTCGAACTGTCCCGAGAAGATTTATGGTTTGATGCTGTTTGACAGGCAGGTTGTCTGTACGCCCCAAACTGTGTATCCTTGGATTTTTTACTGTAAATTGTAAACTAAGCAAGGCAGATAAGAAAATCAGCAAAACACACTAAAGCCAGATCCTGGAAATCCACTCTGAGACCACCTTTACAAACCTGGCTTACTGGACTGTACAATTAAGGGTAAATATTCTACCTTTAATAAGATATGGGGCTGTGGTTTTATGCCATTTGTGGAGGGATAGAGGGCTACATATGTCTGGCTGTTTCAATCTCGAGTGCAAAATTGTTATGTGCTTTTTTCTTCTCCCCTTTTAGTCTTTAAATATTTGTACAGGTAGCATTTCTGATTATTTATTTTGAACCTTGGAAAAATACTCACTGTATTGCCCTGTCGTAGCAGTTGTTAATAAGATGATGTCTTACTGGGTTTTTTTTTGTACCTTATATCTTACCTAATGTAGTGTATTAAAAAGCCAATTAACACAATTGTTTAAAACACAGAGAGATGTTGAGCTTTTCAAATGATGATCAGCTCGTAACTCATCCCTTAAACTTGTCAAAAACTGTCTAAGTTGAACTTTAACACAACCTGACACCCTCATTTTCATCTCTGATACCTGTATTTGCATAACTGGATTAGTTTAAAGAGTAATGACCAAAAGTCGACTAAAATGTCACGAGTTTTCATTGACTGAAACTAGACTAAAGCTGTAAAGGATAAAAATGACAGAAATGTGAATAAAACTAATAAGCATTTTCATCTTAAGACTAAAGTGGGATTTAAACTTGTGCGGCAAACATTACGCAAGTCGCCTACGCCATTGTGAGCATTTATACATGAGCAGTGGCGAAACAAGTGTCTTATACTAAACACGTTTTCCAAACAAATATAACATGCTAACGTTATTAGCACAAGCCTATGCAGTTTTACATTGTATAAGCTAGCTTAGCGTTGATGAACCATTTGTGTAAAGAAATGTATTTATTTGTATTATATATAATATTGGCCCACCAATATATCAGTCATGCTCCATTTAAAATAGACTCTGAGCTAATTACAGACTTATTTTCATGGTGTTATAATAAATATAATAACTATGAGAAGGCAGTTGTAAATGTCACATAACTTTTGATAGTATCTGACAGTTTATTTCAGCTTCTGCTTTTTGCTTGTGTGACATTTTGGATTTGAGCTCATTTCAGAGCACTGGATCTATTTTTTGTGACAGTGTGGTAGTTTTTTCTTCTCCTAGTGTGTGTGTGTGGCTTCGCCTGCTTACTAACACAATGTGACTTCAGATGGAGGAGGTGTGAAGGAATTATTCTCACATCTCCCTTAAATTCTTCCCGCAGGTGATTCAAACTTTATTTCCTCTCTTTCCCCCCGTACTTATTTTCTTTCTGTCTCTTCTATCTTTCTGTCAGTTTGCCTCCTCCTCTCCCAGAGGTCTTTTTTTTTATGTCGCTGTTGCTGCTGCTGCTGCTGCTGCAGTGTGAAAATGTGCTATCTCCAAAATGTCAGCTGTTATGAATCAATGAAAAAGAATGGAAGAAGTTTTGAAAGAGTTTAGACTTGTGTATAGTTTGAACTCAGGGTGAATGTCACAGGCTCTGGCTCGGCAGAAATAAAGCGGTGACACAAACAAATATGGGATTACAATTCAAAGACATGTAATACACACGCGCACACACACAAACGGACAGGCAATGGAGACAAGCTGCCATGCACGACATGATACAGGAACAAAAATAACAACTGTATTCCCCACACACACACACACAGATGTTCGCCACACACACACTTCCCCCGCAGACACACAGAGCTGAACCTAATGAGCGTATGAAGGTAGCTTCATGCTCCGTCCTGCGGGGAAACAGCAGCTGCTTCGCTCTATGATCTTGTCATCTGCACTGATCTCATATGATAACCTCTGAACTCTCCTAAGGGACTTTTATACCTCAAATGATCTGTAAGCTTTTACGAAAATAACACACACACATTTTAGACTCTGAGCCCGCATGTTTTTATCAAATTTACGAGACTATAACTCTCTGTGCGTCCAAACCAGCCGACATACCAAGCCATGACAAATGATAGCTCATGCACATATGTCAGCTTGTCACCCCTCCTTTTCCCTCCTTAAACACACACACACACACACACACACATGCACAGCTGTTCGGAGCCCAGCCACCAGGGAGATGACCCACAGTGCGGCCATCAGTAACAGGATGACTGTTGCTCCAGGAAACCAAGGGCAAAGCCTGATGTACCATCAAACGCTGTGAATAGATGCACACTCTCAGACCTGAGGGCTACATTAGCATTAGTGCTGCCCTTCAACAGCAATGTGGGAGATGCTAGATTGTGTTAAGCCGGTGATTTTGGGCTAACAGGCTACGTAAGCTACCGTAAGAAAAACATGGCCCGGCGGCAATTTGAAGCTTCATTTGCGATATTAATGAAAGCTGCTGTGTGAGTGACGAACATGGGTTAAAGGGTCAGTTCACACAAACTACTGCTGTTAGCCCTGGTGGTGTTTAGTCATGCAGATGGTTTGGGTTTTGTGGCATTTTTACTGACTTTGAATTTTATTATTTTGGATACAAGGTCACACGGCTTACTTTTTTGCCACTGTTTTTTCTTTCTTTCCCCTGACCTCGGAAACTAGCTTGTCTTTTACATAAAGTTGCCTGGTTATTTGAGTACAAATCGCTAACCTTTGGGTTAAGTTTCATCATGACCCAATATTAGATCGATTCTTCGGATAACCATGAGATATTTGCTGATATTACAGTCTGTCACATTTCAGTTTGATTCAATTCAAAGGCCTGCAATTGATATGAGACGATATCTGTTGATATCCTCATTAGGGATGGCTCGATCCCTTCACAAAGATTGGTATTTGGCCAGTCAAGGCATCTTTTAACTGGATCAGCTATAAAGAGCTATATAGAGCCTGATCCGTACATCAGATGGTGCTTTTTTTAATCTGTGAGGCTTTCATGCACAGCAATGCAATGACTACACCTGTCATCGACTCCCACGACAAAACACTACATGCTATAAAGGACAGCAAAATGCAGAATGAGACTGTTAATCTTACTATATAATGACGAAAACTCTGTCTGTGTCTGTTC
This sequence comes from Epinephelus cyanopodus, assembly GCA_026686955.1. Classification (NCBI taxonomy): domain Eukaryota; kingdom Metazoa; phylum Chordata; class Actinopteri; order Perciformes; family Serranidae; genus Epinephelus; species Epinephelus cyanopodus. Next base: position 13,491,401 of record CM048934.1, read on the forward strand.
CATGTTTTTCTCCTCACTGACTTGGTCAATCCATGTGAAATTTGGCACAGTGGTAGAGGGTCATGGTAGGATGTGAATGAAGCAATATTACATCAATTGGCCAAAGGGGGGCGCTATAGCAACAAATTGAAATTGCAAACTTTGAATGGGCATATCTCATGCCCCGTATGTTGTAGAGACATGAAACTTTGCACAGAGATGTCTCTCCTCATGAGGAACAAATCTGCCACAAGAACCCATAACTTAATACAGATAATACAGATTTTCCGCCATCTTGATTTTTTGAAAAACACTTAAATCAATCTCTTCCAGGAAGTTTGAGCGATCTGCATGAAACTCTGTGAACATAATCTAGGGACCAATATCTAAAGTTCCGTCTTGGCAAAAGTTGGAAAACTTACTAAAACACAGATCACCACGCAACTCTGTAGGCATATGACCACACATAATCTGAGGGGACCGCTCCATTATTGACCCCATCAAACAAAATGGGGGCGCTAGAGAGCTCATTTCTTATCTAGGCCTAACCGCCATATCGATTTTTACTAAACTTAGTAGATATGTAGAACAGGACACCTCATGGTGACTGGAGATATTTAACTCTAATTGGCAACTGGGTGGCGCTATAACAATAGAAAAATGCTTAAAAATGGCTAAAATGTGACTGATCGCTGTGGCTCCCCCTGTGGACCAGTGTTGTTGTTTTTCTAATTTCTGGTATGACCAACTCATGGTATGGTATGTTGTACATAATCACGGAAACTGTCAGTGTGTCATTCTGTCTGTCCCACGTTTTTCTACTCACTGATGTGGTCAGTCTATGTGAAACTGCACATAGGCATTGAGGATTGGCATAGGTAGTAGGTGACAAAGCTACCAATGGGTATGGACTAGTTTATGTTATTTACCGAAATCACAAGCACTCATTTAATTTCAGTTCACTGTGAGAAACGCCTTTTTCATCTATGGCACATGGTATTTCACGCCCAGCTTGGGGGAGAGAACGGAGAGACAGACAGTGGTGTAGCGCTGACGACACCCATACTCACCATGCCACTGCAAACTCAACAAAAGACCCGCCAGCAAAAAGCCTATGAGAGCAATTTCTTAATTAATTCGCATAAAAGAAGTCGAGAAGATGAAACATAAACACTCAAGGAAACACAGTTGATCAAGGTGACAAAGGCTGCACCGAACCAACAAACACTGGAGAATTATTCTCTTAAAGATGCAGAGAAAATCCTTTGTGACAGCGACAAGGGTTTGTAATGTTCCTCTGCTGCTGTCAGCCGTCATTTTAGGCACTTCTCTGTCTTCCTCTCATCTCATCTTCACCACCTCTACCACCACCAGCGTCTAGACCCCAGTTGGTTCTCTATCAGACCCTCATTAAACCATAACATCTCTACAGGGTCTGATCGGCAAAGACTTTCCACATTTTTCATTCTTATGTGCACATGTTAATAAATATCCTTTTTACTATAAAAACAAGTCTCTCCTGATTGAACTGTATTATCTGGAAAAACAGAAATATTGAATCAGGAGTCTGTGTCAGCGGATATTCAAAATAAAATGACTCGGATCAGGAATGAGGGAAAAAGCTTGACCGGGACATCCCTAATACTCATTGTCTTTTTCTTGGCTGCTTGCCATCATCGCTTGGCTGCTAACAGTGTATGAATGTTCAGGAGGGACGTGTGCTTGGACAGGAATGGTGACACAGACTTGCCATGGGAATTTCAAAATAAAGGCGTATCATGAAGGTGATGGTATGTATCGATGTTTTCACTTTGCACTAATACTACTGGATAATTTATCAGTGAATCAATATATCGATCCATATCCATGTATCGGGCCGCTAAAGATGAGCTACTTACTTCTGTCACTTCACTCGTACTTTCATTTAATCCCTTTTTGGTCGAGCTCCAAATGCCCTGGATCCTACACTTCCCATAATGCAGCATGATAATTTCATTCCTTATGCAATTTCCAGTTGTCAGCCTGTATAAATAGTGTTTGTTTTTGAGTGTATTTCTAAAAGCTCTTACATATTTGACTTGTTGCTTCATAATATGAAAGTTCCTGAAAACCAAACAAATAATGGGTGTGTCACATGAGCCACAGACCATCATTCAAGGTAATAAAACCCAATTTTAACAGATTTATTACAGTGTTTTTAATCCTCACATAATGAACATGCAGTAACACAACTGCCTTGAGTTATCCGATGATGCAAGTCGTAAACATCTCTGCCCTCCATTCCACATCTCTGCAAAAAGCTCATCTTTTAATGCTCAGATGAAGCTCAAATAGACCAATAGAGGCTTCTTCTAGCTTCTTCCTTCAGTTTGGACTTAATGGTGTTTCCAGCACCTTGACGAGACCGAGCCGGGTGGAGCGGCGGTTGTTCTGCCTCAGCAATCTGTAGCCTAAACTGAGATCACTAAAGTGAGTCACTTGTGTCGCTTTCTTAACCTTCACAAACCGACTCGAGAAGACGCTACACAACCGTTTTCACAGGCAGAGTAAATACTCCCTGTGACTAGTAAATCGACTTTGACGTATAAAACTGGTGGAGTGCCCCTTTAAAAAATTCAACAGCAACATGTCTTTCCAGAAACAATGAGTGCACCTTAAAGCCCAAGCAAAAAAATACCTCTACCACTACACTGAATTCTGAATGAAAAGGTGCTGCTCTGTCTCTGCCAAAGCTACCTGTATGTCTGGATACAGTAAAACTAGAGGTAAGTTTAAAATCCCCTGAGGCAGCGACTGAGCACTCTGCAGGCTGAAAAGTCCTTGAGCTAGACACTGGATCCCTCTCAGCTCGAGGGCCGCTGACCCTGACGTCTGACCTCCCGCAGCAGCCCGGCAAATTTTCCGCCCTGCGGGGATCAATAGGTATCACATCTGATTATTGCTATCTACAAGGTGCAGCGACTCGGGCTTGACTTTGTTTTAAGGGCGTATAATTTCACGAGTCGACCTTGTTGGAGAAAAAAAAAAAAAAAAAGCAACAACTGGACAGGCGGTGGAGTCGAGGCTGTGCTGGCAACAGCTGCAGCGCCATACAGAAATTTAACATCTGCAGCTGCCAATGTGTTAAAGCTCAAGGACAAAGACTTTATTTTCTTAATGATTTGAGGATTTACTCAAGAGTGGGACGCCGAAATGCTTAGACCTTTTTTTTGAATCACGCTGTGGTGAGCTACTGTAAAAATCTTGAAGAGTGTACTGTGCGTGGGTGGGGAGGAGGAATAAGAAGAAAAAGAGTGATTTAAGTTCTAAGAAATCCTCAAAGACTGTTCTAGGGCGATCTAAGAAATCCGTTCATTTTCTAGGAAGGCTGTTTGCTTACGTCTGAGACTTTATCTCTGAAATCCTCAAAATCAATCTGAGATATGGGGCTTGAAATTATTTTCCACACTTGTGCGTCCACTTCCGCCCCCCTCCTCTGCTCCACCCTTCCACTTTACGCCATTTGGTGAATCCAAGAGATGCCTATTTTAAAGCTATTTCATACTAGGGGTGAGACGGGTACACCGAGGCAATATCGGGAAGTCATGTCATCCATTCTGCGGCAAACAAGATCGAGTCTCCTGGCAGCATAAAATGAGTCTGTATAAGCTGCAGTGATGAGTGTGTCAGAGTTAAAAGCCCTGAAAACCTGTTTTTTCTTTTAATGGAGTCCCACATAGACACACTGTTACATTTGTGTTTTGTCTGTGCTCTTCTCTAAAAGGGCTGATGAGTCATAAATATTTAATGACACAAAGATAGAATACTTTTTTTGAAGTGCTACGAAGAGCAGCTTAAAGGTACACTATGCTGGATTTTCCTAAAAAACAATGTATGGACTTGTAACGGTCAATTATGCACTAGTCAAAGGTACATTTGTGATATTGAGTATTATAAGTACACAAAATTTGTTTCAGTTATTACCTGAGTCAACATGTGGAACGGTTGCTGTTGTACTCCATTGGAGAGGTAAGCGCCAGAGTTGTCAGGAATAAACCAATAACGCCACCAAAGATATCCATGGTCCGGGCCTCTTCATATCAACACAACGCAAATAACATTAGAGTCCATCGATTACACTTGTACAAAAGTAATCACCCTCAGTCTAGAAGTGTTTAGCTGTGTATTTATCTGCAGACTCTGCCCTCTGACGGTACTTTATTTCTTTTTATTTTGCTGTGTTTGTGAGATTTATAGTCATATATATATATAGCCAGCAAAAAACAGCATGTAGGTGAGATCAGGACTTATAAAAAGTAACGACCAGATAGTAGTAGCAAGCATCCAAAAGGGACACAGTGGGCACAGCGCCGGATAAAATGCAAATATAGCAAGGTGAAATGCCAAGTAGACAAAGCACATCCCAAAATGAAACTGAATCTGGGGTTCACTCAAGCCTCATTTCCACCAAACACTTTCAGTGCCTTTGGAACCAAAAGTAACCCTTCAGACATGGTACCTAGACTCTAGCGTTTCCACTGCAAACAGAAACCTTGCACACTGATTCTGATGCGTTTTATTGCGCTATTCGTTATGAAAATTCGCAATACGAGACAAAATGAAAAGATAGTTTCCCTCCTTTGCCTCTCTCCCCTGGAGTTACCTCTCTTACCGTCACCACTCCCTCCCTGTCTTTCATTTGGCACCACAGCTGCATGAAGGGGTGGAGCTGTCCTCCCTCCTCTTCATCATCATACTCCTAGATATTACTACGTGACCTCTTGTGTGTCTGTGTCCCGCCACCATGTTAGCTTCACTGGTTCTTGGTCAAACGTCTCTAAACGCTTCTGACTGGTACGAAAAACGTAGAAATTTGAACCTGTACCGGAAACTTTAATGACAGATGAAAGTTTCGGACAATGTCGGATGAAAAAAACAAAATGTTGCGTTGGCAAAGCAAGGCTCCCAACAAAGATGGCTCTGAAAAAACAAGTTGAACCTGGCTCAAATTTTGCACAGAGCAATATTATCTAGTATCTCAATGTGTTGAAATGCCTGAAAGCAGATCCACGTAGATTACTTTGTAACGTGACCGCATTTCTTCTAAATGATTGCTGCAGTGAGTTTATAAAATTCAATGTTTAGGCGTCAACCTCTTGAATCTACGTAAGCTGGTCCACCTGGATCCTTTCTTTTCCCACCAGTATTCTGTGCTCATATATTTTATTTTCAATGGCAGATGTGGTTTGTTTGAATCTCTAACTTGTTTTAATTTACTCGTCATCCTCGTCTTTGCCTTTCTGAGCAGTGAACCCAAAAATAATTCGATTAGCATTCAATCCTCTGTGAGATGCTTTTTCTGTCTCCGCAGCACAAAGCCGCTGCCTAATTTTAAACCACAATATGAATTTGTTACAGGGTCCGATATGTTGTTATTTATAACCAAAAAAGCAATTGAGTGTGTGGTAAGCAGAGTTTACTGACTTGGAGGTTGGAGCTCTGATACGAGCAGCCGCTGAACACGGTGCTGCATCAGTGCGAATCAAACACTTCTTACTTTGTAGGAGCCTTGAGCCGAAGAACATCACAGCTCCTGCAAAGACTCTTTCTCTTATCTTCGTCTCCCCACAGTCTCCCTGCAATCCTCATTACTTTAATCTGAACTGCACCTCTCCCGACTTCTCCCTCCTCCTTCGCCTCTCCACTGGGCTTTTCCTCTCTCCATCACTCTATCTTCCAACCCTTTATCTTTACAGTAAAGGTAGTCAGGGCTCTCTGGCTACTGTCCCTATGGTGCTTTTTAAGCATCTGCCCCACCCTGTTCCTGGACCTGTTAGAGACGCAGAGAAAGAGAGAATCAAATCGAGCGTATGTCCATGCTCGAACATGTATGTTCATGCGTGTGCAGCTGTATTTGCACGCATGTGTGTGCGTGCTTGTGCATGAGTGCGCCTGAGAGTGTGTCTGGATCATTACTTGTCTGCAGGGTAGACTCCCCGTGGACCCACAGATACAGGCTTTATCTCGCCCTAAATGACCCCCCAGAGAGAGTGATGAGAGCAGCAGCAGAGAGGGGGAGAAAATGGGGTGAGCGAAGGACAGGGCGAGGGGAGGATGAGAGCGGGAGAACAGGGAGGAGAGAGAAAGATGAGATTTGACAAAAGACAATCAGAGAACAGGAGAACACGGAGGGAGAAAATGAAAGAGGCCTGAGAGTGATTGAGCAGGAAGAATCAACATCAGGCCTTGTACTTGTGTGCTTATTGATGAAAGCCTTTTAGATCATTTCTTACCGGCAAGCGCCTTAAGCCAAATCCAGGGAGAGAACAAGGGGGGGGGAGACAGAAAACATCAGCGAGACAATGTTCCCTTTGGCGAAGTCAAATGACAAGCACATCTTCTGTTCTTTCTCTTTGCATATAAACACACTCCGCGTCTCTCCACAGCTTAATACCCTCACTGGGATGTGTTGTGTTTTGCCTCAACAACGTTTTCGTGATAATGTCTGAATAACAACAGCGGCTAAGGTTGGAGGAAACCTAGTCACTGCCCTGCAAGAATAATAACAGTAGGCAGAGTGTATTTTCTAACAGGACTGAAGCTTCATCCTAGTCAAAATCTTCTTTCACAGTTTATGTAATTCTATATCACTGTAATGGTCTATCTAAAATAGAAGGGCTCCCCAAACCTGGGTTCAAACAAGGCACCCTCTTGCTGTAAAGCAACAATGCTAACCACTGCACCAAAGCGCCACCAGGTATATATCATGATACAGTAGTTATTCTGTAAATTACATATAGAAATGGTTTAAATATCCATGAAGAACTTCATCACATTTGATTATTTTCTGTATTTTTTTTGGAACATCCCTCCAAACATGAAAACAAAACATAAGCCAACACTTGAGTTAAAAACCAAAGATCCACAGTAGAACTCTCTCAAAATGGAGTCTGTAAGGTTCCTGAGAGCAAGACTTTAGTGAAGTGTTTCAGCTTTCTGTATGTACAACTTCACTCTTCTAAGATACCTGACTGAGGTCTGTGGTTAATACAAGGTTAGGAGACTCTCGTGTTTTGTTCAAGACATTAGATACATCTGTAAATGCTCCACTCCCCACTTCTGAGCTATTTCATGTCTTAAAAAAGGTGGTTACTAACAAGTGGCTAAATGAGACTAGAGAACATCATCACGCCGAACACGGCTTTACAGCCTTGTTGTGGTGGCGACGCTGAAGTCAGTTGACTGTATTGTACTTTGTTTATAGCCGTAACGTAAGCTTTTTACTTCTAGCGATTGCATTTAAGCTTCAAAAATCGTAAAAGTGGTGATCATTTGTGATGATTATCTTTGTAGGTTTTATCCTCTGGGAACCATGAATGTACAAAATTTCATGTCGTCCCATCCAGTATTTATTAACAACACTAACCTTTGCAGTAGCTTTAAATTAACTGAACTTAGTGTTTTGCTGTGGAAATGATAAAGGCTTCATTTTCCACAAAAGAAAATCAATTCCATGTAGAGGTACCTTAATAATTTTAAACAACAGAGGCGACCTCTTCAATTTTCACCAGGCCTCGGCCAGAAATGAACAATGAAGAGGTTTGCACGTACTCTCGCAGGCCTGTATACTTTGTCACTCATGCGAGCGACTACAGAATCGCAGCTGGAAAATAAAAAAGCAATTTGGATCATAATAACTCCATAACACTGAAAAGGTTGCTGTTGTGCTGCTGTTGTTTAGGCGTGTGTGTGTTTATGTGTACACTTCAATCCAGCGGGGGGTGATGTGTGTGTACGTTCAGGGAGGGGAAGCACTCTTTCAAAATATCACTCCCTCCTCTTTATTTATCTGCATTCATATTCTGCTCAGGGAACTCAATGTGCTTTTGCAACTCAGCTGTTCATTTACATAAGACGCAGGCTTCCTCCTCGCCAAATTAATTTGATGTTCCGGGGCGAAGCTCTAAAGCACCTTCACCAGATGAAATCTCAGCTTCCTGCCGGTTGGACCGTCCCGGCCTGTGGAGTTCACATCAGCTGAACTAACCAGGGTGTCGGAAACACTTTGCTTTTGTTGCTCCTGTTACAGAAACGTAATTGTGGGTTTTTCACAAAGCCCCCATGTGCCGCTGCTCTGTGCTTAAGCTCGGCGCCAATTACTAGCGCAGAGCCGAGGGAGCTGAGCCATCCAGCAGGTTCGTTTGGACCGCAGCCTATTTTGTGTTCCTTTTTATTGGATGACAGTTTATCCCGCTGCAGTTTTTTTCTCACTAAAGATAAAAGAGAAGGCCCCACTTCATCAGTGTGACAAATGAAAAAAATGTATGAATCTAGACATGCCAGCTTCTCTCAGTTACTGTATGTTTTCAGCAGTAACCCCTCACCAAAATGCCTGCCCCCCCCCTTCCCCACTCCGTCCTGCACGCCCCCCACCGGGAGTATCTCAACCCTGAGAGCTTTGATTCTGCCAGCTCAAGAGCAGGAAACCAAAAGAGCTGCCTGCACGCTGCAATTAAGCAGAAACGCTGTCACGATTGGAGACAGACGGAACATTAAAGGCTCCTCAGCACCACGGTGGAACACGTACGAGCTTGTCGAAAAAACCTTGTCAGCTTTCATCAGCCGGTTGCAAATGCTGCTGAGGTGGACAGACACACAGGGAGGTCTGCCGTGATTAGTATAAAAAGACCTGCAGGACGGATGCAGAGGCGTGCAGGTCTGTGGAGGAGGCAAGTGCTCCATCAGTGACACGGGGTAATTACGGCTGTACTAATCACCAATGTCATCAAATAAAATCAATCACAGCTGTGCCTGCTCGTGTGTGAATGCATATAGACTTTTCCAAACTTATTGATCACATCTGGACCCCTGTGGGCCCCAATCCTCTGTTAATACATCCATTGTCACGCCTGCGCAATTACCTGATTTAACGCTGTGGTTATAATCAATAATTAAGTATTTATACTGTGTATAAGAAAGTCTGCACAATCTGAAACCTCAGCATGTTCCAGCTCTCTTTCCTGTGTGAAGCGTTCACTATGAAGTTTTAAAACATTGTTTCTGTTCTTTAGATCTTCTTTACAACACAAGTGGAGAGGAACTACACTCAGACAAGATTTATTTATTGCTGTTATATTTTCTAACAGGTGCTTCCATCTGACGAGGCACAATAAAACTTAAGATGATGAAATCGTAAGGTTAGAAGCTGCTATCACTTTCAAATTGACTTTGTGGTCTTAGTACAGAGAGTAATGTTAAATAATCGCTCATTTGTACAGGGCTACTATTACCTAGGAACCTCTGGTCATTTGTAATAATTGACCTTTTACTAAGCACCGCCCCTTTGTGATGGTCTGTCAAGCTGTCAGAGTAAGCATGGAGCCCACACTGTAACTAACTGCTCTCCCTGATGAAATATTATCATATTTTTGGAGAAATGAACCAGTGATTCCAGAGAGAAGCAGACAGAAGGGTCTACAGTCTGTGTTTGAAGGATATATCCAGGATGTCAAACTGACTCAGCAGCAACAACAGGTTAAAAAGACAAACTGTTATACTCACTGTTATAATCATTAAAAAGCAAAAGCAGCATGTGTATACATTCAGTAGGCTATATCTTCAGTAGCTCGCTAGCTAACCCTACACTTTTCAGGGTTTGATTTTGGTTTTGGAACAGGGAGGAAACGTTTATCTTTTTCCAACCTCTCCAGGTAACGAGTATCATTAATACACGACGTGCCCCAGACACAACATTTAGCTCCAAATCCACAAAACCAGCCTGAAAATGAAGGACATCTGAAACGATTGCATTAGAGTCAATGCAGCACAACTGTGTTGTTGCTGGATCCTGGTCTGAGCTGGCCTGACGCTATGTTATGATTGGCCAGTCTGCGTCCAGGGGCGGGACCTAGCAAAGGGTCAATTGCAAAGGTCGTTTGTGCTTTCAATCCTGTGCAAATCTGCCACTTATTATGTTAAGGGAAAATTTCACCTCAGATAACCAACCATATTTCACCAAACACAAAGGTCATGCGGTACCATTAGCCCCATCAAGAATTATGGAGGCTGTGTTGGCGGCATAAATGAAAGTTATGACAGCACTACAGGTGCATCATCTCATTACCCAACATGCAGACGTATTCATAGAAACAGCGAGCTTAAATCCATCAGAAGAGCAAAAGCTTGAACGATGATGAGAAGGATGACATGAAAATGTGAGGCAGAATCGATTCAGTTCATTCAACCCACACTTTAAAATAAGAAAAAGAGGAAGTGCTGTGTAGTGTTTCTGTGTTGTGTACAGTGGAGTTACGAATGACTGAGTGCCAGGGGATAATGTCAGTAAATTCAAGTCAAATACAGACTTGGCTTATCCCGTGCAAATGCGCCGCACGGAACAGACATGGAGGGGTAACTTCTAAATCACATGGGTGCCTCAGATAGTACTAGTCCCGTGCGAGTAAGGCTAAAGTTATGAAACGTTTCTGATGCTGCTGAAGCTTTATGTGCATCAGCAATGTTTGTAAAAACAATAGTAAACTGGTTATTTTTCAAAAGTCTGCAAGCATAGCTGACAGCTGCTGTCCTTCCCTTTGCAGGCTGTATTCAATCATTCTGAAAAACTGCTCGCAAGTTTAGCGCTCCAATCTTTCTCTTATGAAAAATTCTACCAGCAGCTGCTTCCCCTTAATTTTCTCTCTCGTGCCTGTCTTTCTTTTTATCTTTTTTGTAGCCTAGTTTTACTTATTTTTTAAATTACGTGATTTACCTTAAGTCCTCAGCATCAGTAAAGGCCCCTCTGATGTTGGGGCCCTGGGTAATTACTAACGCTATTTCCTTCACCACTACAGCCCTGCACCTCATTACAGTCTATGCTTGAGACGACAGGTACATTTACACCTGGCCGTGCATGCTTATCTTAGTTGATCAGATTCATGCAATTAGGATGTTCATACTGTAACAAGGACAGCCATATGGTGGATGAAACCAATAAACCTGGAGCAGAAACCAACAGTGCCAGACTTTAATTCGTACTTCTATGCAAAAATGATTGCACTCATGGTGCGTTAAGGTGCTTTGTGAGGTAAACAAAATCGACCACATTGCAAAACAGTTTTAAAAAAAGTGCAATAGCAAGCAAATAACATTCAAAAGACAAGATCTGATCTTGAAAACCAATGCCATTACCCCTGACGCTGAACCCTAACCCTTGCCGTCTTTACACCCACGTTGCTGCATTTACAACCACAACATAGGCTAATGAGCAGATAAGCCCCCGTGCAAGCAGCAATAAGCACGATCAATGCGTGCTAGATCAATATAACATCGCTCTGATAGTGGAAATCCTGCAAGTAATTAGATAGCGCTCGAGAAGGAGGCGTCCTCGTTCATGCCCAATTATGATTGGGTCAAATGGGCTTAATTGGGTGTCTAGTTTGTTGATTATCATCGAGGCAAGTGAATCACCCCGTTTATCATACTGATAGAAGAAAGGTCCCTGGTTAATTCTGGTTGCGTCCGCGGTGATAATTGGGAAATTAAAAAGCAAGTAAGCCACAATATTGTGGTTGGTATTTCAGGATAACTTGAGGAGTAATTAGTGAGCGGGATAGGCAGAGAGGATGTCCAGTTCTGATTAGACCTGGTAAATTGATTCAATGAGGACTGGCAGTGAATATTTATCAAAGACAAAGGAAAAACTTTTAAGGAGAATATGACATGTGAACTGAATTTTATCCATCCATTCATTTTTCCACCAATGTTTTTTAGCTCCTGTTGGCGTTCCCAGGCCAGGTGAGACATAATCCCTCCACCATGTTCTGGGTCAACTCCAGGGCCTCCTACCAGTTGGGTGCACCTGTAAAACCTCTAACAGGAGGCGCTCAGGAGGCATCCTGGTCAAATGCCCGAACCACCTAAACCAGTCTCTTTCAGCACAAGGAAGCAGTGGCTTTACTCTGAGCTCCCTCCGGATTTCAGAGCTCCTCACCCTATCTCTAAGGCTGAGCCCAGACACCATAAGGAGGAAACTCATTTTGGCCGCTTGTACTCGCAGTCTCATTCTTGCAGTAAGCACCTAAAGTTCATGACTATAGGTGAGGGTTGGGATGTAGCCAGACTCGTAAATTGAGGACATTGCCTTCCAGCTCAGCTTCCCCTAAGGTTATCCACCAGGATAGTATGGTACAATGTCGCATCACTGCTGACGCCGCACCAAACCATCTCAATCCTGAGATACTTCAACTCCTTTACTTGGGGCAGTAACTTTTTTCCAACCCAGAGGGGGTAACCCACTGTTTTCCATGGCCTCAGACTTAAGGCTACTGAATCTCATAACAACTGCTTCACACTCAGCTGCATACCTAATTTCAATCCCCAGGAGTTTGACTTTTGTGTATTTGCAATTTTAATCTGCACAAGTAGCACAAATATTATGTTTTGCTATGATAGTTTAAGCTGTTTGTGGTATTCATAAGTTTGGTAAAAGCAAAAGTGAGTGACTCATTTGTGTGTTAAATTCTGTACTGTATAACTTGAAATAATATCAATATGCATAAAATACTAGTTGATATGCTCAATTTAAATGTTTAAAAATAACTGCCTCTAAATTAAGATTCATGGCCAGATTCGTGGAACACCGTATGTGTCTATTGGCTGGTCGCCACTGACAAAGAGTCCCTCTGCTATGAGTGCGACAGGCAAGATGGCTTGTTGTGAATATGTCACTACTCCCATGTGGCTGTAATGTCTTTGAGGCTCAGGCTGTGGCACTCAGCAGCAGCGGAGAGGTCAAAGGATAACTGCTGGACTGGACAATAGGAGCATTCTGGTGTCGGCTCAAACTGTCACTTCCGGACCGGAGCAGAACGAAGTCGGAACGATGGATTCCAAATTCCGGATTCTTCACAGAGAGTCCTGCTTTGTGTCGAGGCGAAGCCTCCAGATAGCCGACCGCTCTGAACGCAGAGCCGGAGAACCAGAGAGCCAGAGTTTGAATAATTAACCACAATGGAATAATAAACACGCTGTTCTCACAAGTTCTCTCATTCTAAAAATGTCAAAAACAGATGGCACGCTGCCTGCGGCGAAACTTTGGTGTCAAGCAAGAGAGGCGAGAATGGAGAGAGTAGGGAAAAAAGTAAGGGAGACAGGATAAAAAATAAGTCAAGGAGTATTTTCTTGGCAAGAGAAAGAAGAAGGATGAATGGCTTGCTTATCCGTGGATCGTTGAAATATGTAAAAAATAAAATAAAAAAATGAATTGAGGTAAATGAGGTGAGACAAAACTGAGTTGCATAAAAATAAAATATAACATGGCAATGAAAATTTTCTCCTATTTACAGTTATAGATCACGCTGGGGGTGATATTCGAATGTGTCACTGAAGACAGGAAATAAGGCAGCGACAGCTGCAAAAAGCCTGTGGAAAAACAGAGCTATTCGGACAGCAGATGATCACACAGATGAGAGAAAAAGAGAGAAAATGTGTTGAACCAAGAGAAAATAGGTCATCGAAAGTTGCAGAAACACCAGACGTCGAACAAATGTGGCAGTCCACATGGTTCATTTTCATGGTTTGACTTTCTCAAATAAGCCTTTTGCTGTTACTGGTGATCTCTTTCCATTTATTACAGTGATTATCTTCTGCATTTACGTTGAAGAAATTTGTTCACCCCCTAATGTAGACATGCAAACAGCGTAATGCAAATCAGTAACTAAATGAGGTTTAAATGAAGCCATCTTGCTCAGACCATGACCAAAAAAAAAACACCAATTCAATTGTTGGCATCTTCTGCTTCAATTAATTGCCTGTTGAACTGTACGGCAAGCTTTAGGTTTCGTCAACTATTTAGATGTAAATGTAATTAAATTAGAGAATAAAAATGTAATTTTAATCAAAAAATGAGTAGGCTAATGAGAAAGTAATTAAATTACAATTAGTAATCAAAATGTTAGCGATCACTAGTTTTCTTTCTTTTGGCAGAAATTTGTAATTTGTTAAGATTAGCATGTAGATTAGTAGCTTGAAAAATCATTTAAGCAAGCATCCAATTAGCAAATCCATATGTTAGCTTAATTAGCAAACTCATACATTAGCACAAACAGCAAACGCCTACATTAGCTTTTATTTTTAGGAAAATGCTTACGTTAATTTCATTGCAAACTCCTGGATTAGCTTCATTAGCAAACTGAAAATGTTAGCTTAACAAAATGATAATGTTGATGTAATGTGTATGTTTAATTAGCTATTGTTTGCTCGCTACAGCTGATAAAATAAGCCAGTCACAGTTTCCATTTTATCCTAGAAAATTAACAGTAATTAATCTGCTTTTGTCGCCTTCTGCCTGGAGTCAAGAACCTATTAGGTTTGAAAATGACTAAAATTGATGCTGAATTTGACACATCAGCCACAAATCAAGAAAAAGCCGCACATTATGCTAAAAACAGAACATGTCTTATGATAAAATTCTCTAGAGGGGTATTTTACCACTGTAAAGATGGCCTTTTAATAAAACTAGGATGCAGAAAGACGCAAATACTTTTGAAATTGGTGCTACGGACCCAGAGAAAAAGACAAAAGGGCCGCTTTTGCTAAAGACGGAGAAAGCCTACAACTATAAACGCTCCCACTTGTGGTTGACGTAATGCGAACATGTCCATTTGAAATAATGGCAGTCAGCTCGCAAGAAATGATGTTGATCTCTTACAGTTAAATATTCAGCAAAAACATGTTTATGACAACATTTGAGGGGAGAAATAGGCATGTGGGGGGAAAGGAAGGATATCTAAGCACTGGTTAGATGGAGGGAGGTTAACCACAGCTCATTCACACACATTACCCACGTGGAAATTACCCTTTTCATAAGTGCACTTTTCCTTTTAAATTCTAGTCTTGCTCAAGACCACCTTCGCAGAACATGCCAGCTGTTTCAGGGGATGTGATGAAACATGTGACCTTTAAGCAACAGGGAATCCACCTAACTGCTGGGCCAGCATGTAGCACCATTATACAGGGTAGTGATGCACAGAGACAGAGACCCACAGAGGGGGAGAGGAACAGCCTATCGGGTGGAGGTGCAGCCAGACGGCGCAGGTGGGGCGGCAGTAACAGCGATCGCCCTCCTGCCGCCGAGCGAAGCTGTGTAAGACTGTAATCAGATTTCACAGGCCGCTCAAGCATCTCAACCAAACACCCAGACTCCTTAACAGCCGGCTGAACTGATACTGAAGTGTGTTTCGGGAAAAGTTCAAGAAAAGGAGAGTGTGTGTTCGTGAGTGCGTTGGGACCGCATTTGTAAGTATGTGTGTGTCGATGCCTGTGAGTGAGTGAGTACTGTATTTGTGCGTGCAGTGAAGGCCTTTTTTAGTGTGTGTGCAATTAGTGTGTGAGTATGCCAATTTGTTTATCTGACTGCTTGAACACCTGTATTTACTGTGTTTCTGTGCCATGCTTGCTTTTATTTGTGTGCATCTGTGTGTGTTTTTGTGTCCGTCTGTGGTCTTGCTCTTCTATCTGTGTGAGGACCTTGCAGTTTGAAAATGAGAGTACTTTTGCAAAATAGGGAGATTTTGGCCAGTCCTCTTTACAGGACAGTTTGAGGGATAACACTTGTTTTCTAGGGTTAATCTTAAATTGAGGTTAGGATAAGATTAGCCAGATTTGCCAGATTCAATGTATATCCCAGCTCAGAAGACAAAGAAAGCGGAATGGCACAAGATATATCGGATTTTTACAATCTAACACTTTGGGCGAACGTACATCTGTGAGATTACGTGTAAATGTACGCTATGTTTGAATATTTGCTCTGCTTTACTGCTTTAATCAACACTTCAATTTTCTGTGTGCAGTTTGTCAGGTTTGTGTCAACCTGTTTGGTAACCTGCTGCCTTCAGCGAGGCCTCCGTGTTTCCAAATTGGATGCCAAAACTTTGAAAACCAAGACTCGAGTTGTGTGAAACAGGATTTGTTCGTTTGGGCTAGGAAATGATTTAGTATCAATGAGTGTCCTGACAAGCATAGAAGTGTGTGTTTCTGTGTGTGTACCTGCGTTCTGCTCTCTGGGATCGTGCTGTTAGGACGCAGCCAGGCTCCCTGTAATGGCCTGATAACAGAGACCCTCTGGCCAGAAACCGGATTAATTAAGGGGCCAGACTAGAACCCTCAGGGGAGGGCGCCCTCTGCACCTCCCCTCCACCAAAACACACACAGACACTAGTGTGAATAAATAAAGCACATGTGCACACACATAGCCAAGCATAAACTCACAATCATTTTCACACATACACACAGGTAATGAGCGTACCACAGAAACACACACAGACACACACACTCTGCAGGTTCAAAACATTCCTGTCTGCCCCAGCGGGTTTAAAGTCCTTCTCTAACTAACACTGGCAGGGTTTGTACGACTCCAGAGGAAACACCTTTAGCGCTTAACAGAGGCTTTTACTCACCTGCCTGGGCAGCTCAACACACTCATTAAGTTCCTCCTGTTTATTAGGCCAAACATATCGTTTCAGGATGAAAAGGTGTTGGGCAAACAGAGGAAATGAAAGAAAATTAATCAAAAGGAAAAGGAACAGAAATCTAACTCAAAAGCGTGAGTCAATTGAGTTTGTGCAGCCTGTTATCCGACTGATCCAGGTATCTTAAAGGCGTATTAGGAAATAAAAAAACATAAGGGATTTGTGTTATTGCAAAAACAATCTCAAGTATTTAACAAACAAGTTCTTGGGCCCCAAGGAGAAAAAACCCCTGACATTTCCGAGAATAGAGTCGTAATATCAAGAGAAAAAAAGTGGTAATTCAATGAGAATGAACTATGGCCATCATCCGCCTTGCACCATCAGATATATAAAAAAACATAGATCAATCAGTCAACTCAATCTAAAAACAGTTAAGCAAAGTTACCTTTACACAAGACTCTAACTCCAGACTCTGGTTTTAAAGTCCCATGCATAAAGCATCCATCCACCACAAGTCCTCCACAAGTCAGACTATGTCACTGGACTTGCTGGCATAAATTCACACTTTTTTTTTTGTAAATTTACGAGTTTAATCACATATTATCAGAACTATTTTCCATAGCATGCTTTATTTTCCAGAAATTTCGACTTCATTATCGAAATATAACTTTTGTCTTAAATATCATGACTCAATTCTCCTGAAATTATCACTTTATTGTCATAATATTACGACTTAAATTAGTATGACTTTACTGTCCTGAAATTTCAACTTTATTCTCGTAATATTACAACTTTTTTCTTTAAATAGTATGACTTTATTCTACTGAAATTACGACTTTATTATAATAACATTACAGCTTCTTTTAAATAAAACAGTATGACTTTATTCTCCTAAAATTACAACTTCATTCTCGAAATATTGCCACTTTTTTCTTAAAATAGTATGACTTAATTGGCTTGAAATTCCGACTTTATCATTGTAACATTACAACTTCTTTTTTATTAAAATAGTATGACTTTATTTTCCTGAAATTTCCTGAAAACTTTTGTCTTCAATATTTTGACTTTATTGTACTGAAATTGTGACTTTATTACTTAATATTACGACTTTTTTCTTAAAATAGTATGACTTTATTCTCCAGAAATTCTGACTTTATTCTTGTAATGTTACTAAACTGTATGACTTTGGTCTACTGAAATTACGACTTTATTCTTTTAAATTATGACTTTTTTTTTAAATAGTAATACATTATTCTCTTGAAATTATAACTTTATTCTCATAATACTACCACTTTTTTCTTACTTCTTATTACGACTTTTGTTTTTAATTTTCTCCTTTGACTTTATTCTTAATTATGACCTTACTCTCTTAATATTACGACTTTTTTTCTTGAGATAGTGAGACTTTACTCTCATTAACTTATGATTTTCTTCTCTTAATATTATTACTTCTTTTCTGAATACAATGTTATTCACGTAACATTATGACTTCATTCTTGAAATCTGTTTTTTCTCTCAATGTGGCCCTTATATTCTTTTGCACTATAAGCATTGCTTTTACCCATAAAATGATTTTCTTAAAACCTTTCTGAAAGAAAATGAAAAATGGATATGTCTGCATTTATGCCAAACTCATCTAAAGATTACAGTGTCCACTAAAATATAGCAATGCATTTGTCAGCACTGTTCAGGCCTTGAAGGTGTCCCTATTAATCCTTGTCCAAGCGTTTCAGCTTTCACCTTGCGGGCCATTGAATAAGAAGTAATATGATGCATTGTGATAAAAGGGAAGCTCAGTTTGAAGATTTCCAGCAAAGGCTTACTCAGGGGAGGCACAGAGAAAGACACTATTAAAGCCAGACAACAATGATAAAGTTCCTTATCATATACTGCACATCTTTTTAAAAGCCAGTGGTGTCGTGCTTTTGTCGAACCCAGGTCTCTCTGATGAAGCCCCTCTTTGAACACAGGCACTGAGCAGAGACATTCAATGTGTAGGATCTGGTTTCTGGATTATTTTGTGCGACGGATTCTATAGATAACGTATCCAGTTGCTCGTACAGACGCTAAAGTTGATAGCCAACACAGTATGTCCTCGCTGACCAGTCTCATTTGTTCCCCAAGACGACTGTGCCTTGTTTGATGTGGCTTTCTTTGCTGTATAAGCCTTGTCTTTCCCTCCTCAGAGGGGTTTGTGTTTCCTAAGAGTTCATGGGAACAGCACCACTAGTAGGGCAATGCAAGACGTACATACAACGCCCAACTTCTTCAAACCGAGCTGTGATCCACACCAGGATACGCCAGCTGTACCGCTACCTTCTTTTACTTCAGGTTTCAGGCGGGACAAAGTTAG
The DNA here is from genome assembly GCA_026686955.1 of Epinephelus cyanopodus. Lineage (NCBI taxonomy): Eukaryota > Metazoa > Chordata > Actinopteri > Perciformes > Serranidae > Epinephelus > Epinephelus cyanopodus. Next base: position 13,510,178 of record CM048934.1, read on the forward strand.
AAAACCCTCAATCAATGAAAGATTAGGAACCAAATTTAAAACCTAAAACAATAAACATGACATTGGGTTTGGGTGCACACCAATAATTCGCCCTAATGCGATTAACAGCAATAACGGAACAGCTTATCCGATTATCTAAATCAGATTAAGTATAATCATAAATTGATTGGCATGAATGGCATCATTTGTTCTTAATATTGTGGTTTGTTGAGATTATGCAGTCCATCAGGGAGCTCTTCTGGAGCTTTCGATCATATCACATGTACTACCTTCTTTGCCTTGCTGATGTTCTCACTGAGCACAGTAAGGACTTAACGTCTTAACCTGTTTTCTTTTCCAAAATCTTCAAATACCAACTCTTGGCATCAGATACCAACACACTGGGCTCAATATTAGATGCTCAGGGTATAAAGAATAAGAACGTCCGAACAGTAAAGTTGTCAGGGTCAACAGATGAGTCAGACACAGGACTTTCACCCAGGAGACAGTGTTGAGTTATTTTAACTAAGTATGTTGTTGCAGTTGATGACATAAGCCACGTTCCCATTTACTCTCATTTACACAGACATTGTTTCTGGGCTGCTACCACGTCTAATGCGGGCTCACAGGCGAGACAACTCTGTCCCCACTTTGCTACTGTACCGTTTATACAGAATGACAAGGCGGCATGACAACTTGAAATTCCCGCCTTGAAGAGGCAGTGTGACAGGGGCTTGTGCTGCACGTCCATGCAGATCTGCTAATGAAGATCATGTGGTGTGACTGAAAGCTCCAGAAGAGCTGCTGAACTGACCTTTTCAGGAGGTTGTTTTCTCAACTGCTGTTCCCACGGACCATTTGTGTTTTTCTGCATAAAAACATATTAACTTGTTTTCTTCCATATTTAGCTGTGCTTGTGTCTGGATGTCTATATTTTCCCAGGGTCTTTCTTGCTTATTGCTGGAGGTTGTCTGGGCAGTCTGAAAGAAATGTCTGCGGGAACTACTTCAGGCTGAAAAAGGTTTCTGAGAACTACACTTATGAAGTAGAAAAAAAATCTTTGTTTTTATTTGCAGTTACGTTAAAGTGTATATAGTCCTAAAAAGATACTTGAACTGAACCTCGTTCAGCGGTAAGACAATAAAGACAAATACAACAATTATCTACTGAAGAGTATCAGGTATCTATAAAGGAAACTGTAAATGATTCCAGATGTCAGAGTTATACACACTCTATGCTTTGGTTCACTGCAGCACTGAAGATCAGATACTCACAGTCTTAAAAAAATCAAGGTCAGGCTTTTGATTTTGTCAGAGTGGTGAACCAGGGAGGACTCTGCCACAGAGAAGTTTGTCCGACCGTAACGACGACAACCAAACCAAGATGCTCTCAGTATTAATAATAAATAATGCATTTCGTGTTGTGCAGGAACAGCAGGGCCATCCAGATACAGGACTTTGCTCCCCGTAATCTTCCTGCCCAGACCATTTTAATCCGGGGTCTGCTGGAATCTGGCTGTCGGACATCTACAAGTTGATGAAAAACCTTCGCACCAAGGGCAGATCCCTGGAGCCAGGCCCAGACCCTGACAAAACCCTCGTCCATCTGTCTTCATCTGGCACCGGTCAGAACCACAGCTGACAAGCGTCACCGCAGTAAAAGCCTTTTTAATTTTTGACAGGGGATGAGGAATGCTTTAGAAAACATTTTCATCATTTGAAAACATTTTAAGCCTTTGCCTCTTCGTTAAACATTTGAGAACAAAGTCTTGCTGATGTCTCTCATTCAGCTGGGCTCTCTAGGAGATCAATTTGACTGGATAATAAGCGGGGATAAGAGGTCATTTTCAACTTCACACACCCCCTTTATGTATGTATCACCTCTAATCTCACCTCTAATCTGAAATACAGAAGCGTTTTTGTGTGCACGAGCACGCCTGCGCATCAAAATCAATTTGGCCCCCAGAGGCACAATGAGACGAAAATGCACCTTTGCACTAATGCATCAAAGTGGCTGAAAGTTGGCCGGTGTTCAAATGTTTGTTTGTGCGTGTGTGTGTGCATGTGTGTGCGCTTATGTTCTGCTGCAAGGAGGGTCGCTCATGGCCCGCATTAACCCAGCAGGGGATCAAGTGGATGGTGTGTGTGATTGTATGTGTGTGTGTTTCCGCCGGCTGGCCAGAGTCATACCAAGAGGTTTGTTAACATGGAGCATTAATCTAGCTTCGGCTTAGATCCACACGTTGCAGAATAAATACACACACACACACACACATTCCCTCAGTTCTCTGCGGCGAGCCCAGTTGCCCGCAAGTAAATTTTTAATCACAAGCGCTCTAATCACTCAGGTCCATCTTAAACACCAGTCACGGCCTCCACTAATACACATCAAGAAGACCTGCTGATCCCGGCAGCCTCAGTCACAAACATCCCATCCTAACGCACCCCAAGATCGTGTGAACCCGGCTCGTACTGCACTTCCTGTCTACACCACGCATGCAGAGAAGAAGAAAGACAACACACTTTATCTGAGCTCCTTTATGATTCTTCTAGTTGCTGGCGTTTGTTGTTTTTCTCTGTGTAAGTTCTCATGAGAGTCGGAGCTCTACGCTGCTTTACCGTTCCTTTCATTCAAAGCTTTTCTGCTGCTGTTGTGTTTTCTGTTGCCTTTCTTTTCCCCGAATCACCACGAGGAGGGCTTTTGCCTCTTGTCATGTCTAGAGTAAGAATATCATCTTATAGCCTGGCGGGTTAAATAAAGGTTAAATAATGTATCAGTGTGAATTACCTGACTCTGATTCTGCTGCTTGTGCAACTATTATCATGCATCTATCAACTTTATCCTGTAAAATGTAAAATCAATGGCTAAAGCCTGACAAAGTGTCTAAAAATTGATTGATTACTATATTAGCCGTCTGGTTTGCAACAAATGTGACAATCAATTACCCATATAAGTCATTATTCCAGCACAAACTCAAAGCGCTCTATAATTTCAGACTCTCAAGTATGACAATTGGCTGCTTTTCTCTGTTTTACTGCTGGTGGGACAAAACAATTTATTTGAATACCTCTCCTTGGGCTCTGGGAAATTATGAGCATTTCTCGGTATATTTTAAATTATTTCATGAAGTAAACAGTCAGGTAATTGCAAAAATAATTGTTAATTGCAGCCCTACTGGCCTGACTAACAGCCAAAACAAAAATAAGAATTATATTGGTGTGAAACAGAGCAAGCGAGCAACTGTTATATTTTTGTGAGGCTGTGACCCTCATCATCAAAGGTTTGGAATTTGTACTTTGTGAGGAAAAACGCAATCCAGGTGCCAGTAAAAATGTTGCAGTAGTACGTTTCTGAGAACCATGAATACTGTTAAATCTGTACATTATTGTGCAGAAGATAGAAACTTTACATTTCAACAAACGTGGTTCTGGTGGAACAATCACGGGTGGAGAAGGGGCCAATGTCTCAGTAAAAAACAGCTCGTTTTCATGGCACTGTCCCCGCTGGAAATGCAGCGATAACTCTGTAAACCAAACACATTTCGTGACACTATTCCATCTGGAAACACAGCAATGTCTCAATAAAAGACAACCCCTATTTGTGGTGCTATCCCACCTGGAAATGCAACAATGTCTATGTAACAAACACCCACTTTTCATGGCTCTATCTTGTCTAGAAATGCACCGATATCTCAGTAAAAATGAAACACTTTTCGCGGCACTATCTAGGATGGAAATGCAGCGGTGTCTTATTAAAAACAGCCCTTTTAGTGGCACTATCTGCTGGAAATGCAGCGATGGCTCAGTAAAAGCATTTGGATTTTGTGGCACCATCCTGGCTGGAAACACAGCAATGTTTCTATAAAAGACAACCAACTTTTGTGGTGCTATCCTGTCAGGAAATGCAGCAATATCTCGGTAAAAATCAAACATTTTTAGTGGCACTATTCAGGCTGGAAATGCTGTGATGTCTTACTAAAAATAGCCCATTTTTCGTGGCGCTGTCCCATCTGGACGCAGCGCTATCTCTGTTCAAGAAAACTGCTTCACGTGGAACAATCTCTAGTGGAAAATCAGCAACAGGTCACAGAAAAACACCCATGTTTGGTGGCTACAAGGCTGTTAAAAACACAGGAATGACTCCCTACAAACAACCGGATTTGTTGTTTTTTGGTCTTGAACAGTCGGCACTGTGGAACCGAAGTCTCGCCTCGGTGTCCATCCACCATACTTGTGAAACAGGTGATTGGCTGGAAAATGTATTGTTTAATCATCCATTCATCAAAGATGATCGAAGAAGCAACTTATTTTGTTCCATCATTGAGCTGATTTCAGTACTTAAAAAACCAGGCTTTGGGTTCACCTCTATTTATCAACTTAGCGTTCAGATTCAGTTGCCCAGAGGTGCTCAGGCGTTCTCCCTACTGTCCTCTGAACCTTCAAACATCCAACTTCAAGGCAACATCTGCAGACAGCCTGACGGTGACTCGGACAAACGGAGGAATTTATGCCACATACCAACATTTCTGAGTCATTTTGCTTCCGGGGGTGGGAAGCTGTAAACAGTGCAGCCTTTTTGGCTCAGGGCCTGAAAAGGACCATCTTCAGGGACACTGTGCTGTGCAGCAAGCAGCCACAGAGCTGTATATCATAGTCTAATATTGTATAAATAAACTGTTTCCCAGAGCGTTCGCCTTTAAAGGGCGCCCTCAGTCTAAAAAGACTCTTCTGATGAGGTTTATCACGACGATACAGTGAATCTTAGTCAGCACAACACACTTTATCATACTGACTTTTTTTTCAAGATGCTTTGTGTACGTGAGTGTGTGTAAGCCCCCTATTTATGAGTGTGTGTGTCACTGTTCTAACCTCCTCTACCCCCCTTCGCCTCTATTGTTATTCCCTGCATTGCCATTCTCCAAACAGAGCACACATTCATCACTCGGTCTTGTGCCTTTCTTGCGGACATGCCAGGAGAAAAAAAAAAAAGGAACCTTTTCAGGTCTGTGCTTGTAAATGACCTGCCGCAAAAGGGTTTATTAAGTCAATTCCCCTCCCTTCTCTTAACCTACTTCCTGAAGACACATAGGAGGAGAGGGACGGACACAAAGAGAGGAGACAGACAGGCATATAGACAAGAGCGGGAATGAAGCACATGAGTGACATCTTGATATCTTTATTTGAATTTCAAAAATGTGACAAAATAGAAAAAAAGAGGGGTCAAAACGATGACGACCATGTCAAACAAAAGACCAACTGTGAACGAGACATGTCGTCTTCATCTACAGATTATTGTTCCCCAACATCTGCAAACAATTTATGAATGTGTGTGTCAATAGTGAAAAATGTCATCACACAAGGGTGTAGGTTTTGAGTCATCAATCGAAAAGGAGGGGCAAACAAATGAAACAGGAGGTTTGGAGGTCCTCCGCCAGAAAATTTTGAGCATGACACGCATAGTTTCCTGCATTCTGGTGAATTTTATGCACCAAGTAGAGCCTTTTCTGCATCAATCTGCACCTATGAAATCACAGTTTTACTCATGCACATGTTCTAAATGTAAATGGCGAGACGTGACTGACAGTGGCATGAAACAATGAAGAAGAACAAATGAAATGGGAGGTTTGAGGGTCCTCCGCCAGAAGATTTCAAGCACCAAACACATAATTTCCTGCATCCTGTTGAAGTTGTATGCACAGGGTTGCGCCTTTTATGAAATTTAGGTTGTAAACGTCTTTAATTTTGTCCAAAAAAAGAGTCCTCTGCTAGTTGGACAAATGCACACCTCCTCCCCTGAAATCTTCACCTATCCACGGACCTTTTAAGTGATTCCTTCTGGCTGCTTGTTTTGTCCGACCAAAAGTCAAAAACCTGATGTAACTTGATTTACAGCGACACGAATCAAAGAAAAGGGGCAAAATTTTGTGCCATTACACATGGGCGTAGGTTTTGTTTCAACACAAATGAAATGAAGGGTCTGGGGGTCCTGCACCAGAATAAATTTGTGCAATTTGTGTCTTTAATTTTGCCAAAATAGAAGTCCTCTGCTACTTGGGACAAATGGCTGCACGTTCTAAATATCGTGGCTGATGTGTCCCCTGTTTCCTTCCCCTGACATCTACACCCATGCAATTGTTTTAAGGCCTTTTAAGTGCTTGATTTGTCCTTCAGTGGTTAAAAAAAAATCCCAACACTCAGTTTGCGGTGACACGAAACTGAGAAAAAGAGCAAATGTCTTGCATTTGAGGAGCTGGAGGTGGTTTTGTCGCACTTTTTATTTCATAAACTACTTTAACTGTGACATATTTGGTGCTGTCTGTGCTGAAGGAGGGAATCTGTTGCTCTTTTTGATCCAAACCGATTTCCTGGATTCAGATGAATCCGCGCTTCACAAATAAATCTGACACGACTTGATTGATGTCTGTAATTTCAGTCAAACAGCAAATAAATTAACAGACTTATTATCCCAGCATCATGCTCAGTGCAGATTTTCATCAAATGAGCTCCATCACTGTCAAACCAGTTTCCCTGTCCTACTCCCTGCTCTGGGTTTGTAGCTCTTCATTATTATCAATGTGCTCCAGTGCTGCCACATTCAGCCTGCCATCTGCTGCAAATACAAAGCTGGATGACATATTGACAAAATATTTAATTGATGTTGCAGCAGCAAACAGGGCAGATGGAAAAACAAAAAAAAACTTCAGCCAACTTGCAACAGCAATCAACTAATGGAGGGCAAATCTGCGTGACACACATGCAACAATTGGGGTTACTAAATCCAGATATAAATAGTTTGTCATTAATGGTTGCCCCCCTCTCTCTCTCTCTCTCTCTCTCTCTCACACACACACACACACACACAAAAGGGGGGTTAATCTTCGCGTGCAGTTTAATTAATTTGCCGGCATAGGTGTTCACACTCTTATAATCTGACTGAACAGGCGAAATCAATCATCCAGACAAGCCTCGGGCGCTCAAGGAGACGATCACGATAAACACCCCCCTCCTCCTCCTCCCTTCTTCCCTCATCATCCTCCTCAACGCACACACGACGCTTCTAACAGGACACAAACAACACTAAAAATCTCAAAGAAGAGCTCTCTCTCTCACACAAAATGTGGGCCAGATCAGATTAGATTTTTGGGGAGGGAGGATGAAATCACTCCGCCGCGCATCTCCAAATGGCACACATGTCTGGATGGGAATTTCTCCTGGAGACAAAGTGTCACGCCGTAAATCCGTGTTATTAAAACCGCGGTGCGTAATTGTCTCCAGACGGGAGGGCAGCGGAGCGCCGGCGCAACCGAAACAAACATAAACGCCTGTGAATGTGCCACACCGGCCCCGTTTTCTGCTTTACACCACACCAGACATGTCTACTACTACTCCACTGTGGGGATTAAAGGCGCCATGTAGGACAGGGATGCTGATATTACACAATGGGAACACACCGTCACCCACCTTTGTCATCTCCGAGCGGTGATGGGATGTGACGGTGATTTCTCCCCCCGTGGTCCGGCTCCGTGTCCCGGCCACCCGGCTGACTGCTGCCTGCCCCCGCTCCTCTCCTCCTCCTCTTCTTCTTCTTCTTCCTCTTCTTCTGAGTCTTCCTTATATTTTTAGGAAAGCCTCCTCCTCTCCCTCGCCTACAGTTGGCTCTCCTTCATGTGTTTGGTGTCGGAGCGTGTTCAGGTGTCGCAGTCAGTGAGGCAGCGGATCTGCTGTCTGTCTGTCATCAGAGGCTCCTCGCGACTCCTCGTGCAACCAAACCGCCTCTCTCTCTCTCTCTCTCTCTCTCTCTCTCCAGCCAATGCGCGCGCGTTTACGCCTGTGATGCGGGGATGAGTACTGTCGGGCGCACGCACGCGCACAGCATGCACATATGGACCTCTCCACACATTAACGCGCATGGACAATCCTAACGGACCCTCGCATAACTGTGCCAATGACACAGCTCTGTGATATTTGCCTGGAGTGCCTCAGTGTGATCCAGGTGATCTCCTTTTATATGTTGTTCACATCATGACTCACGGTGGCTTCTGTAAAACCAAAGACAACTCCATGTTCTTCATCGTCAGTGAGATGCACTGCCATGCCTCCATATGAAAGCATCTGTCATGCAAATAAAGTTGATTTGAATTTGAACTGGAGCTTGATAGCTGACTGATATGTAAATTTCCAGCAGCACAGGGGCTCATTTAGTGATTGGAGGGCCTCAGGCTACACGGGAACAGGGCCCCCCTCATGCATTATTCTATTGTTGCTACTGAGGATGCTGATTGTTATGTTTGCAAGCATTTAGCAGCTCTGTTCCTGCACACAAGCTCTTTCTACAGAGATCACACTACAGGGCCGCGGCTATGTTCCTTCTTCTTCATCCCTCTTTTGCATTTTTGCAGAGAACCAAACAGCGATGGCATCATTCTGCTCCAGTGTGTGATTGATCAAATGGCGTGACCAGTGTGGCGTTTAACACAACTGTGTCAGTCTCTAGAGTGACATTATATACCAACACATTCTCACTTCGACCTCGCCACATATTGCATTTTTGGTCATGGGCTTTCCACGTCCACATACAACGTGCAAGGTGCCCTGGGTGCGTTTGTTGCTGACGTTCTCAAGATCTCCTCCAACAACAAAAACACAGTTAGGTTTAGGCAACAAAAGTATGTGGTTAGGTTTAGGAAAAAAGAACAGGATTTGGCTTTAGAATCTGATGAGATGCTAACACCGCTCCCCAGGTTAAAGTTGGTATTTGTTGGACCCATCCACCACCACTTCCGCCCTCCCCATTTGGATTTTGGGTGCCTTAACTTTGATCCTTGTCCCACAGCGTTTCCCTCTGACGCCGCCAGGCAATGTTTAAACTATAATAGCAACCGGCCGCATAACATGACGATAGAGGGCTGCATTGGGTTGGGTCCCGCGGGAAGCTGGCGCGTGTCATCTTCAGTATCCCCGCATCCAGTGCGCCTTCAGAGCGGGCCTTTAGTGTCTGTGGGCACATCTTGGAAGAGAGACGCACGGGACTGGGACCGCAGTCGATCAGCAACATTCTCTTCCTCCACAGCAATATTATGGCCAAGAGATTAATTTGTTAAATTCATTCATTTCATTCGTTAACTTTGTTTATTTATTTTTTTATTATTTGAGCCACTCACAGCCTACTCTCTTTGCTATTTGTTAATTACATAAAGAGGCGTGATGATGCCGGAGTTACTGACCATAGGCTTTATCTTTATCTTTATCTCATTAATGTTTCTTGTTCAGGTCTCTCTTAGAAACGAGACCTGAACCTCAATCACTGCGTGATTATATAAAGGTAGAAAAATAAATAAAATACAGAAGAGGAGAATAGAATATTAAACAGCCTTTATTTCATTAAAAACTAAATGAAAACAACAAAATAGGAGCACTATTCCTGAGCAGTGCTTCAAAAGACGTGCAGACCAGGGAAACGAAACAAACAACCCCATGAATCTCTTTATTAATAGCTTATAAAATGACGTGTTTTCTCCTGCGGGACGGGAGAAGACACAAAATCAATGCATGTCTATTATTGTGCGGGCATAAATTCTCAGAGTTTTGCGGGAGTGGACTTACACATTGCCGGTGAGGGCGGGAGTGTAACATACATGTTGTGGTTGCAGGCGGTAATGGTGAGTAATTCAGCGGGAGTGGGATGAAGAAAACAGTCCCGCGTAGGGCTCTACATGGCGACGTTAGAGGACACCTTTTTTAGTTGGTTTCTGATACCGCAAGTCACTGCCCAAGTGTTGAATTTTGACAGCTTCGGAGTGAGACAGTGCTCAACATACACATAGGCAGCCTTCTTCAACCTTCAACCTTCTCTGTTATATCCTTCTGTGACCCTGTGTCCTCATGTAAGGACATCCAATGTCTGGTTTCCTGCACCTTATACTTCATTCTGCTTGACTTAGAACCTGTTGTCCTCATTTGTGGACATTTTTGTACCATCTAGTAGTAAGAGCATAATACACTAATCCATGTTAAAAACAAGATGGCAGCCATCTTTGCCAAGTCAGTCTGCAGCCGATCCAGACACAAAAGTGGACAAGGTCCAAAACCTGATCACATTTTATGGTCGAAACTTGTTTATTTATGTTTGTAGTTTGATATAGCATACTAATTTTACTAATTTTAAGAATGAAGTAAAGGCAGTTTTTAATGCAGAATATGAGTGTACAGATTAACAGATGATTTGTGCTGATTAAGATTTCCCATAAATCTTTGGTGCTTTTGTGATTGAGGGACATCTGAGCAGCAGCAAGATAAATCCACCCATGGAGTCCAGACACTGGTGGTGGCTGATGACTCTGAGGCTGCTGACTGCTGAGGCTGATGAGGCTGATGACTCTGTAAAAGATGTGCATGATGCCAGCAAGAATGAACTACAGCATTGAACGAACCATATTTAAAATGAGGAGCAGTAAGATGATAGGCTGACAGAGAAGGTGTGTCGCTGTGCTATTGGTCGATTGTGAATCAGCTGTTGACTCACTTGACCCACTCAGACAATGACACGTAGAGACAGTGAGTGAGCATACAAGGAGTGAATGGCAGGGTGAGAAGGAAACTTAAAGTCTGAGCCGTTCTTCCTCTTTGAGTTAGCCACTAGCTGCTAACAGCTGCTTTTTAAATCTCCTGTGTTTGGTCGTCACCGTAATATGTAATCAACATGACATATCTGCCCCGCCCATGGCCACGTCTGTATGGCTTTACATTGTACACAGACCCTGTTTCAGGGTCGTGACTACCTCAGCGTCTGACTCAGAGGCGAGACAACTGTGTTCTCCCTTCCTGTGATTGTATCTTATATACAGAGGAATGACGTGGCGTAACAGCACGATTTTCCTGCCTTGAGCAGGCATTGTAAAAGAGGCTTGTCATTGTTGTTACTGAGGACACTGATTGGTATGTGTGCAAGTATTTAGCAGCTCTGTTCCTACACACCAGCCCTTTTTACATTTGTATGGGCCGCTGCTAAGTCCTGTCTTTGTCCCTCTTTTGCATTTTTACACAGAGCCAGACAACAGTGGCATCATTTCCCGTCAGTGTGTGATTATAGACTGCATCCTGGCATCCGGGTGTGCAGTTAACAGTGTCAACCTCTAGTGTGACATAACATTTGCGTCAGCAGCGCTTTATATACAATAACATTGGCATAACGTGTCAATCATTTGCCTTCTCTGTTATATGGCAGCTGATCTTGTCCTCTGCTCAGAGGGTATAGAGCACCCACACCCCATTGTTTTCCCAATTTCCCAATTTTGGCTGCTGTTCTTCTTTGAGTTAGCTGCCAACTGCTGCTAGCTCCTTTTTAAATCTCCTTTTGGGACACACACATAAACATTTAGTGCTGTTACAACCTCTCAGTGTGAATTAAAGATGAGGCAACTCTGTCCCTCCATTCAGCAATCATACCTCATGTACAAAATGATGAGGCAGCGACATTCCCACGTTGTTTCTGGTGCCCAAAGCAAGTGTTTCTGGATTGTTATCCTGTCTTGCTGTTTCTTCCTAGACAGACTTGAATATATCGTAGCTGATTAATATTTGGGGACTTAAGTCAATTTTGAAGGATGGAGGAACTAGCACTTTTGGGATCCTCTGTGATTTAGAGCATTAAGCAATTTCCTGTATTCTGGTGGATTTTTATGCACCAATTTGTTGACCTGTACAATCACTCCTGCGGACTTTGTGGTGTCATAACAATGTTAGCAAAGACGAAAAGTGTCTCTGCAAACCACAGATCCGAACACTTGTATGCTATTATGTGGTGGACTTTACGTTTCTTCACGTTTCAACACTGTGGTAAATGTGAGGAAAGGTTAAGACTCAAAAAACACTTAGTTATGGTCAGAAGATCAAGTTTGACTTAAAATATCCAGTTTTGGCTGCACAGTCCCAACAGGAAATGCAACAATGTCGAGACACATTTCGTGGCACTGGTCTCGAATAGTGGTCTGCTTGTCTAGGAGACACGCCACCCGCCATCCTCTCCACCTCCTGATGATGGAATCAGCTCATGTTCTACGTCACTTTAGCAACCTTGGTAACTTACGTTTGAAACGTACCAATGTAATCCATCCTTAATTTGCTTGAACGTACAATGCCAATGTTTTCTCCTGGCGACTGGGCCGATTTCTTGCTTTGCTCCTGACAGACAAAAGTCATAATTCTTATGGCCACTAGAGGGTGTTGTCACTGTAACGTGAAAGATAGTGTCATTGATATTGTCTTTTTTCTTGGGGGGACAGTCTGGTGAAAAAAGTTAAATAAATATGTGATCCTGGAGGAGCTTTATAAAGGCTGAGAAAATAACCCTTAAAAGATGCTTCAGTGTTGCATTATGGGAAGCTTGACCAATACTAGGAACAAGAAGTCAGGATATCTCAACATTTCCTGCTGATTTCTGAATATTCTTCTTAAAAATATGTTTCTTGTGAGTCCTCCAGTGTTATGTAAGTACAATGCCAATTTGCTCAAGTGCCCCTTTAATGGTTTCTTGCTTAGGGGTTTGAGACACTATCGCCGCTGCACTGATCCAAGCCGGGCTGAAGATCTTTGTTGCAAGTCATCCTCTATCTCACTCTCCTTATTTCCAGTAAGTCTTTTACTGCATGCTATGCGCATAAAAGGCAAAATATACTTCTGAAAAGGTCCATTTATGTTCGGCGCTTGTTAATTTTATAATGCCTGCACACAGTCTCATGAAATTGGAGCTGAAGCCGTGTCTGTTCACGTGAGCTAAAGCCACTGTATTTTACTTCTCCTAGAATATTCTGTCGTATTAGAAACTCATCTACATTTATATTGACTGTACTATATAGATTAAGTTGACCTCTTTTGTATGACTTTCTTCATAAAGTGCTTCATTGCGAGTAACTGCGACTCTATGGCAAGTTTTAAAAGACTTCATTGTACTTCATAGTCGTTCTATCATCATAGTCTTCTTCAGTTCCAGTAGAGACTTATAATGAGTCACTGGTAGCCTACTTAAAAGACAATTTATAGCTGGTGACCTTATTGTGCTTTCTGGCTTTTACCTCCCATTAAATCCCACGACTTTTTGATGTTATATTTGTGCCTCTCTATAATTGCTGGATGTTTTTTTCCAACGAGGCTCCGGATCCTTGCCGGATCACGACAGACAGATTGTTTGAGTAATGATCTGGACTCTGGGGTGTAATGATTAAATGAGGTATTGTGTTTGGTAGCCACTCCGCAGCATATTGCCTCCTCCATATGGGTCATTATTCTAGGGAGGAACAGGAGGCTCTGATTAGGCAATGCTGTCTCTTCTTTCTATTGATCCTCTCTGTGATGAGCTGTAGAGTTTGTTCAACGCCCCAGTGGCATTATAATTCATTGTTTTTAGCTTGTTTGTGGGTCAGCAATAATGCATGACACCACTGTGCTGAATTGACAATATTTATTTTGAGGAGCTGTTTTCTAATTGATTGGATGGATTCTTTTGTTTCCTGTCTTGGATTTTTTTTATGGCCTGTGATTGATTTCATTGAAAAATGAATGGAGATTTTATCTTGTCAATGTAATGTGTTTACTGTAGTCTTAAAGACAGCTCTTAAAGAAATATTTCACTGCTGGAAAGATGGTCCAATCTTAAAACTAGGCTGTCTGTGCAGCAGAAGGATGCAAATACTTTTGACATTGGTGCTACATTCAATTCAATTCAATAGAACTTTATGTATCTTAAAGAAAATTCTTGTGCTTCAAATTACAGTAACCACAATTCAACCAGAACAACCAGTGGTTCCCCAGGTCGGGGTCACTCACTGGGCTCAGTTTTAGAACAATATAGTATTAAATATCTGGCAAAGTATACAAATACACAAGATAGAAGAGTTTTCGACAAACTTCTCCTCCCTCTGCACTCGGGAAATAAGAAACTCTGAGGCGGGCTGCTGCGTCACCTTCACTGACTCCACCAAGATTTGTTTTTGCTGTATTACTTTCAGTTTTCCTCCACTCTGGCACTGCGCCTTATCAGACCAATAGACGCTCCCACTGGTAGGAGACATATTGTGAACTTCTCCGTTTGACACAATGGCGGCAAGCTGGCAACAAACAGTCTCCTATTACAGTTAAACTGCAACTTAAAACATTTGAGGTGAGAGATAGACAACTCGCTGACAGAATCTTGGTTTAGTTTTTCCAGCTTCCATTTTCACTGTGCAGGAAGCAGTATAGCACCCACTTACTGTTCACAAACTCTCGCTAATACAGCCAAACACAGCACTGAAATTTGTTTCTAGAAACATTTTAGGCAATAAATCAGCAGTGCAGTAAACTAATCTTGATTTATATTCAGTTAGCACTGCCTAGTTTTACCATTTCACCGGATTTTGGTCCAAGTTTGAGAAAGAGAGAGGCCAGTCTGTCTCTTGACCTGCTTCCATACTCCGTCCATGGTGGTGGTGGTGGTGGCACGAAAACATGGAAGTACAGTCTGTGGCATCCCAGGAAAGCCAGTGAAACTCCACCGGATGACACAAATGGTGCAAAACTTGCCATCCAGCATTTCGCTGGAGGGGGATGTCAGGACACTGGTTAGATGGAGAGAAGGTTACCACAGTTCATTTACACATATCACATTGTTTTGATACAAAGCTGGATGAAAATTCATGAAGTATCCCTTTAGTAAATCACTCTCTACACTTGAAAACCAGTATAGAAATATGTTGTTTTTGCCACTGACAGGCTCAGTGTCTGACAACATTATGGAAAGGATCCCGACAGAAAGAGCAAGATCCTGTTTCTTTAACCAGAAACCGTCACTGCCAAACCCACCAGACTCCATTTATATAAGCAGTTATTTCATCATCATTAAACACATTTCATTTAAAGTCGACAGAAACAAAATAAAACTTAGAAAACACACCTTGGCTCATCTTGCGACTGTTCCAACAATCACCAACTCTGGTTTGGTTGAAATAAACCCTTAATTCAGCCAGTTAGATGTAGAAACAAGCTGGATCTATACACACTTAAATGACTGTTTATTTAAATGGAGTGTGGTGAGGTTGGTAATGGCCATTTTGGGGCTGTTTCTTGTTAAACAAAAAGGATCTTACTTATTAACAAAAAGGTCTAAATCTGTAGGGATCATTTCCATAATGTTGTCAGAGACTTGTAAAACAGTTTGAGTGGCAAAAACAAGCACTTTTAGTGGACGTAAATTGGCGGTACCATGATTGTCTCGTTGCTGCTGGCTGCCTTTCTCCACTCAATGCTGGACCACTTTCAAAAAATGTTGTTTCCATTAGTCACTTAGACAGAAAAACATGGGAAATTAGGGTCCAGGTTGAAAAATGCCAACGTTACCTTTTAAGATCCACAACCACAACTCCCCATAACTACTTTTATTGACTTCATCCACACAACAATGAGGAAAAGTGTAGAAGTGACTGCACAAACATAATCAGCTGTATTTGTCATGGTTACTTTCAGTCATGTGTCTTATCCTGAGGTATATTTACTTTTATGAGCTCTCCGCGAGAGGAGTTTCATTACTTTGTACAGGTATTTATGACCATTTTGCTTTCTCTTGATCTCAGCTTACACTCTGGATTTTGATTTAAAAGCTTCTTGTGCTCTGTGACGGGTAAAATACCTTCAATTTCTCTTCTGTATAGCAAAAGCCAAAGTAAATGTCTCATCTTTTTTTCCCAGTGAATAAATGTTACAGACCTGTCCTCTGTATTTTGTCTAAAGTTTGAAAAGAAGTGAAACCAGGACAAAGTCACAGACCATGCATTTTTACAAACATGGCCCCTGCTCCCCGTACGCCTGCAGACTGCGAGGGGGCTCCTCTGCGAGACGCCGTCCCCCGGACACGCTTGGCTTCATCTTCCATTCGAGCTGTCAGGGTGCAATCAGCAGACGTGGAGAGCACTCTGGCTGGGCTGTGACATTACTCTGACCTCTGCGGGGTCCCTCACACCACTAACAGGCCCCACCGCCCCTCTGCGGAGGAGCTGAATAATTCAGCGTCATGAGGTTGTGGACGGTGTCGCCGGTAAAGCGCGGCCAGGGTAAATGGTTTGATTCCCATTGGGATCAGCCAAGCTATAAACACTTTGCACTTGTGGGGTTGTGAGGCACACTGAACATCAGAGCACACTATGTGTTTATAACTATTTCTATCACTGAATTTTATTGCCCTCTGCCATCTGCTGGGTCCCACTTTTATTAAATTTCATTTTATTTCATATACTACTTTAACTTTTCGGGATATTTTTGAAAAAGAAACTTTGGTGCTTTCATGTTTTGACCTTCACGATGGATCAAACGCTCTTATGCGGGCTGGTGAAGTCACTGTACATTGCTGATTAAAGGGACAGTTCACCCAAAAATCAAAACACGTTTTTTTTCTCTTACCTGCAGTGCTGTGTATCAGTCTAAATTGTTTTGGTGTGAGTTGCAGAGTGTTGGAGATATCAACCTTAAAGATGTCTATGTTCACTCCAATATAATGGAACAAGGTGGCACTTGGATAGTGGAGAAGAGATGCATGCGAGAGCCTGAAATGTGAACATTAATGGCATTTAAAATAGGACTATATACTGCTTCATTAGAGTGTACAAGGTTGACTGGACAACAAAGCTTCTAGCTCTAGGATCCAAGAGCCATTTAACATTTGATGAAGGAGGAGAACAGTTGGAGGACGAGTGAATGGATGATTCTCTGTACAATAAACAATCAATCAATCAATCTTACGTGCTGGGTTAGCATATTATACAACTCCCAAATGAGATATCATCATCTGTTACAAAGTCAGATACACACATTAAATTAAATGCTTAGCTAACAATGACTCAACTAAAACAAGATGACATCGACCTTTATTTGCAGCTTAAAACGAACAAGCAGATATTATGTCACAAGCTAAAATCTCAAGGCCCACCTGTAGCCTATTTATATCTGTGTACAACATGCTGTGTGTTAGCTAGTTCACTGCCGCTAGGTGAGCTAGCAGTAGACGCACACTTCATTCTGTGCAGTGATACAGTCGGCAGGTGTAGTTTGGTAGAAAGAAAATAGTATCTACATGAAACTGCTCACAACAAGGTCTGATTGTTTTGAATAACTGGGTCATGATTTCTGAAAAGGGACATTGCTGTTGACTTTTTCAAATGCATTTTCCCATTATATTGGAGAGAAGGCAGACATGTCTACGGCTGTTATCTCTCTCGCATCAAAAACTGCCTTTAGGTCTTGTGTTTTCAGGTTGTCCATCTGTCTCATTTTCAAGAATGCCTTGAGGGAATTTCCTCAAGTTTGGCACAAACTTCCACTTGGACTCCAGGATGAGCTAATTTTTGTGGTGATACTATGTATTGTAAAGTGACTTTGGGTTTTTTGAAAGGGGCTATATAAATTAAAGTTATTACTATTATCATTATTGTTATTATTAATACATCAAAATCAATATCACTGTGACCTTGTCTGTCTCACTCTCATGAGCACAATATCTCAAGAACACTTTGAAAGATTTCATTTTATTTTATTTATTTATTTATTTTTACAAATTTGACACAAACACCCACTCGGATTTAACGATAAACTGATTAGATTTTGGTGGTCAAAGGTCAATGTCACTGTGACCTTGCGTTCATCTCATTCTCATGAACGTGATATCGCAAGAGGGCCTGGAGGGAATTTCCTTAAGTTTGTCACAAACTTTCACTTGGACTCCAGGATGAACTGATTAGATTGTGGTGGTAATACATTAAAGGTCAAAATCTTTTTTTCAATTTGGTACAAACATCCACTCAGACTCAATGATAAACTGATTTTGGTGGTCAAAGGTCAAAATCACTGTGACCATTCATTCTCGTCAGTGCAATATCTCAAGAAGGCCTGGGGGTAATTTCCTCAAATTTGGCAAAAATGTCCATTTGGACTTCAGGATGAATTGATTAGATTTTGGTGGTCAAAGGTCAAAATCATTGTGATCTTGTTTGTGTCATTGGTATGAACACAGTATCTCAAGAACACCTTTAAGGATTTTTTTTTTTTTTTTTTTTCAAATTTGGCACAAGCATCCATTTGGACTCAATGATGAACTCATTAGATTTGGTGGTCTAAATTCAAATTCACTGTGACCTTGCATTCGTCTCATTCTCATGAACGCAATGTCTCAAAAAGGCCTCAAGTTTGGCACGAACATCCACTTGGACTCCAGGATTAACTGATTAGAATTAGGTGGCTGAGAACTCAAGAATTCTTCTACTAATTATCACAAAATTTCACACAAATGTCTAACAGGACAACATGATGAAGGGACGGCATTACATACCCAAAATGTCAAGGGTCAACTTTACTTGTTCATAATGAACAACCGTATGGCGGTAATTCTAGTTTACTAATTGCTTACAAAGTCCACAGAGCACCACATGACCTGCATCACTGACCTTCTTATCCAATATGAACCTCTTCTATAGGTCATCTGTGGTTACACCGGGGGTTAACGATGGTGAGGGTTTGTTTTTTACAGTATAGCTGCGTGTATACTCAGTCACAATGAATTGCTCCAACAGTAACACTGTCTTAAAGCATGTGACGGAAAACATTCCCTTTCTCATGAGCATTTTAATTAACTTTGTTTGCTTGTTTAGCGCACAGTGTTTGCATTTCACTCCTCTTTGCTTCTGTGTGAAGGACATCGTGTGTCTCCCCCCCCGTGCTCTAAAAATAAAGTTTTGCTTGTCTTGCTTCCTTGCACTGGACACCGAAACAAGAGCTGTTTCACCTTCTTGAAGTTTTTAATAAGAGAAATATAACAGACTCCAGGTCAGTGCTAATGGGGTGAGGGTGGGGGTGGGGAGAGTGCCTCATTTAGTACAGATAAAACCTCCACTGTTCCAAACAGGGCTGTCAACACTTCCTGTCAGCGCTGCTGCACACTGCCCTCCGCACACACACACACTTCTCTTTGTCAACTTCTTTCTTTTTCCCTCATACCTCTTCTTCCTCTCTTTGCTCCCTCCATCCCTGCTTTCTCCTCTTTTCCCTGTTCTTTCCTGTCGTTCTGAATCTGCTCGAGACAATGTTCAGGTAGTGATTAGGTTTCACTCTGCTCTCCAGCTCTGTGGTCTCTCTTGTGTGTGTGTGTTTCTGGACGTATATACAGTATGTGTGCGTGTTAATGAAATCCCCCCTCCCTTGGGCTCAGGTGTCACTGCAGCTCTCCGTGAACTCCTTTGAACGGAGAGCTCAGCGCCGAGGATCAACATAAGGGCAAAGGTTTTAGACAGTTTCCCATGTACCAAATAAATTAACTGCTGCTGTGTGGGCAATGTGTGTGTGTGAGGCAGGGAGAAAAGGACTGCTCAGCACACACACAGCAGTGCTTTGAGCCTGGTGCACACTGGCTCAGCCCTCTTAAAGCCCGTGGTCATATTACCGAGCACGGGGTCAAAGGTCAAAGCCAATGAGCCACCACAAACAGAAGGAGCTGTGTTCGAGCCGAGCTGCCACTCGGCTTTCTTCTGTGTAAAACCCGGCCTCTCGGTGTTGTTTTGAGGTAACGACGGACGCGTTTCTGGATCAACACCCATGGTAGACGGGCGCACGTGCACAGCGGTGAATATGTGTCACTCTCTATACTTATCATCCCAAATTTAGTTGGAGCAGGTTTGATTCTGGAAGCTTTTATTTTAGACTTGCGACCCAGATTTCTTTTTACACGCCACAACACGGTCATCTGCTACCTCCTGTGGCTTATCTCCACTATCAAAGAAGATGAGAAGAGGTATGATAGGGATATATAGATAACACACACACACACACACACACACACACACACACACACACACACTGGGCTCCTCTGAGAATCAGTCATCAGCTTAGTGGTGGTCTCAAACGCAGAGCTTTAATCTGCAGATCGACTTTGTAACAATAATCTATACACATTATGAAATTGAATCAGAGGCCACCACCACATACTGCAGGAAGCAATCACCATTACTGCCTGCAACCTTCATGACGGTTTAGGTTTATCCATACGATACAATCTTCTGCGTCCACATCACCCCCTCCTCTTCCTCTTCCTCTGACCCTGATAACATTACATGCTGTTTCTGCCCTGCTCTGTTGTGCACATACACCTGCAGTTTGTCTCATCATCTTAGAGCTTTGCATGATTTAGCCCATTTATGAGCCTACTTTACATTACTGATGACCATTTTCTGACTTGAGTGTGTTTTCCCAACCTGGTTTCTGTTCATTTCACTGTATGAAAATCAGGGATTTTGCAAATCAAAATGAAGTCGTTCAGGCTCATTTATACTCCCTCTGAGTACGAAAATAGATATATTCACTTCAGCGTCACTGCCCACATACTTCCATGCATACTTTATGCTGGCACAGATACAGCCACCTGATGGCGCCAGAGTCAAAAGTTTCTGAAAACAACCAAACATGGCGACGGTAGCTGTGGTTGCATTGTAGACGATGTGGTCTCTGAGGCCATTAAATACACTGCGACATATGGACGGATAATTCTCTTCACTGTGGTAGGTTCCCTCGGAGGGTCTTGTGGCAGTGCGGCAATTTGATGCGGCTTCTGCGGTGATGCAGGGGCTGCACCAGACCGTCGTGGTGAAGAGGGAGCTGAGCCAGAAGGCCAAGCTTTCGATTTACTGGTCCATCTATGGTCATTAGCTCTGGGTGACTGAAAGAATGACATCACAAATATAAACGGTGGAAATGAGTTTTCTCCGTGGGGTGACTGGGCTCAGCCTCAGAGATAGAGTGAGGAGCACAGACATCTGGAGGGAGCTCGGAGTAGAGCTGCTGCTTCTTCGTGTTGAAAGGGGTCAATTGAGGCGGTTCGGGCATCTGATCAGGATGCCTCATGGATGGATGGATGGTATATTATATAGTTTGGTTTTGCCATTTTTTAATATGTCTTCATCGTGTCCTATGGTTGTATCTCGCATGGGCTATGCTACACTGCCGCCATGATTTCCAGTTGCACTTGAATCTGTAGGCTTTCATAAAACATGCACAAATACAATAAAATGAACACAAAGCATGTACAGAAGGTGCCGTCCCTGTCAATATCATAGACTGAATTAAAGATGGACGACATGAGCTCACCTAAAAATGAAGTCAAAACATCTTGATCGCCCCCTTTTGGCTGGCTGCAATATATCCTCCTGAGACCCTGTGTCCTCATATAAGGACAACAAATTTTTGGGATTCCTGCACCTTATAGTTCATTCTATTTAACTTAGACCTGTTGTCCTCGTTTGTAGTAGGTTTGACATCATGATTGGTTACGATTGTTCAAACAGGTGTTTGAGTGGGAACTTGACACGGTGAAGATTGCTACTGTGCAGACTCCGGCTCCACCAGCAGCCATATCATGGATATTTTGGCTTTATTTTTGTACAGTGCAGCTAAGTGGAGACACGTCTATCATTATATACAGTCTCTGGTATCAATGAGCAGGACTGCTTGGTAGCAATATTTTGATTTTTGTGTCAAGATCATGAAGTGTTTTATGTCATTTACTGGATTGGTCACAATATACATTTATATTTGGTTTATTTTTTGCACTTTATCCAATATAAAATAATATCAGAATAAAAAAAATACATATGGTAAATAGGCTGCACTTATATAACGGTTTTCTTGCAACCACTCAAAGCGCTTTACAGTACAAGCACCATTCACACACATATTCATAACCCGATGGCTGAGGCCACCATACAAGGTCACCTGCTCATGAAATAAACATTCACACACACTCACACAACAATGGCACAGCCATCCGGGGCACCTGGGGGTTCAGCATCTTGCCCAAGGACACTTTGACATGTAGGCTGCAGGGGCCAGGCGTCGAGCCACCGACCTTCCAACTGGTGCAGCTGCTCTTCTTCTTCTGCCACAGCCCCTCCATGACACTACGATTTAAGATTTATCCATATCACCTGCCAGCAATCTGTCATGATTAACATGACTGAATGACTGCTGCTGTATTAGCTGTTGTCACTTGTCAGAGTGATGTTATTGTTGCATTGTGTGTGCAGATTGATTTGAAAGGTCTTGACTGCGTATTGATTTAAAAAACAAAAGAAGATAATTCTGTCACTCACCTTGTGAAAACCACATCTAAAATTGAGGAAGTCTCTCTGTCTTTATACGGTGAAGAAGAAAAGTTGAAAAAATTCCCTTACCTTTTTTTCAACATCAAAACCTACCCAGTAAAAGTACATTTGCTGAACTAGCCTGTATTTGAGTTCATTTTTGAGCTTGTTTTACTTGAGTACTTCCATTTTATGCTACTTCTGCTCTAGTTCAGATGTAAATATTGTACTTTTTACCCCACTACATTTATTCATTACTTGTATTTGCAGAGTAAAATATTGCATATACTTTAAAACATATAATCATTCTAATAAGTGTGATGCATTGGAGGTAACCTAAACAACAGTTTATGAAACAGGTGCCACTTTTGCAAACCACACTATTAAAATGCAACAATTAATATATAAAAATGTGACACTTACAGGGGTCATTCTGACAGGCTCTTGCTTTACGTTTCACAAGTTACAGGTCCAGACTTGGGAAACCTGCTTTTAATTATAATACATCTGACTCCTGGAAGAAAATACAGTTCCTTATTAAATTCAATTCACTGATATCTTTTGGACATTTTAGAAATTTAATCCTAAACGTCCCAAGCTATGCTTGTAATCGTTTTATACAATTATATTTTACATTTAATTTATTTTTTAATCAATCAAATTATCTACTTTTGTGGCAAAATTGTAGGACTTTTTATATAACAATATTTTATTTTATGTTTTAATTATTCTAAATTATTTATTAAATTATTTTCCCAATTTTAATGTGTGTGTGTGTTTTTTTTTTTTTTTGTTTTGTTTTTAAATAATTTTTATAATGGCATTTCTTTTTCTCAGTCAGTGTATTTATGTAGTTTATTCTTTTTCTGTTTGACTGGATGTCATTATAAAATAGGGTTTCAGTTATCTCCTCACTATAAATAAAGGCTGAATTAATAAATAAATGATTGCAAAAAATTGTAATTATACTTCTGTACTTCTACTTTACTTTATACTTTATTATAACTTTTTAAAAGTATTATTTTTATTTTATTTACTCATAGCATTTTAATCAATCAATACACAATAAATAAATAAATAAATAAATAAATAATAATAATAATAAACCAATACTGAAAAGGCATTAGTCTTCTACAAAAGACAAATCAGATAAATGCAGTTGCTTTTCCCCCCAACTTTATTGGTAACCATGATTTATAGGTCAGTCATCACAGAAATTATCAAAAAACCAAAAAAAAAACCACAGTGACAAACTGAAAATTAACCAATAATTTATTTTAAAAAAGGGAAAAAACAACAAACAAACAGGGAGAATCAATCAGCTTGTTATTTACATGTTTACATGAGATTTAAATAATAAAAAAAAATGTATTTAAAAATATATATATAGAAAAATAGGGAGCTGATTCAACACATTCAGATTTATATGAAATCTACCTGACGACAGCTGCAGTAGCAGGTGCTCGTCGCGCGGCGGCGGTAACGTGCGCCGACGTCACTGTGTCCTCACAAACATGGCGGCGCCCGTCAGCAGGTACAGCTGGTTCGCTTCCGTTTCTAGAAAACTGGGAAGTTACCTATTTAACTCAGTTTTCATCGCTCAGGCGGCGACGTGCGCAAACAACATGGACTCTGTGGGACCAACCAAGGTTTGACAGAAGCTCTTGTCATGCTTCAGCCTCGTGTTTTGCTGCGTCACGGCACAATTTCACCCTTGATTATAATAATGATAATAATAATAGCGGCAAAACAAAAACATGCCTTGTTTAGCTGCTGCTGCTGTGTGACAGTCACAGTGACAGTTGCAGTGTTGCTGCGCAGTTAGATAACGGGCTGAGTTCACCCGCTGCTGCTGCTGCTGCTGCTACAGATGCGATGTAATACATACATGTTATAAGCTACAGGTGTTTGTTTGTCCTCCACAGCTGGAGTTTGCGGTGCAGATGACATGTGAGAGCTGCGCAGTTAAAGTCAGAGCTGCTCTGGAGGATCAACCAGGTAATAAAACAGTTAAAGGTTCACCAGGACTGTAAAAGAAACTTATTTTATCTGTGTTTACACCCTCTGAAACACCTCCGTGTACAGTAACTGCTGTTTGTCATCTGGAACTGACTGGGATTAATACATAAGTACATCACTGAGGCGCTTGTAGGGGAGACTGGGGACCATTGTGACGTTTTTGACTATCATGGTACAATAACCATCTCAGAAAGTATCACGGTATAACAGAATTTATACCATTATCAATCCCAATGACCTGTAAAGAATGAAAATGAAGGAATATTGTTGGTTGGACAAACATTTTATCACTAAGCCATTTTGTTTATGCAAGTGTGTATAAAAAGTCTCCCCGTTGAAGACAACTAAAATAAAAGGAGGATTCTCCATCCAGTTGCATTTTTAAAAATATCATAGATAAGTAAATGTACACGGTTTGATAACTGTCAGCTTTTATATCATGGTATATCACTACAACCCTATTTCTGAGTCGGTGATGACTGATGATTTTTAGAATAAGGTTACAGTGCTAATGTTAGATAGAAGTGTTAATGAAGATAATGTTTCAGAGGCTACGCTACAGTAGGCTAACCGTTAGCAATTGGATGCTGTGTTGTCTTATATAACGTTACAGCCTATGTTACATTAGAGGCAAACTAAAAGGATGTTATGTGAGAGGTTGCATCAGTCGGAGGCCTGCACGTGGGGAAGACAGACAGGACGCTCGGCCAATCATGATTGGTTGGAGTTTTCTTTAAACCATTTGAGACTGATATAATTATGAGTTTTTATCTTTTGTGGAATTCACTTACATTTCAGTGTGCCATCAGCTTATTAATAGCATTTTAACCTAAAAAAAAAGAAAAGTGTGAAATTTCCAGAGAGGTAAGTGTTGCTTTAAAAGGAGTAGCTGTTATCTCTGTGACACAAACAGAAAATGCATGATTCAGTCTCAAACACAGGGAGTGAAATGTTATGATTCACCTCATAGTCCGGGTTCATTGTGACATAGCCTGCGTCGAAATAAGAATTATGACAAAAACTTAGCACACAGAAAACTTTTTATTCAGCACTCAAATTACTTAATAGTAATAATAAATTTATTTGTAAGGCGCTTTTAATCAAAGTACTGTACATAATTAAAAACAGAAAGGCTACTAAAAACAGTATACAATAAATAAAACACCATAAAACAACAAACAGACAAATCTAGACTTATACACAGCTGTGAACAAATGCGTCTTTGCTATGAAAACATCAACTGAATATGCCTGCCTAATACCAATAGGTAGATTGGTCCACAAGGTTGGTGCACAAAATGAAAAAGCAGGTCACGTGCAGGCGTGTACGGTTTAAGCTCGATCGTAAAGCCAGTGGAGCGCAGCCAACTCGGGAGTAACATGCTAATATTTACCCGCTGCGATCGGAACACAAGTTGCTGCATTCTGTACCATCTGAAGACCTCTAGAGCTCTTCTTTTGCAAACCTGACAGAAGGGTGTTGCAATAATCTAGCCGTGATGTAACAACAGCATGACTAAGGATCTCAACATCCTCTAAAAGTTCAGAGGGCTAAAATGATCATCGATGCATCAAAATTGTAGATTTCTATACATGATTTATTTTTCTCACTGTGACTACTTGATACTTTTAAAACATTTAAAACATTTGTAGTGATCCATATTAAGTTATCAGATGATTTTCTTCCATGCAACGTGGCAGCCAAATTTAGTTATTAGATTAAAACAAGGTTGAAACTGCTGCCTTTTGTGAAGTTAACACCTCTCTTGCGCTTGTGTGTGTGTGTGTTTGCTTTCTTGAAAGTCTAGCTGTGGAGTGTGTGTGAGCAAGTATATAAACATTTTTCCCAGGATAGGTCGTGACATTTTCTCACATGTTGTTACATCATCCGATCAGATGATTCGTAGTTTGTTCCTGGTTGGAGAAATTCAAAGTGTCACAACCATCCCCCGTCTTCCCTACTTTACTTTTTACTCCATTAATATTTGTTTTGACTGCTTAATTCCTTTTTAGATTACAGTTGTTCATCCCCTTCCTGTGCCCAGTGTAAACCATGTATCTCCAGATGTTCTAAATTTGAAATTCTTCTACTTCCAAAGATAAATAAACTTTTTGAAAACATTCTTGGATCAGCTGCAAAATACATCATCACAAAGATGAGCAAAGGTTTTGAATGCGGGAAGTTATTTGTTATGTGTAGTAACGGTCAGTGGATGAGCACCAGTGCAAGTTGACACAGATAGAGCACCATGACACGGCAGATAATGTCAGACAGCTTTTTATCAGTCACTCATTCATAGCTGGCCTTTCTAAATGCATTCCAGTGCTCAGCGTACAGCAGCATGTCATGGGTTGGGCTGCACAATATCAGGAAAACATGTCTTATAAGATAACTTTGTTGAATACTGTGGTGATGATATGACTCGTGATATATAAACAAATATTGAAGTATGCAGTTTTAATGTCTGCCATCGTGTACCATCGTCACTAACGTGTCAATACAGCATCTGCAGACACAGTAGATGTTGCATGAAAGATAACAGGAATGTCTGTGGTAATTTTCTACATATTTGTGAATGCGGTTGTATTTTATTAAGCTTAAAACACATGTAATGTCTCCCAGTGGTCTCTGGAGACGCCCCTGCTGTCTTTGTCTTTACCAGGAAATGCTGGGGATGAGAACAGGTGTGCAGGCGACAGGTGTCAGATCTGTGTGGAGCACCAGAACAAAAACACAGACACATCATGGACAGTGTGATAATAACAGCCAAAACCATGATACTTTAAAAACTAGTTGGCCTACAGTCACCTGACGCCACTGTTTCAACATGAGATGCAGTGTATGCATGAATGGCACAGTAAATACACAGTATATTGCAGTCCAAGCAGCTCTTGGCAATGTCTGTGTTTGACATGTTGGTACTGCGCAGGTAACATGCACAGGCTTTTACACGTCTGCAGATCCCTAATAATTTCTTGGGAAGTGTTCTAAAAATAACTATGTAATTTGGCTAGAATTACAGCAAGCAAGCAAAGGAAAACTTAATTTATATAGCATCTTTTATTACGAGTGGAAGCACAATGTGCTGCATAACGTGTGAGCTGCCATGGAAGCTGCAGCCACAAAATAAAAATTAAAATAATCATAATCAGTCAGTTTGAATAATAGTAAGATCGACAACCGACCAGTAAGAATAAAAAGTAAATAAAGAAAACTGTTCAAAAAGTAACAATAACATAGAATAAAATAAATTAAAATAAAATAATAATTAAGATAAAAAGTTGACAATTAAAAAAATAATGAGACATGAAAAAAAACAGTAAAAAAAAGCTTTGAATTAAATAAAATAGAATATAATGCAATAAAATAAAATAAAATGGATAAAATAAAATGAAATAAAATAAGATGAATTAAAATAAAACAAATAAAATAAATTAAAATAAAACAAAATAAATAAATAAAATAAAGAGAATAAAACAAAATAGAATAAAATAAAACAAAACAAAATAAAATAAATAAAAAAATAATAATACAAAATAAAGTAAAATTAGATAAAATAAGAATAACACTGGCATATAGGCTACATAGAGACAACTTTCAATTGGTACACTTCCAATTAATTAAGTACTATTGAATGCTTAGATTTTGTAACCTAGAGACTGTACGCGAGTGCAGGTCAGCTGAAAATGCAAAATATGTGCAATATGTCTACAGGCAGGCTTTCTGTACAAAACAACATATAAAAGAGTAATGTTTCCATTATTTAAGAAATTATTAATTATTAATTATTTAGGTCAAGCAGAGCGGCTCTTTTAAGGAATTTCCTCTGGAAATCTGCAAACAAATACACCAGTCTCAGAACATTGTCTCTCTTTACTCCTACAACTTGAACCAAATTTCATCATCCTTTTTCAGGAAACTAAAGAGTCCCATATCCACCTCACAAACACAGACAAGCACAGAAACTGCTCATAGATGTGACATTGTGACAAAAGTGGACACATAACACAGGGGTGTTCAGTTGGTTATACAATTAAATTTCATTTTTGCCTGCATGTGTTACTTCCTTGTCTGTTTTTGTGTCTGTCAGTTGATAATTTGCACCTCTGTTCACGTGTGTGCAGGAGTGCAGTCTGTCAGTGTGGATGTGGGGAAGGAGGAGGTGTTGGTGGAGTCGACTCTGACCACTGCAGAGGTGCAGGCTCTGATAGAGAGCACCGGACGCAGAGCTGTGCTGAAAGGCATTGGAGGATCAGAGCAAGGTGAGAGAAACCACAGGACAGGAAAGAGGCTGGGTATCACACCTCACGACCAAAATGTGTCTGTAGCATCACGTATTGAAAATGTACAAGTACCAAAAGTCAGGTCAGACTTAAAATCTTGTAGTAATTTATGGATTTTATAAAATATATTATAAATAACTAGATAAATAAATAAAGAAAATGTGTTCTGTATATTCCTGCATTAATATGCACTATAATCTAATTAATTTACACACAGCAAATTAATTCTCAGACACATAAAGAGTCTTGTCTATGTTTCCTCAAATCATTTATTTACTCATTGAAATCAGTTGCAGACTGTTTTATAAGACTGTGCATGCTTCTTTTGTAAAGTGAAATGTGAAAACACACAAAATGTTGGTGTGTGTGTGAGGATGAATTTTTAAACAGTCTTTTCATTATTATTCCTGAATGCCTTAAAGGTGCCCTGTGGGGTTTTGTTGTAAACAAACTAAAGTTGTGTTTCCATGTGGTGTCGCTCCCCAAAACTGACTGTGTATCCTTGAGGTCTAACAAACATGTCTAGTGCATTTCTTTCCTTATAAAACAATTGTATAGTAATTTTTAAAAACAATTTAAATTGAGTATTTAGAGTGTATTTACCAGCCTTCTTCTTCTTCTTCCTTACTTTTGTTGGTACCTTGTAGCATAGCTTAATGGGTTACCTCCAACTATTGATCAGTTGAATTGTGTGAGACCGTTGGCAGGACCTGTGCAGGTGTATTGTGTCACCTGCATGGGTGTGTGCACATGTGGGAACTTAAGCAGATGACTACCCAGTCATCCAGAAATGGCTCCATAGTGCTACATAGGGCTGGGCACTGTTTAAAAAAATACGTTATCAGTACCCATAGCTGTACCCTTAAAGGGATAGTGCACCCAAAAATGAAAATTCAGCCATTATCTACTCACCCATATGCTGAGGGAGGCTCAGGTGAAGTTTTAGAGTCCTCACAACACTTGCGGAGATCCCAGGGGAGAGTGGGTAGCAACAAAACTCCACCTTATGGAGGCTGATGACGCCCCGTCCAAAAGCACATAATTGAAACCACAAAACATCTCCATACTGCTCGTCCGTAGTGATCCAAGTGTCCTGAAGCCCCGGCATATAAAGTTGTTTGGAAAAACGTCATTTGAACTCTGTTTTTAGCCTCATTGTAGCCTCTAGCTCTGACTGCCTCTCTGTGCACCGTGTTGAATTAATACCGACACCAGTATAGTACTTCATTTTTATTTCTTTTTTCTGAGCAGAAAAACGCCCCACGTCATCTCTTTTTTTCGTCATCTTTTCTCCCATTGTCCAATCTGAGGATTTGAGAGGCGGTGGTCATGACAACAATTTTACAGTTAGTAAAATGGACGAGAAATTGGTGGTGGTAGTGGTTGCTGGATTCCCAGAGCGATACATCCTGACGACAGACAGCAGGTCGTCAAACTGCTCCCGAGTCATCCTAAAATATGCCTGGAGACTGTCATCATGGAGGAGAAGCTCCTGGACCAACCTGAGGTGCTCCCCATTACCCACCCTCTTTTTTAGGGTCTCATGTACCCGCACAGATCTCCGTTTCCCTGTGCCAAACAAGTTTCAACACTGCTCGGCACTGGGTTATTTCAGTTGATACTTTTAAGGTATGATGTAGTTATAACCAGCCGTAGTGCTACAGGAAGTCAAAAACTCCTTTAAGCACATTATCGTCATTTTGCTTTTATTGTAAACTGGTGGACAAAAGTCAGTTACTAAACATATTCGTGGTGCTGTCATTGTCTCTCTACAGAGCAGATACTTTCAACTTAAATAGAGCTTCAGTTGTTGAGACACTGGTGCTGTTCACGTCACTATAACACATCCTGGATAAACATATCACAGGTACAAAGGTCTAACCAGAAGTATGATTGCCCTGGGATGTGATCACTCTGAGGTGGTCACAGTTAATCATAAATGAGCTGATATATAGCGTAGTATGAATTTAAATACACCCCTGAGCATTGAGGATTAACTTTGTAGTACACGTTTAGCACAGAGCCTCTCACACACAGTTGGTTATGGTTGATTTGCCCTGCACAAGATATCAGACAGGGATTTGAAGTCACAGTTTCCCTCAGATAAAATCAAATGTGAGCCGGGAAACATAATCTGATCAGAGGCAGTCACCGGAGACGCATTTGTGATGCATTCTTATTCCACGTGTGAACCGCAGCAACAACTGAAGATAATCTCGACATGTCCAGATGTGAGGGAGTGTCAACAAGAGCACAAACATAAACACACACGTTGTTGAAGATGTCTGTATTTCTTTGACAGACCTGGGATCAGCAGTGGCTATGCTGGCCGGTGAGGGAAAGATTCAAGGGGTGGTGCGTTTCCTGCAGCTGTCTGAGGAGCGGTGCTTGATTGATGGGACAATTGACGGGTTGGAGCCTGGACTCCACGGCCTTCATGTCCACGCTCTGGGGGACCTCACACGAGGCTGCCTCAGGTAGGACTGCTGCTTTATAAGAGCTGCATCAGGCAAGAGCAAGAGGGGGTTTTGGTAGACTGGAGCATCTTTCAGGGATCCCATGGTCATTAGATTCCTGGAGAAGTTATAAAATTAGAGAAACGGTTTTGTAATACTGGTGTACATTTTTTGGCTGTGAAGCGAAGCAAATCTAGCAGCCACTTGCATATTTTAATAGCATTTGCCTGGTGACAGGTGCTAATTTCCAACCCTGCTTTCACAGTAAGATCTGAGGTACATAACAAACTGAATATACACTGTCAGTGCGGTAAATTGTATCATGCTGGTGACAGTTACTGCTGATGGATAGCTGCTTGAGTGGGAGGCGGCTGCAGTTTAATTACACAGTACAGCAGCATCAGACTGTCAGCCCCAACTAAATCTCCGCCGAGCCTTGATCAAATAGTTGGTATCAATAGGTTGTTTTTTTTACACCTAACGATACCTTGTGATTCAATCAAATATACATATTTAATTAAATCACCAGTTATATCATGATCGCTAAGTCATATCCGGGCCAGATCACCAGAGCCAATCCGTCCTGCCCAACCCACAAACAAATGCGCTAGACAGTGCTCCGAACCCAACCTGCAAAACCGCAAACCAGAGCTGAAATTTTCTGGGAATGACCATCACTAATAACAACCCACCTGCAGTTGGCTGTGTTGTGTGCCGTTTCCAGTAAATATCACAATATAAAACGTGTGTTTTCTGTTATAAAAAGCACAAATGTAGGAAGACAGAAAGTACTCTTAGAATTGTAACAGTTAATGTTAAGACTAGGTCCTTGTAAAAATAAAAGTCATTCACAAAGCATCTTAGACCTTAAAAGAGCTCCTAAGATGAAACACTGTTCGGAGTAAAGAGGAGGACTTTTAAGAGCCGTAAGAGTTTCTGAATCAGAGGAGAAAATGGTGGAAACACAAAGAGGTCGGAGAAATATTCTCCAAACACTGGGTGACAGTGAGTAAATGAAATGCCACAGATGAGATCGTGCAGGGATATTTTGTGTGGTTGATGTCATTAGGGATAGGTACACATTTCACAGCCAACACTACCACGCCAGAAACAAAGTGATCACAACACTAAGATATTTGGAAAACTGGAAAAATGCCTTGCTGGCTCACAAAGGGGGGTGTCTGTGACAACCAATCACATCTGTTAAAAGAAAGCAGCACACCAAGCAACAGGTCAACCACACCTCACTACAATAAAGGTTTCTGTCCCTTCCTTGCTAAGAGAACTTTCCTAAATCACTCCTAAACTAGGACTCCTTACTTAAAGTTTTTAGCCCAAGTTATTGGCATATGCAGGTAGTTGGCGGCGGGAATGTCTAACGAGTGAGTAAATTTATCAACACGAGCAGTTTACTTATTGTTAGATGCCTGGGAAGTGTTTAATAATGTACGTACTTAAAAGAAGGCATGGAAATGGGGTAAAATATTACAGAAAACGTGTGACAATTCGTCGGTTAAAAAGTGTGGGAAAACCTGATCTTTAAAATCCATCCAGGGTTTTAGTGTCTTGGCTTTGTTCGTGGCGGACAGTGAACAGCAGTGGCATCCATAGATAAACATATATTGCTGTCGTATGAAATTGCAATATAAACTAACTTTTTTCATTAATGTTTAATTATATTTAATTTCCTCTTCTTCTTCCTCCAGCTGTGGAGAGCACTATAACCCCTTTGGAAGACAACACGGTGGTCCAGGAGACTCTGAAAGGGTACGGTCATATCTGTTCCTCAAAAATAATTTCCCGTATAATCATTCACTTTTATATTTTTTGGAGGCTGCTCTGTGCCGTGGATCATCCGTGCCAGACCATTTAGGTGTAAATGGCGTCGGTAAATAATGAATTCTGACAAAATCCCTCCTGAGATTTAATAAAAATTTCAACTCAAGCCAAATGTAAGATCTGACACTCCTCTCAGATTGCCAAATGTGTCCTGCAGGAGCCATTTTGAGCAGTTCTGCTTCAGGTGCTACATTTTCAATAAAGTGTGTGTGACAGAGCTGTAAGTCTAAGGTGGTGTATCCTGACTTTCACGCTGTGTGGCTCAGCGTTATTTATTCACTGTGTGTGTTTGTCGTACAGCATGTAGGTGATCTGGGGAATATCATGGCTGGACCAGATGGCAGAGCGTCTTTTCGACAAGAGGACGGTCAGCTAAAGGTAACACACATACACACACACACACACACACACACACACACACACATGTTTAGCACTAGTAGTAAGGCAGGTGAGTAGTTTTAAGAAGCAAAGATGTCATATATCAACATCTGATTCCCAAAATAAAGCCAACTTTTAATTTCTTCTTCATCGATGTGGTGCCCACGCTGCAGGTATGGGATGTGATTGGCCGATCGCTGGTGGTGGATGCAGGCGAGGACGACCTGGGTCGAGGCAGTCACCCTCTCTCCAGACTGACAGGGAACTCTGGGGAGAGGTGGGTCAGCAGTGATTAAAAGCTGCAGTTGGTAGCTTATACTGTCATATTTGTTTCTATATCTGAAAGAAGTACATGACAAAGATAGTCTGTGAAAGAAATCATGTCCCTGCTCCTCTTCCTACTGCTTCTAATACCGAGGCGCCATCAGCAACAACCAGTCAGAGCCGAGGATGTCAGTCATGTCAGTCACTGCCTGTATACTGCAGTCAAACTGTCAAACTAGGCAGCGCCGATCAAATACGGATCAAGATTCTGTTACTGCATTGCCTCTCTCTCCTCTCAGTGGTGCTGCTTAAAAAAATGTTAACTTGAACATGCCCTGAGTGTTTACATTGCAGCCTGTTTCGTGGGTGATGGGTGCAGCGCTCCAGCTCAGTGCTGGGCCAACTTCAAAAACTGTTGATCTCATTAAGGGTGGGGGAAAATTCGATGAAGCGTAGCATCAGAATCTTTTTGTGTGGCAATATCGCATCATCACGCAGATGCCAAGTATGGATTTTTTTACTAGATAAATTATATTACAAATACAAATTAAACTTTTGGCAGCCTACTGCAATAATGACACCAATTGCTTTTTCAGTCCACTAGATAAATTACTGATGCTGCTTCCACTGTGAAAAGTTGTGGCTGGTACCAATGGAACCGTTCCATACCGTTCCCATTTTTGGTCCCCCCTCTGTTGGGGCACCTAGCATACAGATCTGGTACTAAAAGGTGGAGCTGTGAACACTGCAGTCTGTTGATTGGTCAATAGAGGACGGTCACTCTGCTCAGGGCTGAGTTGTGGCTGGTTTAGAGGCTCATGTAACCACTGTTCATACTGTGGAGAGTTTTATTAGTAAACTGTAACTATAAAATGAAAGGATGCCTCTCACAGCAGCTGGAGTCAGAGAAAAAAAATAACTTCATTCACTGGACAGTTTAAGGTGTTTAAGGTGGAATGTTAACTCGTAATGTTGCTCAATGCATGAGTTGATGGCGTGGATCAATCAGCACACCTTGAATTTCAGGTCCGTTTATACGACAAAGATTTCAACTGAAAACGGTAAACTTAAGTTGCGTTTTGCCCAATCGTTTACACGACAGCGGTGTTTTGGGTGCCTGAAAACGCAACGTTTTGAAAACAGGTTCCAGAGTGCAATTTTTTGGAAACAGCACCGTCTCCATTGTCATGTAAACTTACAATATACAGCTCCTTAGAAAATGAAGACTTTTCGCACATGCGCATTACATTTCACTAGGCATGCACGAGAAAGTCGACCATCACAACAACAATGTCGAACTCCCGAGCTCTGCTTGTGCTGCTCACCCTGTTGAATTTATCAACGCTTCCCCCTCATAGTGAAGATTTACTGAAGCAACTTCACCTCGTCGTCCGTCCAGACAAACGTTCGTGCGGTTGCCATTTTGTTTGTTTATACATCACCGCTCCGTAGAAGGAAGCGTAAGCGTCACACCGCCAACTACTGGCCTGCCGTGTATACTGCAGTGTTTCTGGTCATTTTTGCGGATCTTTGTGCACAGTGATTGTTGTCAAAACTTCGTCTAAACGCAGAACTTTTTTCAAAATGAAAATGATAAACGATTCTGTTTTCAGTTGATCGTTTTCGTGTTAACACATGACGACTTTTACCATCACTTTAGTTTCTATATGACATACACTTTTAGTAATGAGTGGATCTTCAAGTGTTTACATACATTAATTTCGGCCAGGTTATGTGAACATATTGTAATCCTCACTCTGGAAAAAAAAAACCATTGTGGAGTGTGTTCCTGTGGGCTTCAGCAACACTAAACCCCTGAGCTTGCCTGAGAAGGACTAAATGCACAAACCTGCTATTTTTGAATATCCTGTGGAGAGAGACTCTCACTGCAGCCTGTTCTATTTTGTTCTGAAAATGTTGGCATGCAGCCTCGTTCTGTGGACGATAAACGAGCTGCAGACCGATAAAGGTGGAAACTCACCGAGTGCTAGATGGAGCAGTGAGTGACAACAACCCCGCCCACATTTTAGGGTACTGTTTGCGGTGGAAACTCTAGGGGCTAGGTACCATGTCTGAAGGGTTACTTTTGGGTCCAAAGGTACCATACCGAAAGTGTTTGGTGGAAATGGGACTTTAGACACAAAAACAATAACAAGAAGCTGGTTTTCTTCATTGTTTCAAACACTGTCTCTTGTCTTGTCCTCTACAGACTGGCCTGTGGGATCATCGCCCGATCAGCAGGTCTTTTCCAAAACCCCAAACAAATTTGTGCCTGTGATGGGGTCACGCTGTGGGAGGAGAGAGACAGGCCGATAGCGGGGAAAGGTCGGAGCAAGACCAGCACAGAGACGCCGGCAGCGCACCTCTGACACCGCCAGCCAAATCTGTAACCTGCGTAACCTGTGTTGGACAGTTTGAACAAAAGGGGCTCATTTAAGAGAAACGCAGAGGACTTTTGTTGACAGAAGGTCAGAGCTGAAGCGAGGTAGACAGAGCACTGAGGAGTATGTTTCCAGACAGCTGGACAGACGACCAAAGAAAAATGGCCTTATTTTTTTGTATTTTTTTTCTCTCTGTGATAAAATCAAACCCTCTTGCAGCTGCGGTTGCTGTCCTCTGAGGATTTTAAAAGCACTAAAGCAGATTAAAACCTCCTGGGACTTTGTGAAAGTCACCTTTGATTAGCTAGATGTCCGTTAATACTGTTATATGTTTGTTTAACCAGCCGCCTCTGACACAACTGTCTCATCACAGTCTAAATTGATGCACTGTCTGAGATAAATGCTATTCAGTTCGGTATTAAAGTGTCCAAGTTAATTATGCAAGCTTTCAGAAATCAGTTCTAGTAATAATAGGGGTAAATGATGAAAATATCTATTTACATTTTTGAGTTTAGGAGGAAAATCAACACACAAATAGGATTACAAAATGGCGTGATGCTTATAGTAAAGGATATTTACTGTCTAAAAGCCCTCTAGCTGCAGTCAACCAACGAGACAGATTATGTCTCAGTGAAAAAAACCAGAACCAGAAACAGCCCCAAAATCGCTATCACCAAACCCACCAGACTCAATTTAAGTAACAATAGTGATTTTGGGCTGTTTCTGGTTAAACAAAACGAATCTTACTTTTGACAAAAAAATAATAATTACAATATTTCTAATCTTATAGTCTACAAACATGGGGATTTGCCTTTGGCTTTACATCACAGTAAGATCACAGTACATACAATAAATACTACAACATGCACAGTACAGACAGCAGTAACAAACATGGTTCCAGTGCGAATGGTGGTTACAAATTTAGCAAAGTCATTGAATTTGGTGTGAAAGACTTTTGCAGGTCTCTGCAGCAGCTCTATAGCCTCTTTACATAGTTCTTTACATAGGAGACGAACAGGATGGGCCACAATTTGTAGAGCTTTTTGTTTCACCTGTATTTTATACATCTCTGTTCGTAGCCCCAAAGTGCCCATACCAAGTACACGTTAAAAGTTAAGTCTCTAAGATGTTGTTTCTCATATTCTGTAAGTGAAATTTCCTGATTAGATATAAGCACTGCATTGCCTTTTAAAAATGTATTCTCTGTTGGTAGTAAAAAGGTGTATCGCTGTAGGGATCTGTTCTGTAATGTTGTTAAAACACCTACAACAACAATCTGATCCTGTCAGTGGCAAAAACGAACACTTTTAAGCCTATTTCAGACCAAAAATTGAGCGACGAGATGAAACCGTTTTAGAACGTTGCAGAGAAAAGGTGCTTGCTTATGACCCGCCCACACACATTATCATTGACTGATTAATTGGCGCTAATTATTTATATTTTTGTGGCGTATTTATTATGAATACAGTTCATCTGATGCTCGTTTTATTTATGTTTTTCGCTCTTTCATCACTACTACAAATGCAGCTGTAGCCAGTGTCTCACTATCACTATCCTCATTCATATTTTAAGAAGCTACAAAATATATTTAGCCACAAAATAAACATGAAAAGCTGCAAATCAGAACGGAAGTACAGAGAGTTGTTGCATAGAGATGATACACCATCTCATCTAGTTGCATTGGTGTGAACGATTGAGCGTTTCAGACGGCGCATAGCAAGTAGTTGCCTGTTTCAACTCGTCTCGTCGCAAATCTTTGGTCTGAACTTAGTGAACATGAACTGATGGTACGCCATTGAAATATAGAAGAGTACACCCACTTCCTCCTTGGTAACCTACCCATCTACCTAGTCATACACCCACCTCATCAGCTACCACCACACCACTGCCTACACTAGTGTGTTCATTTTAAGACCATGAGGTGGTGTGAGTGACCTGAGTAAGAGACATCCGTAAGAGCTTGGAGGAGGGGGTCGAATTCCATCCAGAGTGAAAGGCCAAGGGGGGTTAAAAGTTTGAGCGGGGAGGGGGGGGCGTTCCTTGAAGGACTGTGTGCTCAGCTGTTTTCCCAACATGGCGCTTGAGTGTACAGTTCCTTCATCGCTGTCACAGCCAACTTTAGAGCCGTACAGGAAACTGACAATTTTCTGCTTCAGATCCTCTGATGTCCTCTCGTGATGATTCAAGTGTTATATAATAATGTACACATTTTCCAACTGCTGACACTCGTTCATGTCTGTTGGCACATATTTTCCCTCTTGATGATGACATCAGTATTGGGACAGTGTGTGCACCATGTTGGCCATATGAGATCATGTAGCAAGGTTTGTATTGATTTTGCAAACTGAGCATCGGTCTTGTCCTGGGGACGCCCGAATAAGCTTATTGAATTTTCCCCTAAAAGTTCAGCCGGAGTCGTTTTTCCATTTGTGTCTGAGGGCTGTGAACAAAATGTGAATGTTGAGCTTCAGCCAATGTTTGTTTATGTTATCGCCTGATGTGTGGATTCTTTTCTTTGTATTAATAATTTATAAAATGTTAGGAAATAGTAAAAATATCCTTGTTTACTGGATGTACTGTCTTGTCCCTTCTAAGATTTAGGAGGATTTGTAGGAGGATTTAGTGGCATCTAGCAGTGAGGACTTCAGATTGCCACCAGCTGAAACGTCTCCTGGTTACGATTCCCTCAGCGTTAATTGTTAAGAAAGTTTTTAGCTGAATTATCCGTAGAGGTCTCTTCCTCTCCAAAACAAACAGACCTGGTGATTAAAACAGGTAAAAACACAGGATAAGGCAGTTTCCCGTTATGCTTCAGTGTTTCTCCGATGCTGTTTGGCACGCTGCAGACGGGCGGCTAGCTTAGCACCTGCTAATGTGTGCTCACCTCATCCAGACTCTCCAGAAGTTTTAACCGTTAGCTGAATTAGGTCTCCTCCTCTCCAAAACAATCAGACCTGGTGATTTAAGTTGGTAAAAACACTGAATGAACTAGTTTCTTGTTATAAATCCATGTTTCGCTGACGCTGTTTAGCATGTTAGAGACGAGCCGCTAGCTTAGCATCTGCTAATGTGTGCTCATCTTATTTCTCTGATAACTTAACATCCAGACATCCAGGAGGTTTTTATCAGGAGCTGAATTATCCACAGAGGTCTCTTCCTCTCCAAAACAAAGGTGCCTGATGATTTAAACTGGTGAAAACACTTAATAAAGCAGTTTCACGTTACAAATCAGTGTTTCTCCAATGCTGTTTGGCATGTTGGAGACAGGCCGCTAGCCCAGCACTTTGTAATATATGCTCACCTTATTTCTCTGATAAATTAACATCCAGACATTCAGGAGGTTTTTAGCGGGAGCCGAACTATCCACAGAGGTCTCTTACTCTCCAAAACAAATGGATTTGGTGATTTAAACCAGTAAAAACACTGAATAAAGCAGTTTCATGTTAAAATCCTGTGTTTTTCTGACAGTGCTCAGCCCGTTGCGAACACACATATGGCGCTATCTAGAGCCAGTGTTCGGTTTGTCAGTTCTGGGCTACTGTAGAAACTTGGCGGGTTGGGGTGTCGGTGGCGTGGTGGATGGCACTGGCGCCCCACGTACAGAGGCACCTGCTGCAGTGCTCGTGGGTTCGAGTCCGGCCTGCGACCCTTTGCTGCATGTCAGTCGCCGTTCTCTCTCTGTCTCCCCATTTCACACACCGTCTTGTCAATTAAAGGCAAAAAGCCCAGAAAAAATAATCTTTAAAAAAAAAAAAAGAAAGAAAAGAAACATGGCGGGTCAATGTTGCAATATCTGTAAACGATGAACGTGCTCCCTGTGCAACAGGGGTGGTTGAAACGATCGATACAGCATAGTATCGCAATATTTTTGTGTCGCATTATTGTATCGTCACACAGTGCCAAGTATTAATTTTTTTATTATATAAATTATTTATATTATGAATATATATTTAACTTTAGTTGGTATAGTACAATAATATGATCAGTTGCTTTTTTAGATACATTTTGCTGCTAAAAAAAAAAATGGCTGAAGTGACATGAACAGACGAAAAATTTATCTTACTTGATAAAACAGATGGTGACAGTTTTCCTTTGGGGACATAATTTACAGATTAAAAAAAGTAATAAATCGCAATATATTTTGTCGCAATACTTAGCATATTGCAACATATTTACAATAATATTGTATCGTGACTTAAGTATCGTGATAATATCGTATCATAGATACTCTGGTGATTCCCACCCCTACTATGCAGATATAAACAGCTCATTCTAAGGTAACGAAAACATAATGAATCTCATTTTGAGGTGATTACACACTTAAGAAGACATTCATCCATTCATATTCTGTAACTGCTCATCCTATTTGAGGTCATGGGGGGGCTGCTGGAGCCTATGCCAGCTGACATCAGGCGAGAGGCGGGGTGCACCCTGGACAGGTCGCCAGACTATCACAGGGCTGACACATAGAGACAGACAACCATTCACACTCACATTGACACCTACGTACAATTTAGAGTCACCAATGTCTTTGGACTGTGGGAGGAAGCTGGAGCACCCGGAGAAAACCCACGCTGACATGGGGAGAACATGCAAAGACATAGTTGTTATAACATATATTTCCATTTCTGCTAATACACCCCTCTACATCCCACACACTGGGCCTTCAAATAGACTATTTTTATGTCTGATCATTGATACAAAACTTTATTTAACATACAGTGATATAAATCAGTGAATACACTTGTGTTTTTTGACGCTGATGGTTTTCTGCAGATAGTTTTACACTTGATCTGTCCTCTGTGGTTCCGCAATCATGTCATATTTCTTCCATGGCCCATAATGAGCTCTTTGATTGATCACTCGCACCTTCACACTTGTGTTCCCAGTCCCTCAGGAGCAGAACCGCCGTGGCTCTGAGACAGCCTTTATTCTTCTCAGTGGCTCTGAGAAATGAAACAGGCTTGTACTTGGCTTTGTGTACTGTGTGTGTGAGTCATTTTAGTGAGGATTCAGCATCCTCCTGGTGCTGCAGCAGCCCCAGCAGCAGCAGCAGCAGCAGCAGCCCTCCCCCTCTGCAGCCTCTCCAGCAGAATGCCCGACATGCAAACGGAAGCAGGCGCTACCATTTTGAAATACAGCACCGCCTAGGTAAGATGGTAGATCCTTTCATTTAATCGCCTTTTTCTGCAGTACTATTCTCATCTGAGCCGCATGGGAGGTAAATAAATCCAATTCGTTTTAAAGCTCATGTGTTTTTAAAGGGTATGTTTTAGCCACAAAGACTATTACACCGTGTTGTTGCACGGGAAACACTCGGTGTTACACTGTATTCATTCCTGTGCGGGGGGAAATGTGCCTGTTGTTACACTGTATTGATCTCCTGTTAGAGGCAGCTGTAGTGTGTGTTTAACATTGTTGCGCATTTCACAGTAAAAGTGTTTTAATGTTTTTCCTCACGCGTGTTTTGCGCGTTTGGGTTTGTTTGCTTTGGACACCGGAGCCAAACCAACAAGCATCCTGTCTCGCCTTTCTCATTTTCGTCTTCACACAGACGTTTAAAGCTGCGCGAACAACTTAACTCGTGTCTTTTCCGTCTTTTTCTGCGCTTTTAAAATCACCCGAGCTGTGGAAATGTGTTGACTCAGCGTCGTGCTGCGTCATCAGAAAACCAGCTTCCCCCTTGTTATGCCTCACATGAACCCAGTGTTCATGCAGCAGCCATATGCAACACAGGGATACACTCATATGTGGTGTAAAAACACTGAAGCTGATCGCTTATTTCCCCTATCAGCAGCAGCACAGGAGGTGCAGTTCAGTCAGGAGCAGCTGACTGGAGCCTAAACCAAAAAATAGAAGTGTCATTCTCTGGTGTCATGTTCCAGTTTGCCCTTTGATTTACAGCCAGCTGTAAAGGTTGTTCAGGAGGAGGAAAAGGTGCCATCCAACCTGTGGCAACACTCCACGCTTATTAGACTTATACAGAAGGGAGTTAGGAGGTAAATGAGGAAAGTTAAAGGGAAAGTTCACCCTGAAATCAAAAATACATTTAGTCCTCTTACCTGTAATGGTGTTTATCAGTGTAGATTTTTTTTCGGTGTGAGCCGCCAAGTATTGGAGATATCGGTCTCTTGAATATAAAGGCCAAAACACAGCAAACAGATGTCAAAGAACTAGTGGTGACAAATGCCGATTGTTGCGTCGCCTCACATCGTGCCGACTGCCGCCTCGCACATATGCTCTGTGCCCGTGTGAACGGAAAAAACACTTTGTATTCGCCATTCAAAAAAGGGAAACCAGAAGACGAATTTAAGGGAGCTCTCAGACGTAGAATTTGCTCGCTTTGGTCCGAATCAGGGACTAATTTCATCACAAAGTTGCACCCGGGTGCGATTGCTGTGTTCACACCTGCCCTAATGAACCGCACTTAGTGGGCAAATGAACTTGAGTTCGATTGAACCGAACCAAATAGTGCAGGTGTGAAAGCACCTTTAGTCACTAATTAGCTAGTTAGCACATTAACAACACAACCTGATGCTGAAAGAACAAATGACGTTTACCGTGTGCTGGTGAACAATTAACACAAACAATCTCGAAC
This sequence comes from Epinephelus cyanopodus, assembly GCA_026686955.1. Lineage (NCBI taxonomy): Eukaryota > Metazoa > Chordata > Actinopteri > Perciformes > Serranidae > Epinephelus > Epinephelus cyanopodus. The sequence goes on from CM048934.1 coordinate 13,552,516, forward strand.
TGATTCTGCTGAGGAGCTCAGTGGCTAGAAAAGTAATCTAACCTTATAGAACAAGGGTGTTTCAATCTCAGGTATTCTTGACCTGACTTAAGCCATTTGTTTACTTTCCTCACTTCTGCGTCTCTTTTCGTGCACTGAGCTGAACTGCCAATTCACCAAAAGGCCTCTGCCATCTCTGATGTCGATTCAACATGCTGAATTGGCCCAAAAAAAGCAGATAAGGTCGCACTAGTACCAACGGTGCGGGACACACTGCTTAAATTCTGGCACAGACTTTGACCTACAGCCTGAAATTGGCCAATGGCTGACTATTGGCTTGGTGTGTCAGGGTCCTAATGGAGCTATATGGCACTTGGCTTAAGTAGATTCATCACTTATGACTCAAGTAACTTGTTGTGAGCAGTTTCATGTAGGAACTACTTTCTCTCTACCAAACTGCACCCACCAACCGTAGCACCACGCAGAAGGAAGCGTGCATCTACTGCTAGCTCACCTAGCACCACTGAGCTAGCTATGCTGTGTACCATATACCTTGGAAGTTGGAGTTCGGAGCTAGCAATAATTTAATGATCTCACACCTGGGTTGACTGCGTTCCTGTGTAACAAGTCAGAAAACCAAGATGATGTTAGCAGTACCAGTTGATAATAATTCATTATGCGGTACTTTGCGCGCACAGACACCCCAGCATCATGTCCACGGATAGACGTTTGACAGTAATGTGTGTACGACTTTTTTGATGAGACACAAATATGACAGCGTTAATAAAAGGTATAATACTACAGCTTTCATGATGGTTGATGCAAGGAGCAGCCATCTTGGATTTTGAGGTTGACGTTCCTGAGGCTCCTTGGATTTTGTAGTTTGGCAGACAGAAAATAGTTCCTACATGAAACTGCTCACAACAAGCTCTGTGGATTATCTTGAGTAACTGGGTCATGATTTCTGGAAAGAGACATTGCTGTTGAGATTTTAAATGTAATTTTTTGGCACTTTGAGCACCACAAGCTGAGTGCCATCTAGTTCCATTATATTGGAGAGAAGGCAGACATCTCTACAGCTGATATCTTCAATCTAGACTGATAAATAGCTCCACAGGTAAGAGGAAGACTATGTATTTCTGGGGTGAACTGTCCCTCTCAGGCAGCTTTTCCAACACTGAGGGGCCTTTCTGTATCACGATCATCAATATAAATGCCATGTGCATTGATGCGCAGTGTCCTTATCTGAAGGTATTGGTGTGAAAATGCTCCTTTCCTCTGGCTGTCTCCTGTGTCAGAGTGTGAGTCATAGCTGTAAGGGTAATTACAGCCTCCTCTCAAGTGAAGGTGAGCTCTTTAATGAAGTCCTCCTTCAAACTGCCTTCGCTCCGTCGCATATATACTGAAAAGATTTAGCTCTTATTCATGGACACACGTTCTCCTGCCCTGTTTGACACTGTCTGAGTTTATCTGATCTGAATGGCCAGCTCACAGGCAAATGTGAGGTCTGTGGTTTTTAGTTTGTGATATTTGCATGTTAATCTGGCTGCTCACTCAGGTTCTTTATCAAGAGTGCAGCTGCAGCATTGGTTGATTACACTGTGTGCTTAATCTCTACATTGTTAATCCTTTATTTGCCTTATTTCTGGACAATATGCAGAAGTGACTTATTGGAGAAATGAAGCTTGTAAGTCTTGTTTTTTTCAATTCAAAGTCAGAAGCACTTCCTTCCTCACAGATGTCAGTTATGTCCTTGTGTGCTGCAGTCCACCCTGTATTTAGATAATTGCTCTCCAGTACTTCCCCGTCCTCATCAGACTACCGTAGAGCCAAAGGTGTGGCTTTGTTCTCACTCGTCAGTAGTTGTTACATCTGTGGCAGCTGATTGTTGTGCTGTGCAGTTAATCCCCTCTCTTATCTCTAAACACACTTAAGTACATCACTCCTCTGTTCCTCTGCAGCGCCATGGACAAGAGCCATACAGTGAAGCTCTTTGTGGGCAACCTGGCGTTGGACACCACCCAGGAGGAGCTGTCAGCCATCTTCGAACCCTACGGCCAGGTGGTCAGCTGCAGCGTGCTGCGACAGTTCGCCTTCGTACACCTGCAGGGCGAGGGTGCCGCCGAGCGCGCCATCCGGGAGCTCAATGGACGGGAGTTTCGTGGACGGAATTTGGTGGTGGAGGAGTCGAGGGGAAGGCCGTTGCACTCCACCAAGGTGTTTGTGGGTAATCTGAGTGGGATGTGCACCACCGAGGATCTACAGCAGCTGTTTCAGACATTTGGAAAAGTTCTTGAGTGCGATAAAGTCAAAGGTGAGTGAAAGCCCTAGTAACATTTGAATTGTTTTAAATCTTGTGCATGTTGTTAGTAAAGTTGTGGAGCTAGTGTATGAAAAGTCATGGTTTTGAGCAGGTAAAGAAAGTATCTAACAGTCTAAATGTTGAGTTGCTGAGGGAATTTGAGTTCTTTTGCATAAATTAATCTGACTATGTGATAAGTTATGATACACCAGTTATTTAAAAAAAACAAGAAACTCCCACGTTCTTGTTGTAAAGATGGACAAGTTTGATTCTTTTGGCACAGTTCATACTTTTTCGTAGAAGTAATAAGTGGCCGTGGCAATGCCACTGTGATCCTAACTGTTGTCCCTGCGCTCAATGACAGCCAGGCATTCCTCTTCCGCAGGCTATGCCTTTGTCCACATGGAAAACAAGGAAGATGCGCTCCAGGCCATCGAGGCCCTGCATGGCACCTCGTTTAAGGGCCGTCCCCTGTCTGTAGAGCTGTCCAAAGTCCAGCCCAGCAAGCAGGCACCTACAGGAAAAATCCCCTGTGTTAACTGTGGAAAGCAGGGTCACTATGCTGGAGAATGTCCTGTCGGGAAGCCTTCTCTGGAGCAGTACCAGAGTCAGGCAGCAGTCCTTGCTGCTGCTGCAGCTGCAGCCGCTGGCCTGCCGCTACAGGTCCAACAAAGCGTGCACAATTCAGTCTACAACACCTCCACCTTTGATCCCACATACGCGGCCTCACGGGGATCACCACAGGCACACGCACTGATGGAAACCCAGTGAATCCAGCAGTCTATGGTGCCCTTGCCAGCCAGGTGTATGGTGCCAATGTTGCCAGCCAGCTTTATGGAACGGTGGCCAATCAGGCAGCTCTCACATCAGGCGCTACCCAAATGTACAGCTCAATGACCCCCAACATCTACGGCCAGATGGCTGCAACTCCTGCGGCTGCTGCTGCGGCTGCGCTGCAGCTGCATACTCACCTCAAGTTTACACCCCAACTGTGGCCAACTCCCACGTCTATCTGACTGCTGCTCATGGGTTAGAAATGCCAACAGCAGCGGCTGCGGTCAACCCCGCCTACACTGTATCTCCAGCAATTTATGGTGCCGCCACACCAGCGTATGCTCATATAAGCGCCATGGGAGCAGCGGACCCTACTACAGCCATCTTTGAGGCAGCCAGACAGGCACATTACTTTGCCCAGGGCCAGCAGGTTGTGGCTGACCAGCAGACGGTGGCTGCAGCTGCAGCAGCAGCTGTGGTAAAGTCTGAGAGGGACCGGAGTCCCCTTCGGAGGTCAGTACCTCTGCTACCAGACCCAGTGATGAAGCCGTTCATGTACCAGAGAGCCAAGCCGCGCAGACCCCTGCTCCCTACACCAGCTGGCCGAGCGGCAGAAGAGGCAGTGGAGGCTGCAGAGGACCCCATGGCCAGGTAGGACATGATCTTCAAACCTTTTTACCATCAGCTGTGCAGCACCATGGAAACATTCCCAGAGGGAGTTGAGTTTCGGTTTCTGGACTACTATACTTTCAACTGTTTACCTCTAGGAATGAGTTTTTTGTCACACTTCACATTTCTCATGACTTATTAATGCTTTATTGCATTTTCCATGCTTCTTTCTCGTTTTATCGCTCTCCTGTTCCTCCCACTGTGTCGCCCATCCTGTCCCACTCCCTACTTAAACCCTCCTCTTCCTACCACTCCTCCTTCCTCCCTTTTCTCAGGTACTATGCGGAGTACTACCAGCAGCTGCAGCAGTACCCCCAGTTCCAGTATGCCTACCCACCACCGAGCGCAGTGACAGCCATCCCTGGCATGCCAGGAGTGCCAGCCGTGTCAGCGGTCCCTACAGTCTCCGCGATGTCCGCCCAGTCAGTCGCTGCGCTGGATGCCCTCAGGCCAGTGGTCCCCACCGCTGCGGCAGTGGCAGCCGCCATGGCTGCGCCAAGGGTGTATGAGCCGCCGTTGCCGCCGCCCACGCGCAAGGAGGCCATCCTCCGCCGCCCCGAACTCTCCCTTCACACGCCTGAGCCCCCCTTCCGATAGTCGCACACAACTCTCTGCCCCCACCCCTCCCTCTTTGCCCTGAACCCCATCTCCTCTTCCACCCCAAACTTGACCACCTTACAGCAGCTGTATGTGTGTGTATGTGAATGTGTGTTTGGTGGGTGGGGTTTGAAACTGGGGGGGTATTTGGTTTATTAACCTGCTTTACGAGGGACTTGGTCAGCATAACCTTGGTCCTGTTTGCACACACACACAGTGCAGCCATGAAAGGGAGGCTCTCATCTGTCATTGGGCATTCTTTGTGCTACTCAGTTTTACTTTTTTATCGTGCCAGTCTCACACTTGTGCCAGTATTAGACCGACCCAGTCGGTCGTTTCATATGCCTTTATTTCCGCAACCCAGTTATGATTTTCTACGGCCAAACCTACGATAAAAGACATTGGTTTTTATCAGCCATCCTCCTTAGGCCTAGATGATCAGTTAGGGCAGCTAATTTGAAACCTTTTTTGCCTTATGTTGGAGAGTTTGTAATGTAACCAGATGGGAAGTCAGATAATCACATATTGTGTACAGGCTGCACTGCTTTGTGTCCAACAGAACCAAGGTTTTTGTGGGGGGAGGGGTGTTTGTCTTGAATGGATGTAGTAAGTGTGAAAGAGAGAGATATGTGCGGGCTCCTGACCTTGCAGCGCACAAACGCAGCAGCTTAGACTGCGCTTTGCAGAAAACAAACAAACAAACAAACAAAAAACGTAAAGCACACATAATACGTACTGTAATGTATGTTTGGATCTCTCCTTGACCCCTTTTCCCCCACCTGTACTCTAACTTCAACACTGGAAGACACTGCCTCACCTCTCACTCTCTCTCTAACTACAGCTGCCTACCTCTGACAGTAAATTTCAGCGTAGAGTCTATTCTATTCCACACTTTTCACCCAGTCAGCAGTTTAGTTCCTGCTCCTCGTAAAGGCACAGGGTCAGCAGTTGAGGAAGGGAGGAGCCGGATTTCGGTGACAATGACTTTTGTAGATACTCTGTATGAAGTCCTCCTACATATCCAGAGGCCTTTTTTTAAAAAATAGTGTATGTGTTTTGTTTGTTTTAGTGTATTTACATGTGACACAAGTCAGCCTGGGGTGTAATGAGTTGTAAATGGATAAAAATAAACCCATGTGTGACTACTGAACGAGCTGTTTACAAAGGATCTTTACACTGCATCCTATTAGGAAACATGAAATGTGACAAGCTCAATAATGTGCCTATAAGCTTTGAGTGAAGTGCATTAAGTGGAGGGATCTCCCATTTTAAGTGCTTTTTAATCATTTCAAGGGGGGGGGGGTAACAGGAGCCCTCCGGAGCTTAGTATCCAGAAGGCTACGAGCGGTGAAGCTTTCTCGTGGACTTGCACTCCTGTATTAGATTAGTTTCTTATCGTAAGGTTTTTAAAAAGCCACAAACTGAGCCTCACAGGTTCATAATTAGCCGCTGGTTTAAAGCAGGAACGACAGTGATAGCACCAATGAAGTGAGAGATGGGGAAGTGTCTTCCAGTTGCCCCGACTGTCCTACTTTTTTTTTTCTCCAAATACCAGACCTGCTTCAGATTGTAATTGCAAAGAAATTTTAGTGTCTGTTTTGATCCGGTTGTTGGATCTGGTAGGTGGGGTTCGCTGCAGCGGGATAACAAAACTTGTAAGGACAGGTACCTTGACATTCACAAGCTTGTCCTGAGTGGCAAACTCCACCCATTTGGTTCTACAGTCACTTTAAGGTTCTGTATGTAACTCTCAAAAAATTCTTGTTTTTAGCGTAACCTCGATCTGAGGCTTGAAGTGAACTGCAGTCCTCCGTAGCCGCGAGCGAGCACCTGTAACAGCCACAAAAGATCGACCATGATTGACCAGCATCTTAGAGTAGTGTTACGATCTGTATGTTCCCCTATTTCATTTGGACCATTGGCTCCATAATACTAACTAGCTTGCCGTTTGCAAAATACTTCATCAGCTGACGCTGCAAAAGCAACCATTGGCAGATCCATACAGCGTAGCTTAACAGCTAGCTGGCTAACCTTAGCTTATGTTAAGCCAAAGATACTCAATAACAAAAGATAACGCACTACTGGCTGTGCCAATAGTACGAAATGTTATGCACTTCCAGTCCCCCATGTGGATGTGGTCGTGATACAACACTATACAATACGAATTTAATGCTTGTTCGTATTTTGCCGCTCATTTTTATCCGCTAGTTTAATGTCTAATATCAACAAAATGTTAGATCTCATCAGTTGTCGCCAGATTTCGCAAGCGTATGTCGCTGAAATAGAGACATGTCTGGAAAAAAGTTCTCCTGATTTGTCTGTCTGAAAAAGCACTATTTCAGCGTCAGGACATTTAGAAGGATTTAGGCTTGTGAAACATGGGCTCAGTATTTACTTCATTGATTATTGGGCGAAGGAAACGGTCATTATCTGTACTCACGTTCACTCATCCCATTGGAATGAACAGACTCAGTGCTGCCGCTAGTGGGCCATCTCGGTTTATCAACGGTCACTTGTTACGGTTATTTGATTGGCAACCCGGCTAGCTGTAACTTAGCTACTCTGCATGGATCTGTCTTTGGTTGCGGCTGATAAAGTAATTTGCAAACCCACCCCGGAAATCTGGATGAATTGGCTGACATTGTCCACTCCGTACAATATTTTGCTGCATTTGCTAGCTAGCAATTCATCCCCGTTAGAAAGCAAGCCAAAGTCTGCGAACATTAGCCAGCTAAAACTACAGTATCATTTAATATGTCAGTTAATATATATCAGACTACAAATGAGACAAGAATTAGCTAGCACAACCCGCTGTCCCTTTGCTACACTGCCCACCACTCTGAGATTATTTCACTCAGAGGAACGCGGACGGCAGCTCCAGACACGGACCTCCAATCAGCGGTTGTGACAACTCGAATTCAGCTGGTGCAAACCTAAGCGGTAAGCGAAGGTCTGTCTATAGGCTGCCACTGAAAAACATATATAAAAGAAACACAGCATGTGTAGACTATGTTGTGGTTGGTCCCCGTCGTTTGTTGATGTAAGTGGACGCCATTTCCAAGCTTACTTTAAGGTTTATCTCATCATTTGGATTTTCCAGGAATATTTGGCCCAACTCTTTTCTGTAAAAGTCAGTCCACAGGCTGTTAAAGGCAACCTAGAAAGTCGGGGAAGATCTCAGTTTTTAACTTAAAATCCGGTCAGCCACTGGAATTGAAAAACGATTAATACATTTAAGGTGTTATGTACAGAACCTTTCAAACAATCACTTCAGAATTTTTTTGCAACTACTATGTGACGGCGGTCTGATGCACACACAGACATACCCTCTGAAATCACCTTACTGCCTCGCTGTTTCCCTCCTTCCCTCTCCCCTTGTGGTTTTTAGTGGTTAAGTGACTTTTGCATCTCACAGTGTAATCTCTCTGTGTTGTATATACGAACACATACCAGTTGCATCCTTTGTAGAATTATGTGGTTTGCGAAATGTCTTGTTTGCCATGTTTGAGACCGTATTTTTTAGAGAAGTATTTTAATTTTGCCCTTTTTTTTTTAGGAAAAGAGAAAAAAAAGAATTAAAAATCAGCATGCTTTTTATTGAGAATATGTAAACTATAATCATTATTATAATAAAGAATGTTTGGCTGACTACTGTGGTTAAAAAGAAAGCAAAGGGTTTGGACATTTCCCCTTCTTGTTTATGTTGTTCTTCTCCACTATCTGTTTCTCTTGTGTAAAATGACCACCAGACCCATTTGACTGGGGACCCAGGGGGACACAGGTGTAGATGCTGGCCCAGCTTTGCTCTCTTTGGTCAGGGTAAGTGCGGGTTGGTGCTCCTTTCTCTCTCCAGCCTCTCAAACTGGGTGCAAACCAAAATTTGTATGAGGGGGTTTGCACTTGACCAAATACACTTCAATATTTAATTCTATCAAGACACGGCCCTTTTTCAATTGATTGTACGCACATTATGGCATCATGTTGAGAGCTGGGGAGAGGCACACAGATAGAATGGCCTGGGTGCATTTTGATCTGTGGAGCAGTCCTGTTTCTGGGGTTGATGGGTGTGCGTCTGGTCTGGTCTCTCCCCTGCTGCACCAAATTCTCCCCCCTCCGTGTGTCTCTGTGTCCACTCTACTCTCAGAACCTGCATGTGTGATAATCTGTAACTCTGCCGCAAAAAAAAAAAAAAAAAAAAAAAGGCCCGCGACAGTCCAGCTCTGAACTAACTATCTCAACTGAATTAGGTCACCGGGCCACCTGGAACGGCCAGCGTGCAGCCGTGCGTGAGCGTGGCGGCGTGAGCCATGGGGACGACTTTTAGCGCGACGCCACCGCAGTGGGAACTTGTTCTCTCTCTCCTCACCACCAAGGTAAATGAAAAACGACAACAACAAAAAAACAAAAGCACTGACCTCTCCTCTCCCTCACCTGCCGCCCCCTCCTTTGACTGTGCCTTGACCAAACACTCCTCCCCTTCCTCTCCTCCGCCATCACCACTTCCCCTCCCCTTTCCCCGCTCCGTAACTCCTCCTCTGCTGCAATGGCAGTGCCATCGGTGGGGGGTGGCGGGTGGGGTTGGGGTGGGGCTAGGACCCCTTCCACAAGACAGTCCTGTCTCGCATCAGCACACAATGCGACTGCCCTCTCTGTCCCGCTGGTGTCTGAGCTAGTGATTAAACGGAAGTGTGATAGAGTGTATGTGTTAAACAGAATGGGAGCATGGATGTCTGAAGAACTTTTTGGGTGGTGTCTTATAGATTGGTGAGGCTTGGCACATGCGGACAAACCCTTACCCCTTCCCTGCCCGCTAGTCAACTCCTCTCCACCGCCGTATTCGCCGCCCTCACCCCCTTCTCCCTCCCTCCTTTCACCCCTACCCTTACCCTCCTCCTTCTCACCCTCCACCCTACTGTCCCTATGCGCCTCTCCTCTCCGCCGTTCACACACACACAGCGCTTTTTTCCGCCGCCACCGCCGTCGCCACCTTGGATCTGGGTTCGTGGCTCTGGCTCGGACTCAACTTCCCAGAACCACCCACCTGACCCAACATCCCCACCCTCCTTTGTTACCATAGAGGCCTGGGCGTGCCAATGGACAGTGTATGTGTGGTGGCCGGCCCGCCGGACTCAGTAACATGACACAGAGAGACTTCAATGTTGGACAAGACGCTTTGCTAAAACTGTTGAATGCTGGGTTTGCGCCACATGGCTGTGTAAGGGATCCCCAAAAGAACCTAGCTCCATTACATCTTAAGTAACCTAAACAATTTTCTCGCCTTTGGGTCCCTCGCAGCCTGTGTGCCAATCAGAAACGTCCTATAAGATAGGTCTAGGTATGAGGCCAGTCTGACCTGTAGATTCTCAATCTCAGGGTTCCTATAGGACTTTTCTGGTACGGCAGCTCTGTTCCTCTAATACTGGGATCAGCTGGACTGGCTGGATATGAGCTCTGACTGTCTTGTATGTGTTCTTACCTGTTAAGATTGTCCATACGCTGAGATAGAGAGCCTTAACCCTCACACACGATCCCACACTCACAGGCTTTCAGTGTGTCAAAACAGCATTTGCTCTGACAGCTGCAGGATGGAGTCAAAGACAAGGAGGGCGTTACCTTCTGTCTGCCTAACAAACAAAGGGAAGGGGCGAAAAGAGGAAGAGAGGGATGGATAGATGAGTTGAGTATAAGGTGAGTTGGTAGTGGAGGGATCCTCTGTCCAAAGCTGCTCCCTAACCTCACCTTCCTGATCTTGGAGCACCCTGTAGTTGATCGCTATGATCGATATACTGACCAGAATCGTATTCTGAAAAGGTCCTTGTTTGCACTGGGCATCTTATATTGTCCGTAGTGTATCCTCATAATGCAGCCTTGACTCTGAGGTGTCCATTTCATGGATACCCTTCATCTTTGCTTGCTAAAGTGTAGAATTCCACCAAAACTAATTGTACATTTACAGACATTGTATGTGCCCAAGAAAATAGACAATACTTCCATTCTAGTCAGGAAAAACAATCCAAGCCAGTTTTTATTAGAATTAATGACCGTCCACACCAAGAACAATAACTGTAAATATATAGTTTTGAAAATCGTTCAAACCCAAGTGGATGACGGAGTCCACACCGCAACCATGGGCGCATATTAAGATAGTGGACCCCTGGGCACAGATATGCAAAAGGTCCCACCTCTTCTACGTAGGAGCAAGACGCCAGACTTTATGTCCCTTTTTAATTCCTTGTTTTGCGTCTCCTTTCATTATGCATCTTTTTGTGGTTCTGTGTCTCTTTGTTGTTGCCACGTGCGTCTTTGAGGGACTCTTGTGTCTATTTGGTCGTTTCATGTATCTCTGTAGTTGTTTCGCCCCTTTTTGTAGTTACTCTGTGCCTCGTTGCAGCTCCTTTGTATCTCTTTGTGGTCTTTTTTTGTGTCGTCTTTTCGTGGTTGGGAAGAGACTTGTCTTTATTTGCCTGTGTGTTAATTTGGGTGACATTTTGCAGGTGGAAGCCAAGGGGGTTCCTGACTCCTTTGGGCCCCCGGGTTTGTGCCTGGTAGGCTTGTTTGTGAGCCCATCCATGACCACAACTATAACGACAATGACAGTGGCGAACAATATTGTTAAGGGTCGTCCACACCAAGAGCGATCAGGATAACGGTAACTGTAAGGGCCCTGACACACCAAGCTGATAGTCAGTCAATGTCAGGTCGTCAGCGAACATCTGCCACCCGAGTTTTAAACCGACGGAGCCAGGTTGTTAGTGAAATCTATCTGATTGGCAGTTAAACTCAGTGCACAAGAAGAGAAACGGAGGTGAGGAAAGTAAACAATTGAAGAGGGTATGAGGTCAAAAGAATCTTACATGTTTAGCCATTGAGCTCTTTAGCAGAAACAGTTTGTTAGTGTTAGTGTTATTGTTTGACAGCTCAGATTAAATATCACTTGTTCTTTGAATGTTGGGTTGTGCTGTTAGTGTGCTAACTGGCGAACGAATATCTTGAATCTGTTCTGTTGGCCTTCCGGATTTCCTTTGTGAATGATGTATACAGACTGCTGCCACCTGATGGTTCGGAGAGGTATTTCCTCTCACGCTGGCACAGAACTTACATGCCAGTTGCCCGTTAGCTGTAGTCTTTGCAATGTGCTCAAGTGCAACTTTTTGGCCAAGAGACAGGCAATGAGAGGCAACAGCCTTTGCCACTGTATGTTAGTTTGATGAGTAGGGGCCGTAAAGATAACAATATGAGCATCCACATGGGTGGACTTTAACATTCAGTGTTTCTGTCATTCAACAAATTGTTCTGGAAGTTATCCCAACAATGTCATTTACCACTGTCGTTGTCATAGTTGTGGGATGGACTCCATCATCCACTTGAGTTGGAATGATATTTAAAACCATATATATTTATAGTTATTGTTATAGTTATCGTTCTTGGTGTGGACGGCCCTGTAGAATGAGTAGATAAATGGCCGACCCTCTTTCTGGCCTCCATGATCAGGGCCCGTGGTTCTTCAATTTTTTTCTCCCCTCCAGCCAGCCCACCCTCCCTACTCTCCAGCTCCTCACTTCAGGCTTCTTCGGGTGCTTGCGAGTCTGGGCTTCCCGTGCTTGGGTGAATGCAGCCACGCATCTCTTTAAACCCCCCTGCTCTGAATTCACAGTCACACTGTACTGACCGCCACAGCTCGCTGCAGCCTCCTCCCCTACTTCCACTTCCTCACCCACTCTCCCGCCTGCCTCCTGCGGTTTGGGCAGCTGAAGAACTATAGATGCTCTTTACTGTTCACTCCTCTCTGTATTGTGTTGTTCTGACGGGATCCCACAGGTTACATCTGTCCTCCTGCAGCTGAGATGTGCAAGTGTGTGCACCTGGAACACACTCCACTTTGGTTTGAGCACAACCCCATAGACCATTATTGCCTTTTGAGTTTGCAAGTTGAGATTTAGTAAATTTAGCCAATGTGACCTTTACTATTTTAGCTCTTCTAGCACAGATGTGAATTGCAGGTATGTGACTCTACTGCTGCTGTCTACGCTGGCAGAAGAGTCATACCTCAGCCATTACCTCATCTACAGGGGACTGCCACAACTTAAACACCTGCAGAATTTAATGCACTTCAATACAGCATCCCTGCATTCATGAAGAAGCTCAATATGTTAAATTTCCTTTGAGAATTCATATCAGAATTTGCAGTTCTTGATGCTGCAGCGTATTGTCTCGCATTACATTGTCAGGTTTTTATGTTATTTTGTCCAACCCCTGTCCGTGTATGTTTAAAAGCCACCAGAGGCCGAGTCAGTATTTTTCCGTGGTCCATGTCATTTTCAAAACCCGCATATTATGTTTACAGTGATCACCCCATCCAATTCCCTCAGCTCAGTAGCACAGTAATGAACCTAATGATAACCACAAATAGTCACACAGTAGCTAAGCCTCTTCAAGTAGGTTAATGGACCAAGCTGAGTGTAGTTACATTTAAATGCCTGGTTAATTATAATATACATTATTCTAATTTCCAAAGACACATCAGGGGTGATGGAATAGCGTGTCACCTCGAGAGGTTAGTAATCTGATCTGTTAATGTCAAGGAATCTGTTCCAGCACAAAGTCGAATGGGATGAAGGGGGGGGGGGATTTTAGCTGATGAATGTTTGATGAAATATTTGCGTCGACATGTTTACTGTGAATGACAAATCCTTATATAAACACAAATTATACTGTAAGGTTGTGTATGCATATATGAATATATACCTTTTGATCTGTATTTCTTAAAATGTACTGAGGCATTTTTCAGTCTGCATGCAATTGATGAATAAATTCATTTTTCTTTCTCATAAAAGTGCCTGAATGTCTTTTTTTCTGATTGACTGTATGTTCTATGACAACACAGAATGCCATGAATATTTCTTGATAGACTGAATACATTATGCTATAGTGTATGATAGAAAATAAACAGAATAAATGAATGCATTTACCTGCAGTCTTTGCAGCACTTAAAGGGGACCTTCTGTATTTTTCAACCTGGACCCTATTTTCCTATGTTTTTGTGTCTAAGTGACAAACAGAACAAAAATTGTTAAAATCGGTCCAGTACTGGACAAGACTGCTGCTGGCTGCAGCATTGAAACAGGCTGCAGTGTAATCCCTGTGGGCAACTGAGCATCGTCTATGTACGTTTGCTTAAAGTGCTTGTTTTTGCCACTGACAGGCTCAGATTGTTATCATACATGTCTGACAACATTATGACGAGGATCCCTGCAGATATAGACCTTTTTGTTAAAGAGTAAAATCCTTTTGTCTAATCAGAAACAGCCCTGAAATCGCTATCATCAAACCCACCAGACTCCATTCAAATAAACAGTAATTTTATCGTCATCAAACACACTTCATTAAAAGTCAAAAGAAGCAAAACCAAACTCACAAAAGCCATTGTTATTAGTCTTTCCGCTGTTCTAACTATCACCAACTCTGGTTTGGTTGAAATAAACTCAAAATTCACCCAGTTAGATGTGCAAATATACTGACTATATATGCTTAAACTACTCATTATTTAAATGGAGTTTGGCAGTGGTGGTTTGGGGTCCGCTTCTGGTTAAACAAAAAGGATCTTACTCTTTGACAAAAAGGTCTATCTCTGTAGGGATCCTTTCCATAAGTTGTCAGACACCTGTAGTAAAAATCTGAGCCTGTCAGTGGCAAATTATAGCACTTTTAGTAGACGTAAATTGCGAAATCTGTTGTGTCCATTAGTCCCCTAGACACAAAAACATGGGGAATTAGGGGACAGGTTGGAAAGTACAACAGTTACCCTTTAAGCAAGTGCTAGGGGGGTTATATTCAGAGAGTGTAGGGGGACCTCTTGAAAATGTTTTAAGCTCATTTTTTTAGGGGTAGAATTTGAGTTTTAGTTCTCAGATCCTGTCCTCTAGGAGAGGTAGGCTGTAACTACAGAGGCCTGGGTTCGCCACTGAGGATCACTAACAGCAACAGGTGCATTGCACAGGCCATAAAAACCTCTCTGGTGCAAGGGGCGTAATTGACAACCCTCCTCGCCACTAGCATGCGTGTTAACCCTGCCTGCGGGAGACTACCCCGCCTTTTACGCCTTTTTAGGGTCAGAACCTGATACCCAAGCTGTCGGTTCCCATACTTATTGGGGTGCGGTCACGTGTGCCACTTTTGACCAGGAAAGGAGCACCGGGCCAGCAGGGTTTTCTGGTAGTGGGAGCACCACCTCCGCACAGGCACCTCGCACCAGTGGAGTCTGGTCTCTGCAGCCCCTAACTATCTCTCCCCCCTAAAGCGAGACCCCTCGTCTCAAGGTGGTTCTTGCCCTCACGGCGGCGTCTACTGCTGATTACTTTTTTTTCCTTACTATAAGCTGAGAGGGACGTGAAGTCCTGACAAAGGCGGCACGATGACAGCTGTCGAAACCCAAATTCTAAACACCCACACCTACACGATCCACCATGAAGAGGCGTACATGACCCAAGAGGAGGACTGGGACAGGGACCTGCTGCTGGACCCTGCCTGGGAGAAGCAGCAGAGAAAGGTAGGTGTGGATGTGGAGGCTCTGAGCAGAGGCTTGCGCTTATGCCGCCGTGCGTAATTACGCACGGATTGACCCATGCCCTCACAGTATGAATGAGTGACTTTAATGCATTTTAACATGACAAATGGCATGTTTTCAGAGTCACTGGCCTCCCCCTCTTAAACTGCGCGAAGTCTAAAACAGCTCAACATGAAACTGGGCATCTGTGCCTGAGCTGTTCCTCGCACCTGGCACTTCAGTCCTGCTGGAAGCTGTGTGGGCAGATATTTTAGGCCGTGGAACTTTCTCAGTGTTGTCTTTCAGTTACCCCCGATTGCCTTGCGAAGACTGTCTAAATATACACCCTCCCCAGTCTTTCGCCTAAATATGAATCATAACTTAATGTTTTAAAAACACTAAAGTGAACCTGGAAAGTTTAAAACAAACACAAGGGAGAGAGAAATTTATATGTGTAAATTAAATGCACAAAATATCTGCATTTTTTCCGGTTAGTAATGCTTTATTTAATGTGTTAATTATCTAACTAGTTTGTGTAGAAGAAAAAATAAAAATAAAAAAATATTTGTAAAATAAACTTTTTTTTTTTAGCCGGAAACTGTCAGCCACCTTAGCCGTTGCCTAGGCGACCAGCTGGCCTTGCCTCGTGGAGGACGAGCGTGACAGGTGCGTGTAATTAGCTGTCTGAGCTAAAAGTCAAGTGACACAGGTGAAGTCCGCCGCCGCGAAACAGGGACAGAAACAACACCGGCAAAGGTTAATACCGTCTTATCATCCGTGTAAATGTTCACCCGACACACATATTGTCATGTCGCCGCCATGTTTCAGTTAAGTGGAAAGATATTTATTATCCCCGGTTTGTTAGCTTCGAGGTAGTTCGCCGCGGGCGCCATTTTGGATGACCATGTCCTCCACAAAGATACCCGGAGCTCAAGCTGAAAATAGCCCTCCGGTGGATACTTTATTGTACTTTTTAAGCACCAGTAACTTTTAACTTTTCTGAGCATCAAACACTTTGGTAAGTAGTGCAGAAAATATGTTCCCACAACTCCTCATTTCTTCTACATCACTGACCGTTAGCTAGCTGACATTACATCCGGGTCACAGATGAATACAAAATGAACAGATCATTTGACAACACTTTAATTAATTAAAAACGTTTTAAAGGCTCTTCTTTATAGCTGGAACAAGTGTTTAGACTGTAGCAAAATAAAAAATAAAGGTTGCAATTGTCAGCCAAACACAGAGGACATCTCAACTTCTGCAATAAATACATGAAAATATAGAAATTTAGACAGTGTAGTAAATTTGAATCAAGATTGTGCAAATTATATATTTAAGGGTGAGAGAGGGACATTTTGGATTGAAATTGGTTGCAAATATATAAAATGAAAGCTCCCGCTGAGCAATTTCAACTGCCAAAAGGGTATTTGTGAATAATAAACCCATTCAAAGACTTAACACTGAACACACTCATTATATGGGATGTAAGTGCACTTGCTCACTCTAACAAAAAAAAAAAAAAATTCAATGAATGTTAAAAATTCTTAATAAGCATATTGTCATCCCCGATCTTTTTGAAGTTTCGTTATTAAAAATTAAAACCAAGAAACAAAGTCAAGACATTTTTTGTTTAGGCTGCTCTTTAAAGTTGGACAAATGTCACTTACGTCACTCTGGTTCTTCCCTCAATATACAGAAATATAAATGAAGTTTTAAGTAATTATATTTTACCTGTATAAACAGTAACTTCCTGTTTCGCTAACATCTTTGTTGGCTGGATAAGAGTGACTTGGAAACCAAGTTAAAAATCTTTATTGTAAAACTTTTTGTTCCAGTCGAATAGAAGAGTCTTTCGAAAAAATGTTTTCGAGACTGTACTTGAATATACATGCTTTTGTATAACTTTAATGTTGGGTACTAGACAGATGATGCAGATGTTGATATATGTATTTTGTACAGTCTATGAGTAAGTAAAGTAAAGAAGCTGTTTGGCTTTCTAAATTCCCAAAATGTTGCTATAATTTATTATAATTTACATCCTTCTTTCCAAAAAGGTGTCAATTGGTCAAATGTTACAAGTAAAAGAAAAACAGACTGATATTCAGAGTTTAAAGATGTGCAGATATATTAATGCGTATATACTGATTTATGTGCTATTTTCTTCGCTGTATTCTATTTTTGTGCTCCTGGCGCCACAAGACAATTTCCCCAAAGGGATAATCTGCTTTCATCTAACCTAATCTAATCCAATCTCATTACATCTAACCTAATCTAATAACACCTAATCTGCACCATTGTGAAGCATTAAAGCATAGAGCAGCTCAACAACAGCATATTTTTTATTGCAGTGAATCTGCAGAGTAACTCTGCCAGTGCAAAATGTCCCCCACCTATAGAGCCAGAGCGCTGTGACAGGCTGAGAGACCTCAACAGATGGTAACACAGAGAGGGAGAGAGATGGCAAGGCTGGTAGATATACACCCCGGGTTGGTTTCACAGACCTACAAATAAACATCTTCCTAAAAATACTTTTCAACTTGCTCGGCTCCAACTTCCCTCCCTCCCCTGTCTTCATCTCTATCTTTCTTTCCGTCTTTCCTCCAGCCAGGTCAAACACTTCCTCTTGTTGCAATTTTTAAAATATCTCTTTGAACATTGTCTTTCTTATTTAATTTGTCTTATTTTTGCTGTCTTTCATGCATGAGAAGAGTCGCTCTTTTTTTCGCCTTATGCACCTGTCAATCTTTTGAATGTAAGACGATATAATAGGCCTTGAAAAACCTCGCACGGCCAAGCGAGCCCCTCTTTTTTAGTCGTCACCTCCCAACCTCCCGAGGGAGTAGGTCATCGTACTCCATTGCTCTTCTCGGCATGTAAAATCAAGCTTAAGGAGGTGATATCAGCCCATAAATATAGCCAGTGCATCATTTTGCAGTGTAATGCATATGAAAGGAAATCTTAGCGCCACCTGTTCTCCCGTCTATCCTTGAAATTTCAGTGGAAAAAGCTGCTCACCACTTGACGCAGTAGTAAAGTGTTTGTCAACACACAGTGATGCTGAATCTGATACCGAACATTAGAAATAGTGTGCGCTTGTGTGTGTGTGTGTGTGTGTGTGTGTGTGTGTGTGTGTGTGTGTGTGTGTGTGTGGAGTCCTTGTGTGCGTGTCTGAATTGTACATCCTGACACATTGGTTTATATTTATCATGAAGCAGCTCTTGCAGATTGCTGGCGAAATGATTCATGGCTCGGTTTGGACCTGGAATTTTATTTAATAGGAGTTGGCAAAAATCGTGTTAGATATTGCATCTAGCTAACGGTGTCAGATGGAATGAGATACGAAAGGACAGAGTGTTTCACATTGGGCCGCATCTTGTCCAACTAAGCGATATTCTTTCCTCAAACCAGCTGTAATCCTAGAAATAAGAAGGGCTGGGCTGTCAGTTTAAGCCAGAAAGCAGGCCAGAAGTAGATTTTCCATGAAGTCCCAAAACTTATTGATGTCTGACTTACTCAGATGCTCTGCCAGTGGCTTGGAGAGATCTTACTCAAGCTCATCTACAAAAAGGTTGTGACCTTTTTAAGGGTGCTCAATAGCTGTTTAAAGATTAGCTCTCACTTGCAAGACCATGTTTGATACTCAACACATGGCTATTCCTTAGATTAAGGAATACTAATTGATTAGGGGTTTGAGGAAATATCAATACACTAGAGTACAATGTTTTGTGACTGTACCAATTCTCAAAAACACTCAATTTTTAATTGATAATATACAAGCAAAGATTCGTGGCAGTGGTTCGTTTTGTGTTGTATTTTAACAGGGCCACCCATAGGGGGCGGGAAGAGGGCAAAGCTTCCTGGGGCCCTGCTCCTCGGAGGGGCCCATGGAGGCCAGCAAAAAACATATTCATCTTAAATTCAAGCAACGATAACCACATTTTATGAACCATTATTTTTCAAAACTACAAAAATACACATTATATTTATTGTTGCTTTAACAAAATGTACTGATCTATACTAGAAGAGATAGCGTGTATTATGAGTAAAGGGCCCATTCACTGAGCCTTTTCAGGGGCCCCTCCATCTCTGTGCACCGCCCTGGTTTAAACCCCCTCCCGCTAGGTAGCAGTGTTGTAATCCATCTGCAGCCATTTGACTCCTCCACTCCACGTGACAACATATTGCTGGCATAACCACAAAGAACAGAGACTTATGAAAAGGCAGAATCATAAAGGGCGCACCTCTAGCTCCTAAAATTAGATTAAAAAAAAAACAAAAAAAAAAAACCGTTATAAATTGCTTTGCTTGCAGTCGATTTGATTTGCATATCGATTTGTGATACATATCGTATCGCCAGATTCTTGCCCATAGCTGATAGATGTTCGGCTACTTTATTATTCTTGTATAATGTATTAAAGTGAAAACAAAATCTCAAAGCTCACCTCTGATCCTCTGTTTCACATTGTCAAAGCGTTCAGCTGCTAACTGCCTAGCGAAGCCTATGCTAGCAATAGCCTATAAATACCCATTACACAGGGTTATCAACCGGGCTCAGCTGACTCATTAGCCTCGTGGTGAATACAAACACACAGGAAAAATATGGTCTTCATGTATGTTCAAATTGACGTTTGTCTAAGGAAGTGTAAAAATAGTCACCCAGTGGTTTTGTCCATTGTCATACATAGTCGGGTTTACACTTAACCACGTTGTAATGAGCGGTGTTGACACTGACGTGATGATATTTGGTGTATATGTCAAAAATCACATGGTGAAAAGTTCATCCCATCAATTAAAATGATTTCTAGAGTTTGATTAAATAAAATTATTTATATATAAGAAGAATAAGCATAATGTAAATTGAATAATCATGCCAACAGCAGTAATCTGTACAGTAACAGTAATCATCCTGATCTGTAGGAAAAGATCAGTGCTATTTAATTCTACTCTGTTCTATTCCGCAGGGTGCAAAATGAATGAAGTGGCCAAAAGACTGATCGCCGTCAGATTGAAGTGTTATAAAGTTACATTCAGTAATGGGATATTTATCCACTCCACCTAATGTAATGTCCCTCTGTGTGGGCGAGGAGAGATCTTAGGGTGCTGCGTAATCGAATCTATTCTTGTCTAATCTCATTTTGCACTTTAACAACTCAGTCAGTAGTGCAGCAGCCAGACGGGTCATTGATCCCCACCTACTACCTGGTGTTTCGTGAGACAATACTAAAACACTGGCTCTCTTTCAGGGAGTACACACGGGGTGATTTGTAACGGGGGTAGCTTTGTGAACATGTCTTTCCTTACAGGATGATGGCTATATGTAAATGTCAAGGTAGAGATCTCAAATCTTTTCAAGTGCAAGACATTTTTGCATTTAGGCCTAATATTGTTATACGTATTTCTGTAGCTCTGCATTGAAACTTTTCTCTTGCAACGTGGCAGTCCTTGCCCTGATGTCCTTAACCAAACACTGTGGTGTGTTTTTTAAAATGTGCCTGAGTTACACGTGGATCTATCTGCAGAATTATGTTACCTGAATTTGCCATGTGTTCCCTTCACAGTGGGACATGCTGTGGCATAATAATGTAGCATATAAGCTGCTCTCTTATCTGAGGTAGGATGTATTCATCAAGATCTCAGGTCTCTTTTTTAGAGGATTAAATCACATAATTCTAATGCAAGTTGATGAAAGAGGAGTTTTTAAAGGGCGCGGGGGACAGGTCAGAGACATCTAGCCCTCCTCTCAGACTTAATTTGTACCATTAGTGAAGAAATTGGAGAACTGATTTGTAATTCACCGCGATTAGACCTGCTCCACTGATTTCTGTGCTCACTGCCCTGGCTACAGTAATCCCAAGATGCAATTTTAATGGAGGGGTGGGGGGCGTCTTCTTAGATTCTCTCCCATGATTCACTCTGTCAGGGTCATGTGATCACAGTGCAGGAACCTGTTGAGCTGATCTCTGGACCTCTCAGCATATTTTCACTCACCAGACTGGTTGAGCGCACGCTTCTTTGAGAGGCTAAAATGAAACCACAAAGAAACCAAAAAGTGATTTTCCTGATTTCAATATTTGATTTAACATTTGTAAACAAACAAAAAAAAGGCAGCACTTACAGGGAGCTCTGGGATGCAAAAAATGAGAAAACAATATTGGGAAAAAATTGGTTTTCATTTGACAAGGGAACTTAACTCAAAGACAGAGCAGGGATGAGTCCTCATTGCCGCCTCCTGCTTTATATGGATCACTTTCATAAAGTCTAACAACAGCGTTTAGCATGAATTTGACGTCGGTAAAACAACGCGGTCCTCTTAAGTTTATTCCAGGTGAATTGTGTCAAAATAATGGCGTTAATTAGCACAGTATCTGTGTTGCAGATACATGTGGGGAGAAGGTATACGAGGGTTAAACGTAAGTGGAGAGGTGAGAGAACTTGCAGTCAGATCAAATAGCAGTTGCTATTCCAGAAGCCGTGTCCATGTAGGGAGGCTTCTATAAACTGCTTTAGTGCAGGCGCAGGAGCCTCAGGAGGCCGCAGGAAGGGCTGAGGAGTGTGTGTGTGTGTGTGTGTGTGTGTGTGTGTGTGTGTGTGTGTGTGTGTGTGTGATGAGAAACATAGTCTTCATACACTGTATTTTATGAGCTTGAAAGTGTGTTACCGTTGACTTTCGTGGGTGACTTCTTATGAGGATTGGGACACAGTTTGAAGACAGACAAGTTTTGGCGGAGTGCTGTAATGGCGAAAGCAGACACACGATACAACCGCGGTGTCAGAATCCAGCGGGCGAAAGTAGAAATGACGATTGATGGGCTGTGAGAGCAGCCATCTTGATCTGATCAGGGCAATCCTGTGGGTCTGTAAATAGAATAAAAGGTTAGATTAGTTAGAGAAGACTGCACGGTTGACAGTGGCGTTACTTCCATTGCAGTTTTGTGTTTGTGCAGACAAACTGTAAAGCTAAAAAAATAAAGCAGTCTCTGTTGTCAAAAAATATACAATGCTGTACCCATCCCAGTTTTAGTTATTCTTTAGGCTCGGTGCTGCTGTGGAAAATGGAGACTCGTTATGAGGAAGCCACAAGCTGCCAACTCTGTGACCTCAGTGACGAATGACAAACAGAGGATACACAGCCGAACACCTACAAAATGTCAACTCAGGTCTTAATGGTGCCAGACTCAAATGCTGCATTTATGTCGACCTGGGTTTCCAGTAGTAATGAGACAAACTGAACCTGTCTTTATGAAGGAAAAAAAAGCTCATAATGTTGGGTCTGAATGCTGGCTGCATGCAAGAGATATTTATAGGCAGGTGGTAGCAGAAGTTACAGTCATCAGTTGGACGTCTGCTGAGATGATGGGTCTCTTATAATAGGACTGAGGTCATGAGGATATCATTATGTACTTTATAATGGCTGAAAAAGCTGCTCCATTTGAAATAACAAGCAGGATGCCACAATCTCTGGCTTTATCCCACCTAATTCCATATTAAAAGGAGCATTTGAACATAACACAGTCCTGTTTGAGTTGTGCACAGTCGATATAGCCATTGTTACAGTTTGAGCTGTTTCATGCAGAAGGGAAGATGTTTATTAGCTGTCACCTCAGACATGCTGTAGGTGTTAACAGCTTTTTGCCAGCAGCTAAATGAGGACTTCCTGAATGATGAGGCGTACAGTACAGAAGCAGTCACATGTGGTGAATCTGGAGTCACTTCAGCTTCACAACATACAAATAGCAACATTAAATTGGAGTAGTAAGGTCAGCATTAGATAACCTTTTGTGGCAGAAGTAGAATCACAAGGTCGGCACTGACTTGCTCTTTTGGCTGAATGAATGCTGGGAAATGTAGTTGGGTTTCATGTTACTATAGAAAGCCTTGCATCAGTTTCACACATACAGTAGATCCTCATGATCAAGGTTCCTGTTAAGATGGAATTAGCTGACCCTAGATCAGCCTGGACAGATTTGCCTCTTATTTCAGAGAAAGAACTTGCCCTCTGAAATTAGACACAGCCCTCCTCCTCCTCCCCCTGCTACCCCCCGACCCGTCCTCCTCCTCCTCCTCCTCAGGCCAGCCGCACTGTCATAAATCCTCCGCAACCACTTACACCAATTTATGTCTCTCATGTCAGTCTCCGCAGTCCAGAGCTCATTAAATGACTCGGCATGCTGCTGCCATCAACCGTGAACCTGTACACTCAACTTTATTCTCCGCCATCGATCACGCAGTCAGTCAGTTCATCTGTTGACTTGTGTAACGAGAAAGAGGGTGATGGCAGTATTAGAGTGAACAATGAAAGATAAGAATGCTGTGTGTGTGATTGTGTGTGCTGCGCAAGCTGAAAATCAGGGTTATTACATACGACCTCACTGAAAATTGAAAGTCACAGTGGCATGACAGATTCCTTTGGCCTTGTTGGGTAGTTTTCCATGACATCATACATAACAGTTTAGTAGAAATTACAAAAATAGTATGTTCATGTTTTTTGTCATCAATACATGTTTTTATTTCTTGAAGATGGCATATTTTTATCCATACGAGCAAAATGGCTTTAGGGATTGGATTGTCGGCCTTTTGGTCGATCCACCATTTTGGTCTTGACTGAAAAATCTCAGCAACTTTTGAAGGGATTGCTATGAAATTTGGTACAGGCCCAGAGGATAAATCCGGTGATATCATGACGTATACTCTGGTGCCACCATGAGTTTGCTATTTATGGTTTTGAGTGACATGGTGACATGTCTCAACAACTGTTGGATGCATTGTCATGAAATCCAGTACAGACAGTCTTGCCCACCTCAGGTTGAATTGTAATAATTTTAATAACCTTTGACTTTTAATCTTGCGCCACCATCAGGTCAAAATTGAAACTTCTAAAGTACTTTAGTTTATGACCATATACCTGCAAAACTAATGGCATTCTCATTATCCTTAACTGTACTTAGAGTTTATTGCTAACTAGCAAATATCAGCATGCCTACATGCTATGTTAAAGTGTTGAACACAGTAAATATTTCACCTGCTAAACATCAGCAGGTTAACATTGTCATTGTGAGCATGTTAGCATGCTGCTGTTAGCATGTAGCTCAGCCTTACAGAGCCATTAGCCTGTCTGTAGACTCTTAAGTCTTGTTGGCATTACTTCATGGTGTACCAGTAAGCTTGCATAAAAACTTGGATCACAAATGTTTTAAAATGTAAAGCATAGCCTATACTGCCAACTTCTGACTAAATACTTATTTTGCCAAGCCTAGTTTATTTGCTCCAAACCTATTGGTGGACATGCAGCTACTTAAGTGCTCATTTCTGATCGCTGTAACCATGGAGCCTTTGATTTTGATTACAGTGTGTGGCCTTCTGTTACTCGGTGTGGTGAGCTTGTTATTCTTTGGGCTGACAATGAAGTAGGGCTGCACAATTAATCAAATATTAATCATGATCGTGATTTGGTCTTTTCACAATTAAATAAACATGATCGACTGTATTGACGTTTAAAATGCATGCTGCGCTCATAGAAAACTCTGCTGCATATTAAATGAAGCGCTTCCTAAACTAACAGTAAGGCTCCGCCTAAGAAAAGCTGTCATGCCATTTAGTGCCTGTCGTGCATCCTGTAGTGACAGCTTGTGAAAAACTTTGCTTAATGTTCCGACTGCAGACAGGCAATACAAAAATCATCCTTTATTAACCTCCATCATCTGTTTTTTGGAAATATTTTGGATTTAGGAGTGAATGAATCATATGTAAAGAGAGCATGACACTTGTTAAACCACTTGCAAAAGACACCACAATCTGCAGTATGATGCATGAAGGCCAAGAAGAATTACCTCACGAAATTCCCGTTCTTGTCGACTCGGACATCCACGACTAAAATGCTATACGGCACATCACACTGCTGTGACCACTGTAAAAGATACAGCACATCATGTTATCATGACTGCTGTAAAAAGAATACAGCGGTGGATACGCATCCATCTCTCAAAAATGCCTCTCAAAATATTTAAATTTTGCTTTGAGGAGAAGCACTGAATTCAGATGAAGGATAACTTTATTTTAGGTCTTATTTTGATGCCAAGGTTTGTATATTAGCAGGAATGTAGCACAACATGGAAGTGAAAGCAGCACTCTGTTATTTAATATAATTTTGGTTGTAATTGTGCAGCCATATGATGACACGCAGTGTCGTCTATAGTGAAAATATGTTGTGTAGTATGAGAGTGTGCATGAGCTTTCATCCGGGCTTTATCTTTACTGTCCCTTCCTCTCTCTTCACAGTCTGAACTGTTACTTGTGGTGTGAGTCAGTGAAGGGAAGTTTGTGTTCACCTTGCGTTGAAACAATAGTTTGGCAAATGAGGCGTGAATCGGTACTTGCCAGGAAGATGTTCAATTGTTGTTTTCAAGGATTTCCTTGTGTTTTGGTCACATGAAGGGCTTCCAACAGTGCACATGAATCTTTCAGCCGAAGCATTGGCTTGAAACCAAAGTGGTGTGATGGTATCCTAGATAGTGTGTGAACTGGGAGAACTGGTTGCTGTTGAGTGGGACTATTATCCGTTGTCACAAGACAAGACTTTGTCCATGATTGGAATCACTGTTGGCTGACATTGACTTAACACTCTTGACAACTGGCAAGGGTGCATTCGTCCTGACCAGTCAGTTCTGAGGTGGTCCTTAGAAGTTTGTACGAACACTATGCCAAGGCAATTCTGGCAAAACCAACATTTGTAGTGGCTCAGCAACTGATCCGTTAGCCCGACATGACAGTAAATGCGTACTGCTGCTTCTGCTTAACGATCAGTGCCTTGAGACCAAACTTTAGTTCGGAGTAGTACTCTAGTTTTGACAATGTTCTGGTGTCCTTCATGGGCTAGCTGTAGCATTATATTGTAGGGCAGTGGGAATTCCTACTCTAGTGCCCCCTAGTAAAGTGTTTGAACTTGACTAACCTGCTTAAATATGTCGGCGTATCATGACTTCTAAGTTTTGTGCCATGTATTCTATCTAACGTGAGCACTGACCTCTTGAAGTCTTTAAGCGTCTCTGCTTTGCTGTCAGTGAGTGTCATGGCTTTAACTGTTGCAAGATTTGTGTTGAAGTTCACATACTCCTTTGCTGCTTTTTTTGCACGTGTGCTGTCAACCCTCTGAGACGCAATGGGGTTACGAGACAGGTGGTCTGCTGGGATGTCCGCTCCCTTTCTGTATTCCACCTTGAAGTTGCCTATCTCTCAGTCCTGGCAGGTGGTTTTGATTTCTAGTGCGTCGTGATCATAAATAGTTAGAGGAAGAGCATTGTAGGGTTGACACCTTCAGGTCGCTTGGTCAGTAGGTCTTGTCCGACCAGATTCTCTGGTTGCACAATTCATAAGGCTTTGTGTCCACCCAAGCAAAGAAATGCTAGGCGCTTCTCAAAATGGCCTAGCTGGGAGCACTTGAGAGCACACCAGAGGTGCAGTGTTCTTTCAGCTGAGATGCTTTGATTAAATCTGGTTGCTATGATATGCAGTGTATATATAAAAATGTCGGCACAATGTAGAGTCGTTGCTGTGGCCCTTACTCTGTATGAAGGGAGGGCAGAAGCATGTAGGGAGAGAGGATGGCCCACGGTCTACGTGGCCAGCAGTGTTAGTTTATCTTCCATTGTTGTTGTAGAACGTGACAGCCGATCAAGTGGTTTTTGACCCGCCCCTGGGATTGGACAGCTAGGTAAAAAGTGAAGGTGCTCAGCACAGTGTTGTACCTGAAGTTTTTTCCCCTCTCATGGACCAGAAAACACACCTCAAACATGCAATGCTTGGCACAGAATAGACGCTTTGCACCTTGTCACGCCTCAGTAGAGTGGACTTAATGCACTGTGGCAGATTTAGTTATTCTAGACATAATGTGCAGATTTTTTCCCCAGTTGACCAGTTGATTGGTTGAAGAGTAGGTAGAATTTCGGTCAAATAAAATCTCCCACACAATTTGCACTTCATTTTCTGTCTCCTTTCCACATTGCTGAGAGACCAGCTAGTATGTACTTCACCCCATTTTCATCATTTTGAGTTTAACAGGGCTAGCATTCACAATGACTTCTATCTCTGTACATGGGTAGAAGTATGACATCATGGTGTCACTGGTTAGACTCTTGTTCAGTGTCTGTAATGCAGCTTGCTGTTCTGGGCCCCATGCTGTCATTTTGTGTTAATGTCTTTGGATTTGGAACTGCATAGTCTTGCAAAATGGTTTAGTTTACCACAGGCTGTGCAATGTTTGCTTCCAGCAGGACATTCGCCATCATGAGAATATTTACCTCCACAGTTCCCGCAGCAGACGTCAGGCCGTCACTTCTCTGACCATCTGCTGTTGTTTGGATGCTTCTCCGCAGTCTTTTAATCCAATGTGTTGACTGTAGCTGTTGTGATTCTTCCTATGCCAGTCATTTGCATTTCAGACAGTTCAAGTGTTCTTCCAGGGTCAAGAAGCTCATCTTAGTTCAGGCTCCCTCAGCACTTTCTGTGTAGCTTGGATGATGCACAGCTTTGTTTGCTTTGCGTTGTAATCCCTCCCTCAACATTTGCAAACTCACAGTTCTTCACTAACATCCTTTGTGTGCTCTTATAACTTTCCAGATTTTCTTTTTTCTCTTTTTCGGTACTGGATGTTTTTTCTCGGGACAGTTCTAAGTATCCAGATAACTTCTGCTTTGTGTCTAGATATTTAATATCGTATGCTACTCGTTGTCCTGCTACGTGCAAAGATAGGACTTTTAGCCTAGCATCTCCGGTAATAATTTTCAATCCTTTGCGTCCCTTTTATTCCAGCAAGGTCCGACAAAGCTGGGCTCTGTTTCGGTATCAGAAAGTTCTAGGGAAGCACTGTTTATTGCCATGTTTGCTGCATTGGGCTGACTACCATGCTAGTCTTTGTTAGCTTACTTAGATTAGCTTTGAGTGCTATATCGCTCCCCGATCTGCTGTGGTTGTCCAGTTGCCAAACCCTTTGCTTACCCTTAAGCATCCACTTGTCTTAATAATAACCTTTTCACCTATGTAACTTTTCTGTTGTGTAGATATGCACCAGACAAACAAAGACTTATTAACCAAGGATTACACACGCAGTTTTGTCTATCTCGCTGACTGACTGTATCTTACGCACTCCAGCCAGGTGGCATAGTTTCACTCTGAACACTTAATATTCCTGTAAACGTCACACTGCCAAACAATTTTAAATCGTCAGCCCTAAATTGGGCTCCACAACATCCTTGGTGGGCTGAAATTGTATCACATAAAGGAAACAAAATGTCACTTCATCCATTGTGATACCAGAAAAATGGGTAGCTGTTTTCTCTACATAATTGCAGAAGCCCTCACTTCTTAGCATCGTTAAATTGAAAAATTTGAACGCTGTGCCACAGTGTTCCTGCTCTTCGATTGCTGTCAACATTTCTGGCGATTCTGACAAGCGAACACCTGCACACGGGCACAGACACACACATGGAGACAGTGCTGGAGGAGCACACATTGTTCATTTTTTGGCTTGCATTTCTGCCTGGCATCTTCAATCTGGTAGCACAGCAACCTGGAACGGTGCGGAACACGATGTGAGGCGGCATAATGGGGCAGAGCAGGACACAATGTTTCCTCGCACCGAGCAGAAGCAATTAATATGACTACGCAGACAGATGGTTGTGTCAAAACAAGTGATTGACTGAACCAGGTTAGCCATCCGTTCCCGTGAGTTGTACAGCCGCGGACAGAAAATAAATGCAGTACCTGGGTTGTAGATAATGTGGTGCAGGATTGTCAGGCACAGTACCTGTGTATCCATGCGGCACCAGTCATTTTGTTTTTGTCATAACCTTATTTCCTAGAGCACAGTGACTCTCCCTCCTGTGTTTGTCTAACTTGCTTGTGTGCCATGAATCAAAATCGGATGTTTCGTAGAGTTGTTCCCATTAAAATGTTGTGGGTGACTTCAGCACAGGGATATTGGATGTGTAAACACCGCACGGCTTTGTGTGTATACATTTCAGAATGGAGCCTAATACTGCATTCTGTTTGTACAAAACTCATCCTTAAATCTTTAAAAACATTAGCATTGTTCTCACTGTTTGTGGGTGGAGGACTGTTGTGTTTCACCACCTGCTCCACCTGTTCCCTAACCAGCTGAAATCCCCTGTGCCTACAGTATATCTCACTGGCATCTGGCACAGGGTTGATATACACACACACACACACACACACACACACACACACACACACATGCTTTGACTAGGAGAGGTGTCCTAGGCCTTTTATCCTCTAAACACTGACATAAATCCATGGGTTTGGACTCGGGCCTTGCATTTGAGGCCGGCAGTGGCCCTGTTGTCAGCGCAGTCTCTGGGATATTAGCCTGTTAATCCTTCATAGAGAAGAGGTGGAAGAGGAGGGATGATAAATTGATGTTGGGGATTTATTTGCTTACAGTTTAACCTGCTGGAAATGTAACTTGAAACTGATGTTCAAAAAATATTCACTAAGATTTAGAAGTGAGAAAGCTTCTTTTTATATTATCTAAACAACCTGACTGTTGATATTCAGTGAGGAGAAGTTGCCTGATTTCCTTTTTTATTACTTCCACCTTCACTAAGGTTCCTCCTCCTTATGTAAGAGGAAAAACAATTGTCTTTTTAATGCCCCGTGTTGACCCAAATAGAAACATTCATGTGGCTCAGTCAGTTAAGTTTGATGCTTTGCTCTGCTTGTGCAGGGTTGTTTTTGTATTTAAGCTGATGACCTCTGCATGTGGTTCCTGGGTGTCACCATGTGTATCATTTTTCTCAAGTTTTTGCACCAAAATCTTTCTACACTTTCATCCGCCACAAACAATCCCCCACAGCGTTCCGGGGTATTAATAACTTACAGAAATATTGCGTGCAGAAGTTTGCTTCGCTTCCCCCTCTCTGTCACACCTAGAGATGTTCCTGGCGACTAAATTAAAAGTTTAATTAAAAGTAGTCGACTAGTCTTAAAAAGGGAAAACACCCAGAAAACATATTTATAATAATAATTTAAGTATTTGAAACATTTTCCCAAAAAATATTGTGTGCATTAAGAGCCCTATGAAGCCTTTAATCATCTTTAACAACCATGTCAGATTTTAAATGCCGCTGAAGTATAAGACACTTTGCGCCGCGCGGTATGAATGTGAACATCACGGCAACTCAGTCAGAAGTTAACCACTGAAATAACATCTGAAATAAATAAATTGCTGCTGAATTCATAATCTAGATCAAAGTTCTGCCAAATCACGCTGGTTTGGCGACAGGACATCTCTCCAATTTCCCGCTATGCTGTTTTAAAACTCCAGTCTACTCGAGCATTACCGCGGGGAGGGGGACTGCTGTCTGACAGCTCTGTAGCCCCCACTAGTGGCAGGCGGCTGCATGAATAATAAAACACTAATAGGTTTAACCGACTAATATTTCTGGTGCCGACTAGCGAGGGGGTGGACATATAATCGGTCCCACATACAGACCCACATACAAATATGCGGTAGTCTGGCTGGGTTCGGGGGGTTGACTTGCGCATATGAATCTGATTGATTACTACTTTAAGCCCTAAAAAGGTAAATGGGACAGCCTGATTAGTATGTATGCAATGTATGTATAAATTGTGAGTACTCTTAACTAAAAAAAAAATGGTATTCCCTTTTTCGATTTAATCTAAATCATTTTTTAGGAGTACAAAGGTAACCCTATCCAGTATTTTTCCTATTTAAAAAAACACTAATTTTAGAGAAAACATTGCCTTTCCCATCTTGGTAATCATCTCACACAAGATTAAGTGGTTGGAACCCACTGACCTTAGTTGACTCATAACTTTATATAGAAAATCACAGTGTACTTCTGTTAACAGTTTTTGGCTTTAAAATGTCGCACTTTGGGTGTATAAGTACCCAGATTTAGCCTGTTTATTCATTTGAAAATGATGATGAGCAGTAAAATTATCTGCACCAACAGATGTGACATCACCAAATCTATTTCTAGAGAATACACTAAGAGGAAGTTGTCACAAGTTACATGCAGCAGTTCCTAATAGTTGTTGAGATGTAACAAGGGATTAGAGGTAAGTCAATGGGGCAGGAGAGTTTAGGTTGGCCTGTTAGAGGTGGGGTCAACTCTTGGCTCTTGTGTTATTGTCTCAAATCCTCCTGTGGCACCCAAGTTCAGGGCTCTGGGTCCGTTTGAGGGGTGGGGGTATTTAAAGGCCACAAGGGAAAGAAGAGGAGTAAGGGGAGAGAGAGTGTGGGTGGCTGGTGGCTCCTAAATGTCTCCTGCACCTGTTGTGTGTTGTAACTCCTCTCCCCTTTCACGATGGTCCTGTCACTTCATCGGGTGTTGAAACTGGGTGGAGGAATTCGGGGTGATTGTTGTTTACAAGAGAGCCCTGACGCAATGAAGTGATGTCAGACATGAAGTCAGTCAGATAAACAAACATGATACGTGAGTGACACAAGCACTGAAAGCAGCTGTCGAGTGTCTGGCCAGATGGTTTCTGATTTTAAAAATTTAATGTTGCCAGTTTCAGACTATTTTTTGTTTCCAAACATTTAATATTTAGTAGTTTTCTTTTTTTGTAAAGTAGAAAAATTGTTTTACAGAATGACCTCTGATTTTAAAGACTTTAAATGTACCCAGGCCAGGTTGTGTATTTAAAATATGTACATATATTTTTATTTCAAATGTGCCATTACTTTTGTACTGTTGAGGTGCATAGAAAACAGCCAGTTATGGTCCATAGGGCTGCAACTAATGATTATTTTCATTATTGATTAGTCTGGCAGATAATTTCATGATTGTTAAGTCTACAAAATTGTGAAAAATGTTCTTCAGAGTTACCCAGAGCCCAAAATAATGCCTTCAGATTGTTTTTTTTTTGTCCAACCAACTGTCCAAAACCCGAAGCGTCTTCATTTCTGATCATAAATTACAAGGGAAACCACCAAATTCTCACATTTAAGAAGCTAGAACGAGCAAATGTTTGACATTTTTGCTTGAGAAACGACGAATATTTAGCTCAGCCAATCAGTTAATCGACTAATCGTTGCAGCTCTTTCTGGCTAACGGCATTAAATTCAGCACTACATTGTGTTTCACATTGTCCTTCACTGCCGATTGGCGTCACAAACATCCGTCCTCATAACAAGTTGAGACTGTAATCATGCAAAAAAGTCAGACGCACAGCAAACTTTGCTGCAGTTTTTTCCGTCACTCTTGCCCTGAGATGACAAGTGTTGATGGGAGTCCACTGGTGTTTGTCCACTCAGAGCTGATGTGGTTTTACAGCGTTCAAATCTGTCACAAGTGTGATGGCTGAGGACTTGCGTAAGTGCTGTCACAGTTTTGCAAATCTGTAAAAATGTCAGCAGTTTTTGGAAGGTGTTTCCTTTGTAATGCGAATCATTATCGGCATCTACGTTTAGATATCATTGACACCCTTTTTGAGTGTAAGCCTGAGATGGATCGATGTTAGGTATGTATTTTTTATATGTTTGAGTTTTTACTGATGTGAGCAGCTCAGCAGTGGAGCAGTTTCACTCCATCAGCCCTGACAGATGAGCAAATTATGCTCTTTTCCTCCACTCTGTTATGTGCTGACAGATGAACAGAGTCGGTTACATTTCTTACACTGTCTGGTGGCTTTGTTCAGTTCATAGCGTCCTACTGAGACTTTGAGTGGCCATTGACAGTGCCTGGGAAGTCAGCCAACGACGTAAATGACACTTAAGGAGTGGGAGACTTTGCAGCATTTTAATGAATTTTGAAAAGAAAAATCACACTTGAAGTTTGTCTTCCGGTGGCCGCAGAGGATTGTCTTGAGCCTTGCATTACATGTAGAAATACCTACAGTACATCCTGCTAACTTTTATTTGTGGCACTTTTTGAAATGACAAGTTGAGAACTAATAACATTATGAAACATTAAAGCTGTAAAAGAGTGTCAGCTTCTATTAAAGGCCTGATGAATTGGGAAAAATCCAATATCAGAGATGAGCAGGCATACAGGGGAGCTGGAGCCCTTTGTGCTCTGTGCTCTGTGTTTTTAATAACTCCTGACGACCTGTGGTTTGTTGACATTAGGAGCCGCAGTTTCTTTTTCGTTGTGGGGGAAGGGTGCACATTTCCTTCTCTGTGCACACACTTATTACTGTCAGACACGCAGGTGGACTGAAGTGGCCTTGGTGCAGAACTGAAGAACTATTATTACCAGTGTGGCCTCAGGTTTTGGCTTAAAGCTGTGACTCTTTAGGTTTTAGACATTCATGTGTATAGTGTGTGTTGAAAGTGGGCTTATAGTTTCATATGTGCATATATTTGTACTATTTGCGATCCTAGCTACACATTTATGATCTGTGATAAATGAGAGACTGAATCTAAAGTTTCAGATCTCTCTTTGAAATAATTTTTCTGTGTTAGTGTGTCTTATTGGTCCAAGTTTAAAGGGGCAGTGCGTAGGATTTAGTGTCATCTGTCGGTGACCAGTTGAAACTTCTTTCATGTGCCAAGTGTG
Source organism: Epinephelus cyanopodus (assembly GCA_026686955.1). Lineage (NCBI taxonomy): Eukaryota > Metazoa > Chordata > Actinopteri > Perciformes > Serranidae > Epinephelus > Epinephelus cyanopodus. The sequence goes on from CM048934.1 coordinate 13,585,919, forward strand.
ATCTCCTGGTTAGGATCTTCAGTCCAGATTGTTCAGGAGGATTTTGCCAAGAGCTGAATTATCTGCAGAGGTCTCTTCGTCTCCAAAACAACAAACCCGGTGATTTATCTGGTAGAAACACTGAATAAAACAGCTTCATGTTAAATATCAGTGTTTTTCTAATGCTCTCTGGCTCGTTGTAGAGGGGCTGCTAACTACAGTGGCCAAAACAAAAATGCAAATGGCTGTATCTAGAGCCAGTCTTTGATTTGTCGGTTCTGGGCTACTGTAGAAACATGGCTGTGCAACATGGCGGACTCCATGGACAAGGACCTGCTCCCTATATGTAGATATAAATGTCACATTCTGAGATTATTAAAACACAAAGATTCCTGTTTTCAGGTGATTATACACCAAAGAAAACATATTTATTATATTCTATTTCTGCCAATTCCCCGTTTCTACATACTGGACTTTTAAATGGCGTGTGTCCTCGCGCATCACAAGCACAGTGACCTTATAAACAAAAGAGCACAGTGTTTTTATGTGCTGCTATTATTGTGGTGTGCACTGTCAGTGCATGTGAGTGGGCTGTGATTTGTTTATGTGGCATGCATGGATGTGTTTGTGTGTGAGATTCTGGGACATGACTTCTGAACAGGTGTGTGACAAAGGTGGCTGTAGTAGACAGGTGTGAATGGAGTCAACCATGTCAGCCTTGCGGGCAGACTATTTTTACACCGGCAGTGAGACGTAAATATCTGTGTTATATTGAGATAAGGCACATATACCGAATATATACCGGCTGTATGTTGACATAAACCTCTTTTAGTACTGTGATCCAGCTCGTTTATACCGACACAATATAAATGAGGAACATATTTTTTATTACATGTAGATATATGTGTGTTGTTGTTACTTATAAATATTAAAATGAATAAATTATTGGCTTAAAAAAATAAGTGTATAGGCTAAAAAAAAAGGGACAAAAGGAAAAAACAAATTGAAGAGAATAAAACGGTGCATCTGTGCCTCTTAAGCGCCACGTCAGGACTTTTATTTAGACTAACTGGACTTGAAAGAAGGAGGTTATGGGCGTAATGTTCAAAGCTGCAATAAAAGTGTCCTGTCTTAGTCCATCATGAGCTCACAAGATGATCCTCTAAGATGCTGAACTCGGGTAAAACGAATGACAATAGATTTTTTAAAAGTGCATTTGTGCCTCGTGCTTCAGAACGAGCCCTCTTAAAAGCTTGATTGCTTTCTGATTGTCCTCTGCATCATTTTCCACAACAGCAGCACACCACAGTTGACTGCAGTAGCCGTGTGTTAAAGGTAGAAAATGCACCACATCTTGAGCACAAAGCTATAGAGAGACATGATGGGGAATTGTAGATGGATACATGCAGGCAGTGTTCCCTGTAAGCCCGATCAGTATGCAAGGTTTCATTCCAGACAAACACTACACCAGCATATTTCCCTAATTAGACCGTCCGTCTCTGATTTGAAGGTGCTAATTAGGGAAATCAGCTACTTATGTAATTAAATCTCCACACTCCTCCATGGCGATAGACTGGACGCCAGTGAGGGAAAACTGCAAAGGGGGTTAGTTGTAAATTAAGACCGTCTTGCAGGTTTATGTAATTATCCACCTAATTAGCAGAAATGTAAAATCCAGTGTTTTATATCTGCTTCAAAGGATGGTCTTAGAGAAACTGAGCTCTGTAAGTGTAAAGAGCACCTTGACATAGCGGGAGTGTAACAGCCACTCGGGCTAATCATCAGGTCAGCCACAGCTGAAGTGTGTGTGTTGACAGAGTGTGTGTGTAATGTGTTGGACCGGCACCACAGAGGGCGGGGGGCACATAACCTGTAACATAGCAGCGAGACAGGATGGTCAACTGCAGGGGGCCATAATGTGTGTGTGTACACTGTGGTGAGAGTTATGTCACAGGTACACACAGTGTAATCCCAGGAGCCTTCTAGTCTTCGCTTCATAATGAAAGGGGTTTTTTTTTTGGTTTTTTTTAATTTAAACTGTCTACACAAAATAATCTTATTTAGAGAACTGACACCAAATAAGACAAATTCATATTCAGAAAGAAATACTATAAATGTTTCTAGTAGTGATCGTAGTTTATGTTTTATGGCTACTTGTTCATCTAACAGTACTTTTTCTCTTTTTCTACTTGTTCCCAGATAATTAATGTTAATAATTGTGATTCCAAAACAACAACTGAGTAAAATAGAAAAGCTTAATTTTTAGTAATTACGTCTGGATTTACTGATACAATCTTTCCCATTATTTTATGTTACTTGCTCCGTCAAATTCGCCCAATCACTGATTTATTTTTTTTTTTCTTAATAAATTGTGAACTTGTGCTTTAGGGGCCTTACACATCAGGGACCTCATCCACCCAGAAGTGCATCTTCTGCTTCTCGGTCACCATTGTGCTTGTTTGCTTTTCCGGGAGTTACTGCACTGCTGTTTCATCGTCTCCTTCTTCGTCCAGGTGAAAGCCCGCGAAAGAATTTGATTTATGCAGTGCAAAAGGATATGGCTTAAAATAGCGTGATTTTGCCCCCAATCATGCCAACATTTTGAAGACCAAAATGAGTTGTGTTTACAACACTAGGATCTTCCTTTTACTTTTATTCTAAAAGTGAAAAACAGCTAGAAGTTTCTGAAAATCAGACAACATTTGCCCTCAGGAGGAAATTCCCCAGTGCAGAATATTGCTTCCTCCTCCCACTTTTAAGGTATTATTAGTTTCTACTCTAACCAGACTACATCAAGGCTTTGCTGAGATGAAATATGAGGTGCAGATATTGAACAGGTCTGTTCAGAACATGTATCTTGCTCATGGCTTCCCCTCTGAGGCCGGCAGCGGTAACTCCAGGCAGCGCCGTGGTTGCATCAGCTGTTTGATGGACAGCAGAGCTAGCCGACATTATTAAGAGCTCCAAGTGTGTTCAGATGGGAAGAGGGTTTTTTTTTTTGTGTGTGTGTGTGTTTGTGGGAACATGTGCGTGTCAGCTGTATTGAGGGTCAGCAGCCCTGATTCCCCTTGGGGGGGCGTAGTTATGACAGGCATTCTGCTTGGCCACCGTGACCTCATTTTACAAGAAGGACCTGTAAAAAGGCCCTGGCCGAGCTGAGCTAGGCCAGACCGACAGGTGTGGACAGACAGAGGAGAGGAAGGAGGGGGAGTGATGCCGGGATGGAGGGTGACCTCATGCTGGTGGACTCTGTAGACCACCACAGGCATTAAAACAAACCCAAGGGATGAGATAATAGAGTATTACATGCAGAGGACAAGAAATAATAGCTTTCCAAGGTATGGACGATAATTGTTTTTTTTTTTAATCCCGCAGAGCAATGTTAAGCATATTGGATTTAATGAATTCTGGATTATGTTTGTATCTCCGGCTTTATTGGGTTAAGTGAATCCTCGATTTCAATTACCACCAGTTTAGTTTCTAACAGCTCTCCTTTGATGTCGGCAAGACCTCACCCCTCTCATCTTACCCACACTTTCTCAAGTTATTATTTTGTACTTCATCATATTCTTCAATCCATTCCTTCCTCCCCTTCTTTTCCTCCTTCTCCTCTCTCGCTCCGTCTTGGACGCTTACAGTTCACCTCAGGAATCCTGCCTTCTCAGCTGTCCCGTGGTGTCCCATAGCAACCCGATATAGCCTCTACCCCCTTCTTCACTTTTCAGTCTTTTCTCCTCCCCCTCTTCTACCTAATTTAGCCCCCACCCTCCTCCCCACTGCTCCTTCGGCTCCCTACCTCCTTCCTCCACCTTCTCGTCTCCTCTCTGGCTCGGCCTTGTGGCCTGTGTGTGCTGGATTAGGAGCCTGTCTAAATTTGGTCATGCATGGCAAAGGAGACAAGCACCTGCTGGGGACCCCGGCTGGTTGGACAGGCGGCCTCTTCTCCTCTCCAGACCCTTACATCAAATTACACCAGGGCCTGGGCATTCCTATCACTCCTCTTGCTTCTCCACTTCACTGCGTCGCTCTGTCTCTTCTGACAAGTGTCTCTCTTTGGCCTTTAAATTTTGAAATTCAGTTTGAATTGAATAATGTTTCTCAGGCGGGACAATATATTTCTCTGTCTAAATGTTGTGCAAACTTTGGGTGACGTTTGCGAAACAAAATCTAAGTTGGCATGTTTCCATCAGCTGCTGCTAGTGGTAAAAGAAAGTATTCCAATCCTACTAAAGTAAAAGTACCTATACTGCCCTATAAAAATACTACATTACAAGCCCTGCATTCAGAAGTGTTTATTAGCAGCTTTATAAATTGTATATGTAATACATCATTAGATTATTATAATATTTTGGTTGCATTAATACAGTGGTTCTCAAACTTTTCGGTGGAGGGAATAGAGCCACTGCAAGTGCTGCGTGGATGGCCAAGTGAGAAATATAGATGTATATATTTAACAGATTTATTTCTGTTTTTGTGTTCCAGTATACCATGCAGATTTTATAATGCACACCAGTGTACAGACTGTAAAAGTAGAGCTTACGGTAAATTCTCTTGTGTTGTCCGACTAAAAGTCCAGAATCCAAAGACCTCCAGTTTACTTTTGCGTAAGATGGAAGATAATGTTTTCGGTCTAATCATTTTTGGTCGAATCATTTTCTGTTTCTCGACTAATTGTTTGTAAGAAAATATTAATACACTTAAGTATCATAATATTACGTTTTGTGATACTGTATCAATGCTCACCTATCAATTTTGTTAACATGCAAAGATTCGTGGCAGTAGTTTATTTTGTTTCGTGTTTAAACCCTGTACCGCTAGTTAGCAGTGTTGTAATCTGTCATCAGCCATGTGACTCTTCCACTCCAGGGTAACAACATATGGCTTGTAGGGATGGGCTTGAGTACTCGAGTACACGATTTGTACGTCAGTATTCATTTAACCCAGCCTCCCACATGGGAGCGTGACTTTTAGATATATTTTTTTACAATTAAAATGAGTAAAATCTCATTTTAGCATACAGATGCATGCAATATATAGCTTCCCTCAGTGTTACTGCTGCAAGATTGTGAGCTCTGCATGGTGGTACAGTTGGTGAGAGTCCACCCGCACACAGACACAGTGACAGGGCTAACTGTTAGCATCACACAGCTAACATTACCTATTGCTTATTAAAGGGTTTAACAAAGGAGTTGAGCCTTTTTTGGTGTCAGTGTGAGTTTGTTGGGACCGTTAACAGCTTGGTCTCGGATGTTAGCCGCTGCTGTTGTGTTAGCTTGTGCTAACTGGGTGTTAAACTGACTGGGAGGAGAAAGGCTCCAGACTCCAGAGATAGTACTTGAGCACTCTGTCTTGCTTGTGCAAGGGCAGCATCAGAAAGTTTGCTGATTTTTATTAAGTCAGCTTTGAATGTATGGTTTGAGTCACATTGTTGGCCACTTTGCATACCTATTCTTACGTCAGATTTGTTTTTGCAAGCACTTGAGCACTCCACAGTAATTCAGTGCAAGTCGAATATGGAAGTTGCTTAAAATGTCCCATCCCTGATCAGCAGAGTCATTAAGAGCGCACCTCTAGCTCCTATAACAAGGTTTATTTTTTAAAATTATAATATATTACCTTGCGTACGGTATCGCAACATATTGCCATATTGAATCATGACACTTACCGTATCGCCACATTCCTGCCAATACACAGCTCAGGTGTGTGGAGCTGTGTAGTGCAGTTTTTCCCGTCACTTTATTTCCCTACTGTCTCTCACTCAGTCACCAGTGAGGTTTCGCTCTGTCAGAAACACCTTTTCCTTCTCTCCCTCCCTTTCACTGTCTCCTCTCTGTCTGCCTCTGGTGCTTTGCGTCTCTGTCCACCCATGTAGATCTACAGTCACACTCAAGTGCAGGCGATAAGACACGGACGCACACACAGATGTAACCGTACACCCACATACTGTACAAGGACATATACATTTTGATTTCTAGAGTGGTAAATGCTCTCTGCTGAAATGGAAAATGTATGCTCTCACCTACTGAGTGCAAACCATGTTTCACTGCTAATTTATACATCTCTCTCTCTCCCTGTCTCTCTTTCTGTCTCTGCATAGTCTCTCTCTCCTCACTCCACCCACACTATCATCTGTAGTTAGTTATTCAGCTCATGTACTTATTCTGCTTCTACACCCACACATCCTCCAAACCCTGGCAAACTTTTGGCTCTACAGTAGCAGCCCTAGCACACACTCGCACTCTTGAATGCGAACACACACATCCTATATTCACATTGGAAGCTAAACACCATGAAAGCCTCTCAAAATACCATTCAGAGATTGATTGAATGGCCTGATGGAACCAATTGAATTGTCCCTGACGTGCACGACCGACGCCATTAGGCAATTTTCCAGACAGCCCAAAAGCAAGCACTCAGCGGCTGAGAGCCATTTACATCACCGTCTGCATTCTGCCCATTACGCACGGTGGCATCACCTAATGAACAGTTTGGTTTCTAAAATGAGAGATCTGGCTTTTAAAAGATGCAGCACATACTCTTGCAAAATGCTCGATACGACCAAATGTAGGACTTTATGGCAGGTAACTTCCTGGCTTAGAGCCATGACACTAATAGTCATTGCACTACACTTGAATGACAAACTCCAGTATGGGCAGCGTCAGGATCTATTGTTTGTCTGCAGGACAGTTAATTTATGTGATGGCAATAGAAATAAATTTAACTGAAACTGAAATTGAACTGAACAAATGCAGAAAGGAAGGTGGAGAAGAGGTCATGATGTACAGGGTTATTAAACCCCAGTAACAAGTGCTGAGTTGTAACCAACCAGTCTGATGTGTGCAGAGGTTTGTGTGGTCATTTGCACATCATTTAATGACGTTAAACACAGTGGGCAGCTGTGCGTAATGGCACTGCGCTCTGCTCTCTCAAATGGGAGGCATATTTATTAACATACATGTTGGATTTAATAAACTGAAGCAGACGCTTCTTATACAGTATAAAGCAGCTGCAGGAAACATATATTGTAAGAACCACTCATTAATTTATCTGTTTCCTGCTGTTAAGTGTGATTGGTCAATATTACTTGGACGACAAACAGACAACAGACAGAAACCAGAAAACTTCCAATACCAAAATCTTGTCCAATCACCTACAGATTTGTTTTTTATGTAATATTGTTCTCGTGTAGTAATTTCTTTAACGGTTCTACATGTGAGGTTTTGAACAACATTTATGAAACAACAAACACTACCACTAGTGGAGTAATGACGCCCTGAGAAGAGAATGAAGTCACACTTCCTCTATGTTTGTTGTAGACCGAGCTTCTCTGTTATTTGTTTTCGTAGATGTTCCTGCTGTGCGTTCACGTTAGTGCATGTGAGCCCTTGTGTGTGTTTCCCATTAGCTAGCTAATCACCACTGACTTGCACTGTGCTAACACAGCAGTTAACGCTGATAAAGCTGTCCTGTCCCACGTTGCGGGACTGTGTCATTGTGGAACTGTAATGCCCTTTGGTTTCACGCCAGGTTAATATTGTCAACTCTTACAGCACCGTTGTCGCAGCTGTTAGCACTGTTAGCGTAGCATCCACCATTTTAGCTCAGTCACCTCCGTGTTTCCCTGTGATGCCAGAGATGAGAGCTGTGTGCAGGCAATCTAGACCCAGACTTTGAATAAAGTATAAAGCTCCTTACGTTTCTCTTTTACTTTATCAAATTCTTTAATTTTTTGACAATTAACTAATCAATTTTTCAAGTAACTGATGATAAAGTTGACTACCTGTTGATGTTATCCTGTTTTATAAAAAAAAAAAAATGGTACTTTGTATTTATAATGTTACAGTATTTTTGTATTCCTCCAGTGATTGCCACAGGATGACTTCCCAAAACAGACAAACAAACAAACAAACTGAATAACAGCATAAACCAAAAGTAAGTTACAATTTGTTCAGGGCTGTCGAGTCAACAGTCAAACTGACATAAATGTCTCAGTCTGTGTGTGTGCGCGCTCCCTCCCCGTCAGCAGACACAGCCATAACAAGGTCACAAATTGAAGAGGACAGTTCAGGCCTTGCTAAGCAGTTTTGACCCTGCTCTCAAGAGGGAAACATCAAGCTGTGTGTGTATATACGTATGTGTGTGCAGGTATAGTTGTGTTGCAAGCTGTCAGTGTCTGTGAATGCATTCGTCACACAGTCAGATGGTTGACAGTGCAACCCTCTCTATCTTCTCTCTCTCAGACCTTCACAGCTTGGTGTAACTCCCACTTGAGGAAGGCCGGGACACAGATTGAGAACATTGAAGAGGATTTCAGAAATGGCCTCAAACTCATGCTGCTGCTGGAGGTCATTTCAGGTGGATCTCATCAACACACTCACACACACACATTTACTGTTTACTTACTGAGTCATTGTGAATGATATACTGTATTTATCTATGGTGTAATGCTGTTTGGAAACTTATGAGATCAGGTTTGATAATTTTCTTCTTTTATTTTGTTACTTCTATACAAACAAACAAAAAAACCAACTTCCTCACGTGACAACACGAGTCAAAAATGAAAGACTCAAAACAGTAAAACTAAAATCAAATGAAAGCTTTAAGCTTCCTGAGAACGATGATTTTAAATTCATGCTGCATATTCTGCCCAGTATAGCTCCTGAGGAGGAGCCAGTATTGCCAAATCTCTACCAGTGGTAACATTTCTACAGTCGCAGGGTTTATACTGTCATAGCGGCCAACTCTAACTGGTACATATCATGGTCTCTCTAAGGCTAAAGACATAATGAGAGTGGACATTGTCTGTTTTTTAGAACTGTTCTTCTTCGTCATCTTATCCATCATCATTTTAGCCACAATTCTTCTCAGTTATGGTTACATTGTACCCATAAGCGTAACTTGGTTGGGTATTGTTTAAAATTAATGACACAGGTAGTACCAGTACTTAACTTTATACCAATGCCAGTATACTTATTTGATACCTTTTTAATTCTACGTCATTCTATACTCATCATGTGAATAGAAGCATTCAGTGGCATAAAAATTTTCTTTCTAGTTTTTCTGAAAATAATGCTTCTAAATTGTATGCAGTTATTTTTATCAGACACCACTGTAGTAGTAGTACAGCCATATTTTTAAAGGTTTTCGTGGCATCTCACTTCACTCCATCAAATAGTCCGGGCCACACCACAGACTGTATGGGTTGTAGCTGCAGCAGTTGTGGGCCAGTCACATGTTGCAATGAATTGAAAAACCTCTGGCTGCAAGCAAAACCATACAAACAAGGATTTTTGTTCTAGATCTTAGAACAAAAGGGATCGAATGCAGATGTTGTTAAACTGGAGGAGTTTCGATAATACTAGGTACTGGGTTATTTTGGTCCATAGCTCAAAGGCATTGAGTGCCAATACTCCTCTCGGGTTGGTTTATGAAAAGCTGTTTTTCTATGAACCTGAGCTCAGGACTGGGCAGTATAGTGAAAATCAAATATATACCTCCATATCGATGTTGCGCTGATATTTTAGGGTTGATTATTGGTGCTTTGACAAAATATTAACACAGAGATTTTAGATAAATAATCATCAGTAATGTGGATATTATTAAGTGGGTAAAAACAAATAACAGAGCTGTGTGGTTAAGTTAAAAGATTACATCACTTTACTATAATGTAGCCTTTGAAACCAAGCAATTACAGCACTTACGATAGCCAACATCTAAGACGATATAGTCTCATATCACAGTATCGATATGATATGTTGCCCAGCTTTACCTGAGCTTATATATTATACTTTAGATGTACTGAAGGGCAAACCCTGATGAAATGTAATCACAAAGGCTTTAACTAATGGTTGTTTTTATTATGAATTAATCAGCAAATTATTTTCTTGGTTTATTGATTATTGTTTGGTCTAAAAAATGTCAGAAATTCAAAGAAAATATCTTTTTTCAGTGTTTAAGATGACATTTTCACATGTTTTGTTAAGAACCAAAGAGATTCAGTTTTGAACAAACCCTCACACCTGAGACACTGGAGCCAGAGAAATTGCCAGTTGATTGACCAACTGAATTTTGTTTTGACTGTCATGAATTCTCTTTTTCAGGTGAGAGGCTGCCCAAACCCGACAAAGGCAAGATGCGTTTCCACAAGATCGCCAACGTGAATAAAGCTCTGGACTTCATCTGCAGCAAGGGGGTCAAGCTGGTGTCTATTGGTGCTGAGGGTGAGAGTCCTGCTCCGACTAACAACGCCCCCTTTTTATTAGTTTCCTCCCTCCGTTACCTGCTTTTGTCTCTTTTAATTAATATACCAAGGTCACACAGTATTTGCATTTCTTAGACCTATTTTTGATCACCAGATGGCTGCTGAAGTTCACAGCGTCATGAGAATTTAGATGAGATGAGGCAGCGAGGCAGGAAAGTAAAATACAGATCACCCAACTGAGAACAAACACAAGGTATTAGCTGCAATACATAAGTGATTAAATTTAGTCTAAAATAATTCGATGTACTCTAAGGTATTTGAGGTTATCCTGGATCAGATCACAGCACATTAGATACATAATTCAAATAATAAAAAAACTGTTGAGGTATGTTATCATTTAAGATGTTTGTCATTGAATATGATGAAGGAGAACTGCAGCAAAATCGCTGTAAATTAACTGTACTGTGATTGTAGAGAGATACTGCATCATGACTGAAGAGATGAAAGGCAACAACAGTATTAACCAAACTGGTGTATAATTCAAATAGTTTCCACATTGACATTTAAATAATATTACAGTGTCTGTTAGTCCTCTAAATCTGCACGACTCTGAACAGTTTTCACCCTGCTGAGTTCAGTCAGTGTAACATCAGACTTGAGAGTTCACAAAAACAAGCCGAGAGGTTCGCTCGTGCAACACTCACATCACAGCACTTCAAAAGCAGTTGGTGGATTTTCGTGTAACTTTATTTTACTTAAATTTTCTTCACTCTTAATTGCAGTCGAGATTCCTTTTGAGCCTTCAGGCAGCATGAAATTCAATTTGTTTCAACAGCAAAAGCCTCAGAAGGCGTTCAATTAAAGTTGATTCAATACCAGACAGAACTTCTAACCTTGTAGAGAGTCACGACTGACAGGCCGGCTTTTGGTCTTTTATATTTTGTCTTCTGCTATTAATTGTTTGTGTGTTGCTGTTTTCTTTTTGTTGTTTTTTTTTTACAGAAATTGTTGACGGTAATGTGAAGATGACCCTTGGTATGATCTGGACCATCATCCTGCGTTTCGCCATCCAGGACATCTCTGTGGAAGGTGTGTGTGCATTTTTATGTACACTAACTTTGAATTTTATAATAGAAATGGTAATTTAACAACTTCAGGAGGTTTTTTGTAGTCAGGGTGTTTAGTGGTTAAAGCAATAACAGCAACTTGTCTTTTTCACACTTTTTGTACAATTAAAACAAATGAGATACAGTGTGTTAATGATTGAGCTTTCGAACAAAGAGCCAGGTTAACTGTTTCCCCCTGTTTCTAGTCTTTATGCTAAGCTAAGCTAACCAGCAGCTGGTTGTAGCTTGTGGAGAGCTGAGGTTCATCTCTAAGAGGATTTGTCATCTATGAAGGTTGTAAAACAAATTTAGCCCCATGCCCCTCGTAAAAATGAGGGGATCTTTTTGACCTCTGTGATGATCTCTGTGTACTTCCTTGTACTTTTACTGTCTGTAACTCAACTCAGCACGGGGAGAGCTTTCATTAAAGCTCAATATGAAGGCTCTACAACAAATTGAAAACATGACATGACAACTGTTTTGGTGCAGTAAATGTCTGTTGTCAGTCAGCCTGGTGAAGGCACTTTGGCTGGCCTCTGTCCTTTTGAATGAGTTTAAATGCAGGTTGGAGATTCATGATGATTTAAAACTACTTTATCCATGTTGAGGACAGTAACACTACCAATCACATTGCGGGACAAAATATGGCGATGTCCGTGACATAATAAAATTCTCCAAAGGAAGTTTTGCACAACACTTCATTACAACACATCATTACTGTCAAGTGACACTCTACAAAAGTGCTGCACGTCGAAACATAAATCAGACTTTACCCTTATCTTTCCAAAATAGCTGACTCTGTGTTGATGATGACACATTTCTACTTCCTACACACATGCCAACCCTAACCCTTCTGATCCAACACTTACAGACACATAAGCGAACCAACCACCACGCCAACTCATGACACACATGTATCACTGCATGTAATAGATAAATGTTAAACTGCATTGCAGCAGTCGGTGGGAGTGGGTAATGGTGACTTATATAGTTCAGCTTGTTTACAGTACAAATTTAAGAAAAAACACAGGTAGAATTCATGCTGCTGTCGTGTATTTTTAATTGTAACATAAGGAGATTTTTGACCAAAACTACTGAAGCTACAATCACCATGTCTGTCGTATGAGCACAACATACAGACCTATGTTTAAATTCCTTTGTCGTAACAATCACAGTCTCACACACTACAGCAGAATGAAATGATTTGATGATTTTACGAAACACTAGGGCTGTCCTGAGAACCATTTGTGGTGCTTTGAATCTTCAAAACTTGCGGGCATTGTTCCCAAACTTTGCTATTATTGTAATTATGAGTCCGAATAGAGATGAGGACTAAACTTCAAGAATTGTCATTTTTATTGAAGCAAAAACGGCCACAAAATATGCCTCAAGTAGATTATATCCATACCCCATAAAAATGAATTTGCTCATAGGTATGCCCATAAACTAATAACAACATACATCACCTGTAGCCTATGTTAATTTTGACTAATGTTGGATTACTTTGTCTAATTTTATGGGCTATTATTTTTGCGTTTGGACGTTGATTACCATTGCAACGGTAGAGGCTTGACAGCATTTGGGACAGCCATACAAAACACTCACTGAATACAGCGAGCGGCTGTGGCTCAGAGGACCACTAATCGGAAGATCGGCGGTTCAATCCCTGGCTCCTCCAGTCCGTATGTCGAAGTATCCTTGAGCAAGATGCTGAACCCCAGATTGCTCCCGATGGCTGGTCCATCGGTGTGTGAGTGTGTTAAAAACTGAGCAGCAGGTGGCACCTTGTATGGCCACCAGTGTGTGAATGTGCGTGTGAATGGATGAATGTGGTCAGATGACTAGAAAGGCGCTATACAAGTGCAGGTCCATTTACCAGTTACCTTTGTCTTGAAAGGACATTACTATTAAGCAACATCAACATCACAAGAACTGATAAAACTATATACTTTGCTTATTTACTTAGTGAGTTTCACACATCAGTCCCATGTGAGTCTCTGGCCCACGTGCTCTGCATCCTCTCAGATTTTCCTGCTGTATATTTACTGCACTGTCTAATTTGTTGCATACTTGTGTGCAGTAAATCAGATTCTACAAATCAGTCCGTCTAACAAATTTCCCTGAACTTCATCTGCACCTCATGTCACCCTAACCCGCCTTCATGTTGTCAGGCAGGTCAGCGCACAATAAATTCTTGTTTATAAAGACTCAGACCTTGTTCACCCCGTCCCTCCTCACACCTGACCCTCACCTTCAAGTCATCTTCTTTAGCTCCTCTTTTATTGCTCCTGCTCCTCAATATCTGCTGCTGTCATATATGCTTGACTTCTCTGGCCATCAACCTCCTCCAAAACTCTCATAACGCCTCCTCTCTGCACAAGTGCAGGACACAATATCTGCACTAGCTTGACTTTAAAAGTAAACTTTGTTTACAAATACATCTGCTACAGACAAAAATCTGATGCCAGATCTTGATCCATCTTTGGTTTTTTTTTTTCACTTTTCACCATTCAGTCTATCTGTCTGAAAACACCCTCCTTTCTTGTATAATAATACCTGAATAAGTTATATATACATAGGTTTTTCATCTGAGCATCTCCCTCCCTTTGTTTTCCAGAGACCTCTGCTAAGGAGGGTCTGCTGCTGTGGTGCCAGAGGAAGACTGCCCCCTACAGGAACGTCAATGTGCAGAACTTCCACATCAGGTGGGTCTCTAACGCCGAACTGTGGCGTTAACAGGGAACTGCAAATATCCTTTTGTTTTTCCTTTAATGTTATGCCTTTCTTTTCCAAATCTGTTGTTCCCATGTAACACCTTCCTCCTCATCCTGTTTTATTACCTTCCTTTTTGCTTTCTCCTGCTCTCTCTTTCCCTTTACATCCTCCTTTATCTCATGAATCCACCTTTACTCTTTCCCACTTGTCATTCATGTGGCCCTCCTGCTATTCTCGTGGCTCAGTTGGAAGGACGGCCTGGCTCTGTGCGCCCTCATCCACAGACACAGACCTGACCTCATTGACTACTCCAAACTGAGAAAGGTGCCCTGTCCTTCCTTCCTTCCTTTTTTATCATTTCTCCCTCATCTATTTTGCTTTATCTCCTCCTTTTTTAACAAGTGAAGATGTTTGATACTCGCCCTCAGAATCAATGTTATTGAATCTGCTCATAGATCTTTTATGCTTTATTTCAGTACTCCATTTCTTTGCTCATGGTGCAGAGCATTTTTACAGAATGTCATCTGAAAGGCAGTACGTCTGCAAGATATGTAGTCCAGAACATAGTGAACATAGTGATGCAATATCAGTTCATTTGTAATTGGACACAAAAGATTTGGTATCCTACATGTCCAGATTCCCAACCTCATATGTAAACCAGTAGTTCATATTTGAAGCACAAATGAGTCAGAGTTCAGTGTATTGTATGACCAGTGAAGGATTTTAAAAGTCTTGGATTATAGCTGTCTGATATTTTGTCTTGATAATGTCAGTATTTCAGTTTAACGGGCTACGAAAATAGAAGAAGAAGTAGTTAATGTTTCCCCTGGAGCCGTGTTCCTCCTCACTGTGGTCAGAAAGCAACGTGTACACATCCTCCCTCCAAAAATGTTTGGACAAGTGCTTCAAACTACACAAGAGGGAAACAAAAATGAGATCCACACACTGGCTTGCCTGCCAAAACCTGTCTGGGAATTAAACATTGCTGTGTAAAATGGATTTAATACAGTGTGTGAATCCTGTTTCTGTTACCGTCCTCTCAATGTGGACCATGATACCGGCTGTTATTATGATTCTTGATTCTATTATAATTGGTAGTGCAGTGCAGGCCAATAATGTGCATGTCTGACAGTAGTTGTATCTGTGTGTAGGACGACCCCATTGGTAACCTGAACACTGCTTTCGAGGTGGCTGAGAAGTTCCTGGACATCCCCAAGATGCTTGACGCTGAAGGTGAGTTGGTGAAACAACAACCAGAATGACTAACCTCTGCAGGAGGTTGTGTGTTTTAGTGCTGACACACAAGTACAGCACATAATGGCAGATTGTTCAAGGACAAGAGGTCCTTTTTACTTGAAATTCAAACATCAGCATTAAAAAAAGATAATGCATAAATTACTTTAAAAGCATCTATTGAAGCACTGATGGTTCTGACCTCAGAGATGTTTTGGTTTTTTGTAGACAGAATGGCTGAAATGACTCACACACACACAACAGTAAAACATATAACGGTCTTTAGTTTATGCAGGCAATCATTGTGTGTGTCATTTTATATTCAAGTGAGCAGCATTGCATTTTTAATTGAAAAAACATAGATTGTAGAAATGTTATATTATAAAAATGTTTCGTTTTAAAGCTGCTTTACAAAATATTTAGGTGATGCAGTATCAGGTAAATTAATAGTCTGACTTCATGTGTCTTCACAAGAGATATTATTATTATTATTAGATACTATTCAGAAGCTTTTTGTAATATTTTAATAGTCATGTTTTCTCCACCCTAAGATATTGTGAACACACCCAAACCTGATGAGAAGGCCATCATGACCTACGTGTCCTGCTTCTACCACGCCTTCGCCGGCGCTGAGCAGGTCAGATTATATTTTATTTTTACGTTGTTGTGTTTATAGTTTAATATCTTATATAAGGCTGTTTGGCTCCTGTCGCTTTGTGTATGACAGCCGAAAGGTTCTCACGTTTGTACATATTGATGTATGACACACCATCAACCTGATATAGCAGCTCTCCCAATGAATAAATGTGAGAGATTTACTAATCTTGGTTGTTATGATTCGTTGTGAACGTATATTAATTGTTACTCCCGCTCCCTCCCTCAGGCTGAGACCGCTGCCAACCGTATCTGCAAGGTGCTGGCCGTCAACCAGGAGAATGAGAAACTGATGGAGGAGTACGAGAAGCTGGCCAGTGAGGTGAGAAACCGCTGCAACCAAAAACTCCCACTCTCAGTCTGTCCTGCACATCCTCCTCTGCAGCAACACTTTAATGTTCCAGCAGTGTAAACTCAGTGTTTTTCTCCTTAACATGACACGACTCCAGAATCACCGCAGGCAAATCAATAGTTTGAAATGTTACAGTTACAGAAACTTATGAACAATAACAGAACAGCATCCAGAGATCACAATAAAGACAAATGCACTCAGGTGTGCACATATTATCAGCATATATAACCTGTTATAATCAGTTTGATTTGCCATTAATTCTTAAAGGGTAGCTTCTGCATTTTATTATCCTGGACCCTATTCTCCCATGTTGTTGTGTCTAAGTGACTAATGGGAGCAACAATTGTTGAAAACTGCAACAAAACAATGACAATTTAAGGGCTGTTTCTCACTAAACAAGAAGGATCTTATTAACAAAAAGGTCTGTCTCTGTAGGGATCCATTCCATGATGTCACTGTTCATAATTTGCGCCTGACAGTTGCAAAAACAAGCACTTTTAGTGGACTTCAAGTGACCGTGTGAACATGACCAAAGCTTCAAAGTGTTTGTATTTCTAAAGCTGTTTTTTTTTTTGATCTACAAATAACTAAAACAGTGAAGTTATGAGGTATTAAGAGAACTTCAGCCAGCTACTTCAGATAGAAAAAGACTAACAGTGTCTTTGTAATTTTTCTTGTAGAGAAATAGTGAAAAACAGATAGATGTGGGGAGCAGCTAACATTGTACAAATCTAAAATCCAAAGGAAAAACCGCCTGAGACATGAAGTCACCCAAATCCATATGTGATATATCCATGTATTTTGTACCAACGACAGCCTTGACGGAGCCTTGAAGTACTCTTCCTAGTATACAACAAAGTGATACAGTGATAGGACAGCAGATTGTCAGGAAAAATATATATACAGGACATAAAACTAAATACTACAGACAAGAATAATTGACTTTCCCATCTCTCTGTAGCTGCTGGAGTGGATTCGCCGCACCATCCCCTGGCTGGAGAACCGCGTGGCGGAGCAGACTATGCGCGCCATGCAGCAGAAGCTGGAGGATTTCCGTGACTACCGCCGCATCCACAAGCCACCCCGCGTGCAGGAGAAATGCCAGCTGGAGATCAACTTCAACACTCTGCAGACCAAGCTGAGGCTTAGCAACAGGCCCGCCTTCATGCCGTCCGAGGGAAAGATGGTGTCGGTGAGCTGGACAGATTTTTAGCTTAGTGTATTATTGTTGCTGCACAGTGTCATCGTAAATTCTCAGGCTTTGAGATCAGTTAGAGGATTACTTCTTCCTTTGTTGTTTTCCATCTCCTAAAGCTCGTAGAATCCTTCAACCCCCTGCTTTGTGATCCAACGAAAATAAGACTGTTCTCTCAGCTACAAAGTCCTCACCCAACAACAGCAATTTGAAATAAAGAAATATAGAAATAGGTGGAAAGAATGCACAAAAAAGAAAGGGAAGCAGAGAGCATAGAACATGCTGAGTTGTGTTGGATCGCTCATGTTCAAGTCAGCTGAAATGCAAAGCGGCTGCAGTTCATCTGCAAACAATGGAGCACTAATTCTAATTTCTCAGAAATTTACATAGATATTAAAGTGTTCTCAAGGCACACAGTTTTTATTCACATTCTGAACACTCAATTCACTCAAACAAGTGTCAAAAGAACATTGAGAAGTCCTTGTTCTCAGCATTCAGAGATGATAAAGCCTCTCTCTCCTCCAGGATATTGCCAATGCCTGGAAGGGTCTGGAGCAGGTGGAGAAGGGTTATGAGGAGTGGCTGCTGACTGAGATCCGCCGCCTGGAGAGACTTGATCACTTGGCTGAGAAGTTCAAGCAGAAGTGCAATATGCATGAGTCGTGGACTGCAGGTAGGGCCAACAGAAAGGTGTGATAAAACATGATTTTCAGGGTACCGGCACGCACATGTGTTCTTAGATTAAAGGTTAAACTTTCTGCCTTCAGCAGAATGATGTTAAAACAGCTTTCTACTGTCAGTATTCATATATTCTGTACAGTGAAGCTCACAGTACTAAGCAAAAAAGTCATAGTATGGTATGTCATGAAAAAAATCAGGTAAGTCCTAGTATAGTATGTAATAAAAAGCACAAAAGTCATGGTGTGTAATGAAAAATGATGGCCTTCAAAATGTCTATGTATCTTAGTATGTCATGGAAAAAAATCATAAAAACTTGTCAGAAAAAGTCGTTAAAAATGCACAGTGTTGTATGTCATTAAAAAGTATATAAAAATGTCCCAGTATAGTATGAAATAAAAAAATAGTTTAAAAAAAAAAAGGCCTTAATGTAGTATGCCCAAAAATATCGTAAAAGGAAGTCATTGTATAGTGTGTTGTAAAATAATTTAAAAAATCATTAAAATAATACATTACAGAAAAAAATCTTTATGAAATCATGGTACTATATGTCATAAAAAAATGTATACTATATTACAAAGCCATAACATAGTTTGTCCAAAAGAAAAATGTAAGTCATTGCATTGCATGTCATAATTTTTTTAAACTCATACAGTTGTTGGTCACACAAAATATGTATTACAAAGCCAAAGCATAGTAAGTCCAAAAGAACAAAATTATAGTAAAATATATAATGACAAAATTGATGTTTAAAAATGTCAGTGAAATATGTCATGAAGACTTCAGATAAAAACATCAGTGTAGCATGTCCAAAAAAAATCATTAAAATATGTCATATCATTGTATGTCAGATTACGTTCAAAATTTCACAAAAAGGTCATAGTAAAATATGTTGTTCAAAATTGCACAAAAAAGTCATAGTATGTCCTTCAGAATAGCAAGAAATGTAATGTGGTTCAAAAAAGCATAAAAACGTAATGTAACATGTCATACAAAATAACTTAAAAACATCATAATATATAGTATAACATCTAAAATAGCATACAAGGGTTGTAGTGTAGTATGTTACTCAAAATATTATAAAAATGTCATAGTATAGTATGTTGTTCAAAATACCATAAAAAAAGTCATAGTATAGTATGTTGTTCAAAATACCATTTAAAAAAAAAAAAAAAAAAGTCATAGTATAGCCTGTTGCTCAAAATACCATTAAAAAAAGCCATAGTATAGTATGTCGTTCAAAATTGCTTGAAAAAAGTCATAGTATAGCATGTCAATCAAAATACTATAAAAAAAGTCATAGTATAGCATGTCGCTCAAAATAGCATAAAAAAGTCATAGTATAGCATGTCGTTCAAAATATTATAAAAAAGTCATAGTATAGCATGTCGTTCAAAATACTATAAAAAAGTCATAGTATAGCATGTTGTTCAAAATTGCATAAAAAAGTCATAGTATAGTATGTCGTTCAAAATACTATAAAAAAGTCATAGTATAGCATGTTGTTCAAAATTGCATAAAAAAGTCATAGTATAGTATGTCGATCAGAATACTATAAAAAAGTCATAGTATAGTATGTCGATCAAAATTGCATAAAAAAGTCATAGTATAGCATGTCGATCAAAATTGCATAAAAAAGTCATAGTATAGTATGTCGTTCAAAATACTATAAAAAAGTCATAGTATAGCATGTCGTTCAAAATACTATAAAAAAGTCATAGTATAATATGTCGTTCAAAATATCATAAAAAAGTCATAGTATAGTATGTCGTTCAAAATTGCATAAAAAAGTCATAGTATAGTATGTCGTTCAAAATATCGTAAAAAAGTCATAATGTGTCATGAGATAAGTGTGATAATATCTGTAGGCATACATGTAAATACTATAATGCTACAGTGAGTCAAAGGCAATGGCTGAGTGCAGTAGAGTGAAGAAAACAGATGAGAGAATGAACTTTAATGAGACTTTTATTTGCGACAGCAGGATAGGTGCATCATTTACACGTTAGCGTATCACCATATTTTTTTCTCTGTATAAATATAGGAGCTTGTAGTTTTGGTCTGTGAAGATGAGGTAATAAAACACACGTGAAACATCTGTGTGTTTCAGGTAAGGAGGACCTGCTGTCCCAGAAGGACTACGAGTCGGCATCTCTGATGGAGATCAGAGCCCTGATGAGGAAGCACGAGGCGTTCGAGAGCGACCTTGCCGCTCACCAGGACAGAGTGGAGCAGATCGCTGCCATTGCCCAGGAGCTGAAGTAAGAAGCTTGGACAGACACACACAGAGACATACAATTCTTGTTCATGTTTTAGGTGCTTTAATTTAGTAGCATATCAGTTTAACAGAGGTGTGTGTGTGTCTTGGGGGGCTTTTAAGGACACAATGGGGAGAAACTGTGAGGAGGAGGAGAAACGGGAGGGAGTGAGGGATGAGAATTGAGATGATTAGATTGAGGGCTTATATGGAGACTGTAGCAGGGATCGGAGAGGAGAGAGTGAGCGACTGAAGTGTTTCAGGACTCTTAATTGTCGCGATCGGAGAGATATGTTGAGAGCAGACGAGGATGTGAATGCACCGAAGAACAAAAGTGGGAATGAGTGGAGAGCATGTTAATGAGAGGGATAAAAAGATGAAAGGATGAGTCATGAAAGAGCAGAAACCTCTGATCTCACTGTTTCGTTATTCCTCACCACTCCTCTGGGCTTTTTCCACAGATAGTTCTGATACCACCTCTTTGATGCTATGTACACCATAATGCTGAATATGTATGCATGCCACACATAACTTCTCATTCATTACTTTTAATGCAGATGTATACTCCAAAGCAAAATGTTCTCAGATGACCCCTCAGAGCAGGATGGGATAGCTCATGTAATGGCATTAAGCGCTCCTGATATTTGGGGGAGCATGTGAGTTGAACTTTGGGGAATGTAATAGTTTGTCAGAGGGCCTTTTTGCATCTTTACAAAATGCCACACAGAAGGTCAGTTTCCCGAGTTGCTGATATTTTCAATTACCTGTCCCCATTTTTACATATTTAAAAGTAGTTGCACTGCAAATTAAAGTTTAAAGAATAAATGTGCTGAGTTTACCGTTTATTGGTGGTGTGATATTTTCTTATGAGAAGTAACGCCTGCACACTTACTCCGTGCTCCAGAGGTAAACGGTTAGTAAAGACAACATTTCTATCCTACTTGGGTTTTTGTACGGTCAAAAGTTTGTGTGCAGGTGTCTCCTTAATGTATGCTCTTGTTTGAAAGACTTAGACCTATATGATGTGCTCATAATTATTCTCTCCCAACACAAATCATAAAAATGTGCCAAAAAGTATGTAATAAAAAACATCATATGAATTTTAAGAAATGTAATTGTAATCCATAGTATAGTATGTAAATACTTTATAAAAAATGATTTAAAAAAAAATCCATAATACAATTTGGTAAATATTTTTTTAAAAGATAAAATCCATAGTATAGTATGTAAATAATTAAAAATATTATAATACTCCATAGTATGGTATGTAAATAATTAAAAAAATATAAAAATCCATAGTATAGTATGTAAATATTTTTTTTAAAAAAGATAAAAAACCATAGTATAGTATGTAAATATTTTTTTTAAAAAGATAAAAAACCATAGTATAGTATGTAAATATTTTTGAAAAAAATATAAAAATCCATAGTATAGTATGTAAATAATTAAAAATATTATAACAATCCATAGTATATGTAAATAATTTAAAAAATATAAAAATCCATCGTATAGTATGTAAATATTTTTAAAAAAATATAAAAATCCATAGTATAGTATGTAAATATTTTTTAAAAAAAGATAAAAATCCATATTATAGTATGTCTGTAAATATTGTAAAATTTTCAGTCATAGTTTATAATAAAATAATAATGAGTGTTTCTAAGTTCAAACTGCTCTGCAGTTGATTCCAGTCATGAGGTGCATAATACCATAAACCAGTCTTCCCCAGCTCAGTGTTTGTGCGACGGACTTTTAAAACCAGTCTCTCCTGTGATCTGGTTCCCTGTCGATGACTTTGGTACACAACTGAGGATGTTCGGTATCCTGGTGTGTAGATGTCTTCCAGCTGCCAGTGATGTCAAGCCAACCTTTTTATATATACACACATACATCTCCACATAAAGCCACAGTTTAGTATGTAATAAAAAACTCATAGTCGTAGTATGTGGTTAAACGATCAGAAAAATGTCATTAAAAGTCATAATATACATGTAATAAAAGATCAGTATAAATTGCACAATGAAGACATTATACAGGCTACATTTAATAAAGTAAAATATCAGAAATAATCATAGTATAGTATACAATTAAAAAATACTTAGTCACTTACTTAAAAGTCATTTACACCTTTGCCAGTCTGTGTGACACTTAATTATTTATATATTTTTAATCAGTACAGAGGTTTAACGCAGCTGTGTTTGACTCTTGTCGTCTCCTCTAGTGAGCTTGACTACCATGATGCTGCCTCAGTCAACGCCCGCTGCCAGGGCATCTGTGACCAGTGGGACAACCTGGGCACCCTCACCCAGAAGAG
Source organism: Epinephelus cyanopodus (assembly GCA_026686955.1). Lineage (NCBI taxonomy): Eukaryota > Metazoa > Chordata > Actinopteri > Perciformes > Serranidae > Epinephelus > Epinephelus cyanopodus. The sequence continues at coordinate 13,608,603 of CM048934.1, forward strand.
GAGGGACGCACTGGAGGTACCTGTGAAACACTCACAATACAAACACGACATTATGGCAGCGAGGTAATTAAGGTGACGGTCGTAAATGGGTTCTTCAGATTCCAAGATCTGTTTTTAAGGAAGTTAATCATCTCATTTCATTTTCATAACAAGCAGTGCCTCTGTCCACACTGTGGTTTTTGTAACACAAGTCTTGACTGTGTGTGTGCGCAGCGTGTGGAGAAACTGTGGGAGACTATTGACCAGCTGTACCTGGAGTTTGCCAAGAGGGCAGCGCCCTTCAACAACTGGATGGATGGAGCCATGGAGGACCTGCAGGACATGTTCATTGTCCACAGCATTGAGGAGATTCAGGTACAGCACAGCCAGCATCATACATGTAGGAAGACACGATATATTTTCAGCTAGGGATGTCCTGATCAAGTCAGTGCATACTGAGTATCTGCTGAGTCCTGATGCAATACCTCTCTTTTCCTCGATAAAACCGCTGCACAGTGCACACGTCAAGTTATTACACTCGATCCAGTGTATATGTATGACTGAATAGCTGCAGTGCATCAAGACAAAAAAACACATCTAAGCTGTTCCTTAATGTTTCTTACTTTTCTTTTTACAAAACAAGAGCATATAAAATAACAAACCCTTCCTTTAATATTTCTGGCTTTGTCGCCGTCTGGAGGGGTTTCCTCTCTCCCTTTAAGAGAGTATCTCCAGTTTTTGTTGCTTCGGTGCAGCCTCTGTTACCTGGATGGTCTGCATTCAGTTCAGTGTTTATTTTCCTCATCTGTGCATCTTTTGCATAGGTTACATTACGAAATCAGCCTGCTCTTATTGACTCTTTGCTTTTGGGGCATTTGGCTCTGTCTCTCTTCCGCCTGTGGTGAAACACTGCAACAGTGTCAATGCAAAGTAAAACGCACAAGAGACCCTACAACTTTGGTAAATTACATAAACATTTAATTTTGCTGTCCTTCATGGTGTGTGGTGTTTTGCCACGGGTGAGGCTCGGTTCCATAACGCCCACACGTGGGAGCACAGCAGAGTGGAGAAGAGATGGAAGTTGCAGAGTTAATACCGGCTGCACTCGTTGCGTGTTGTGCTGTGCCGATACTGACAAGTTAAAAATGCCAGTGGCTCCGATATTGATCTTTGAGATTGGGTCAGGACATCCCTAATTTCAATGTTGTCTCAATATATGTATCTCTACTTCAAAACACAGACGATTATTTGCAGTCTTTTACCTTTTTATAATTAAGATGTAAAATCACTGGTTTGTTATGCTCGACTGTTTTGCTTTAAGAGCTCCACATGCAGTCCTTCTATTGGTAAAGTCCACTCATATGCATCATTAAATCCACTGAAAGATATACCATTTTTCTGTTAATGTTTACTCACCAAAATAAATCTGAATTGTGACCAGAAAAGCAAAAAATATAGATGTTTGCATTGACAGGGACTCTAGGAGTCAGTATTAAAGAGAAAAGAGTGAGCAGGAATACATGTCAGTATCTCTCCTACTGTGTCGGACCCCCTCAGGATGGAGGTGGGAAGTTCTGGCATGTGACATTTGAGGGTTTGCATTCATGAGCCAACTTCTGACTTGGCAGTTCAGTCAGCAGCACATGAATGCACCTGTTTTTGGCAGAGTTTCCTGTTTGTTCAAATCTAACAAAAAACACACAAAAAACCTTTTGGGTGAGTTTTGGGTCACCCAGAAAAACGTCTATAAATGAGAAACATTCTCAGCGCCTTCACTCACCAGTCAAGTGTAACACTGATCTGATCTGTCTCTAGAGTCTGATCACCGCTCACGACCAGTTCAAGGCCACTCTGCCCGAGGCCGACAAGGAGCGCATGGCCACCATGGGCATCCACAACGAGATCCTGAAGATCGCCCAGACCTACGGCATCAAGCTGTCTGGAATCAACCCTTACACCAACCTCAGCCCCCAGGACATCAGCACTAAGTGGGACACTGTGAGTCACATCCAACAATCACCACGTGGGACTGAGCATGGGAAATAAAACAATTAAGCAGGATCACTTCCTGAATCTGCTTTACTTTCTGCTTAGCGTGAGCTGACATAATATAAACAGCAAATGTAAACCTTCACACAGCTGCATTTGGTCATCTGGCTAATAATAAGTCAGCGCATACACAGCCACAGGTCATAAATAGTGCAGCACATTGAGTGTCACTGAATACTGCAGAGCAGAGTGACACACATCTGACCATCTGTGCTGAAAAAATAGATTCAGTTCCTGTAGGAATCATAAACAAGCCGCACTGTTAACGCTTCATTAATATACACCTATATTTTATCTACAAGTGCACGTCACACACTGAGCGAGCCGCCTGTTAATGACGCTGTGGGCTAATGGGCATGTAGCTACTTCCATGTTTCAGATGATACGTCATGTTTGTAGTCGACCAATGAAGATGAGTTTACATATCACCTTGGGTTCGTCCTTCACCTTCTCAAAATGATCCCATACTTTGGATTTCCTGCCCAACATGTTATTAACTAGCCTGTGAAATAACCGCAGGTACTGAGCGTGGCCACTTCCTGTCTGTCCTTTCAAATTAAATTCCCACATGGTCCAGTCATATAGGGTTTGATTTATTTTGTCCACCTGCAGGTGAAGCACCTCGTTCCCCTCAGAGACCAAATGCTCCAGGAGGAGGTGGCCAGACAGCAGGCCAACGAGAGGCTGAGGCGCCAGTTTGCCGCCCAGGCCAACATCATTGGACCCTGGATTCAAACCAAGATGGAGGTACGGTGTTACTGTGACACAGCAGAGTGTCAGAGGTAGAAAAGGAAACTGCACTTTAAATTGTGTAAGGTGTAAAGTTTCTCTGTAGTTGTCTGGGATTGACTGTACAGATATAAAAACAGACTCTCTTTAAGGACTTGCCCTTCAGATGTTCTCATTCTCCTCCTCTGTGCGCCTGCAGGAGATCAGCCACGTGTCTGTGGACATCGCCGGCTCCCTGGAGGAACAGATGAACAGCCTGAAGCAGTACGAACAGAACATCATCAACTACAAATCCAACATCGACAAGCTGGAGGGAGACCACCAGCTCAGCCAGGAGTCCCTCATCTTCGACAACAAGCACACCAACTACACCATGGAGGTACTCTGCTGCAGCTTTGGCGTTCAGCCGACCCTCCACCTTCCACCTCTTGTTTCTTTGCTCCAATGGTATTTTCTCTGCCTCTGTTCCTCCTTGGCTGCAGCATGTGCGCGTGGGCTGGGAGCAGCTGCTCACCACCATCGCCAGAACCATCAACGAGGTGGAGAACCAGATCCTGACCCGCGACGCCAAGGGCATCAGCCAGGAGCAGCTCAACGAGTTCAGGGCCTCCTTCAACCACTTCGACAGGGTGAGGCGTTCACTGACCTTGAAAAGGAATCTCCTACTATGTGGATGTTGGATTATATTGGGATTATTCAGTCATGACAAACAGAGAAATACATAATAAACAACACAAACTACAATGTAGCTTCTATCTTTATTTTTGAACTTAAAAATCAGTTTGACAGATAATTTTTTTTGTCCTAAAATGTAGCGTTAATGCTCAATATTCAGTAAGAAATTAAAAAATGGGCATTTTTACTAGCTGTTCCAGTGATAAAAAATACAAATGTGTTTGTCCTTTGCAGAAGAGAAACGGCATGATGGATCCAGACGACTTCCGTGCCTGCCTCATCTCCATGGGTTACGATCTGGTTAGTACAACATGACTCGTGACTTCTCCTTAGCTTCATTTTGTTCAGGAAGGTTCAAAAAAAGTACATAGTTTCATTTTTATCTGGTGTTTTGCTACTAACTGATGCAATCCTCGTCTCTGTGACAGGGTGAGGTGGAGTTTGCTCGCATCATGACTCTGGTGGACCCCAACAACACAGGCGTGGTGACCTTCCAGGCCTTCATCGACTTCATGACCCGCGAGACCGCCGAGACTGACACTGCAGAACAAGTCATGGCCTCCTTCAAGATCCTGGCTTCAGACAAGGTAAGCAGACACACACAGCGTCCTGTTAGCTTTACACCAACACAGTAGTCACAGTTTTGAATGAGACAGTATGAGAGATAAACTCTGATAATGCTCAAAGGTTCATTACAACTACTCTAACTTATGTTGTCTTGGTCATCATTACTGTCTGTAAATATATCGTACCCACCCAAGTAACTGCTAATATCTGGAAACACTGACATCGCTACAACAAAGTCCTGCAGTCACCTCATGTCTTGGCAATGGAAACAAATAATTTGTATAGTTTCTAATAGTCTTGAGGTGTAGAAAGACATCAAACAGTGAATGAAATAATCTTTACCTCACTAAATTCTGGATTCTAATGGGCTCTGTGCACCAGCTCCACTACTTTCACGAAGTGGTGGAGCTGGTGCACAGAGCCCATTGTGCAAACTGCACCAGTGTTTAAATAGAAAGCCTGGAACAGCAAGTTAGGCGTGAGCGAGCTTTGTGATTCTTTAAATCCCAAGTTAAGCCCAAAGATAGCTTGCTAACTCACTAATCTCACTTTGTGGAACAGGTGCCTGGTTTCCTGAGTGTCAGTGTTCCCAGATCTTAGCAATTACCCAGAGAGCAAAGTGCTGAAAGGGATATCCGTGATTAACTATTAATCCTTACAGGCCTGTAGTTTAATTTTGCTACTCTTCAGTTTACCACATAGCACAACACTCAGGTCTGGTGGGAGACAGACATCTGGCCAGCCACATTTACATTTGGAAACATGTTGCCTGCACTGCACACTGGTCGGGTTGGTGATAACTGCTAGTAATACCATCCCAAACTAACAGTGTTGCTGTGGAAACATTGTGCCCTCCCACTGGTCTCCCCAGTGAAACATCCTTTTAGCACTGTTAACAATGTTAGCTCTGCCACCACGGCTAGTGGTGCTAACACAGCTAACAATGCAAAAGGGGTACATTGTGTAGCTTCCCTGTTGGTCACTACTGGGGGTGTACCAACCGCAATCTACTGTAGACAATACACTGACTGTGCTTCAGTATCTAAAACAACCCCTTTAACATTGTAATAACCCTGTTATTACTGTATTAATAGTGTCATCACCAGTAGTAATCTTGGATAATAATGCCAGAGAATGAAACATTTGTCAGTCAGCAGTTAAAACTTCAGTACTTTCTTTCCGCCTGTATAAATCACAACCCGCCTCCCTCTCTCCTCCAGAACTACATCACAGTGGAGGAGCTGCGCAGAGAGCTGCCACCCGAGCAGGCCGAGTACTGTATCAGCCGCATGACCAGGTACGTCGGAGCCGACTGCCCCTCCGGCGCCCTGGACTACATCTCCTTCTCCAGCGCCCTCTACGGAGAGAGCGACTTATAAACACAGTCGCGTCTTCTCTTCACCTCCTCCTATCCCTTCTTCCCAGCTCCTACTATTTCTCCTATGTGGAGAGAGCAATTTAAACCCCTTCCACTGCCCTGATCATTTCCCCTTCTCCCCAACCCTCCCTCCCTCCCTCCCTGCCCAAACCCACTGCCCAGAGAGGGGGAGAGTAGAAGGCTTTGCTCAAACCTTAGAGGCTGTGTTTGTCCCTCATCAGAGTGCTTTGAAAAACCAGGAACGTGCCGGGTATTGCACTGAACTTATGTAAGCAGCATACATATAACACACCTGCCTTAAGGAGACTTAACACAGGGAGGTAATGAGGGAGAGTTGGTTAGAAAATGTTATTGAGCAAAGCCTCCTGCTCTCCCACTCTCTCAGATGACATATTTTTTTGTAGAAGGGTAATTAAAGAACGTGATAAAAAAAAAAAGCTGGTTGGTCAGTTGGCTTGGTTGGTTGTGTATTTGTGCAGATGCATGCTATGTTGAAGTTTAGAAACGCTGTCTTTGAGTCTCTGACTCTCCTTAACCACAGAAACATGTCGGTCAGCAGAGGAGAGAAGCAGGTCAGGTGCTGCGATACGTTACAAAGCCAGTCTGAAAATAAAAACCACAGCACTGTGAAGCCTGAATGTTAGCAACACAAACATCTTAAAGCCTTAAGCTCAGGAACTGACGGATGGCGAACGGGAGCGCCTACACTTTAAAGCACTGGATATTAAGATGCAGACAGAGAGCAAAGCACTGTGGGTAAATACAGATAAAGAAAGGGAGCGCCATGGCTGGATGGGGACTTAAGAACGAAGACAGAAAGACTGATCCCACACGTCTCTCCAAGTTTAAAATCACATCTAAAGATATAAAGGTGATTTTTCCTTACATGACAGAGGGGCGACGTCAGGGCATCAGGAGAGGACAAGCTAACAAGAACAATACTGTATGTGGGACCACAGCAGGCCTATGGCAGTGACGAAGCAAATAGGGTTTTGGTCCCGCTGACAGGTCGGCCATGATTATCAGTGCGAGTCGACGCCTACGTGTGCATGATTTTGATTTCACCTGTGCTCCATTCTGCTCCTCAACTCATTCTGTCCATCATCATCGATGACACAAAGCTCACTCTCACACAGTTAAATTTAAAAAAAAAAACTCAACTTGGAATAAAAAAGGAAAATTATATTACTAAACAGCAGTTGTGTTGTTCTTTTCTTGCTACACTGATACGAGACAAACATTAAGGGCTGATCCAAATACCAGATTTTGGACATTGAAGCTTCAGTGAGAAATATTTGGTTAATCAAAGCTTCAACAGCTGTGGGCGGGGATTAATAAGAGATACACCTCAAATTGCTAAGCCCCGCCCCTTTGTGATGGTCCAACAAGCTGTCAGAGTTAAGCATGGAGCCCACACTGTAACTAACTGCTCCCTGAAGAAATATGATCATATGTTTGGAGAAATGAACCAGTGACTCCAGAGAGAAGCAGACGGAGGGGTCAGCCCTATAGATTATCTTATCTCTAGTATACAGATAGGAATAATTGTGCTTTGGATCAATGAGCTTGTTATTTGTGTTTACTGCTGATTCTTTTAGTTTTTCTCCCCACTACAAAACACCTTAGTCCTCACAGAAACCACAACAAAAAACGCAAAGGTAAGCATTTGATTCACTGCTGACTGACAAATTCAGGTTTTTTGTATAGATTATGAAACTGACTGACCTTTAACCTCCACGGCGAGGTCACATGTGGGGGTTGCTGTCAGGGTCCCAGCAGAGGTGGGTCGGGAAGTCCAGGCCCCTCTCCTGAGCGTAGCGTATCCAGCGCTCCTCGTCCCCTCGGTGCGTCAGGTACCTGCAGCCCATCCTCTGCTCGAACTCTTTGAGGTCACACCACAGCTGGAAGTCCTGCAGGAGGAAGAGGAGGAGGGGACGTGATGGAAACGTAGCTTCAGTGTGATTAAACTGAATCAGATGGTTCCCAGATTTTCTTTTTCCTCAAGGTGAATCTGAACACTTCTACAAAAATTAGTGTCAAAATATTGATTCTATCATTTACTGCCTGAAAAGTGACAGATGATTTATTTTCAAGGACAACAAAGCTGCATTATTTAAGATATAACCAGCGATGACTAATGTCCAGTTTATGCGACAGATGAATAATTGCAATTTCCTCCCAACATAAAAACAATACTTGGAAATTTCGACAACTGTGTTACTCCTTAGATGTTCCTTCATGTTACCAGATCGTATTTACCTGCAGGGTCGCCTATATTATGAAAGGACTGGCTAGATACTCGTAAACCTATCAAAAAAGTAAAATGGAGACATGTTACATTCTGTGAAAATGACCTAAAATCTAAGAAGCTTCACACAGTATAGTCTAGACCTTTGTCTGTATCATGTACACGTGTATATTGTTGAGCCAGTAATCGACTTATTACTTCACTACATTTGCCTTTTATACCGTCATTACACTTAGTGGGCTCTAAAAGTGAGGACAGAGTGTAGAGGGAAGGAGCACAGGACGACACGCCAAGCTGCTTCTTTTGATACTGCTGCCATGGTGAAACCCAGGACAAGAGGCAGCTTCAAGCAACTATCCCTGGCTACACTTTATACACCAAAACCTAAAAGATCTCACAGTTACATGATGCTGTGCTCACTGTGCCTCCTGAAAAACACTCTCTCCCAGCCTCCGCACACACACTGAAGTACGGTGCACGTAGTGTAGGTGAAAGTTAGCTCACTGAAATTAACTACTGGTTGATTTTATGGTAAATGTACTTTTATTTAAGTACAGACTTCCAGTACTTTACAGACACAATATTCCAATTATAACTGAACATCTGTGGGATGGAAAACTGCTCCTTTCAGACTATGAGCAAGTGTCTCACCTGCAGCCAGGGGTGTCCCAGAGTTTTGCCCACGCTGAACCTGCGTCTGACCGACACCTGCAGCAGGTTATTGATGAGACTCACGGCTGGAGAGGAAAAGAAACAGGATTCACTCACACTGTCTTAAAAGTTGTCTGCTGGTGCCACCCAGTGGACAACAGGAGAAACTACAGGTCCACTGTTTCAGTAGTGTTGGAATAAAATGATTTTTTGGTGACTTTAAAGACACTTACAGGGGAAATTAAATCAAAATAAATGTTCAGGGGTTAAAAAATGTCAAATGTTAAAATGTGGAAAACAGAAATAGCTTACATGAGGTATGAACAGTGAACATTTAGTCATTTATTGATTTATATTTTGTATTTCTGTATCACAGTAACAGTTTCCAGCAGTCCTTTGTGATGCATTCAAGGACACTCTGACATCTGAACTCTGACAAATAAGCTTTGAGTTCATGAGCTGTGCTGTCAGAAAATCAAACCTAACTTATTTCTCGCAGTAACTAAGTTGTAAGTTGACTCCACGTCCTCTAAAGCATCGACAGGAAATGTTCTCATAAAAAGAAAAAATCACTCTTCCTACCCTCCAGGGAGATGGAGGCCCACGGTTGTCGGGGGTACATGAAGGCAGCGTTGGTGATCTGCTGCTTGATGTCCTCGTCCTCGTTGAAGGGGAATGTGCCGCTCAGGCTCACGTACATGATGACGCCCACGGACCACATGTCCAGGGAGCGGTTGTAGCCGCTGCTGCTGATCACCTCGGGCGCCAGGTAGGCCGGCGTGCCCACGACAGAGCGGCGGAAAGACTTCTCGCCGATGATGCGGGCGAAGCCGAAGTCGCACAGCTTCACCTTTGACACAGAGAGGGTTTAAGGTCACGTTAAGACGTCACGTCCTGAGACACGCCTTATATATAACACCCACTCACCTGAGGGAAGGGGTCGGCAGAGGCCAGCAGGACGTTCTCAGGTTTCAGGTCACAGTGAGCGATGTGTTTGAAGTGCAGATAGCGCAGAGCCTCCAGGATCTGCAGCACACACACAGGGCAAAAACATGAGACTGTGAGTCATCGTTTAATACACATAATGTTTATGCTTTATCTCTGCAGGAGGTCACACACACATTCACAGTTTCACGCTGAGGGACGGTCGAACAGAGTCTGGAGTAAAACCACTTGTTGTCTACTAGTGTGCTTGAGATTATTATAACACTGAAGAGTGATATCCTCTCTCAGATGGTTTCATTTGAATACAGAGGTCAGGAAAAAACATCACAGACGTATTTCTTTCATGTTCTTTTCATCTTAACCATCTCACGACCCTTTGTAAGTTCCTGGCCTCAAGGTTGTGAACTGCTGCTCTACAAGAGAACATGAATCTAGCAACAGTTTAAGGATGGAAAGTGCTCTGACCTGCATGACCAGGAAGCGGGTGTTGCGTTCAGGGAGTCGGCCTCTCTCGCTGGACAGAATCATCTCCAGCATGTCTCCGTGGAGCTTCTCCATGACGACAAACACGTGCTCCACTGTCTCGAACATGCCCTCCAACAGGACCACGCCGAGGTGCGACAGATTCTGGACAGCACACACACACACACATTAGACACCACAGAAAATATTCTCACAATGAAGACAGAGCTGGAACTTGTATCAGCACCTGCAGGATGGCCACCTCGTTCCTCAGCTGTCTCTCCTGTTTGGTGGGAAAGCGCGTCTTGTCGATGACTTTGATGGCGACTGGCCGACCCGACTTCCTGTGAGTACCTGAGGAATGACAACAAGATCCGTCTATTAACTCTGTCTTCATTTTATACTCATTTAAACTCACAAGATCATTTAACAACGTGGTTAAAAGCAGCTCACCTCTGTACACCACTCCAAACTGTCCTGAGCCCAGCACCTCGTCTGTGAAGATCTGATACACCGAGCTGATGTCCTGAAACACACACACACACACGCTAACACTGTGCAACACACTGATGTATTAAGTATTAAATGTAAATTCAGAGGTAGACAGGTTGATGCTCACCACGCTGTCTCTGCATGAATCTCCCTCTGTAATCACAACGTTCACACACAAACAATTGTTTGAATAAACACTTATTGTCCGATTAAATGTTCAGAATTATTCTCTGATTCATGTTCAGAGGTTGTGTGACTCAGACCTCTTATTAATAAGCATTTTAGTTTTATAACGCTGATATTTTTCACTCATTACGTTGTTAAAAACAAATCTAAATTCATCAGGATTCTTCATGTTGCGACGCCCACGTTAAGTTTGTGTAACAAGTTATTAATGGAACAAAAACAGCTCATCACACTCGCTTACATAAAGCCTAAAAAGCTTTGTTGTCTCATTAATATCTAATAACGTCAGAGGGTTAGTTGCTCCGACTCACCCTGGCTCTCCTCGCCGTGTCCCGCGCTGCTCTGCACCGGCATCAGGGCCTGACGGATGGCGCTCTCCCAGACCGGCCCGTCCTCTCCGGCCACCACGCAGTACACCAGCGAGGCAGTCACTACCTCCAAGGTGTGGGCGCTGTTGCCTGGCAATGAGGGCACGGCGAGCTGGGCGAGGCCTCGGACCTGCAGTACCTCAGACAGAGTGATCTCCTGCGGGACGGACGTTAAATAGTGATGTCATTTTATTTTTATAAACAAATAAATAATAAATATAAGATTTTTTTCTTGCCCTTTTTTCAATCATATCAGATTCATCTCTACTGAGACATAATTCCTACAGTATGCTGCTCACAGGAAGACTGCTGTTGTTATTTCTGGCTAAACTGCTAGTAACTTGCTCTATGTCGTTTCCTGTTGCCAGGCAGCCAACTCTGCATGCGTATGTATGAAATATCTATGTTATTAACAGCATGGCTAACTTCCTGTCACATGACCTGTGTGTTAGTGAACATGACCACACATAATGACTACTGTGTTTTATGTATGTTTACTTTCTATTGCTGCTCTGCATGTCTGAATGTGATGCTAATCTGTGAGCTGGTGTTAACATGCTGTGTGTCGCTCTGCATGGCTTCTGTTCCACCTGGACAGTTTCTAGCTGCTGAAGTTAAGCTGTCTTCATGCTGTCTTTGTCCTGTGAATTTAATCCTTTTATTGGTTTCAAATTATCTTGCCAAAGGGCTGCAGTTAATAATTAGTGTTTGGTCATGAACTCTACCTTGTAGTACTTGGTGCTGCTCTCGTTCTGGTACAGAGTGATGCTCCTCCAGTCCAGGATCCAGTAATGACGCTTCCTCTGGGAAAACAAACGACACAAATAATTCATAAACTGCGGTATGTACGTAGGGCGCTAATGGCTCTGAACAAATTCATCCTAATGACGCATTAATGAGATGTCTACAGGTATCAGACATATATGATTAATGCTGTTTAAGACCTTTTCAAGATTTTTTTTTTATACCAAATTTAAGACAAATCATGTGTGTGTGTGGTCTGGTGCAGAGGTAGGAATATGGTTATCACATGACATAAAATTAAATAACAAACACAGGTCTCACAGCATGACACAGGCAAGTGTTACACCTCTGATATCTAACCCACATGACACGGACGTTAACCAAATTAAAAGCCAGAGAAAAAGTCGACTGCTCAAATGTTAAGTAAATAAGTGTAGTCTGTGTTTGTGCGTCTCACCAGTGTGTCAGTGTTGGTGTGATGCAGCAGCCATCCCTCTCTCAGGACTCCACCTGCCCTCCTCTTGGAGTGATGCACCGACTGGACGAGCCTCATCAGAGGGATGTTGCTGCTGAAACACGGGCTGAGGGACAGACGGAGGACGGAGGACATGAGACAGAAGAGAAACAGGCTGATTTAGGGATCAAAACTGAAGTCACTTTTCTCTGAACTGATAGAGCCGTTTTGTCTGGCAGTATCGTCTAAACGCCTCTAGGTGGCAGTGCGGCTCAAAGCTCACCGACTCCACAGAGTTTGTGATGCTGATGAATTCAGTGATGATAAAGAACAGATGAGTGTTTTAGTTAGTGTGTAGGAGTAAGATTCAAACGGCTGACATCATCTGGACATTGTCTTGTGCCAACAGAGTCACCTTAGAAATGGGATGACATCATCGGAATAATTAACAGCCCTCTGACCTCATCGCCTCTCGCTGTGGCGCTTCTTCTTTTGTCTCAGCCATCCATTCTCCATCAGTGGACATCTCATCATCTGAGATCTCTAGTGTTGTTATGCTGGTGCAGTCTGAATCATTATCCTCTGAGTCTGCTGGGCTGCTGTGACCCACTGCTAGGGATTCTGGGAAAATGACATCATGGGTAAGAGACATGAGGGCTGCGACTAATGATTATATCCCGACGTAACGTTTAAGTGAGCTGTTTCACTTTCTAAAGGACAAAAAAGAGGGGAAAACGCCCAAGTGAGGTGTTTGACCAACAATCCAAAACCTGAATTTAAAAATTAAAACAAAAAACAAGCAACTCTACACATACAAGAAACTTAAAACAAGCAAAATAAATTGTTGATTAATCTATTAAATTAAATTAAAATAAATATAAAAATTTAAATAAAATCAAATAGGTTTTTTTGTCCAGTAGAAACCAAAGAAGATAAAATCAAAACATAAGATATAAAAGAATAATAATTTAAATAACAGCAACAAATACATCACAAACTGGAGTAGGCAGTTTAATTTTGCCGCCATTGGGGAAAAAAAAAATCCCATAACAGACTTTGAGCATATTGTCATTCAGGTGGACTGAAAGAAAACTAGACTTCTGCACCTCCCCTTGGCTCCATTTTCAGCCTTTAACAAATCTATCATATAACAACAGGAGACTTTGACTTTGACGTTCCTATTGGCTGTTCTACAAATGCAGATGTGTGTGCATGTCCTTTTGGGTAAACCCTGATTTAATGGAAGATAATTCTGCAGAGAAAGTTGCTATCCAAGCGTTGGCAACAACTGCCTACACTACAAAGCAACCCAAAAAAGGAAGACGGACGTATCAAACAGGAAGTCTATAAGAGAGTTGGACCATAAACAGTATAAAACGTGTATCAATATCAGCGAAGCGTCTCAGAGATGGAGACAAAATGTTGCTAATAGTTAGCTTTCTGCTAACTGAAGCCAAAGGCTCACAGCTGCAGCTTAAAGTTAATGTTTATGTAGCAACGTTAGCGGGAGCCGTAAAATCACAGTGTGTCCTCCGCCTCAATCCCCGCTGCTACAGACCACCTCACCAGGAGGAGACAGGGCAGTAGCTCTAGAGACGGACCCCCAAGTCAGCAGCCGCAGCAACCTAAATCCAGCCCCTGGGGACCAGACAGCCCTGCTGGATCAGCAAACTTTCTGTTGCTGCCATTACACAGATTAGACCACTGGCAGAATACAAGCCACTATAGCAACAGACCATAACTCACTCTACAGAGCTGAGCAGTCCACAGAGGCGGGGAGTGACGCAGAGGGATGTTGGAGTGGCTAGCTCGCTCATCTCTGTCCATTTGTGTTGTGATGAACAGAGCAGGACAATGAGAGGCTGAGTGAGAGAGTTGCGTGCAACTCTACAGTGAAATAAGAGTAAATAAATCAATGTGAAGGAAACACTGGGTTACTGTGTGTAGTGCATGCATATGTCCGTGGTCTCCTGGTGGGAGGGGCTTAGGACTGAGCGGGGGCAGCTGCAGGGCGTATTTTTCTGACCTTTAACAAATTTCTGCGTAACCCTGCTTTAAGAAAAAAGCCGTAAAATAAAAGTGAGGTTTTTTAAGAAGAGATTAAAAAGAGAGAACACTGAGTTTGCCTTTTTTGTCTTCGCTGCTGTAGATTGTGTTTTGTGATCTTATTTTGTGAACATGTTTTGTTATTTCACAGTCATACGAGTGACTAACATGCTCACAATGGCATCATGCTGATGTTTAGCAGGTATAATGTTTGTCATGTTAAATCCAACCCTGAATCATCATCATTGCTGGGACCAACATGATGTTTCTGGGAATCTAAAACGAGTCCCAAATCTATCAAAATTCATCTTGAGATGGAGGGTGAATCAGCTTTGAGTCATCGCAGGGTTATGAGAACATCAGAGCGGGGGCCTTTTCAAAAGAGCCATCATCTAAGAGGAGTTAAAAGCTCAGAGTATGAAATAGAAAGCAGACCTGCAGGGACTGAGTGCTCACCTTCACCGTTGATGCCTTTCCTCTCTCCTGGACAGTCTCTGGGGACCAGCAGCTCACAGCGTCGATGGCAGTTAAACCTGCAGTCTGAAAAATGATCAGAGAGGAGAGGTGGCAGGTTCAAGCTGAGAGAAAGGAAGATAAGTGCATGTGAAAAATACAAAATAATAGTGCCAATAAAGTGTGATTTAAAGTTTAGTTTTTATGTCAGACTGAGCTCTGAGACGAACCCAGACGTTTAGAGGAAATTAGCACAGACAGTTCCATCTTTTTAAACAAGTGTGTGGGATACACAAGCTCCTGCTTACACAACAAACACACGCTGGTCTTTTTGGACCCGGTTTATATTTCTGAACCTCTAATCCTCAAACGGCTCATCAGAGCCGAGGTGCTGCTGGAACAGAGCGTCTAAAAATGGCCACAGCGGAGGAACATGCTTAAATACATTACGTGAGTCATCGCTGCAAAAAAGAAAAGAAGGCTACCAAAAACAAAAAGAAATTAAAAAGCTGAAGAAGTTTTTTTATTTATTTAACCTTAAAGATATACCATGCAGGATTAAAAAAAAAAAAACAATTACAACTCATGTAGAAGTAATCCCTCTCAAATATTACTTGTGACCTACAGGAAGGGTGTGTCGGTGTATTTATCTGCCAAGATGAGGTCGGGGCTTTCAGAAAAGGTAACGCCCAGGTACCAGACTGCAAGCAGCAGGCTTGACACAGCACCAAAAAACGCAAATACAGCGAGAAGAAACGCCAAACAAGAGTGAATCTAATGTGGGTTTTACTTTTACTTTTGCTAGCGAGCTTGTTTAAAAACAGAAACTGACAATATTGCACAGTACATCTTTAACCAGGGGAGTTTCCACTAAGAACAAACATCTAATAACTTTTGGGTGAAAGTTCTTTCTTGATGTGAAAATAGTTGTTCGACAAAAAGGGCCAACCTCTTTATTAGACTTTTTTTACATGCTCAATTGTCATGAAAATTAAAGGTAATCTCTGTAACAAACTCCATCCACTGAAGAGGACCGTGACGTGGTTGAAAGCTCCAGAAAAAGCTGGTAGAGGACCTTAAGATTTATTCATTTTTGGCAGTTAATAAAAATAGTCTTTATGTTGCTGATGCAGCAGTTCAGTTGTTCAGCTGGGAAATCACTTCTTCAAGGGTTGTTACTAATTTAGCTCTATTTTTCATCAAAGTGTGATATAATAATGCTATAACATCAGACCAATATTAGATTTTGAGGCCAATATCAAACTGAGAGTTTAAAATAAATAGTCTGTCATTTTGGGAAATGCACTTGCTGTGTTGGCGAGAATGAGATGAGAAGATGTTCCTGGTACAAGCCAAGAAACAGTCCAGTCACAACTTGTTTTCACAGTGGGATTTAAAAAACATGAGACATATCGTGTCATTAGGTGCTGTCAAAAATATTGATTTATTGATCAAGGGTTTTTTTTTTTATCTATATGCCGATTTTTGTCAGTGGGAATGTGAGCTGCTGTCCCTGTCCTGCTGTGGATCACTGCCTCTCATGTTCGGGAGGGTTGGGATGTGTGGGCAGTTAAATCATTCCACAACCAGAAACCATGGATTACCAGAACCATCCAGACACATGGACGATTATACAGCGGTGGCCAAAAATGTAAGAAGGTGCAAAAAAGTTAAACGAGTCGATGGGATCACATTTCAGTGGGGTTTTACTTTTTTATTTGAAACAGCTTCTGCTCGTTTTCCTCAGTGTTGATACTATCAATTCTACTTTCTCGCTCTCTCTTCTCTCAGACAGTGAGCTGACACACACACACCACTGCAGTGCCCCGTTGCAGTTTAAATGTGCGACAACCTCAAAGGGCTTTTAAATGTGCTGCAAGAAGAATATTGTTTTCATTTACTGGTTTTTCATTTGTTTTTGAGAAGTTGGCGTCATCATATTATAGCAAAGTTACATTTATCTTCAAAAAAATCTAAATGTAATGCCCTGAATGTCATTTTTCCACGATATTTTTCAAGATATTATGTTAAAGAAATTCCAATATCGTGACAACACTAGCTGGTAGGTGGATTTTTTTTAAAATTTTGGACAGAGCCAAGCTAACACTTTCCCCTCCTTCCAGTCTTCATTATAAGCTAAGCTAACCAGCTGCTGGTGCTAGCTGCAAATAAGCATACAGACATACAGAGAGTTATCACTGTTCTCATCTCTCATAAAGTATATGTGTATTTCCCATTGTGTCAAACTGTTCCCTTAAAGAGTCTGTTCACATAGTAGCAGGAATATCACTGCTGTGGTGTAACTACTGCAGGCTTCATCAGTTCTGGACATACATCCCTCTTAATGTAGTGTCTAATCTTCCTGAGAAAAATGCCTGTCTTATTCTTATTCATGCAGGACAAGGCTAAATGAATGACCCATTGAATACAACCATAGATTTAAGGACTTTCTGCCAATCGTCTAAGAAGCCTTTTTAGTCGTAGTGTAAAAAATAACTAGCTAACAATAGTGTGAAGCCTGAAGCATTAGAGTATACATTTCTGTTTTAGTTTACTGAAACTCAAACACCATTGAACCAGAGCAGGATTAAACCCTCCAGCTGTCTCACCTGAGCACTGCAGCCCCTGCCTGAAGAGCCCTTTGAGCAGCCGGTGGCAGTACTGGCAGACGGTGGGTTTGGTGTAGCTGTGAATGTGGAAGGTGTGAGGGACCTGAGCCGTGCTGGTGTCGCCGTACCCGATTCCCAGCCAGACCGGGGGCTCAGTCCAGGACGGAGGCCTGGAGGAGGGCTTGGACATGCTGATCTGGTGAGGGAAAGACAGTGAGCGTCGTCAGTCATGTGTAAATATGTGATTAGAGGTTCATTTGTTGGATGGCAAGCCCTTAAAAACAGTTTCCAGTCACTCAGTGCAGATGAGAATATAACCTAGAGGTCTTTTTATTAAACAGTTGACTGAAATATTGCTGTTATGTCCTTACCTCTTCCAGACTGCCTCCTGCCTGATTGGACAGAGAGTGTGTACGTGGTCGTCGAGGAGGAAACAGGGAGAGGCTGGTGCTAACCTGACGCCGCGCTCGACTGCAGTTATTGGGCAACAGGAAAGCACAGCGTTTATGAAAGTCTAATCCACACCCTGAAGACAGAAAGAGACAAACTAGAGTCACATCCACAACACTGCAAATGGCACATACGATACTGGCAAACAAAACATTATCTCACACTTCAAAGACATTTAACAGCTGGATGATGACACTACTGAGCGGCTTTACCGTCACACTTTAGTCCCTGTCGAACGAGGCCCCAAAGCATTTCTCCGCAGTGGTGGCAGAAGGTGGGAGTCCGGTATGACTGCACCACCAGGGTGTGGGGACGGATCCTCATCTCAGTCACTGACGCTGATCCTGAGTCAGATTAAAATAAAGACACAGTATACAGTCAGTGCTACTGAGAAATATCAGCTAGGACGAAATCCTTTCCTGAATATTTCTGACAGTATTTGATACCAGTGCGTGCAACAGGTCGACACTGTATTTCAAATGTTTTCACCACTTAACACTACACAACAACTTATCAAGGCAGCAGCAGACCAGCAACTCTCTGTTCTGCTAAGTAAAATTACTGTTTGTCAGTGGAGTCTGGCGGCTTTGAGATAACAGCTTCAGTTCCCCGCTGTAAACATGTCTGACGGCGAGGTAAAGTTGTGAAATTACTCTAAATATCGCATACACTTAGCTGAAGTGAAGTTTTTAAGTGGGCTCTTTTGTAGGTGGCGAAAAACGAACCAAATGAGGCAGCGTTTGCTCAGCCCTGCCTCATTTTCTTTCATTTTCTCCACTTTTGTGAGAAAAATCAAACATTTACTACTGTCAGTATTTAGGTGATACATTCACATGGTGTCAAAATATGTGCAGATTCTAATCTGTAGTGAACAACCTATTCCCTGCTATTCAATTTTTACTAAATGGCAGTGCAAGATGTGAAATATACTTGAGCTGTAAGGTTAAAGTGCCTTGATTTCAAATAAAGCTCGTTGCTTTTCCTGTGGTCTTAATGGGATTCTGTTGTGCAGTATATTTATATTCCATGGCCATGAACTCAGTGACAATCTTATGTAAGGAGGGTAACCTGCCAGAGAAAGCTTCATGGAAGGATTTAGTGGTTTTGTGATGCTTGCTGGCGTAGATAAAATACTGAATCTGTACCTTGCAGATAACCTGACAGCCTGTGTGTGTCTGAGCAGTGTGAAATGCTCAACAAGGTGCAGCGAGGGAGCAAAGCAATTCAAAAAATACTGAAAACAAATATTGTGTAATCAGAGACATGACACTGTCTTCTTCAAGTGTTCATGATGCGTTTCCCTCCGAAATGAGACTTGTATTCCTCCTAAATAGCGCTGAGAGCTGCTGGAACAAAACGATGCCTTTTAGAGTTGAGATAATTAGCCTGATAAAGTTTCCCCCACACTCATAGCTGTTGACTGACCTGCTATGATGACCTCGATGAGGTCTCCATCCTGCAGCTCGTCGTGGTCTGTCAGGCGGTGCAGCAGCTGCTCTGAGGCGAACTGATGTCTGAACAGCAGAATCTTCTCCCCTGCACCCACCACGGTGCAGTCTGGAGCCTGAACACACACACACAGAGCCACAGGTTGAGTCCTCGTCCAAGAAACTAGATATATTTACAGCCTTTTTAAATGCTGTGAGAATGCTTTTACTGGGGTGAGACTAATCCACAAACATGTGAAAAAAGAAAATAGCTAACAGGATTGTAAATTAACTTTGTTGTCCACCTGCCACTGTAGCTGGTGGATTCCAAAATCTATGAGACGCTCAACAGATTAGCATTGTTTTTTTGGCAGGTGAGTGAAGTAAATCAAGCAGTCATCTGTATATTTTAGCAGCATTTGGCTGGTTGCTGCTGCCAACTTCGATAGCTCTTTCATCCACTTTTTTAACCAAATTTCACATCTCAAACGCAAATAAAAACGCTTATATAATACTGAGTAACAGTTTTCTAAAGTTTCCATTTCCACGCCAGCTTTGTTAAATAAACAGTCAGCAAAAGAAGCCACATCAAAACAAAAATGATGTGATTGTCGTTTTGAATCCTGGCTGCAAAAATTTTGGAAAACTGGTGCAGGAAAAGTTAAAGAGACACACACAAGGCTCTAACCCCCCACCTTTAAATGTTGTATGTTTTAGAGGATTAAACCACAAAGATGCCGATATGTAGCTAATGAGAGTGAAGCGTTTAAGTGCTCAGTTAGAAAGCAATAGGTTCAGCACAGCCCCGAGAGGAGTTCAACATTTACAGGGACGAAAACAGAAAGAGACTTCTGCAAAGGTCAACTCTGTAAACAATCTTTTAACCATTACAAAGCATGACCTAGTTGCGCTGTAAAAAGAAATCAGTCGTGTGTGCTCGGTAGATAAGAGATCAAAGATGATACAAAACCGCGCCGCGACATGCAGCACGACTTGGAAATGTATATAACCGCTTCACTTTTTGTCATGAGTTAGGTTTAGCAGTGACTGAAGGACAAAAAGAATCAGTACTCGGCTCAAACAGCAACATAATTAGCTGGATCTGTGTTTTTCTGAATGGATGTCTGTGATTTCATAATTTCTAAATCCTTACAGCATTACTACAGTCGCAAGTGTTATCTACTTTTTTACTGTAATGTTAATACTACACAATAAAACGAGGAAAAAGAAGAGAAAAAAAGCTAAAGGCTAGAACCGGAGATACAGGGGTTTTTCTCCCAGTGGAGACACATATATCAGGTATGTGACACGCTCATGCCGTCAGGTTTGTGCACACCAAAATGCACAAGTGAAACACACACACACACACATTCTTCAGACCCCGCGGACCTGCTGCCTGGAAACTCGAGAAAAAGATCAAAGTTGAAAGGAGCGGCAGTGTGAGCGAGGCAGACTGTGTGTGTGTGTGAGGCAGGAGGGGGAGAGGCTGTGGTCGGAAAGTTTGCTGTGCTCTTGTCAACCGCAAGGTCTCTGTAGCTGAGGCAGTGTGAAGACCAGACCAGCTGACACAGAGGCCAACACACCTGCAATTCATGATCGTCTATATTTAACCTCAACAACAGTGCAACAATGCATCAGTTCAATTTTACTCTCACAGTACAATCTGCTTCTTCATCACCTCACTCACTTCCGCAGGTTTTTACAAATAGAACATGAGGTTTAGAAATAGGAGGGTGTCAAATGGAGGGTTTGAATATCTTGTATACACACATTTCATTAATAACCAACCTAATCCTGAGCCTGGTTGTGTCAAACACTAAAATTAAAATACCAAACTGTTCCAGAGGAGGTTATAAAAGCTCACCTGCTTCAACAGTATAAAACATCAGTTGAATCAGATGTGTAACTAAACGGGATACACGTAAGCTAAAACCATACACGACATCCTTCAGACTCATCTGTCAACCCAGACACCACACTTTACATAGTAACCTACACAATCCTCCTTCATACATAAGACAACCTTTCAAAGACCACTTCCTGACTGTTCTGAAGGGCTCAAAACATCAACTGAACATTTTCCAAGTGGGACTGTATTAAAGGTCAGAGCAGACTTTTGCTAACAGACGTGCATGTAAGCACTCAGCTCAGCGCCTGCTACAAACTGAGTGTCCAAGAACATCTCAATCATTTCTCAAAGCAAGATTTGACTTGCAGCTGCAGCTGCAGGTGTGGGATCTGAACCAACCACATTCTGTAAAGTAAAACAGCATTTGAGTTTTAACCAGTACAGTGTTGCTTTAAAATGTTTAAATACCTCAGTACAAAGAGTCTACAGAGAGAGCTTTTATATAGTTTTGCTGCTGTTAAACATGGACCCACTTTACTTCAATTCATTAAGAATTTTGTTCATTTCAGTCAGGAACACTTCAGTCAAACAAAACTTTATTTGCATGTATTTCCAAATGCATTATATTTGGTGGTATGGCTCTGTTCTGGGGCCTCTCTGCCTTTCCTTGGGCCTACACAGAGAGCCTCTTCAACATGCCTATGTGGAAAGCCTAAGGCAGAGAGAGCACAATTGTCTGCCCCTCCATGTGCAAATGAGGAGAGCCTGAGGCAGAGAGGCAAACCTCCCTGCCCTTCCATGTGCCTACATGGAAAGCCTAGGCTGAAATATCCTGACTTTCAGTCTCTAGTGTGGATCAGGCACCCAAAAACACAGGATCCTACAATTCCCATGATTGATTTTTATTTATGTCATGCACACTTACATGTGCTCAACCCTCATGGTTTACAAGACACCATTACAATGACACTGCAGTAACAATCAAAAGTACATGTTGTTAACAGAAAACTCTGCCTTCTATCTCGGTCCTAGCAAAGAAATTCAGCCATGAAAACGGTTCCTTCTCTGAAACAAAACTCAAATTCTCCATGATTGGCTATCATTTTCCTTTTTCGGTAGGTGGTGCCCACTGAGGTGATTTCAAATTATATTATTTAATATAATTAATAATTCATCATCATTTCTGATAGTCATTTTAATGTGAGCGACTTTTCAACACTATGTAAACTTGCTGTGAAAAAGTCCCACACCTAGATTAGGCCACTACACATCTGTTCACACCGGTTGAGTAGTGCTCCCTATGACGACTTAACGTCATGAGTAAATTCAGTGAAATGCCCCTTTAAGGCCCCTCTGCTCATGAACCGTCCTGATCTGCTGGGTAATACCCTCAACCTCATGCTTCAGGTGAGCAGCATGAAATGAGGCCACCAGTGTGAGGTTTGGATTACCTTGCGCTCTATGATCTCAGCAGCCAGCCTCTTGGCATGGCGGTAGCTCAGGTTGCTGGCGGGGACTCGAACCACCTCCCTGAACAGGCCGAGCTGGAACTGGACCAGAGCCGGCGCTGTGTGACTGGTGGGGCTGGAGGGAGTCGCTGCGAACATGGAGAAAGATCCTGTGGAGGGAGGGGATTAGTTTGTGGATTATTACAGGAACAAAGAAAGGTGACAGATTTTTTTTTGAGGGTTTTGGATAAAAATAGACCAAAGCAGCTGAGGTTTAGTGAATATTAAGTTGATATTCTTTTCCGAAACAACTCCTGATGTCTCGAAATTAAGCACATTATAGGCTACTACACATTTTATTAGATATTTGCTTTCAAGATGAACTTTCAGGAGTCAAAATTCTAGATTAAACTTTGTTTTAGTGTCACGGTCATTGTCTAAAACAGCTGCTGTACCTATTTTTATTAACAGAATCAACAGCAGTGACACATTTTAGATAGCTAATACCCTTTGTATCTGAAAACTATTGTTAAACACTGATGAACAAAAGTATTATACTTACATACATACCCCTTTTTATACTCTATCAATAACCTTAATATTAAACATTAATAGTACCACTGACCGCTGCAGTGCTCACCATTAATGAGCAATAAAATAAAACATTCAAGACAGACCAACAACAGATCAATCTGAATAAAACACACAAGACACAACAGCAAACCAAATAAAAACCAGTATTAAAAATGAAAGATCACCAATGTGAACGTGAGCAACCTTACTTTCTAGTCCCGGTTCATTCAAGTTCCAATCTTTCACCTCAATCGCAGGATTTTATCTCAATGATGCGACAGCTGATCTTTCATTGTGCTGCACATTCTCAACAAGCACTCTGGTGGGTCTGGTTTCCTCTTGTGGGGCTCGGCTGTCGAAGTTACAGGAAGTTATAGAGAGAGACTAACCTCTGCGAGAGCTGAGATGGTGCGGGGTACGGATAGCAGCCCCAACGTTGTGAAAACTCACACATACACACACGCTTTGATATGGTCCGAGTCATCTTGGCAGTTTCGAGGATGAAAATGTACGAGACACAGAATCAGTTTGAAAAGTGGAGTTTGTATTTATTGAACCTTTGATAAAATACACATGAGGTTGGCCCCTTCACAATAAGATCCATCAAATCATCAGCAGTACAGGAGCTGGAGTTAAGAGTTCCCACACACACACATAATATGTATATATATATATAAGACCCTCGTTCCCACAACATTCACCACCCTTGGCTCCATAAATATTTGGACATCTGATTCATCTTTGACGCTGTGAATCAAAATCTTCCTGCAACAGAGATTCAGAACAAACATTTACAGGTTTTATTTCTCTCAGCTGTTTTATTGAGCAACATTCATGTTCATATTTATGGAGGTTAGGATTAATACAGAGTCAGAGACGCTGGAGTAATTCCAGAAGACACTGGACCAACCCAGAGGTGACTAAGTGATTAATACAGTAAAGGATTGCTTGTATTGGTATTACAGTATGATGTGTAGACGAACTCACAGTCAGGAGACCTTAAACTACAAATCAGTGTTGCATTAACGTCTGTACACAGCTACGTGGTGTTGAGAGAATGTGTGTGATTAAAGGAATACCCATCGTTTTTTATGTGAACATACAGTAAACATACATATAAAGGATTATTCTGTACATTATTTGCTGCGAACGACACTTAAAGCACTTTTCCACCTGTGACATCTTCCCAACACTGACTCCATCCTGCGTTTACACTTACTTCGGTCCTTCTTCGCCTTCACGCGTGTATTTCTTCATCTTAAACTTGCGCCTCCTCACACATTCAGCACAATCAGAAGCTGATAGAATAATTAGCACTTTTTTAGACTCAGCAGTGTGACTTCATCGAAGGGGATTTCAAGAAGGGCGACGTCAGGTTATTGAGGCATATGGCGACGGTGTGCATGCACCGCCGGGGACAAAATGCCTTCGCAACAAACCTGCGTCTTCCCGTTTTTGAAATCAAACTCAAATTGTCAAGATTTGACCTTTCTTGGCTTTTTGTGCTAGAAAATTTAAGAGCAAGGTGGAGAAAAACTTGCAGATAAAGCCAAAAAACACAACTCCTTGACAATCTGATGAGGAGCACAACTTGCCGAGCCTGATTTCGACGTGTACATTCTGAGGACAGTTCTCTTGGTATTGGTCTTGTTTTGGTGGAAAACAGCACAACACAAAAATCCAGTGTAAATGCCACCAGACCCCACAATCAACGTAAAAATCGAACATTCAAATAATCACTTTTCAGTACCTCCAACATAAAGGCTCAGGTCCAAAACAGGAAGACGCAACAAAGTTCACTGAGGACGGATGGCCAACAGTCCGATTTCTGAGTGTTTGATTACGACTGATGAAGTCCGTCCCGTCACTGAGGATTGTTCCGTACAAAATGATACATATTATTCAGCAACAGAAAGAGGGAAACACAAAATAAAGTAAACATTTCGGTTGATGCACTGCACCAGCTTTAAACGCAGATACTTAAATGAGGGTTGTTTATGCCTTGAATATCCTGCTTTAATGATTGTAAACAAATTATATTTAAATATCTCTTTCACAGCGTTTTCTTTCATTATCACTCAGACTTATGGCTGTAAGTCTGGAAATCGTGGCAGACTGAGGTAAAAGTACCTGAAAGTGTGTTTAATTAAACTTCCTGTTGTGCCACATACAGTAGGTAGTATTCAAGAGGGTTTAAAGACCCAGTGAAATGAAAATTACATTTTTAAATCCTGTGTCCTTGTGTTGATATGGTAAACACATGTCAAAAAAGCAAGTATTTTAAATTAAATCCCTGTCTTTCTTTTCTGTTTTTGTAAAACCAGTTAAAACCGTTTCGAATATCTTATGACTCATCCTGTACTCAGGGGTGTTCACATCACAAAAATTCATCCAATCCCACAAATTATGAGGGAGATTGATTAGCAGTCCAATCAAGTGCAAAGGATTTGATTTAAATCTTACTCGTAACTGTGCGCCGCTTTAATATTCTGTTGTCACAGTACAGAAGCTTAAGTTGACGTTTCATTGGGACTTTTGAGGAACTGATTATTAAATTTGTAAATTTATTTATTTGTTAAATTTTATTTCACTTTGCTGCTCACAAGACTGATTGTTGCGGCACAGAGACAATTAATTCTAAGCCTGACCAGCAGAAGCCTCAGTGGAAGCTGCCATGTACAGGACTGTCACGCTCAAAGTGCATTACAACAGTTTAGACTGAAATGTCAGCAGATTTCGGAGACTGAGGTACTAAATTTATCAGCATTTTTGACCTTTATTGACATCATAATCCAAGCGCCCATTTCTCTCTCTTCTTTCTTTCTTTCTTTCTTCTCTCTTTTTTTCCAGTCTTTCCCCCTCCGATAAGTATGTTCTCCAGCTGAGACCCTCTTTAACCCAACAGTGTAAACAACAAAGAAAAACAACAGAAACCAAAGTGCACTATATACAAAGAATGAAATAATTTAAAACTGTATATACATAAAAAAAAACAAGAAGGCAAAAAGTGAGGTTTAAATGGTTAGTGCTAATGTGTTTTTTTGAAAATCCCCAAAGATTGCTTGTATTCTCTTTAGTGTTCCCTGTTAAAATCTAAGTGGATCGTACCATTTTTTACCATCTGTGATATGCATTCGATGGGCGGTTAGCATCAGCAAATAGTTCATGCTACTGGTGAAATATACAGAGTGCAATGCTTGTCTCTGAACTGAAACCGGAGTACATTTAGCCTACCTAAGGTTGAGTGTCTGCACATGGAGATCGAAGACAAGGTCTCGGATACGATGCTTTGCTACGGTGCTATGAGTCACAAACACGAGGCGTTCAGGTGCAGACATTCCACGTTCTAGTAAGCAGCATGCTGATTAATGTGTATCTAAATATTCTCTTTAGTGATCGATGGCGGCGGTTTGTACAGCGAAGCAGCAGCAGCGACCTGACGTTTAGTGTGATAATGCTTTTTTTCTTTTTCAGTGTTCTTTAAAAAATATGCTGCAGGTGCAAGTGTTTGATCTCGCTTTGAGCTTTTAGTGTGTTTGTTTGATCAAACCAAGCTGCAAACAGCCTCTCCTCGCCGGGCCGCTCTGTGACTCCTGAGTCCCACCCCCTGGCTCTGTCTAGCCAATCAGGGAGCTGCGTCTGGATAGGTCCACGTTGCTGGCGCTTAGTCCCCTGCAGTCTGAGAGTCCAGAGTTGGCGTCCTGAAAACAGACCAGTCAGTATTAAAACTCCTAATGGACAATATATTGTGGTTGAAGAACGTCTATGTGTTTTTACTGGGTCAGCAATCATAATTCACTGCATTATCCCAAAACAGATATTCCCATGTAGTTATTTCATCTGCAAAAGTTTCTACAACATTTTTTGGTCGTACCTGTGTGGTCTCCTCAGCGCTCTTGTTCAGGAAGTTGAGGGAGCTTGCTCTCTTCATTCTGAGCGAAACAGTACAGTCAAACATTATATTTCCATGATTTGTCTTTTTCAGGTAAAAACAACCAGTGTTTTTGAAGTGCTCAAAGTCTCCTTAAAAATGCAGTAACTTACTTTAGTTCTGTATTCACTTAGCCACGACAATTTTTGAGCGGTCCAATCGAATTTGAAGGATGTGATTTAAAATTTCCTGTTGTAATCATTAGGGCTGCAACGACTAATCGATTAATCAATGACTAACTGACTATTAAAATAATATGTGACTATTTTAGTAGTCGACTAATCGGTTTCATAGAAAAGTACTATAAAAGTGCCCCAAAATACTCTTATTGCAGCTTCTTACGTTCAAATATTGGCAGCTTTACACACTCTCCCATGACGGTGAACTAAAACCCTTTGGCGTGAGTACGAAACAAGACATTAGATGACATCATTTTGGGGTTTGGGAGAGACAGACCAACATTTTTCAACATTTTAACACATTTTTCGATAAAATGATTAGTCGACTAATCAAAGAAATAATCGACATTAGTCAACAATGAAAATAATCGTTAGTTGCAGCCCTAGTAATCATACCACAATCTAATATTCAGTTATGTCACATTACAGAATGTTTTATTTACATTTCCCTAGACAGGCTTCTGTCGAAATGCAGTGCAAAATTTAACAAAATTTGCACAGAAAAATGCAAATTTATGCACTTTCTCATTCACTACTGTTATGCGAATAGTGAGATTTGGTTCATTGAGATAAGCAGTCACTGGTGCTAATTCTTCAGGCATCACTACAGGAGAGGGTGCTACAAAATGACCTGAAGAGAGCGAGTCAAACCTCAAACAAAGGAGCATGTTGGGCAATGGAAATAGACTTTTGAATATCTAATATTACAGTAATGTTGTCTTGGAAGAGTTCTGGTAACAGCTCTGTATGCACAGAAAAGCACAAGTTTCCACTGCACTTAGTCTCATATATCTTTTATTATTACATCAACTTTTCCACCTCTCCAGGCGTAAAAACTTTTATACAATATTTAAAGAGTTTTCCAAATTTTTTAGGTTTTCACACAGGTTTTTTATGCGCAAATTGAAAACCTACTGGGACTTTGAGGATGTAAAGGGCCGAGTGGGGAGGCCTAAAATGGCCAAAGTCTACATCTTTGCCGAAAAAACATAGTAAATTGAGAAACAAACTAAACAACAAAAAATGTATCGGCAACAATTTTAATAATCATCATTTATCAGCCACGAATGCCAAAGATTTACAGGTTCCAGATCTTTCAGACACGTCCACTAGGCTTCATTAGCAGATGGACAGGGTCCAAAATGGTCAACCTTTGTGATAAGAATATTCCACCAAATTCTGCTCTCGTGGTCATGAATGACCCTTTAAGCTCACTATTACATGTTACATGTATTTGTGATGTGAACTGTTGGTTGTTTAATTCATGGAAAAATCATTCATTTCAGCCCTACACACCTCCAGATTGATTAAACACATTCACACACACACACACACACACACACACACACACACACACACACACACACACACACTCAGTAACACACACTCAGTAATCTTACCCTGGGTTGCGTGGCTCCTGTGGTCCGCTCCCCTGCAGCTTCTTCACCAGCATCTCACTGCTCCTTCTCAGTGCGTCACGAATTTTCCCGAAGGAGCCACTGCGACGCAGAGACCCGTTACCATCCTGAGAGAAGATCAAACACAAAGCCAAGTCAGCATTAACTGGAGATATTAAGTATTAAGGAGAGACTACAAAGGCTCCTTCTCATGTTTAATCACAGCTCTGGGCTCAGGTGCCTCACTGAAGGACACTTGAACTTTACTTTTTAAATTCTTCATATAATTAAATCACTGATATGATTTGAACTGCCTTGTGTGCAAAGCTGTGATGACCTTGCACCGTGTACTTTACACAGTGAACTTATTAATACTTCCATTAGTGTTGAGGAACAAGTGAAATGAATTGCCGTGCACAGACTGACCCCGTTCCACTCAGCGGAGTCGTCGCCCTCGCTCTCCCCTCGCTGTCCCCCCGGCCCGCTGATTCCTTCCCTGCTGTGTCGTCTGTCGCCACCTCCGGCTCCCCCGTCCTTCAGCAGCTCCACCACCTTACTCTGGTTAATGGCATCAATACCCTGAGAGAGAGACAGAGGACACACACACACACACACACAGGCAAAGACAAAAACAAAGATCAGACAGAAGCCACCACAGGGATTAAAAAGAAAATTACAGCTTCTTCACAATAGCTCACACAGCACGTCTACGCTCTTTACTACACTTAACACACATTAGCTTCGTGACTGATCTTTAAATCATAGTTTATGGGCTAATAAATCACAGCTGGAAAGCCTGTTGAACTAATCAGGCCTCTTAACTGAACAAGCCGTTGAAAAAAAAAAACAGCCCAGGCGTCTAATCTAACGGTGGTATTTCAACCGCTCTGTGTGTTTGTGCAGCACCTGTTTACGTGACTTGCTGGCGCACTCCTCCAGTGTTTCTGCTGCCTCCAGTTTGCCCTGGCGACGGTACAAAGCTCCCAGGCTTTTCAGGGTTGTGTTCACTGTGGGGCTGCAAAAAAAAAACAAAAAAAAAAACAGGTCTCATGTTAGGCTGATTTCAGGTCCATACTTGTATTTTGGGTTTTTACTAGAACATGTTTACGTACTTTAATATTTTAAAAAAAAAACACATTTTTTGTCATGCTGTCCGCCTGAATATTCATCACTCAATTTTAGTGCCTGTCTCTTTAAGGCCCCCTCCCAAAAAAGCCCACTCTGCTCTGATTGGTAATAGCCAGGGGAATGACTGCAGCGACACTTTCTATCTTTATAGACCATTTTGCTTGGTCTGCGTTGCTAGGCAACAGCTTAAGTCCATGTTTGCTTCCTGTCAGCTGATGTCACCCACAAACACCGCCAAACATTCGAACAGGAAATACAAAGGGACCCGTTTAGAGTGTTTATGTAATGCTATGACATCACAACTTCACACAGGTCGTGGCGTCTCGTACAAAAGGCACAGTTTCTGAATACAGAATACAATTTGCGGTTTTATCATGAAATATTTCATCTGCTTCCAGATTTCTATTGCCTGGGACCACACCTTCAAATCAGCCCACTCCACGAGTTCAAGTTGACTGATTTGTCTGATATCATGACATGAAACAACAGTTTCTTGGTTTAAATAAAAAAATGATCCAGGGTGGATCTATTCAGCGCAACAGGTGGGACTATCACCATTGTCAAGCTGTTGTCAAATCGAAGCAGTGGGGTGTAATAACAACAATGGCAAGCACCACAGACAACATAGACACTGTTCAAGGCTGTTCTAAAGCAACTTCTTCTCATGAGGAATAAAAGAATTAAAGAGGGAGGGTGTGCTCGCACAGTCGAACAAGTCCGCCACTTGTGGGAAACTTTGAAAAAATCCTGGCACAAGCATCTCCAGCTGTTCCACTTTTCCTCATTATGACGTGATAAACGACTTGTTAGGCCACATTAATCTGAGCGTGCACAGCTGCATGTAAATGGGAAAGTTGGTGGAATATTCATTTTCATTAGCCATGTAAACAGCTCAGTAGGAATATTCTTTTTTGAAATATGGGCAAAAAAAGGATAGGACAGGACAGTCACTTCTGTCTGATATCAGGCAATGATTCCTGCATGTGTCAGTGAATTCACATGTCTGACTCACCTGTCCACCTTGCAGGCTTTATACCAGCTTCCATACTCTACATACGGGCCAGAGTCCTTGCGCTTACCCTAAGGAAGACAGCGATAGAGAAAGAGAGAGATGCAGAGAGAGGAGACAGAGGGGGAGAGCAGGAAGAGTCAAGTATGAAACATTGCCCTATTAAAGAGGCTATTAAAATGTCCCTGTTGTCATTTGTATAGTCCACTATCCTCCATCATTCTCATCTTACTCCCCAGTCCATTTCCATAATAAGCTGCCTGCCAGCCAGTAACATCAATGGAAAAAAGGCCAACCTAAATCACTGACCTTGCTCTCCTCTCTCTCCTCTGCATGCATCCAGATTGGCTTGTTGTCATCTGCAAAATGAGGACAAAGAAATCATATTTGACATACACAAACAATACCATGAGTGGACAACAGCACTATAAATAAGTGGCAGAAACCAAACAAACCAAGAAAAGAATAAACAAATGAATCTCTAAGAAAATAAAAGGATCCCTGGAATGACCCTAGAGTAAAGCCTCTCTGTCCGTAAATAAAAAGACACAGCCTTTCATCAAACCCGTGCAATGCCAAATTCCTGCCGAGGCCCTCTCTCGTGCTGGGCATGTGAGCACATAAGGGTTTGATAGGCTTAGCAGCAGCGGGAGGGAAACATCGACATTAAGCCGCTCCGCACCGCACGCTTCGATGGCACCAAATAATCCTCTGACCTGCCGAGAGTACTGGGAGTGACAGGAGGGATCAGGGTGTGGCCGAATCAAAAGCTGCATCCCAAAAAAGCAGCAGTCAGAAGAACTGAAAAATGGGTCGAGTGCTGGATATTTTGTAAAAACAATCACTGTTCACGCCAAATTTCACCAGAAAGGAAAGATTAAGGGTTCTCAGATGGACAGTTATGCACAAATATTCTGACAGAGCCAGAAATAATAATAGTTTTGGAGACTTAAAATGTCCTTTCCTTCACTTCCTGCACTAATATACACAAGTCTGCAACAGAATTCTAACATGAAAGTGCACTTTCTTGTCCAAGCCTTGTCCATATCAACCAGTGCCAGATACTTGGAGGTCGGCTCCATCTGCGTTCTTCTCTAGGGAGCTGGAGCTGTTACATTGCTTTCGTCAAAGCCAGACCTCACTGACAAGAACAGTAATTTTACCTTGTTGAACACGGGAGTTCCTGGTCTATCGCTGCCTCAACTGACTGTTTAGCTCAGTCACAAAGGCTCCACTGCAGACTTATTAGATCTGTTTCTAAAATCAGATCTTACAGACTGTGCACAATCAGATCAGAATTGTGTGCCCAGACATCACCAGCCTATCTGCATGGGTTGCTGTGGTAACGACGTAGGCGTCAGTTACTACGTCGCAATGCCGGTGACGCCACTTTTCAATGTGGCAGCATTAGAAATGGTGGTCCATCACTTTGCCGCCGAATATATTTCAGCATCTGTCCACAGACTGTTGGTCCTCATGTCCTCTTAAGCGCTCTATTGTGTTCAAAGCCATGTTAAAATCTGATCTGAGTGTCCAGAGCGTCCAGACTGAGACCCATCTGTCGAAATCCAATTGGAATTGCATTTGAATCAACCACCAAATGTGTTTTGAATCTTATTTTATCAGTCTAGATGTGCCAAAATTGTGCAGAAACCTACATCAGCTTCTGACACTAAAACATACACACTTTGATGATATAAAAACCTAAACATAAATAAAATAAACATGAAGGGGCCGCCCTTTAAAATGACTGTCATTATGTCGACATTAGTGTGACTCTGCAGTTGAAAAGTTGACTCTACTCACTGTTGACAGACCCAAACTCCTTCTCGTGTGCCCTGGTCAGGATCTCTTTGTACAGAGCCTCAGCATCTTTGAACTTCCCCTGCTTCAGGTAGCAAGTAGCCTGAAGACAAACAATACCAACAATCTTTTATTAATGTGTCTAGACTTGTAATGCTTGTAAAATTAGGAATAATATGTCATCACGGGATAAGATTAAAATACACAAGAGCAGAAGACACAGAGCATTTTCAGTACTGTTTGTTAAATGTTTGACTATGTGTACTATCTTAATGGTGTCCTTACCAGGTTATTTTTGGTCTTGGCGACATTGGGGTCATCAGCTCCCAGTTTGGACTCGTAGATCTCCAGGGCTCGTCTGTAGTAGTACTCCACCTCATCGTACTTGCCCTGGTTCTGACACAGCAGGGCCAAGTTGTTCAGCTGCTTGGCTACATCTGGGTGGTATTTCCCCAACACCTGAAGACAAAGTTATGAGCACACAGTCTTTCATTATTAATAGGAGACTTGGTGGTTAAAAACAAACACAAACAAAACTGTTTAAATATGTACAGAAAACATTTGTGGGTTTTTACCTTCTCTCTGATCTCCAGCGCTCTCTTGCAGAGAGGTTCAGCCTCCTTGTACTTTCCCCTCTTGCCGTACAGAACAGCCAGGTTGTTGAGGGTTGCGGCCACGGCTGGATGATCCTTCCCCAGCGTCTTCTCTCTAATGGCCAGGGCGTCATTCAGGAGGTGGGCTGCCTCTTTGTACTTGTTCTGATCCCTGGAGGACCAAACAGAACGACAGCAGTTAAAAGTCTGAAAAACTTTGTATAAATTGTTACTGAACAACCTCATTTCCATTCCTCACCTGTACACCAGAGCCAGGATGTTGAGCATGGTGGCTACGTCAGGGTGGTCGTGTCCAGACGTCTTCTCCAGGTCCTCCAGGGCTTGTTTGCACAGCGGCACGGCCACCTCGTATCTCCCCTGCGAGGCGTACTGGATGACCAGGTTGTGGAGCGTCCTGAGACGAGCCGGGATCTCGTAGCCTCCCTGCTGAGCCGCCACCTCTCCGCTGGGCTGGGCTGTGGAACAGAGGGGAGGATATCAAAATGTTTTCTAGCTTTTACCGCTGTGTTCCAAAACTATCCCACAAAGCTTGTCATAAGAGTGCAGTATTTGTTTTATTACATTTATACGAGAAGCTCAGAGAGCTGTTGAAAATGGAAGACTCAATAAAGCTGAATGCCAGATCCAAGCAGGGCAAGTGGAGGATTAAAAACATTGAGTCAAACCTGCTCCAGGGATCACCACTTATCCAGCAGCACATGGTTGCCCAGGGAAATCCAGCTGCCACTCTATTTCTTCTTCTGTATTTTACTACTTTAATTTCAAAGTGTTAAAGTCAACAACCTGCATGAAGTCTATTTTTTTGTACTACTCTTGCTGCTATTTTCTGTTTGCCTCCATGCTACCTTTGTTTGTTTCCACCTCCCCCGCTGCTCACAGGTGTCTCTATTTGACCTCCTCAGTTTCCTCTCTCTGCAGGGTTTTAAAGGACTATTCTGCTCTTTTTACTTTTTCGTCTGCTACAACTTTTACATCAAAAACATAACATAATCTTATCGTAATAAAAGTAAATAGCTGCTCCATACAAAAATGATCAAATGAAGCAAAACTAGCAGAAAATGTTTGAGGTTGAATCTAAACTAAACCTAAAACGATCATCAGAACAGATGCTTCAACATGTTACAGCTCAATGTGCAGTGCACTTTAACAGCAAACCAGCTGAGAAACAAGACTTCAGAAGCGTTTATCAGTATTCAGTTATCAATAATTGAAGAGACCAAGAGACTGGAGCACTTACTGTCTGCCTAATGGGGAGGAATGCTGAGTAAGCTATACATTTTAATGCACGACATAACTGATCTTCTCCATCTGCAGTTTTTCACTTTGATGTCATGAATCTATAAATGTATCCAGCCTAAGACTTGAGCTTTGTTTAGACAGTGAATGAAGCATAGAGAATGAATGAATACATTTCTGTTTCTATGGCATTAACTAAACCACAGCTCTTGCTTCAGATCGGTGTTGATATCCCATTTAAACAACATCACCGCTGAGGGGTTAAACTGTGTTTGCCATTTATACAAGGAGTTGCTTGAGAACAACTCGTGCCTCAGTTTAAATTACTCTTTAGGTTCAGGCTTCAGGGGCAGTTGAGGTCTGAACATTTCCAATACTGAAAGGCATGACTGT
Organism: Epinephelus cyanopodus; assembly: GCA_026686955.1. Classification (NCBI taxonomy): domain Eukaryota; kingdom Metazoa; phylum Chordata; class Actinopteri; order Perciformes; family Serranidae; genus Epinephelus; species Epinephelus cyanopodus. Next base: position 13,643,075 of record CM048934.1, read on the forward strand.
ACTAAGTGCTGGGTGTTTTCCTATTGACACTCCTCACATTAAACACAAACTGCATTGATTCTCTTGCTGTGCATTCAGGCCTCTGCAGCCCCACGTACCCTGCACATAGCTGTGTGGAAGCAGGAGTGAATGATTCAGCTCAATATTAACACCCTTCTACAAAACATAACAGCATGATGATCTCACAACTTTAACCTAGTGTGTGACTTTTTTAAATATCCAAAGCACCTAAAGATTCATGTAAATGTGATATCAACCTTCTTCAGAGGAACTATCCTTCTATGGGTATCTATTTAAAGCCCAAGGAAATGACTTCTCACACCCTTCAAATTGTAGTAAGACAAAAATACCATAACACCTACAAAATAACTGTACCTGTGTTGTATGCACTATACTATCTACAAAATATCCAAGGACCCACACAAAATAAATACATGCCCTCTCTTCATCTTAATGTGCATTAATGTCGTCTACTTTTTCAAACCACTGTGTGCTATGACACGTCTGACTTGACTCAACGTTGGTTGTTAATACTGGGGAAAATGTAAACCATGCAAAATGGCTCTGACCACCCAGGACGCAACCAATAGTCTCTTCTTCCTGTGGCCTACCACAACCGGTAACTCTCCTCCAGTATCAGGCACCTGGTCCTGTAGACTGGGATGTAAATCCTTGCATGGAAAAAGTCATTTCAGGCTCTGTTGATTAGCTGATAAGGACAATTGTTACTTGCACCCCAACCACTAAAAGTGTATTAGCACCTTCCTTTCATCTACCAAAGAACAGCTGAAGTCTGATGTTGCTGATGTCATACCTGGTCCCTGGTCATCATCGTTGGGGAACAAGTCATCCAGACTGTCCTTTGAAGTGTCTCCTCCACCCCCACCACCGCCAGCAGCGCTCTGGCTCTTCTCCTCCGAGGGCGAGACGTCATCGTCGAACTTCTTGATCTGATTCATGAACTCCAGGTGCTTCTTCTCCTCCTCCAGCTGGGCGACGCTCTGCTCGCTGCGCTGCAGCTTGTGCTGCGTTCCCGCCAGCTCGTCCCGCAGCCACTGGTTCTCCTGGCAGAGCCGGCGCACCTGGGCGCGCAGTTTCTGCTTCTCCGACTCCACGGCGCTCAGGTGGCTCGACAGGGCGATGATCACCTGGGGGAAAGGGAAAATAAAACTTTTACCAGCTGAAATTGGGAAGACATGGCAATTTCTTCTCACTACATTGCTGCTGGCGTCTTTGCTACTTTAAGTGCATCCCATAAATCAAAAAGGAAGATTCATTATCTTACCTGTGCCTCTCCCAGGCCCAGCTCGATGGCCTCCAGACTCTTGCGGAGCAGCCCAGATTTCTCCTGAGCGGCTGGCGGCTGGGCGCAGTCCAGCAGCGAGTTAAGGAGCTGGGCATGTTCGCCGCGCAGTGTCTCCAGGCCCTGCATGACGGCTTTAGTGTTGAGCACAATCTCATCCTGGCTCAGTCTCTCCAGGGCTTCTTCACGTGGATACACCATGGTGGACATTGCCTGGTTTCATACACACTGTGGGGAAAGGGACAGAAATAGAACGCAAGCATGACAAGAGTGGAACTGTTTTATTTATCAGGGGGATAGGGCGTGTTTTTGCTGAGTGTGCTTTGTCTTTTTCATGTCCTGTTGTGCCTTGACACACTCACAATTTACCCACAAGGTGCTCAACACAACCACATCCTTTATGTGTTGGTCACTGGGGTCATGTGGAGGTGGATGAGACAAAAAGACAGAACAGACCAGATAAGGTACAAAGAAAGTTAATACCGCTAATACTTTCCCCCAGATGCCCCTTTCACTGTCGTACTCAATTTCAAAGAGGTCATCGGCGAAATAATAGTTTCCCATTTCACAGTTGCATAACGTGCCCCTTGGGTGGAAAGCCATAATGTGTGTGTGAGTAGTGTATGTATAGTTAAAACCCACAGATTACTACAAGAGGATTCCTCTGAGCTTGAAAGTGACTCAGCAGCTGCCACTGACCAGTAAAGCAAATTAAAATGAGACGTCACTCGACAGAGCTGCTGTTACACTAAAGAGACTGATTCAGGGTGAGGTGATAATGACGAAATCAAACCACGTAGGAGAACATGAACCAGACCCTGACTGTTGGATCTGCATGGATAATGTTAACTCAGATAGTTTAAACATATCTTTGGCGTGTCTGTACTGAAACTTGAAGTTCCTCATCAGCTGACATATAAACCAATGTTGACATAATACAGAAAAATGACACCATTATGTAGTTTAACTGTTTAATGTCCTACTCAACACAGGTCCAGTGTGTAGGATTTAGGGGGATATGCTGGCAGAAATTTAATATAACACAATATGTATGTTTTATTTTTGATACCTTAGAGTGAGCCTAGTTAGAAGCCCCTCCACAAGAGCGTCCGAAAAACACTGATTCTTAACATGAATCTGCTTTCTTCAGTGTTTTTAGCCGATTCAATCACTGGGTCTGTCTGTTTTGGACAGGAGAGACCTCTATGGATAATTCAGCTCCTGAACGCCCAAATCTTAAGTTATCAGAGAATGAGCACACATTAGGAGGTGCTAGATTAAAAGACTGTGTCCGACATGCCAAAAAGTGAATGAGAAACACTGATTTGTAATGTGAAACTGCTCTATTCTGTGCTTTTACTGGTTTTAATCACCTGGTCTGTTTGTTTGAAGAGGAAGAGACCTCTGTGAATAGCTCTGCTCACACTAAAAACCTCCTGAACAATGAACACCGAAGAAACTCTAACCAGGAGAAATTTTAGCTTTGTGCAATCTGCAGTCCTCACTGCTACGTAGATGCCACTAAATCCGCCTACACTTTCACTTTAATAATTATCGTGTCATTAGTACCGCAACTAATAATTATATTCTATATCAATTAATCGTACCTTTCATTGTCCAAAACCCCAAGATTTTTAATTTACTATTACAAAAAACACGGAGAAAAGCAGTCGACCCTCATGTCTGAGAAGGTGGATCGAGCAAATGTTTGTAATTTCTGCTTGATACATTACTTAATCTGTTATTCAAAAATGTTGATTAATCATAGGCTATTTCTTCTAAGCAGTGGGTGATGTGGTCCCTAAAAAGAAATTATTAGTCATGTTATTGGTCATCATGAGTCATGGACAGAAACAAAGGCATTCATTGTTCCTTTCCTCTGCTATGACATGCAGACAATTTCAGAATGTACTCCTCATGTAGCCTTTGGGAGAAGACTACATTCAAGCTGTATCTTAATACATGGAAAACCAAAATCAAAACACATCTCCCAGTTGTGGACAGATCCAGGGAGAGAGATCAGGCACAGCAAATCTCCAATCCTGAGCATGCGGCCTGCGGGTCTACATATTGACCAGCTGTAAATGAAGCCGTTGCAGCAGGAGCATAAAGGACAGAGGAGCCAATTGTGCAACATCGTGACTTTCTCTCCTCTCCTGCTTTGATGGAGGTGCACCTGTTCTCCTCTCCTGCTCCCTCCCTCCTCTTCCTCTCTCTCTCTCTGTCTCGCTCTCTCCCTCACCCATCTCCATCCTCCTCTCCCCCCCTCCCATCCGCCTCACACACTGACTGCAATGCACCAATATTCACATTTCCTTTCAAATACACCGTGTGCCAATGCAGAGAGGGAAGCTGCGAAACATTTAAAGTGGCATCTTGGTAATTAATGTCACCATTTATAATCGCATCTTTAATATGGCTGTTTTAAGGCACAGATAAATAAATAAGCCGGTGGATGGTCGAGGCCTGTGGCCGGGAGGGGCGGCAGTGTTTGGCTTGGCTGCATATCAACCAAGGTGACCGACAATGGAGAGCAGTGTTCAAATAGGACAAAGCTGTAGCAGATGTTTGGTAAAATAATTGCCCTTCGCTGAAAACGCGTTAAAATGTCTGGTTACGACATGTAAGCTGTTTGTAAACAGTGCAGGCCCGAGCACCAAGGTGTTACACAACACACACTGATGCATATTGTTGTAAACGACCGTATAATATTTACACTCTTTATCATACACACAGATCAGAGTACAATATGGAAGAAATTAAAAAGTGCTGTTTCATAGGTAAAGCACCGGCGAGTGGTGCCTGCAGATGACACATTCACGGACCTCGCCGGCGATGCAGCGTCTTATTTGACAGCCTTTTCATAACACATCTATTTAAACGACATAACTGTGGCTTCATGCTCGTTAAAATATCACGTATCCGTATATTTACCTTCATCGAAGACAAGCGCGATGCTTTCTGTCCCTCGAACAAAGCGGCAGGACAATGTTGTGATGCTCCAGACGCTCCGCTGTCAAGCCCAGTAAATCAAACTACTTCCGGATGTGTCTTTCAAAATAAAACCCTCACTTTAGCTTCGCAAATTTGGGCTCTCAAACACGACGACGCGGCTTTAAATGAGCGAGGGGTTTACACTACTGAATGAAAGCGATGCGCTTTTATTTCAAATGCGTCATTTAGCACGGCAACGGATGCTAACGTTTGTTTGTAATTAGCGCTAACGCTAAACCGTTAAGTTTACGCTAGCTTACTTCGGAGGAAGCCAGGCGCTGTGGAGTAGCTACACACACCTGTTTTGTTAATGTCACGCTTGTCACGTTAACCTGGCAGCACACGGCACATCGAAACAGCTCACACACACCTCTCACTGTAGTTTAATACGATTACAAACACAGTCGGTACGTTAGCTAACAGCTAACTCCGACGGTTAACGGCTTCCCTCCCGCTTCACCTCAACTTACCCAGACTGTCACTTGACGATGGAGGACAGCGAGAAAGCTCTTACACGTGCCGCTACTGACTGTTCATCCCCTTCAAAAGTTTAATTTAGCAAAAAACAGGTGATGTTGTCGAGGATGTGTCACAGCTGGGACGAAAAATGGCTGTTCTCCCAGAATCCAACGACCGAAGATGAAGGAAAATGTCGAGATGATTCACTTTGGCCACTCGCCAAGCGGAAATGATCCCGCGCATGCGCACAGCAGAAGCGTCGCTACCAGTCAGCCTCTGATTCACAAACACCCTCCAGATTTACTCACACAGGCTGTTAAAAATGTCAGCAGGTTAATTTGGCTTTGAAATATGATGTTATCATTGACTGACTCCGGGTGAAAATATAGATAAGATAATGTGATAATTAAATAGTTTCTTTTAACATAACAGGATGTAGTTGGAGGTGAATTGTCTTTCTTTACTAACGCTCTTTGTGTTGTGATGTCAGCAGAGGCCCCGTCCAAAGAGACCAAAGAGGCATCAGGGTGACGAGAGGCCCGCTGTGTGTACCACTGACCTGCTTCACAAGCATCATGTGCACTATTTATTTACACCGTCACTCCCTACCTCACCTCCTGAAACACAGTGTTTTTATTTTAGTCATTTATTTTAAACAAAAAGCACTTTTGTTATTCAAATTCTTGACAAGTATCCCTGTGTGTCTCTATCACAATGGCAAAATCAGTGTATTTTTTTTGTTCTGCACAATAAACTTTGTTAAAATATCTGCTGTCTGCTAAATTTTATTGCAGCTTTAGCGGCTTATATTTTCTGTCATTTGTGCTTAACATTCAGGGGCGTACCACCAAATTCTGGGCCCCTGAAGCACCTTTTGATTTTATTCATTTATTTATTTTTTGCTATCTTTCCTTTTATTTCTACTTTTCGAGCCCCGATTTCCCTTTCTTAGGGAAAGACATGACAGTGTACGTTGGTGCTCCGGCAGCATAAGCCAGTCATATCCAAAGTCCAGCTCGGGGGCCAGTTGTGGCCCTCAGACCTCACCTGGGTTTTCAAAATATACTATATGATTGGGGCGTTGGTATCTTAGTGGTAGAGCAGACAACCCATGCACAAGGCAGTTGCCGCAGCAGCCTGGGTTTGACTCCAGCCTGTGGCACTTTGCTGCATGTCACTCCCTCTCTCTCTCCCCGTTTCATGCTTGTTTGTCCTATCAAATAAAGGCTAAAAATGCCCCAAAAATATCTTTAAAAAAAAAAAAAAAATACTATATGATTAACACAGTTTTAGCTAGATCACTGCATTTTTTTCCAATTATTTTTTTCTGTACAAAGCTCAATCTTGCAACCACTTTATTGAGCCAATTTTAATTTAGTTAAGACACTGATTACACAAAAATTGGAATGTGAAAACAGAGCAAAACCTTTCATTCCAGTCTCTTCGAGGGCCCTCCTCGAAAACACCCTTGTTCTCAATTCCATGACTGAGATTGTTTTATTCTTAATTTGGAAACACCAGCTGTTAAAATTAATGTTATATATCACAATCTTACCACCATTTTTAGTAAGCATAAAAAGGTTATATAAAGCTACAAACACATGCACATACTAAACATACAGTATAGGCTTGGGCAGTGTTTACTTTTTAACACCTTCATAACATGACACAATCATTTCTCTCTGGCTGCACTCAGTTGGTTCAACTGAAAACATTTACATCCCAACCAGTCCCCTCTCTTCTGGTGTACCCCAAGGCTCTGTGCTCGGACCTTTCCTGTTATTCTTTCTTGGCAGTATTTTCTGCAAATATAACATTCAATTTCATTGCTATGCAGATGATACAGCGCTCTACCTGTCACATTAACATAACCAGCCGTACTCTCCTCCATTCAAGTCACCCTCCCACCTGCTTGCTTATCCACCATGGGGTCGAGAGCCTTCAGCCGCCCTCACTGTTGCACCTTACTGCTGTTTCATGTATTGCGTTATGTATTGCGTTTTTTGTCTGTCATGTTTTATTGATTGTTTTATTATTGCCTATAAATAAAATTTATTATTATTATTATTATTTTCATAACAGTATATGACGGTATTTGTCAAAATAAATATATAAATAAACAAATTTTATAAAGCTAGGCTGCTGGTGATAGATGTCACTGTAGCATGTACATCATTGTCTGGCCTAGAATGCTGCATTTCTATTGTGCAATTATCCTACTTAGACAAGTCTTGCCTGGTATAAATACTTACGGCCCACAGAAGAGAGATGATGTCATGAAACAAAACAACTGTTTTAGTTAAAAGAAGTCGTCTCAAGGTAAAGTTATTCGTGGCAATACTCACAAACAGAGGCAGAGCCATTATTCTTCTTTACTAGTCCTGTAACTTTATCCCCACCACTCGCAGTTGCCATTTATCTCCGCTGACTTGCCTGTCTCATAAGCAGAGACTGTCCTCTGCTGGTGAATGCTGTGCACTACATCACCTCAACACAGCATCTCTGTATCAGTTTATTAGTAAGAAGAGCATCTGTATTTCTGGAATACCTTTTTTTTTTTTAAGTTTACCTTAATACTTTGATACCGCCCAAGCCTAGTACAGTATACTGTATTTATAAAAAAAAAACAAAAGACTGAGTTACAAATCAAGAATATTTTTATTTTAAAAAACAAATGAAACAATGAACACTTCCACTTTTCATCCCACATCTGTTTGATTGACAAACGTAATCATGAAAAAGCAGTACTACAAAACATGTCAAATTAAGAAAAGAAAAAAAAAACAGAACTAGAATACAATATAACAAGTACTATCTGATATGTACAAGCATTATAGTTTATTATTGTTATAGGCAAAAGGCAAAAAAGCTGAAGACTGCTGCTGAAGAAACAATGGCATGTGCAAAAATACTCTCCACAAGTCCACAAGCTTAGGACACTGCTCTGAGCACAACCTCGTCAGGCAGAAATCTACTGCTTCATAGGCAAATCCCGTTCCCATGAGGACAGACGGCAAAATTTACAAGCTGTTGGGGAATGGGGGACAATATCATTTAGAAAGCTAAGCTTGTGGAAGCCTGGTAAAGAAGACTCTCTCATCATCAGAGGTATATCTGAGGACGGTGGAGAGAAAAGACACTGCTGATCACTGACAGAGATTATTGATGGACCAAACAGCTCCTAATCTCTAACCACGACTAGTCAAGGACAGAGGAACCATCGTTAACACCGTCACAAAAACACACAGGTCGACACAGGTACAGAGGTACGGGTAAAAACACACAGGAACAAGTTCAAGACTTAGGTATAGAACAACCAGCGTTTTTAAACAGACTTTAGGAAAACGTGTGAACTGTAAGGACGATGGGAAAGATGGCTGATGAAAGATGGCGGATGAAACATGAAGCTGCAGAATGTGGCTATGATTAAAAGAAGTTCCTCCAAACATTGAAATGATGACTTCAGAATAAAGATTGTTGTTAATCTGTCTGCAGTAGTCGGCAACCCAAAAAACCCACCAAACTATTTGAATATAATCACTATTTCTTCACATTTTAGTTTTGGCAGTGATTTAGTTTTTAATGCCTCGCTTGCAGTGGAATATTTCCAAGTTCAGTTCAATTGGTGACCAGGGAGCCGGAGAGTCAGCTGGTCTGACGTTGACCTTCCCTGTGGAGGCTGCGAGTGAGAGAGGCATCAATAAACTAGGACTACATACGATATAGGAAAGTCTGGATTCACATTGTTGCAATAATATTTAGGCAACAACACTACAAGGCAGAGAGCATTCTGAGTTAGGCAAGGTCGTCTCTAACAGCAGATACAAGTTTACTGACACTCCGTGTTTACAGTTTAAGTAGAAAAAAAGTCAATTTCATTCCAAAAAATTATATAAATTTTGGAAAAAATTTTCCTTTTTGAAATCCGAGTTTCAAATTTAAAAATGTGGCACCCTTTCATGGTAAAGAACAATTAAAAAAATCTTCTTAAGTTGTCACTAATGACTTTATTAAAGGTTAAAACAGAATTGAATTTTGGATTTTGGTATTTTAGTGAAGCTTCCCTTTGGTTTATCTACAGTATATTCTGTACGACAGATCTTAAAAAAAATCTTCTATAATCACCTGCAAACATTTAAATATAAAGCAAATTTATTTGAATTTATTCATCCACTTGGGGGCAGCAGAAACAAGATTTGAACACAACACTGATACCATTGTTAGTGAGCAAACCGTTGCATATTTACACATCCAGCAGACCCAGAAAGACATTATTAATCATTTGGAGTCATGTTTCTGACCACCTGATGACTGTAAGCCCAATATGAACCCTCATGTTGGCTCAGTTTGAGTCTCCACCGACTCCTGAGGGAAATATCAGGCCCTTAAGCTGCTAAATGCTCCACTGTATTGCTAGCTGCTAACTGCATCCGTCTGCTGTTTGCTGTTGGACAAGTGGTGTATAGTTGGGTTTTGGAGACTTTTTCTGACATATAATCTGGCTAGAAAAGACGCTGGTGAGAGCCGAGAGAGTGAACCATAACAGTAAAAATTGTCGGTGTTTATCGTGTGTTGGCGCCATAGCATACAAAGTCAATGCAAAGACTTGAACTTGAAGAGATGCAATTTTTCGCTGGGTGACGTGAAAGACGCAAAGATGCAAAATTCGTGCTATTTGTGTAAATAGCACAAGTTGAAATATCTGAATTTGAAGCCTATTAGCATTGAGATCTGGTTGAGATGCTCCTGACCTCACCGAGAATCAGAAACAGAGGTCAAATAATGATGCTGTCTGTGGGCACCGAGCCCCCAGGAGAGCTGTTCAGCCTTGCTCACAATTTTTCCCAGTGGCCACTCGCGGTATTACAGTGATAAAATCCCCTGCAGCCCAATTAGTCTCCAAAGGCCACCATTATAAAGAGATGTCTGTAAAAGTGTTTACGCTGCAAACACGTTCAGTTATGACTAATTTTTAAACCGTGGTGGTTTTATGTTTGTTAAACTGTCTTCTAGCTGAGAAAAACAATTTAGAAATCTGTGACGTCGTCACAAAGTCTACGAGCAGAGCTGGGACTTGTAGGCGGGGCAAGTGGGAGAAACATATTCAGTAGGCCACATACTGGGGAAGTAAACCTGAAAGTTAGAATTTCTTTTTTGGCATATGCACCAGGCGAGCCATAACAGTGAAATCAACAGGCACCATCTTGGCCTGGTATGTAGTTAGTGTTATAAATCTACGGTGGGCACTCAGAGCTCTACAACTCAACATCAGTACAGTACAGAGACAGTGCAAAAAAGGGGAGTCACAGGACTACACAATAAGTTCTGTAAATTTGTGACTTGTCTGAGGCATTTTGTCGAGTCACTTCTTTGCAAAAAGCTGCATCGTTAAAGTTAGTCTTTCATTGTGGAATGTAAACAGCGGAAAAAGTGAAGCGGTGACAGTTTGAAAGATACTAAAGAGTTTTGCTGTGTTGGTTCACACTGGTTCGGAGAACGGAGCTTCCATGTTTACCATGTTCACATTACTTGATTCCAGCTATAAGTTGTATTTTACGCAAATTAAGTTAGTTGTTGGCTGCCTTCCCCAGTTAGCTAGCAAAACCGTTAGCATAGTCGTTAAGGGCGGCAGTTGCAGAATATTGCGAAAAAACGAACAAAACCAAAAAGTCCAGCAGCTGTATTCCCACGAGAGACGTGAAAACTGCTGACTAAATTAGTCATTAGCTGCCTTTCCCAGTAAGCTAGCCCAACCATTAGCACAGCTGTTGAGGGTGAATATTTGCCAGTTGCAAAATACTCAAAAAAACAAACACACACACACACACAAAAAAGTTCCAGCAGCTGTATTCCGACGAGTTAGAGATGCCAAAAATTGCAAACGAAGTTAGTCGTTAAATACCTTTCACAGTTAGTTAGCACAACCGTTAGCACAGTTGTTAAGGGTGCCAGTTGCGAAATACTCCCAAAAAACAGTCCAGCAGCTGTATTCCTGCGACTTAGAGACAAAAAAATTCACCTTGTGTTCAATTAACGCACCATTACACCAAAACAATGAGCTAAAAGACACTTAAACGCTCCATAGACCGGATAGGAAGCTGAGTTGGATGCTAATTTTCGGTAGTTTGTCAGTATGAACCGCACCCTTCACATTACACGTAGTAATTTATCCCATTGTTACTATAAAATATTTATAAGTGCACCTTTAAAAGCCATATTGTTTTATATTGATACATTGCAAATTAACCAAAGGGATACTTCACTAAAATTGGCAACACAATTAGTGCAGAGCAGCTCAATCCTGAACTTTAATGCATTCTTTAATTATTCATTAACTTTAATGAAGTCATTAGTGCCAACATATAAATCCTCTCTACGTAAATGTTATTTTAAAGTGGTACCAAGAGGAGTGTTTTTTTTTTCTAAGAGCAAATTATGTTTACTTATGCGCCAAAAAGACTTTTTAAGAGCAAGTGCCAGGATTCAAATGTTATTAATTTTGGAATGAAATGATGTCAAACTACCTGATAATTGTTCACTGATAATCGGGAATAATTAAACTCAGCCCCCTGTGTGGAGGATATCAGTCAGTCAGTCTGTCTGTAAAGCCCTTAACTGGTTGTCAGCAACACGAGTGAAGAAAAAGTACAGGTTTCAAGAGGGGTGCTTTCACGAGCCCACTGGCTGTTTGCTTTTTATAGGTTGTTTGCACAAAAAAGTTGAAGGGAAGTAACCAGAGACTGGCTTATGAATGACCTCACTGGACCATTTCTTCAGTCTAGTTAAAGCTAAATAACACAGAAGTGATTATACTACAGCAACATCTGCGTGTGCCTTAAAACTGCACATGTAAACTAAATTCAATACATTCAATTATTTGGCAATACGAATTATCAATCAACACCAAACAAACTGAGCGTCTGTTGGGTGGTGACGGACGAGCTGTTAGCCAAACAGTGAGTGAACGAACAAGCAAACCCTTCAGAGTGAAACCTTCATGTAACAGGTGCTGTCGGACAGAAAAAAATGAGTTTGAGACGTGCTGCTGACATCATGACTGTAACACTGTAACATCGAAACGGGAAAATGTGATTTCAACCAAAAACAGCATTTAAATCAAGACATTGGCATTAACACTTTTTAAAAAACCTAATACTTTACTGGAGATGGAGAGTGTTACAATGTAGGTGACACAAGGCTTTAAAAAGCTGCTTTCAGAGGAATCACGATAAACCATGATTTGAATTTCAATCAAATTATGTCAAGAAAACTGAATTCAATTATGTGATTCTGAGTTTTCTTTTTTTTGGTGTTTTGATAGTGTTTTGATATTGGTGGAAAAATCCGCATTCGCCTTGTGCCAGGCCACAAAGTAACCACGGCAGCTTTTGCAGCCCTAATCTGTTACCCAATGATATCGATAATGACCACACCATCAACACATAGTGCCAACACACACACAGACACACATACACACACACACACACACACACACACCAACTGCATGCCCTCTGTCACACGGTAGAAAAAGTATTCCTCCTAATTTAGTGATTTTTTTTTTTTCTCAAAGTTTCTGACCACGTTACATTAAATTCACCACATACACGCACACTTGTTACCAGTTACTGTACACTCACTAATCACCTCACGACAGCCTAGAGAAAGCTTTAAGCAGACCTGTGCCAAAATAACTCAACATCAACCCAAAAACATCTGTTATTTCCTGATAAAATGGTGGTTATTAAAGGGACAGTTCGCCCCAAAATCATAAATACACATTTTTCCCGTTACCTGTAGTGCTCTTCATCAGTCCAGATTGATTTGGTGTGAGTTGCTAAGTGTTGGAGATATCAGCTGTAGCGATGTCCTTCTTCTCTTTAATATAATGGAACTAGCACAAGGTGATCAAAGCACCCAAAAAATAAATATAAAAATCTTACTTCAGTGTAGTGTTGTCAAAAACCCAGATTTAACATTTTTCAGGATTCATTTCTTGCAGTACCAGCCGCACACTCTTTCTCTCGCCTTCCCCTCCTCTCGCTTTTACTTACTGCTTACTTACGTATCACAGCGCAGAAGGTGGTGCGTATCTACTCATGGACGAGAGGCTCGTGCTGTCGTCCTCCTGGGCTGAGCTCAATAATGCTAGCAGTAATGCTCGGCACTTTGAGCGCCACAAGCTGAGTGCCATCTAGTTCCATTATACTGGAGAGAAGGCAGACATCTCTACGGCCGATATCTCCAACACTCTGCAGCTCACACCAAAACAATCTAGACTGATAAATATCACTACAGGTAGGAAGAAAAATATGTCTTTATGATTTTAGGGTGAACTGTCCCTTTAAGGAGTCCGATAAGAAAAGGAAAATGCTTTAAAAAATTGTTTTTTCAACAGGTCTGCTGTTTTCACTGAAGAGAAAGCTGCCAATCTGTTGCCAATAAAGAAAAAAATATCTAGGGGACAACTGGCAAACAACATTGTGCTTTATTGCAGGTCTTTAACTCCCATTTCTGTGGTGTATTGAAAAGTGGATTTTATTCATTATATTCCCATCAACGCTGCAGAGTTTAGGACCATTTAATATCCGTTTGTTTGTTGTTGCATGTTTGCTTGGGTTAATCGATTTATTTTTTTTTTACCAGCTGTACTCTGCAAACACCCAGATGTGTCTTCGGAAGTGCATAGCAAATAAGGAGATAACGAAAACTGCACGTTACAGTGGCCCCTGCCCTGAAATCCTGGAACTCTTCACAAAAACGTACACTATGCATCACAAAACAGCGTTAAAGGGAAGGTATTACTATTTTTCACGATTTTCACAATTTAAAAAAAAAAAAAAGACACTTCCCCTTTATATATATATATATAGATATATATATTCTTTTTTGTTTTTTGAAAGGAATCATTTGGCATTAGACACCCAAATGACTTATTGTGGTACAGAAAAAATATTTTAAATTATATGGAAGCCCTTGAAATAAAATCAATAAATAATGGGCCTGTTTTGAAGGGCGTCTGTTGAAGAAATTCATCACATGCAAGCCTTTTATTTGACTGCATTTTGTGAGCAGAGGAGACTTTTCTTTGTGTTTTCACTGGCTCATGCAAACACTGAAGCCCTGTTACGATACTTTTTTTTTTGTTTGTTTTGTTTTTAATTCTGAGTTACTGTTTTCCGGCACATGAGTGGTGTATCTGTTAGTTCGGAGCATGCACGTGTGGATCGGGTGGTGAGGTGAGTGGGACCTTGTAGGAGTCGAAAGTTGAGGGTCGGACTTTAAGGGCTCGAAATCGGTGAGCTGTTGCATGCTATTGCATTCCATAGAACGGAAACGTAAATGGCAGTTAGCTAATAAACTTGTGCTGTAAGCCCCCTGTAAACACACACACACACACGCACACACATACTGTACATTCACGTGTGCATGCACACTCGCCACACACACAAAAAAAGGGGCATTAAAGTGACTAGTAACAACGCTGCGCCCCTACAACACCCTCCTCCCTCTCTTCCTCTTCCTCCTCTCCAAAGAGAAATACGACGACTGTAGCCAAAATGAAACTACATAAAGAAAATAGTCCAGCCACTCGACGTCTTCTTTCAGACCTGCAGGTGCTGTGAGGCGGGGTCTTTGCAAGAAGGTGTTTCAGGATCGAGAAGAGTTGAAGGTTTAGTCAGGTTCAGAGGAGCTGGCCGGTGCTCACCCCTAGGAGGGGGGCTTGCTGTAGCCGAAAAGTCCGACAGGCAGGTATTTGACGTGAGTGGGCCACTGGGCGGCCAGCTGGAAGAACTTAACCTCGTTCCACTCCACGCCGTCTATGGACACTGGTAGGAAACAGAAATAAGACGTTAAAAAACTCAGCTGAATAACAGAATGATGAAATAAAACTAAAGCAAGCAACCTCTGGGGCTTGAAAATGAAGCCCACGCAGGAGTGCCAAAAACTGCAGTTCATTTAATGGCCACTTGGGGCTGACTCCAAGAGCAAGTCAACTTTACAGCTGTAATAAACATGTTCACAGTCAAGTGCAAAAAAACCGATTTTGGTCTCTATAGCTAATTGCAACATTCATGCCAACCTGTTTAAATGTTATTAAGGCTTAAATTTACGAATAATTAAGGGCTTGGCACCTTGAGTGACAGGTGGCGCAGCAACTGCGGAGACAATGTTGGTTAGGTAACCACGGTACAGGCATAGGCATACTGTAGTTGTTGCTATTTCAGTGTGTTTTCAGATCATAAAAGCTAGTTATAACTTTTTTGTCGCCTAAAAAAGTCTTGTCCAGGGTTTGGTTGACGCTCTTAGAAGAAGAATGTTTCATTTTTTGGAAAGTAAGTTTTGTTTTAACTGTTTTAGGACTGTTTCTCGCAAGTGACAATTAGCATCAGCATTACCACAGTTAAACACAGCTGTAAACACACTGTGCTAACCAAGCTAGCAGCTAGTGTTAGCATTAAGTCCACCCGATTGGCCAAATATGGTCACTTCTGGTTCCAGAAATCCAAGATGTCAATGGCAAAAATGCCGAACTTGACCTTCTCTCTCTTCTCTGCTAGTTTGGGAATCTCAACATCAGGTTCAAAAACACACGAAGTCGCACTGTGAACACAAGTAGCAAGATCTTGGGAGCTCAGCGGGGTACGCTATGCTAAAGCCATCATTTCTGACATTGTGTTCCCCTCTCCTCCCCCCGATTGTTGAGTTCTTATATTCTTATGTGTTCTCTCGTGTCTTTTTTATGTATGTTTTTACTTGCTGTGCAACTAATGCCTTCTAGGGACAAAACAAAGTTAAAGTTGAGGCTTCAGTACAGGAGTCCACAAACCAATGGGTGATGTGACTGTGGCTACTTCCATTATTTTTGTACAGATGACGAATCGAACAAACACATATTGAGGAAACAGAGACAACGAACCGTCCTAATTCTTCAGGTTACCTTTCAGGATGGTCTGTTGCTGCTTGGCAGAGCAGATGAGTCGGCTGATGCCTTCAATGACCTGGCTTTTTGAGTCTACATCCTTCTCCTTTGGCTTCTTTCCCAGGAAGATGGTTGGAACTGAAGAGAGGTAGAGAGAGAAATTGTAGAAATACTTGGACCTTGAACATGAAATGAATAATTCCTCAACACATCCCCATCTGATGATATTCACTCTTTCGATTCCTCATCTCACCTTTCTTGTTCTTCTCCTTGGTGACCACGGTCATGGCCATGGTGCTGACCTGTGCCTGTGGATCGCTGCTGCCCCCGCCTGGTAGCCTGCTGACCTGCAGTGAGCGGAAGGCGCTCTTCAGCGTGTTTTTGCAGCCTGTGTCGCGCCGCTCGCCCTCCCGCCGCTTCTCAGCCAGCGAGGCCAGCCAGTAGTCGACCTGCAGGCCGATGGCGTCCACACCGTGAGACATGCTGGGACTCCTGCGGACAGAAAATGGTTATGAATGTATTTTAAAACAACTAAAACAAACTAGAGGATCACTTTGAACTGCTGAAACCACAGTTCCTACTTTCAGCAGCACTTAGAGGGACGTTTTTTTCAGCTCAAGGCTCCAAATGAACAAATTTAAGACGGAAATATAAAATTAGGAGACGTTCTGCTGAGCAGGCAACCTCTGCAGGACCTGATCTGCCCCAGTTCATTTACATTCAAAACTAGTTAAAAAAAAAAGATAGTGTGATAGTTGAACACTTGCACTAAATGTGTTCTGTAGAGGGTGAAATAGAAAGATTATATCAGACACTGCTGCAGTCTGTCAGGCTCTCAGGACATTGACTGCAGCAGCAAGCAGAGCAAAAATCACCTGACTCAAACAGATGAAAACACGACTGAAGTCCTGTTTGTCTGGAAACTGGTTCCCAGTTAAGCTAAAGTGCTTGACAAAGCTGGTGCCGGAAGCAAAACACACAACTCCTTGCTTACAGAACAAACATAGATGGATAGTTTAAAGGCGTTAAAAGCTGTGTTACAACTCAGTGTTGACAGTAACATCAATATTTTAGACAGGAATATTCGACTTCTCACTGCACCACTGTTTTCCAATAGCTACCTTTTTAAATTATGAAGCATAAATTGTGGATAACTGTACCCAACATTGTGTGATGCAGTCACACTGAGCGCTACCTGCTTACACACTAACAATTAAAATAATTTAACAAGATACATGACTAATTTTTAACCAGCTTTGTATCATAACAATGCAGGCAGTGTGTATAAGAGAACTATGGTACTTCCCTCCATCTCACCAGCGGCCAAATCTCCCTGATCAAATCTCATGAATGATTGATTTGTTGACGGCGTTGTCAGTCGGCCTTGTGTCAGAATATATTTACGTACTTATATATTGCATTGTGTTTTATGTCTACTGATGCTTCCTGTTTGCACTATCGCTCTGCTGTGTAATGTTGCAAATTTCCCAGCTGTGGGATGAATAAAGGATTATCTTGTCTTGTCTTACATTACACCTTATAAAAGACAATAAACAAATGCTGTCTATATGAAAATGTTCTATTGTAAATTGTCCTGTGTTTTAGGAGAAAGAGTATAGAAGCGGATCAAGAGAGTGCCCAGCCCCCTTTCTATCTCTCTCAAACTCAGACCAGACTCGAACTGTAAATCTATGCAGCGTTTATCAAATATTAACAAAGATTCTGTTACTGTATCTCCACTAAAATGTCTTCAAAATCATGTTTTAGTGCTATTTTTGGCTGTATTACGAGAATTTGTGAACAGACAGTGGGTGTCATCCTGTTGATTGTAAAACGGAGGCTGAGAATACTGAGATGAAACGGTAAAACTAGGCAGTGCTGATTAAAAATAAACCAAGATTCTGTTACTGTGTCATCTACTAAAATGTCTTCAGAAACATATTTTAGTGCACTGTTTGGCTGTAGTGCGAGACTTTGTGAACGGAGACTGGGTGCCATACTGTTTCCGATATTGTAAGAACTGAGGCTGAAAATACTGAGATGAAATCATAAAACTAAGAAGTGCCGATCAAATATAAACCAGATTCTGTTACGGCGTTGCCTTCACGTTTTCAGAAACATATTTAGGCTAACCGTTTAACTGTGATTGCATACTTTTTTTATACAGTTTCATACTGATAATACTTTTTTTTTATACTTTTATGAACATTTTTTACATTTAAGAAAAAAGAAAAAAGGAAAATGAAAAGCATTACACAGGAAAGAAAAAGAAATATAAATGTGAGGTCAAGAGATGTTTAGGAGAGATACTGGACTCATGCAAAATGGTATTCAGAGAGGAAAGGCAGATGGGGATAAAAAAAAGAAAAGGAGAAAGAAAGTAGGACGTCAGAATTACCCTTGTACTGTCAGGACGCTGCCCATGGAGGGGGAGGAGGGAGGCGTGGCTGCCTCTTTAATCATCCCTGTGGGCGAGCCGTGGGAGGGCGGAGACGTGGAGGGGACGGCCAAGCTCACCGCCACACCCTCTTCTGTGTCTCCTTGAAAACCACATAACAAAATGAACATCATCACATGAGCAGATAAATCAGCGAGTGACGTGTGTTAAAACTGTTTCCAAACACTCACCTGTTGGAGAAGGACCGGACTCGATAAGACCGACCTTCACTACCTGGTGACAAGAGTAAAGTGTCAGCAAAATGTCAAAATGATCAGCAATAATCAATCAATTCAGATTTTCTTTGGCAATCTAATGCAACAGGAGTAAAATCTTACCCCTATAAAAGGAATAAATTTCTGGTAGGAGTCTTCATCTCGCCTGAAAAGTGAGAAAGGACAGAGAATGTTAAAGAAATAAACAAAGATTAAATGCTGTGGTTTGTATGTGTTTGGCGTCTGCACTCACGTCCTGTGTTTGCAGGTGAGCATGGCCTCAGCGATCGGCAGCTGGTGTGTGACTGTGGCTCCGCTGATGTACTGGGAGATTCTTGCCGCGACATCCAACTGATCTGGAGACGACAGGGAGAAATTTGTGTTTGTGTTGAGCGATTATCACCAACAGGGGTGTCGTGTTTATCTGTGTGTCAGGTTTGTACCTGTCTGTGGTGGCTCAGAGCGGCTAAACACGTCTCTCCATGCTCCGTCCAGGAAGGAGGAGCTGTAGCGGTTGTCGAGGGCACCAAGATGCTTGGCAACTGGGTGGGAGCCTGATAAAGAAGATGGAATAAAAGTGAAGGGAATGGAAAAGAAAAAGTCACAGTGACTGTGACCTTTAAGTCATGGATGAAATGATTAGAATTTGGTGGGCGAAGGTCAAAGTGGACATTTGGGCCGAATTCTAAAAATTTCACTTAAGGGGTTTTTGAGATGACACATTAATAAGAATGAGACAGATGCAAAGTCACAGTGACCTTGACCTTTGACCTCCAACCACCAAAATCTAATCAGTCCATCTGTAACTCAAAGTGGAAATTTGGGCCGAACTGAAAGAAACTCTCTCAAGGTGTTCTTCAGTTAACACGTTAATCAGAACGAGACAGATGCAAGGTCACAGTGACCTTGACCTTTAAGTCATAAATGAAATTATTAGAATTTGGTGGTTGAAGGTCAAAGTGAACATTTGGGCCAAATTTTAAAACATTCCCTCAAGGTGTTTTTGAGGTAACACATTAATCAGAATGAGACAGATGCAAGGTCACAGTGACCTTGACATTTGACCACCAAAATCCAATCAGTTAATCGTGGAGTCCAAGTAGACGTTGGTGCCAAATTTGAAGAAATTCCCTAAAGACGATCTTGAGACATTACGTTCAAGAGAATGGAACGCACCAATGTATGGATGGACGGACAACCCAAAAACATATTGCCTCTGGGTGTGACTATCATTGGCGTGGAGGCATAACAAAAAAAAAGAATAAAAAAAAAAAAAAAAGGGGACTTAAATTGAAAATGAAGAGGTGTAATTTTAGTGCTGCACTCGAGCCAATCAACTTCTAAGATCTTGAGACAGTGCGGCGAGATACAGTATTCCCAAAACAGAATGCGGGTGTGTGTGAAGGAAGACCAGAGGTTTGTCACTCCCCACACAGTTTCCCCCCAAAATAATAAACCCTGCTGCAGCATGACTCTGCAAGAGTTTCTTTGTCACCATGGAAACACGAGCGGACTCTCTTACCCAGAGGCACAACCAGGAAGCGCATATGGTTGAGCCAGTCTGACGTCTTGTTGGCGAGCTGAGTGACAAAGAACTGCAGGATGGCTCCCAGGTAACTCTGGCTGCCCACCGCCGCCACCTTCACCGCTCTGGGCATGGACGAGTTACAGTTACAGCTGCGGGGACAGAGACAGTGAGGAGGGGTGTTATCAGTGCTGTGCTGGAGGTGGATCCGCTGGACTTTGATCACACTGTCTCATCCATCAAAGCCTTTGGAAAACAGATTACAGTAAACAGTGGAGACAAGAACACAAATGACACAACAAACTGACCTGCTGCAAAACCCTCAGCAGAGAAAATTCAAACGGTAAGACATCTAAAAATAAATATCTCTCCTTATATATGAAATTCCAAAAGCATTATGGATTCACTGAAGAAATCTGCTCTTGTTTTTTCAGAATAACCAGATAGTAATCTTGTTAATTCAGAAAAAAATGAATTTACAAGACTTTTATATCGTTTATTAGGAGGAGAGAAGCAGAATGTCTTTTACTTGGAAACTTTTCTCGTAATTCCGAGACAACAACTTTGTTAAATAAGAAAAAAATGAATTTATGGGATTATTATTTTGTGAATTCAGAAGATTCAGATCAGAATTTTTGTTCTAAGAAAACTCAGATTTCTGACACAATCTTGTCATTCAGAAAAACGAGGACAGATTTTTCCCATTAATTTTTTCCCCCACATAAATCTAACATAATACTTCTGTTAATTAGAAAAAAAGAGCAGATTTTTAAATACTTTTTTCATTTTTAATTCTGTTAATTTAAAAAAAAAAAAAAAAAAAGAGAGAGAGAGAATTCATGAGATACTGTCTCATGACTTTTCATAAAACCCACCAGGGGAATGAAACTGAATCAATCATACCTAGACATCAAAACAGGGGAAGATTTCCTTACTCATTTCATCTTAAAAAAAAGTCTATCCCAATTTCCCAAAACAAAATTGAGCGTCTCTAAATTATTATTATTTTATTATTTTTTTTTTTTTCCTTACCAATTGCCCAAAACCCAAAGATATTCCATTCAAAGTCATAAAACAGTGGAAATGAGCAAATCATTACAATAAATAAGATTTTAAAAAAAATCACATTTTTGGCATTTCTTGCGATAAAATAACGAATTATAAAACTTTTGGTGCTGACGTTTCTGTCAGTCACCTAATCTATTTTTAGAGTGTGTGTTTAACCAATAAATTAGAGATAAATATGACTAGAGTTCCAGGTTTTAGGACCCTGACCGAAAAACTTTTCTGTATAAAAATAAAACACATGGCCATTAATGTGGAAAAACAGGGAGTGCTACACCGGGTTAAGGCACTTTGTAGTTAGCTGTAAAAAAAAAAAAAAAAAAAAAATAAAAAAAAATCAGGTCCTCTTCAAGAATGGGGCAAACAGTCGCATTAAGAAAATGGTACAGGCAGGCAGTCCAACAACGCATCTGGCTGAAGCTAAAAATCCTTCATTAATACATGGAAATTAAATATTAGAGAAAAATATTATCAGAGTTCAAGGTTTTATGACTCTGATCTTTACCCCCTTTATATGCCTTAGCAAAGTGCAGTGAAGTAAACTCAAACTGAATATTGTCTGAGAAGAGAGAAAGAGAGGGTGAAGGGATGGAGCAAGAAAAAAACAGGCTGAGGAGAAGAAAAGGGAGGGATATATAAAGTATTGTTAGGGCATAAAGAGAAGTAAAGTTCTAGATGTGGAGTCGTGAAGGCGAAGATGAGGAGGAGGAGGGTGAAATGTGGAGGATGGAGGAGAAGAAGAGAAAAGGGTCAAAAAGAGGACAGGAAACAGAAAAATAAGGCTCAGAGCGGGAAAAAAGAATAAGAGGATGAGTCATCCTGCAAACTAAGGCACGCTATAACTCAGATAATATGTCTCCATGTGTGTGTGTGTGTGTGTGTGTGTGTGTGTGTGTGTGTGTGTGTGTGAGTGAATGTTGGCTTGTCACAAAAGCACTCACAATTTCTGGATGCGAGTGAGCACGGCAGACAGCACTGCCTGGATTTCAGCCGATGAACACGTGCAGACCACCGGGTGTCTTTGTACCTGGAGCTGCTCTGCAACATACTGCACAGACACACACACACACACACACACAAAGGGTGAGATGCATGATGAAAAACACCATACAAATGTTGCTGGTTTTACACACACACACACAGACTTACCTGCCCCTGCCAGTCAGTGCCGTTGACCAAGATTAGACTCTCTGGGAGCGCCGAGTCCGACAACAAAATCTGGTTCAGCTGGTCGTACACTGCCTTCCTCAGGAGCTACACACACACACACACACACATCACACACGCTGAGTACATAAACCCCCCTACAGCGCCACATTTACTCTTCAGATGACTCATCAGCACATACATAATTCATATCTGAGCTCCAGGCGAGCCATAGATTATCAGGGCACATTTGTGTTCTTCAGCAGAGGAGTAGAGGGGACACAGAACAAAGCGTAAATCTCTGTTGGAACTGTTAGAACACCGCAACGTAAAGATTTACGTCTACGCGCAAGGTTAAAATGAAGCTTCGGGAAGGATGCTAACTCACTGGCGTGCTGTGTCCCAGCTCCGGGGATCTCTCCGAGTCGGAGCTGTTGGTCCGTTCACTCAGAGGTTTGGACAGCTGTCGCTCCTTCATGGGAGTGCTGATGCGCTTCTGTCTGGGCGTGTGGCCGCCGTCCAACCTGGGGGGGGAAACAGGGGATGGCACGGTTAAAAAACAAATGACATCATGTATCGGAAACAGTCACATTTAAATACAAGGAAGAGGCTAAGCAGTATTTTTATCCTCTGAGATGCTGGCTGTGTTAGAGTGCTGCTGGAGTGCTGAAAAAAACACATTTTGTCGAGGGAACCAGGGCGACACAACACACAAAATACAAAGTCTCACTGAAAAATCTAAGTGGTAATAAGGTGCGGGGGTAACAACAATAAAAAAAATAAGGAGTGGATCTGTTACCTTGGCGATGGCATTGCCTGGGTTTCACTTTTGCTGCTCTTCAGAGGCGTACGGGGTTTCTCTGCCACTGACACCGTGATGCAGGGGCCCACCTCAGCAAACAGCTCCTGATCTGTTAGCTCCTACACACACACACACACACACACACACACACACACAATGACAGACTGTCAGTGTCAGTGAAACGAGATACTGGCAATCCTGAATCTATCTTCTCCGACGCTTCATCACTTTTTTGTTTCACCCTTTCTTCTGTTCTCTCCGTCTCTCTCAATCTGTCTCACTTACAGCACAGATGGCAGCGAATCCCCCCTCGGAGTGATATTAACAAAGACACACCATTTATTCTCTCTCCCACACACACAAACTCACACACACACAGACACACACACGCACTATATTAGAGTCATACCAGCGTGTCGGTCTCAGACAGGGCCTCCTCCAGGTTGCGGCTGCGAGAGAGTTTCATCTTCTCTATAGGAGGCTGCTCCCCCTGCTGGAAGGATGAGGCAGCGACAGTCAGTCTACAGGCTGAAAGATACACTGTGTAGGATTTTCCTAAAAAACAATGTATGGATTTATACAAAAGTAATCCCTCTCAATCATCACTTATGACCCAGTAGAGGTGTGTGGTGGTGTATTTATCTGCAGGGACTCTGCCCTCTGCCTATATTTCCTTATTTTCTTTTTTTTTTGCTTTGTTCAAAACGTTCCTAAGGTCAACTTTTTGGCAGTGGTGTGTAGCCCCCTGGTGATGCCAGTGAACCGTGTGAGTTGTAATGGAGCCGAATTTTGGAACGTTACCTTTGTTAAATGTTGTCGTTGTCCCTGGCTTCATATGAGTAGAGGAAAAGTCTGCTAGCTGCTAGGCTAATTTATACAATGTAAAATGCCATAGGCTTGTGCTAATAACGTTAGCATGTTGTATTTGTTTAGAAAACGTGTTTAGTTTGAGGCAGTTGTTTTGTCAGTGAATCGTGTGAGTTGTAATGGAGCCAAATTTTGTTAAATGTTGCTGTTGTCCCTGGCTTCATATGAGTAGAGGAAAAGTCTGCTCGCTGCTAGGCTAGTATTTGTGGGGAAAATGTGTCCAGGTAAAGACAAGTGTTTGTCTGTGAATGCTGCGAGTTACAGTGATGTCAATTTGTGTACTTGTGTTTGAAATTGTCTCTATTAATGTGTTTAATGAATCAACTGAACGACTAGTGTTTTGGAGGTGTAACTGCAGTGACACAGACACACCACTGCACAAGTATAAATGCTCACAACAGCGTAGGCTAAGGTGTAGGCTCTGCGTAGAGCAGAAAAGTCGTGGACACAGTGCTGAAAAAATGCAAATATGACTACGCAAAATGGAAAGCAGCAAAGCTTGCTCCAAAATAAGAGTGAATCTGGGGTTGGTCTTCATTTTTGCTGGCAGGCACGTTAAGGAGAGGATGAAGAGTTAGACAGAGTTGGCCTGTTTTCTTTTGGACAGGTGGGTGGTGGCACCTAGCTTGGTTGGCTTGCTAATGTATCCGCTTTTCCATCATTACAACAAATGTCACATTCCTGCAGAAGCAGCTTGCAATACAAACGGTGAAGAGAGGTGCAGCCAAGTTTGTATACCTTTAATTAGACTGAGAAATCTCAGCAGTGGCAGATGGCTTTGAGATCCTCGTTTTCTCTACTATTTCACGCAGCATGCAGTGATTCATTTTACGTCACACAACTAAATTGGATTCAGAACCAATGAACTGAAATGAAAGCAGACTTTTCCACTGAAAAACCTGGTTTTAGGAAGTGTGGCGCAGACACTAGTCACAACACTAAAAGGCTTACTTCAGTACCACTATGAAAGGAGGAACTGCAGCTGTTTGAATGCGGCCGAGACATCCAGTGAAATCCATTCAGCTCGGCGAGATTAAACACACTTTTTATTGAGCAGATGGCGACCGTCAAAGAGCTATTGGATTTCTGCTCCATTAAGGAAACGTTTTCTGAAATTTTATATTTGCACACTGGCTCCCTGCTGGGCGATTTTCATTGGCTTCAGACTCTGGATGTTTACCTCATCAATGCAGAGTGGCATGTTGTTTTCAAGCTTGCGCTGATTCAATTTATGGTGAATTGTTTGACTGTTTCATGGTGCTGTGTGCTATTATGAGGCCTATATTAACTTGCCATGGGTGAACTGTGAGTATGAAGGACTTTTATTACAATTAGCATTAACTTAGCGCTGTGTGAATAAAGTTTACTGTGTACTTATTTTGAAAACATGCTCAATAAGTGGAAAGGATTTGTAAACCGCAGCACGAGGCATGAAATTACAGCAACAGCTGCCATGATGCATAAAACAAAATTAATTGGAGGCTAAAGCAGCAAAAGATTAAGTTCATTTTTCTTTTTTAAAGAAATTGGTCCAGTATTGAGTGAGAGCGCTGCAGCTGGCGATGGCAAGGAGGGCTGCAATGGAGCCGCTTTACACCCACTGAAAGTTCTTGTATTTGCAGCTGACAGGCTCGGATTGGTATTATAAGTGTCTGACAACATTATGGAAAGGATCCCTACAGAGATAGACCTTTGTTTAACCAGAAGCAGTCCCAAATCACTATCTCCACACCCACCAGACTCAATTCAAATAAACGGTAATTTTATCATCGTAAACACACTTCATGCAGAGTTAACAGAAACAAAATAATACTCAGATAAACCATCTACGTTTGTCTTTTAATTGTTGCTACAACCACTGACTCTGGTTTGGTTGACATAAAGCCTTAATTCACCCAATTAAATGTAAAAATATGCCTGCTCCAACACACATTTAAATTCCTGTGTTTTTTAAATGGAGTCCGGTGAGTTTGCCAATAGTGATTTCGGGCTGTTTCTGGTGAAACAAAAGAATCTTACTCTTCAACAAAAAGGTCTGTCTCTGTCAGGATCCTTTCCATAATGTTGTCTGACACTTGAAATAATAATCTGAATCTGTCAGTGGCAAAAACAAGCACTTTAAATGGATGTAAACTGACAGCTTAGCGCCTGAAATGGTCATATTGCAGCCCTCTCACTCAATACTGGACCAGTTTCAAAAACTGTTGCTCCCATTTCTCACAAACACATTAGAAAATAGGGTCCAGGTTGACAAATAAAAAAGCTACTGTTTAAATTCAATGGTCTAAAATTGTTTTTTGGTTGAAAAGTGTTGACAGGTTGTGACCAGTTCAGCCAAAGAACATTTAATCCTTCCCAGATTGTTAAATTTATAACTTTTTAAAGGCCTTTTAAAGGGTGTCACAAGATAAATCAGCTTGAGAGTTAGCCATAGGTGTGTATGAGTGCTTTACACCTGTAACATGTTTTTTTTTCACACAGTTTAAACGAGGTTTTGTCTGAATTCAGACGCCCTTTGGCAATGGTAAAGATTTACTGCACTCCCGGTGAGACCGGGGAAAAACAAACGGTTCAGGTTTTCTTGAGCACCACATGAACGCCCCACAGCTCCCATAAGTGAAACTCCTGCTGATGCTGCAGCTGCTGCTTCCTCGTGCATGCGAGTTACTCACCGGGCTGAAAGTGTCTCGGCCCAGGCTGCCTTTGCTGTTCAGGCTGCCGATCTCCGTCTGGGAGCTGGACTGAGACATCCCCTCAAAGAACGGCCTGAGTGCACAGGGACAGAAACGTAAGAGAACAAATTGTGCCTTTTGTGCTCAACCCTTTTTCACAGCACTTTGACTGTGATAGCAGGAAAAGCACAGGTGTTACTCATGATATCAACTATGACTCAGCTCTACTTAGCATCCCAATAAGTCACGACAGTGTGACAGTGAGCCAGCATGCACCAGAAACTGAGGAAGCTACAGGCAATTCAGCCACTTTTGATTTTATTATTTAGAGCCCTGTGTGGTGCGGTTTTATTAATCCTGCTCCTGCCTGCTTCTGCTGACCACTATCATCCGCTCCCGCAGAGTGTGTGTTGTACTATCGCATGTTACTGCAGCCTAGGGAGCAAGGTAAGGGCTGATTACATACGTACAGCATGTGTTATTGGAAGCCCATCTATCACATTCTGTGTCATTTTGGCCCTTCTAACTATTTATTCAGCTGCAACAGTAGCAAAGAAAGAGGCTACGCAGGAGTCTATGAGGTAAGCACAAGCTTAACTGAACTGTAACTGGCCAGCGACACCGTAGACTCTTATGTGCACCCCTATCGACAAGCAGACACCCATGTTTTTCCTCCTGTGATGAATCAAAATGTCTTCAGTGAAAAACATCTATCGTCTGTAAGAAATGGCTTCCAAAATAATCATGCACTTGTACGTTTGCTATCCAAAAAGAGATAAAACCTTACCACAACTTTGACAGAGAGAAAAGAAACATCTATTATATTTATTTCTATTTATTTCCTTTGCTTTCCAGGTTACATAACACCCCATTATAACACCATCAAATAGCTCTATTTTGGGTACGTTGTCATATTTTGAGGCTGATAACGTCACAAGAAAGGACTAAAAATAAGTTTGAAAGGCCTTTAAACATGGTTGATCTGCTACTTTATGACAAGTTACTGACCTCTTAAAAACAAGCCTTTCTAGGTCGGGACAAAGAAGTTCGTTTTTAGTTAGACTTGCAAAAATAGGATTACAGCAACCCACAGCTGTGAGTTTAAGTCACTTTGAGATGTTGGCTTTCTTTCTTAAATGTATGTTTTAAAGAAATCATTTAGAATTATATTTCTTTATCAAAAATATTTTTTGTATTCTAAAGTTTTCGTTTACATTTTCACTGTAATTGATTCAAAGTTAACTGATCCAGTTCTGGTTCATGTAAACCTCAAATAAACTTCCATATGTAGCTGCAGTGAGCAGTTTTCACCAACAGAGGGAGCTGTGAATTGTCAGGGGGAGGACAGTGAGTCTTATCAGTGATTGTATTGTCAAGCCTGCAGCACCAAATTGTTTGTAGATGAAGCGGCAGATATCAGGTAGGCAACTATGTGGTGTATTGCAGGTGTGTGATAAGCGATACTGCAGCTACCTTAGCTTAGGTTTGGGTGTGCTGAGGATGCTGTCGGTCTCCTCCATCTCCGGCCCGCTGTCGCTGGGGTTGTACATCTCCAGACTGTCGTAGAGCTCGTCCAGGTCCTCCTCCACCTCCTGGATCTGCTCCCTCGACACATGCTCCAGGCCAAACCCAACCTGTGAGAGACCCAGAGGAGACAAGTGACCAACAGACACATGCACAGTCTGAGTCCGTGCAAACTGGTCCTGCTGCTTGAAAGAGTTGTTGTCACACATATATTTAAAATGTGTCAGAAACCTGCTCTCCTGAGCAGCAATAACCTCCCTACAGAGAGAGATAAGTTGATCCTAAACAGTGATACTAACAGCCAGTTTTTCCTGCTGGCAACAATGTATACCCACGAGCCTCTGCAAGGCTGAGATTTCAGACGCCAAAAAGGGAACGAAGTGAGATGTTTACACGCCACAGTGGCCTGTTTTACATCAACATAGTCAGGATTCTCATAATCAGAGCACACATTAAACCAGGATACTGTAGCCTTGTTATGAGACTTACATACACTGACATTAAACTGGGCGTAAAACTGCACTACAGATGCACCAATCCTACTTTTTCCAGCTGACACTCTAAAGACCAAGGACAATAAGCAATTACAGATTCAGAATCAATGCTATATTAATCTTTGCTTCATTCAAAACCTGTTAGTGATTAATCACAGAGGCACAAACTCATGTACATATAAGAATGTATGAATCAATATACTGTAGATTTTTATCTACTTTTTTACGTTGGCCGACAAGAGCAAACGCAGTACAACTAAGAATGTTTCTGATGACTAATATCCAAGACGTTTAAAGAGAAGTTTGGGACTTTCCGTGAGCAGGGACGATGTAAGACGTGATTTACAGGAGCTCCTCAGGAATGTGTTAATATAAATATGCTTTAACTCCCCATATCTGTCCAACACCCGTCTTCTGTACATCTTTGGGCTGCTTTTGATTACATTCCACTCTTTGGGAGCCACAAGCCTGATAAATGGCAAGTTTTAGAGCAAAAAAACGAGCCAAGTCTGGCCACGGTAGGCCGCGTCAATCTCCTGAGCCTGATTCCCTGGAGAAGTCAGATGCTAACGAAGTTATGCCAGGCTGGATTAAGGACATGATGGACGAATTACTGGCTGAAATTATCGCCAAGTTGTGCTTTCTGCTTTGTTGGAATCCTTAAGCAAACAGATGTTTAAAATCTGACAGGTCGACTAATCACAACTGCAACACGCAATAGTAAATCGTATTTTATTTGTAGCCAAAACAATTTTGGAGGAAATTCTTTAGGAAAATCAATTTTAAGCAAACATGTTTGATTATTACAACAGCATTTTCAATGGATGAACACAATTGTTTAAAACAATAATAAGTTAAACAATAAGTTTCATAGACTAGTATTTCTGGTGCCGACAATAGCAACTCTACAGGGTAGCAACGTTTAATCAATTAGTCGAGTCGTCGCCCACATCCCTAGCTCCAACGACCCAAAATATTCCCTTTAAAAGAAGCGTGCTGCAGCCTGACAAAAGATGCCATTTAAAAAATGTATGAAAGTCCAAAACAAATATGACAGTGGAAACATGCTACAGAAAGCCAAAACAAATACATTAACAGGAAGTATGCGGCTTATACAGAACACTGCAAAGTCAAAAACACACAAACAAATGCAACAGAAATATGTTGCAGTCAACGCAAGGGAAGTTCTCAAGGCCTCGATGGGGAGCGCTAATAGGATCAGCTTGATTTTTGACCCAAGAGAGAAACCAGACGAGTGTTTGTTTTTCAAGCGGAAAGAAAAGGGGAGTAAAGAGACAACATAAAAATGTATGTATTCTTTTTTACATTTGGCCTGAGTCCATCCATCCATTTTCATCTGCTTATTCGGGGCAGGCCAAGCGAAGCACACAAGACGTCCCTCTCATCTCTCTTCCAGCTCGTCCTGGGGGACCCCAAGGCATTGTTTCTGACTTTGAGTCATTTCTGTATTTTGGTTGGGGTTTTTTTTTTTAAACTTTCTGCAACATGTTTTTTTTTTTTTTTAATTTGCTGCGTTGTTGTATTAGTTTTGGGTTTTCATGTTTTTTTGAAATGGTATCATTTCTGAAGCTGCAGCATTTTCTCTCCTTATAGAAATGCACATATGCTCACTCACTG
The DNA here is from genome assembly GCA_026686955.1 of Epinephelus cyanopodus. Taxonomy (NCBI): domain Eukaryota; kingdom Metazoa; phylum Chordata; class Actinopteri; order Perciformes; family Serranidae; genus Epinephelus; species Epinephelus cyanopodus. The sequence goes on from CM048934.1 coordinate 13,673,137, forward strand.
TCTCTACATGTCATTCTCTGGGTAGGTCAACTGAGTCATCAGCTGATTCACAATCGACCAATAGCACAGCCTATGTCAGCTTATCATCTCACTGCTCCTTTTTAAATATGGTTCTTTCTCTGCTGTAGTTCTGTCTCGCTGCAGTTGTGTGCGCCCTGTATGGATTCATCAGCCTCACACGCCTCATCAGGCAGCAGCCTCAGAGTCATCAGCCACCACCAGTGTCTGGACTCCATGGGGGGATTTATCCTGCTGCTGCTCAGATGTCCCTCGATCACAAAATATCTCCATCTGGCGTCCAAGCGCCAAAGACTTCTGTTAAATCTTCATCAGCACAAATCATCTCTTAATCTGTACACTCATATTCTGTATGAAATATTATCTTCACTTCATTCCTCTGTCTCTCCTGATTGAACTGTAAAGACATTCTTGTGAGCCACAGTGGATCGTTTCATAAGTTTTCACGCAAGAGACACATTGTCAACCTCAGATACCACAAGCCAAAGTGCAGAGGGTGAGGCTGACACACCTTGCCATCCAACAACAAGCTAAAAACATTGAAGACCCCTGACTTAGGGTTTTTGCTTTGCTCTCCTATACAGCAGCATATAACCAGAATTGAAACAAAACAGATTTGACAGGAGAGGTCAAGAAGCTACATGCTTATATAACAGACCTCCCCTCAACTCAACCCCCTTAAATAAAATGATGATGAAAAGTCCTCAAGGACCCCACTGTGACGCCCCTCCCACTGTCTTTGAGGATGCTCTGGCCAACCTCATCAGGCAGCTGGCTGATATGGGAGGGTCGCTGCCTTGAATAAGCTCATCTGGGCCTTCCAGGCTATAAAAGCTGCCTCATGTTTTCACTCACTCTCTCCCCTCCTGCAGCAAACATCCACCTGGCATCACTGCGTTTTAGCTTTACACCTTCAACACCTCCACAGCACACCTGACACACACCCATGCATGGCTTTCATTACTGACTTTGCTGTCCTACACGCTCCATTGGTTATTTACCTCCCTTCTTGTCACATTAACTGAGCCAGTTTGTGACACTACAAAAACACAGATATACAGGCAATAAAAGTTAAGGTTAAGAAAGACTAACGCAAGAAAAGCAACCACACAAACACCTGTGCTGTGTTTGTGAGATCAAACACACACATCTTGATGGACTCGCTCCAGAAGTACACATGAAACACCTCTTTGCTCTATTTTAATCGACAATGTAGTGTTTCAGCTGAATCTCAGTTGTTCTGCCACATCTCTCCCACACACATCTCCGTGTCTTCAAAGCCGAAACTGAAATACACGCCGACTTCAGCGGCAACACCTCTGGAGCTAATACACGCATGAAGTGGACATGTGAGGGCAAAAGCCGAAGCACCTACCTCATCAGTGACTTTAAACCTTTTCAGCAAGGCAACAAACTTCTGCTTGATGTTGGGTTGCTGTGGAGAGAGGAAACAGATGAAGAAAGAGGACAACATGAGACGCTCAGGAGATGGATTTTCATATATCTGAGGGAAGAGATTCATGGCGTGGAAAGAGATGACAGGAGCTTTTCATGCTTGATGGCTCAAAACAGCAGCAGTTAATGGAAACACCAGCAGGACATATTTCTGCATGTCACACAAAGCAGGAGTGTTATCTATGCAGATATTTCTGTGTGCTACATCTTGAGTTATTAAAGTAAAATACGTGGGTTTATTGAGGTTGAAGTTGGCGCCTCCCATTGCAGATGTTTTTCTGAGTAAGAACAAAAGGCTGTTTATTTATTGAACAAGCCGGGTTATTTGAGAAGGAAGGTATAGTGCATGTAGAGTTTATTAATAGTGACTCAGCAGCTTAGGGTTTTCTTCTTAAAGTTCATGTTGGAGAAGTGGCGAGACTGTATTGTTCTATAAAAGGCAGTGGATCTTCAGCTGCTTGAGTTATTTTTGGCCCACACTTTTTCAGACTTTTTTTTAACCCCGCAATAACTGACTTTTTGGAGACTCGCTGGCCAGGGGAAGAAGTTGTGAACACATCGGTATTGGCCCTCGAAATTTTGGACGTGCCCAGAACACCTCTAAAGGGAGGCGTCCCAGCCACCTATCGGAGAAAACTGATTTCAGCTGCTTGTATCCGCGATGTCATTCTTGCTTTATATCTTTTGCATCTCTGGAAAAATTGCCATTGTGAGCAGTTGATTTGTTGGATATTTTATTTGCAGGATTATTCGAAAGGTTATTTGATCCATAAACAGCTTGACTGATTTTGCAGAAAACTGACTATATGGTGATATCTATAATTCAATTCAATTCAATAGAACTTTATTTATCCCAAAGGAAATTCTTGTGCCAGAGAATGCTTCAAACACTAAGTGCAGTAATCACAATTTTAACAATTCATAAACAGCACCAACCACACAACCAATTGGTTCCCCAGGTCAGGGTCACTCACTGGGCCCAGTTTTATAACAATAGAATATTTAATATCTGGCAAAATATACAAGATAGACGTGTTTTCAAGAGGCAAAAGCAAAAACTAGTGTCTAATAGAGTAACAATAGGAGTATGATAAGTACAAGAGTTACTAAAAATGAATTAAAATGGTGGAAAAAACAGACTGTGCCTGATATTCAATGTTACATTGAATTTGATACAACATTGAAAAGTAGCATTACACATGACTGAGAAAATAATATTGCACTATATTGGCAAGTGATCGTGATATTGAAGAATATTGCACATGATGTTGTGAAAAATATTGTGAAAGATATAAGCAGTAATGTGCATCGCATGAAGTATTCTTATGGTGTTTACATGGGCTCCACCTCCACTGACATTACTGCCCTCCCTGCGTTATGATAAGATGATCAGCATGCTTGATGAGAGTGACCTTTACTAATTTACTAACAGCCAGAGAGGTCTGTGGGAATCCTGATTGTTGGTGACAGAATGAGACCTGAATTACTTGATACCATATAACTGAACAGCCACATTTTTCCAGGAAAATACCTGCAAGTAAAGGGGTATATGTGGGTAAAAGGTGGATGGGTAGAGCTTTTATTGGGGACATTATGAATACTTCTTCAAGTTAGAGACGAAATCAGATTTTGTTTTTCTTTTTGAAATCACACTTAAAAAGTATAATACAACAAATACAAAAACTACAGTCTACCTGTTTATTCATTTGTATTTAAAGAGACTCTAGTGCCAAATCAGAAGCTCATTTCTTTCAATTTTTTCGCTTCATTTTCTTTGATCTGAAGCATTTTACTGAAAACTGTGATCTTCTTACACAAAAAACCCAACAATATTTGCGTGCATGGGAACACAGGAGCTGAAATGTAACACTCCTTTAGTAAAATTGGGGTGTTTTTGGGTGAAAAGGATGGATGAAAAGCTTTGGGCAAAGTTTTCATTTGCAACATAAGTGGACGTCTGAGTGGCTGCAGAGAGCTGTCGTGTTTCGGAGGTCGTGTCCTAATTTTCTGTTAAAAAGTGGAGAGGGTCGACTTCATGCTGCACTCTGGGGATGTAAATGTTTCTCTGTGTGTGCCGAATACCGAACATGGCACAGGGACGGCTGTGATGGCTTTTGAGCGTATGCTTATGTTCAACATGTGTGTGTCCTTCAACTCAGGCAGTGCAGAAATTATGGTTATTTTACGTGTTGTGTGTGTGTGTGTTGTCCACAGGCGGTTGTGTTGGGGAGCAGCAGTGACAATCTCACCGAGACCTCCACAGGAGCGCTCCATTAACAACCTGCTGAGACAATCTCCTGCTGCCACACACAAGTAACACGAACACACCGCTTTCCTTCTGTCAAATTGCAGGTCCATTGTAATTTTCCGTGTTGTCGACAATTCTGCGTGTTAATCTGCGTTCCAGCTGAGTGTTTGTGTATTTATATGTGCGTGTGTGTGTGAGGAAGAGCGCGTGTCCCTGCATCCCAGGAAGCGGTTAACGCTGCTGCGGGAGCTTGTGGTGACTCAATGTTTTCCTCTCCGGAAAATTGGAGTGAATTACATGTATCGAAAATATGAGGTAGAAAATGGATTTATAGGAAAGCCAACAACAGAAAAAGCGAGGGAGGAGAGGAAGATAGAGGAGCAGATAAGGAGGAGAGGTTGAGTGAGGTGAGGCAAGAGGCAGATGAGGGGGGAAGGATTGGGGAGGCCAGTCGAATCAAATTTATTTGAAAGAGCTTTTTTCACGAAGCAGGTTCGCCCGCAAATTGCTTCACAGACAAAACAAGCAGGTACAGATAGGAAACCAGAGAGACGGAGGGAGGGAGGGATGGAGGGGAGGGTGGAGGTGTTTTTCTTACTCTGGTGATGGCAGCATTGGAAGGGAGCTTGCGACGCGGCTTCTTCTTCCTCACCTCCTCTTCTTCGTCATATAGATACTAAAAGAAGGAGGCAGAAATGGAGGGAGAGGAAAATTGGCAGGGCGGGAAAGAGGAAAAGCAAGAGGACGAGAAAGAGGAGAGGTTAATTCTGGGTTATTACAACTTGGGTTTTAAAGGCTAAAGCTGCCAATATTCTACATTTTTCTCTCTGTCAACAAATCCCATTAAAACACCAAAAAGAACAATGAGCTGATCCCACTAACAAGTAAAGTCTGTGAGCCTCCGTTGTTGCACTTGGTGACACGGGCACTGTATATATTGTAATCCATTCCACAAACAGCACGCTGTCCGGGCGCTGCAGATAAGCACGAGTGCAAATGTAATATATTAATCCACAGCTTCAAATAGTCCCCAACAAATTGAGTAACACTTGGTAACTATATCAGTGCCCAGCTGTTTGGAGAAACGTTTGTGAGACAAACGGACAGGTCAGGGAAGTCAGAGAGCCAGACTAAAGCGTTGTTTGTTTTGATCTTTTCATGAGATTTATTAACAATATGAAAAATACAAATAGCCTTATCTTCATATATCTGGCCACAGTTTCTATCAGTTATGATAACACTGAGGTCTGGTATCAGTGACATTGCTTCATTAAGGTCAAACAGCGAGAAACATGAGCAGTTGGATGATTTAGTAGGCTACGAACACACTGACTGTTTATTTAAATTATCTGAACCATTTTATTTCAAGGTCCCAGCCAACTCACTGCCTGTTTATCCAGTGATGACCTTCATTATGAGTTTCAGTGTGACAAGCACTCTACCAAAACTGCATTTAAACCTTTTTTCAAACAAAGTTAGAGTGTATGAAGGTTTTTTAAACACAGGAAACCCTGTTAAAAATAGGCAATGGACTATGTAACCATTGCCCGTATACCAGAGCCAGAGAGAAGATGAGTAGGCATTTCTGTTTTTTTACTAGGGTGTCACATTTAATGTCATGGACACGTTGGAAAACAGTCAAGTAAACAGTAGAAAGCAGCACGGAGGCCAGTGAAAATGTTAACGTGATTACCTTTTTTGTCATATCTCTTGCTTAAGTCTCTCTCTCAAACTTGCTAACGACTACATTTGGATGTTTGAGCGCTGTTCCGGATGTAATGTTGGGGCAAAGGGGCTAAAATTAGCAACCCAACCCAGGTATCATATTTCCATCACTGCCATTCAAAGCCCATCTGAGCTGGAGCTGATAAATACCCATGACTACTGCTGACTCATTTGCAGTGTTGGGCTAAAGCAACACTACAAGTAGCAACAGTACGAATTTAACAGCAAAGCATGTATACGACAGGAAGCACTTTCGCATGACATCCCATACTAATCCTTTAGTATATTCTGCTTGCTGCTCCGCTACTGGCTACTGGCAACGGACTCTGATATGGCATCTGTCTTGCTGTTGCTAGATCAAGTGCCCCCTTTGAAGCTGTGTGGACCACGACATCCTCCTACAATGTCTTGAGAATTTTAGTCTCCAAGGGTTGGTGCCTTATTTGGTTCTGTTCATACCTGAGTCATAGAACACAAAGTATTGCATACAACAACTCTTCCTTCGCCAAGGTCAAACACGGTGTTCCACAGGAATCAGCACTTGGTCCCCTCTTATTTTGGTTTTACTTGCTGCCTTTGGGTCAAATTTAAAAAAAAAACCCATAATGATTGCTATGTTGATGACACACAAATCTATCTTACTGTACCAGTCAATCATCCCTCCCAGCTGGTTAAATTAGAAGCGTGTTTGTTAGAAGTGCATCATTGGTTTTACAATATTTTCCTGTATTTGAATGCACACAAGACTGAAATATGGCTTGCTGTTTCTTCAAGATGCACATTTGGGAGGTAAGTGCTGTTAATACTTTCAAATCTTTTTTCTTTTCACTACGATCTCTCCTGATTTCACCTGCTGGGAAACCAATCAACTGACTGGAAGAGCCGGGGACTGAACTGTTGATGTTCCGATTAGTGGACGACCCGCTCTACCTCTGAGCCACAGGAATTACAAACCTCAACCTTGTTGTCATATTAACATTATTTCCTGAGTAGCTGAGTCTCTGGGGTGTGCACGTTAAATAAACTAAAGTTGAAGTTCAGGTAAAACCAAAAGTGAATACCTGAAATGTCAATAATGATCCCTGATTACCAAAGAAAACTGTGTGTGTGTTTAAATTTGTTTGAATAACCTTGGTGAGTGTTTAAAACTTGTATGGTTGTCTGACCTCTCATGTTTCCTCACCACTATCTTCTTTTTAGGGATGTTGCCATGGTTCCAGATTTCAGCAATTAACTTGATGACTATAATGTTATTATGGCCAGAACTACCAAAAAAAAAACCTAATTATAAACCAGCCGTGACCGATTTGCTCTTTTCTCCTTTATTCTTTCACGACTCACTGCTCCAGTCCTGCAGCGGCTTTCCTCACCCCCGTACCATCACCTCCCCTCCCTCCTCTCAGCTTCCCTCCATCCCTCCTTTCAGCCTTTTCAATCCAGCCTCCAAAGCCTTGTTGCTCCCCTCTTATCTCTCTCCGCTGTCTGTTTGCTCCTTTCAAGCTCTCCTCCAATCTCCTCGCACCAATGGGTGCAGATTCCCCTCGCATCCCCTCAGCGCCGTCACCCTTTCTCTCTCATAAGCCGAGAGAGGGAGAGAAGGTGACACAATAAAACCACAAGCTTTCTGTCTGTTTGTGAACTCATCCCTCTGTCATTCAACCTCTGTGACAGGAACGAATGAAGATGGCATTGGGGTGGCTGCAGACAGAGACCTAATTCACTTTGGATGAGAAAAACACACATTTCCAGGATTTTCCTGTACTTTAAAAACGTATTTTTTGTTTATATGGTGAAAATATTTGCCAAGAAAAACATTATTTGGTACAGCTGATAGGATGGGTTATACTTCACCACTAATCCTGAAACTGATGTCTTACTACATGCTGTATCATTAAGATGGTAATGAATATGGGAATTCAACAAAATTCTGGGTATTAAACACGGAAAAATAACTTGTACCTAAGCTTGTATACCTTAAAAGGCAAATACTGAGGACATCTTGAAAAATTACCTTAATATTTAAAGTGTAACCAGTATTTTTCCACCTGGACCCTATTTCCCATATCTACTTTTGAAACTGCCCCAGTAAATCTTTATTACCAAACCCCATTTAAAATAATATTTATTTTATTATCATAAAATGCACTTTATTATAAGTCGACAGAAACAAAATAAATCTCACAAAAGCCTTCTTGGTACGTCTCCCCACTGTTCTTAAACCACACATCACAGGACGCATTTCGGACAAATGTGACAACATTGTTTATACTTAGCCAAACACACCTGTCCATGAATAGGGTCGTCGCTGCCTTCCTGTTCTGATGAGTAGCTCTCTTCCTCCTCTTCAGAGTAATTGTCAATGTCTGGAGAGCGATCTGAAGAGACAGAGGACATTAGAGGAGAGGACAGACACAGGCAAACAGAGAGAGAGAGAGATGTGGCAGGATGATGTGCTTACCAGACATCTTCGCTTTGGGTCCCTCGTGGTCGATGGGCTGGCTGGACAGGGAGTAGACTCTGATCTCAGCGACGGGCACCGAGGCGTCCTTCAGCTGGCTGTGGAGCCCCAGGACCTGGGCCCCCTCACTGGGGTGCTGCATCACCTGGACACAGAAAAAAGGGGCAACGTTGGAATAATACATCAATGTTAATATCATGATAGCAAGTAAACACTAGCTGGTAACTGGTCTCTAATAAAAAGAGAACACTGTTTCTTTTTTAACACTTTATTTTTAGTGTTTTTACAAAATGTTATAAAACAGAATACAAACAGAAATAAATGTAGAAGATAATAATAATAATAAAAAGGTCCGGACTGCCCTGCAACTGTCTTCTCTTAACACAATTCCTTCTGCCATATTGCTGAAGTACAATGCCATGCATGATCTAGGTATATCATAACCCCAAATTCTAATGAAAACCAAATGAACATTTACCCAAAAGGGCACAATTTCAGGAGAGAGTCAAAAGAGAATACTGTTTCATTACTTCTACCATGCTCTTTATGTTCTCAGGACTGCTTGTGCTTTGTGCTTCAAAGGTCTGTGCAGTAACTGGATAAAAAGCATTTGTGTATTCTGCACACTCTGCACAGAAGATGTTGCAGAACGACTTGAAACTCAATTATTTTTCGTTCTTCTTTTAAAAGACTTTCAAATCTAAAATGAAAGAATCAGTGTCAGATTCCTTACTATTTCAAACTAGCTCTTGAAAAGAAATAACATAATATGTTCACTTTCTTTAGTATTTAATCACCTGAAAATAAGCATCATTGTGTTTTCAGTGCCTCAGAATGAGCTGTTTATATCAACATAGGGAGTGGGTTCTCGTCCGAGGAGACTGCCATGTTGCACTGCCATGTTTCTGCAGTAGCCCAGAATGGATGAACCAAACACTGGCTCTAGATAGGGCCATTTGCGCCAGAAAAACACTTCTTTTTTTAACATGGAACTGCTTTATTTAGTGATTTACCAGTTTTAGTCACTGGGTCTGTTTGTTTTGGAGAGGAAGAGACCTCTTTGAAAAATTTGGCTCCTGGTTAATATCTCCTGAAAATCGGGATCTTAAGTTATCAGAGAAAAAGGTGTGCACACATTAGCAGGTGCTGAGCAAGTGGTCCATCGCCAACATGCCAAACAGCATGGGTGAAACACTGATTCGTAACATGAAACTGCTTTATTCAACATTTTTGTGGTTTAAATCACCTGGTCTGTTTGTTTTGGAGAGGAAGATACCTCCGCTGATAATTAAGCTCCTGGTACAAACCTTCTAAACAAAGAAGAGTGAAGGAATTCTAACCGGGAGAAGCTTCAGCTGGTTGCAATCTGTAATCCTCACCACTAGATGCCACTAAATCACCCTAAATCTTACACACTGTTTCTTTAAATGTCTCATTTGAAATGCAACCTTCCTTTGCTTGACTTTTAATTCCTTTAAATTTTGTCCCTTTTTGTGTCTCCTGTTTCATAGTTTCAATGGTATTCTCCTGGTCAAATAAAAGTCAATAGAGAAACATTTATTGAGAATACAAACATGCATTCAATGTCACTGGTGGACATTGATTTTCAATGTGTTGAATAGAAAGATTCAGGTTTCTATCCATATTTTTACTGAAATTTTCCTCTAACTCTGAATGTGCCCCGATGTGGTTTGAATTAACTACTGATTTTTTACTTATATAAGATCCATCTGAACGCTAAAATATTAGCATGCATGTGGAAAGAGATGACTTTCAAAGGAAAGACAGTCAAATGCATAAACTTCTACGAGAAATATTTTGGAAAAAGAGGCTTTTTTGAACCGTGGTCCCTTCATACACACAGCAGGGATAAACACAGGACATGATTTAAATGCCATTAGAGAAAGAGGAGGAAGCGGAAGAGAGACAGACGAAACAGACTGACACAGAGGCTCTGTGGAAACAGAGAAAATGTGGGGGGACGGGTGAGAGAAGAAATGAGGACAGACGTGAGGCAGATGTTGAGAGGAGGATGATAATGGAACAAGGAGAAAACAGGAGGCAGAAGATGATAAACAAAAATAGCAGCGAGGGATTAACAAAACCAGAAGCTGTCGCAGACGACACAGAAAACAACAAACATGTGAGGCATTTAAAAAAAAAAAAAAAAAAATTCTCTGTGCGGCAAACAGCGGCATCACGTCTCCTGTGTGTGTGCGCCTGTGTGTGTGTTTGTGCATCTAACTGAGTGACATCCAGCCTCTCTCAGCAGTCTGGTCACACTCGGAGAGTTAATGAAGTCTGAGCAGCTTATTATGGAGACAGCCTGAGCCACACATTAAAGAGAGACGTTACTGCTGTACATCCTTTCCCTTGGCCGAGGTTCAGCTAACCTGCTTCAGATGCTACAGACGCTGCCGGTCGCTCTGTAAAGCTTCACGCAGCTGCTAATTTTAACCAGTCAGAAAGACAATTATGCAAATCTGACAAGGCAAAAATCAAAACGATGCAACATACATATTCAATGAGAAACACTGCTATAAATGTGAAGCGTCTAAAATCACTGCAGGTTCATCTTTTCAAACTCTGCCACTCCTTTTTGAAATCCATTAAAAAGAGCCCACAGAGTTAAACTACTGCGGCGACTAATGTAATCCATTATGCTCAACAACATGCAGTGAGTTCTTTTTAGAAATATATTTTTCATCACGCAGGTACTGTGATTACAACGTTCAAATGTGACTTTTTTCCCCCCCACTTTCCATTACTGCACAGCATTATGTGCTTGTGCTGGCAGCAAGGAAGCAAAATGAAATTGAAGCAGAGCGAGCTGAACTTCTGCAAATGCTAGTTCAATGGATAAACTTAATTATACTGCATGACTTTGCTTATGTAAAGGGTAACTTTGGTGTTTTTCAACCTGGGCCATATTTTCCCGTGTTTTTGCGCTTGACTAACGGGAAAAAAATTGGTCCAGTACTGAGCGAGAGAACTGGAGCCAGCAGGAAATAGCAAAATATAACTCACAAAAGCCGTCTTAGTTCGTCTTTCCACTGTGTCAACAATCACCAACTCTGGTTTGGTTATAGAAACCCTTAAGTCACCCAGTTAGATGTGAAAATATGCTGGTTCTATACATGCTATAACATAATAACAATCTGAGCCTATCAGTGACAAAAACAAGCACTTTGGAAGTAAATTAACAATGCACATAACATTGCAGCCCTCTCACTCAGTGGACTGCACTTACTCTTTAAGTCATGTTCAGGAAAATATACAATAAAGTAACAAACAAAAGCTTAAGACTATAGTTATTAATGCAGTTATCTTAACACTGTTATCTTTTAAAAGTCTCAGTATAATTAAAGATTATTTAGCAGCATCATAAAACCACATGCATGATAAAGGAAGAAAACATTTTATGTGATCTCTCTCACATTTACGTCTTGTACAATAATGTTTCTTTAGTGGTAATTTCATGGCACACATAAAAATAACAACCAGTCATAACATTAGCTTTGACAACCTCCCTCCAACGATGACAGGTTTCACAATGACACTTCAGTGTGCAGAGTTGGCACCCCACTTCCGTTCCTTGCTCTTGAAGTGAGAATATGTTACTTTAAAAAGAAGAAATCTCACTGTGTCTCTCTCACAAATGACATGTGAATTCATAAGCGATAAAACACACCTTTGCTCAGTTGAGATGAGGCAGGGTTGTTCAGGTGTGACCAGTAGTTTAAGATAGTTAATGTTAGAAAACTCTCAGTGGATGATGTGTAATTGATGTTAATGAGTAAATATGGCCATTGTCTGCTTGTGCTACTCAAACTTCAGCCCTGCTCAGAAAAGGCTGTTTCTGTGTCTGTTGCTTTAAATGAAAATTAAATTTATACAATGTCAAATGCCATAGGCTTGTGCTAATAACGTTAGCATGTTATATTTGTTTAAAAAATGTGTTTAGCTTAAGACAGTGATTTGGTTGGTGAACCCTGTGAGTTGTAATGGAGCTGAATTTATAACCTTACCTTTGTTAAATGTTGCTGTTGTGCCTGGCTTCATATGAGTAGAGTAAAATTTGTTTGTTTGAAAAATCAATAAAAAAGAAAATTACAAAAAAGAAAAATAATCGTTTGTTGCCGCTTTAGCCTTAAAACAATACAAATCATGGTTTATACTATGACTGCAGATAAACACGACGATGTCTAGAAGCAACTGACTCAAGCGCATCATGAGAAATCAGGGCAAATTTAAAAATCTGAGGTTACCATTTGTAGCTGTGCTTCACAGTGTTGATATAACCTGGGTCACTGAGTAACACATAAATACTGTAAGAGGGCAGAAGACTGTATTCCCTTGGTTTTCATTTTGAAAACTCAAGTAAGACCTGAAGTTCAGAAGCAAAGCATTTTTTATTTTCAAGCAGGTTCAGCGGTTCATCCTCTCAATACCTGCTGGGTCAGTGGAAACTGCACGTCGTATTAAAGCAGCACCATCAAAATGGCATGTCTTTGTGACTTCTGATAGGAATGTTTGAACTGGAAACCTGAGTGTGTCCCCTACAGCATATTATTTTTCTGACACACACACACAGCGCTGGGCAGAGTTCAGACTTTTACTGTGCCTGTGAAGGAAATGAGTTTGAACCTATCATGCGTAAGAGTCTGCATTTGTGTCCTTTGCCCTCTGTGAAGCGCAACCTGTCTGCTGAAAGAGCCTCATGAATAAAATTTAAAGTTGTTTGAAATGCAGAGGCAGCCACAGATAGCCAGCAGGCACCACGAAAGACTGGAGCAACACATTATTTTAGATAAAAAAGCCTTTTCTGAGCAGAGGTGGAATTCACAAGAAGGGTTTCTTTATTCATGCGCTCTATCAGCTCATTGTACTGTTGTTTGTGGTGTAATTTCCTCTTGATAAAAGCCTCAGCTGACTGTCGAGAGTGTAAACATCCCCGAGACAAAACCTACTTCTTCATTGAGTCTATATTTATGTCCTTTTCTGTCTATTTTACTGAGAGCCGGTTTGTTCAAGGTGTTTTACACTGTAAATAAACCCGACTTCACTACAAAAGCCACCAGACATACATAAAGTCCAAGGACCATCCACATGTGCTCGCACACACACACCATAAATCACACGGCTTTTATAAAGGTTTCATATTGTGAGAGACGGAGAGTTGTGAGAAGCTTTTGGCAGAAGAGGCTAAAATTTAATTGGAAGTTTGATTTATGGCGACATTTATGGTGGCCGAGAAGAGAACGCCGGGACAAAGATCGAGAAATCCGAGGTGGATTTTAAAAGTGCACTCGCTTGAATTGAGTTTGGATGAAGGTTAAATGAAGGTTAGCGCTGAAGAAGTTTTGAAAGGCGCCGCTGCGAATAAAAGTTTCCGAATGATTACAGAGGAATATGGAAGAATAGATTTACATTCTGGTTGATATTAGGTTACAAATCACTCTGTGACGACAGTGAAACGAAGTTAAACAGAGAGTGGACTGGAGCAGGAGGCAGAGGCTGCATGTTTCAGGAAATGAGCCTGTGACCGGTTGTTTGTTGGGTCAACAGCTCAGATCAGCTGGGACGCTTATGTCGCTGAAGAGGACGAGACTCTGCTGACTCAACAACTCCCAGCCTTCAAACACGCAGCTTAACCTCCATCTGCTGCTGTGGAGGAGCTGAAAATGCACAAAATGTACTGAGCAGCTATAAAGAGGAGCCATTTCTCCACCTATCCTGCAACAGGGCGCAAATGAACTGCCTGTTGGCTGTTTCTTTCTTGTTATAGATTTTAACCAAATGAAACAATAGCAGTATCTTGTGTACCTATGAAATCCAAAGTTTTGTTTGCAGCTGCAATTCCGTTTTATGGTAAATTGGATCCTCTTGAAATGAGGACAGTTAAGTCAAGTTTAAAACTTAAATAATTAGTTGCTAATACTCAGTAGGCATGTGACCACAACAGAAATTTAGTAGCTGATTCTGTGGCTGCCCCCTGATAGTCAACCAAACATTCGTCGACCAGAAAGGTCATTAGTCGGCAAGATTTCACTGGTCACTTAGTCGCAGAAATAGAAAAAAGTGAAACTCTATCAGTAGCTACGCCTTGTCAAAATAAATCAAAAGCTACATGACTTTTGACTAGGAGAATTCTTAGCCCTAGTTAATACCAATATCAGTGGTGTTTCTTTAGGGTGTAAAGCTTTGAAGGCGTTCTGGGGGAAAGAAGTGATACCATCTGAAACTTAAATAAGAAGGGAACAGGGAAAGACTTCTGGAAGGCACTGAACAGTGAGAGGTTCAATAAGAACATTTTCTTTCAAACCTCCATGTTGGATTTCAGTGTAACATCACTTAAAAGCTGAATCGAGTTGTGATACCTCGGCCATGTTGATGAGTCCCAGAGCCAGGGTCTTGTAGCCCAGGATGGTTCGGTTCTTGTATCGCTTCCGTCGCTGCAGCATGATCTGAAGCTTGTTGGCGTCCCTCTTCAGGAAGTGTGGGTACTGTGGGCACAAAATACACACATGAGCAAACATATGCACTGAACAGCTGACAGGTGGGTGACTTGCTAAACGGGTTCAGATGCAATCTGATAAAGCGATGACATTTGTGTTTCCCTGGTCATGATAATCAGGCCAATCGTTGCATAAAGCACTCACACCCGCTGACCTGTCTTTGGCGTCCTGAAGTGTCGAACCACTTAGTCACATCCTTGCTATGACATAACCCTTCATTAAGAATCTCACCGGCTGCACTATAAATGGAACAAAAACCGACTCCTGTAACAATGTTCAAAGCCATGAAATCACTCTGCTGCTTGGTTTTAATAGGCTTCCTCTCCACAGTGCCGCTGCTGTAGAAAGTTAAATGTATAATGTATAATGTCTGGCTCACTGCACTCGCTAAGATCCAGAGAGAAGAACTCCCTGACCTTTTAGCAGCATTTAGAAACATGGAAATTGGAAAGGATGATTTAGAGCAGAAGAAACCCTGCTGGGAATTACATTAACCATGCTCGGCCTGAAAGCACAGAGGTACTGAACGTTAAACGCTGTTCAAGTGTTGATGAATGTCTGGGTCTGATGTTTATTACATGCACAGTTTCATCTCTGCACCTCTGCAACCAAAATAAACATCCTTCATGTTTACGGATCAAGACTGTAGAAACACAAAGTTGGAAAATTAAAAGGTGTACTATTTTTCTTTGCATATTTTCTGCCATATACATTTAAATGTTACAATGTCGGAAATGTATATTAAACATGGAAAGTTTCTACTAACGAAGTAAACATGCATATAAATATTCCTTATGAGCAAAAACCTTTGGTTTCAGACCATCCTGACTGCTGTTTCAATTTTTTTTCTCTACTTCTAAGACAAGCTGACATCAGTTCATGACAGATTTCTTTCTGGTCATCTGTCTCAGGCACTCTACAGCCTACACTGCTACATGAAGCTACAAGCTAACATCGGGGAAACATGTAATCTTGGCTGTCAGTGTTTTAAATTTCTTCCTAATTTCGGACCGCATTCCTACCAGAACATGTCCAGCTGAGTTTAGAAGCTTTTATTGTTGATTTTATCAGAATAGACTGCTGCTATACAGTTATTTCTTGGCAGCCAGGACACTGCTACATGTAGCTACATGCTAACATCATGGAAATATATAATTTTGGTTGTCAGTGTTGTTAATTTCTTCCCAATTTCGGATCATATTCCTGTTCGAACATTTCCAGTTGTGTTTAAGAGCGTTTATTCTAAGTTTTTTTTAATGAAAAAAAATGTAGCTACATGCTTACATCAAAGAAACATGTAATCTTAGCTATCAATGTCGTTAATTTCTCCCTGATTTTGGATTATATTCCCATTGGTGCATTACTGGTTGTTTAGAAGCTTTCAATGAAATTCAATGAAAAATGAGGTTCAATGAAAAAGTGCCACAATACAGTTGTCCCTTGGTAGCCACACTGCTACATGTAGCTATTTGCAAACATCAGGGAAATATATAATTTTAGTTCATGATGTTGTTAATTTCACCCTAAATTTGGATTATATTCCTGCTGGTGCATTACTGGTTGTTTAGAAGCCTTCATTGTTGATTTGTAATGAGAAATTGTGCTGCTAAACACATTCATTCCCAAACTGCCACTATACTGCTACATGTAGCTACATGTAGCTACATGCTAACATGCGGAAATCAATCTTGGTTGTCAATGTTGTTAATTTCTCACGCATTACAAATTTCACATCATATTCCTGCTGGACCACGTATGGTTGTGTTTAGAAGGGGTTTTTTTGGTTATTTTTAACTGTGGAACGTATCACTATACTCTGTTACAGTTATTCCCTCGTTGCAATGACAAAGACGTCAAGATGCGTGAGACCCAGAAACGCTGATCAATCACAGGGTGAATACATCTGTTCCAGCACAGAAAGTATGAGGAAACTAAAATGAGTAAAATACAGTGTTTTTTGTTGTTGTTGTTTTTAAACAATTAAAGCATGTAAACATGGGTTTTGGGGTTCTACTACAACAAGAATGACCCTGAAAAAGGAGCATAGCAGGTCATCTTTAAATACATCATTACAGGGTCAAGCCAAAAATGTCATTACTGAAACATATTATTAAAAACTCATTTGCGTTCCTTTTACCTAATTGGAAAACAGGCCCTCCAGGGCCTCGTGGCATTTCTGTTTCATTATTAGGGCCCAAAATTCATTTGTGGCGGCTTGTGACAATTCAATTTGTTCTTTTGTGATAAATTGCACCAACATTTTACGAAACGAATGGCACTGAAAACAGTACAAAAGACATGCACATTCCAATGTCCAATGGAGTGGATGCTGGACCAAAGAAACTGTCAAAGTAGAAAACAATAAGCCTGCACACCAAGCAGCTCCCGTTTAGAGGGATTTTAATGCAGAGTGACGTTTCGAGCCTACAGCTTTAACTCAGACCTAATGACATTCCTATCAGCTTCGGTGGTTTTTAGTGCTAATTAGCAAATGCTAACATGTTAAGAAGATGATACACATTGTAAATATTATACCTGCATACAAGTAAAACCCCTGTCCCTGAGCTGCTACCATGGTTCTTTACTCTTCTTCTTTTTTTGTTAGAATAAAATCTAAAAGGACATTATTCCAAAAAACAAGTGCTTAGTTTTAGCTTAAAGATGGTGCTGAGCACTACATGAGAATATTAAAACTAAGCTACTATAATAACAAGGACATTTTTGTGAAAAACAAGACTTTATTTGACTTCTGTTCATCAAGTTGTTTATGTATCTGTATCCACCAATATTCGCATTGTTGACTGCCATTGGCTTACTGGCAATAAGATGATATTCGCCGATGGCAGTGGCTGATGTTTTTCTGTTGTATCGCATCGGCTTTACTCCGGGCTAACAGCTTCCCGCCACTTGTGGGTGGTAGCAAATGTGTTTGGGATGAGCAGATATTTTTCCCTGGACGCCTTCGGGACAAAAGGATGCAGTAAAATCATTATTGACCCATCAGAGGACACACTATATTGTTTCAGAAGAAGAAGAGAAGAAGATGATATACTTTATTAATCCCTGAGGGGAAATTCAATTTTTTTCTCGGTCATCATATACACACAGGCCTGAAATACACACACGCAGGACCTATACGTGCATTACATGGAGAGCTGTCGGGGCCACCTGAGCGCCCTTTGAGTTGGGGATTCATTGCTTTGCTCAAGAGCACTTGAGTTGGGGACTTATCCTGACGACCCTCCGGTTCGCACCCCAAGTCCCCATGGACTGAGCTACTGCCCCCCCCCAAAACAATTCTACATTGTGAGCAACAAATCTGTGTTGAAATCGGCAGGAGTGCTAAGTTGCTAAGTTGTTATTTTAAACATTGGTATCAGCCTAGAATTTCACAATCGGTGTCTCCCTATTATGTATTTTATTATTTTTGTCAGGAAACAGTGGTGATTTAATCGGCATGCATTCATCCACTTTGACTACTTTGCTCAGAAGACTTGATTTTGGAAGAAAAAAAAAAAAAAAACACCTGCCCCCAACAATTTAAAATAGTTCAGCTTGACATCTCTTAACTTTGCATCATTTATCTGCTGTGACATTTCCACCTTTATTGAAGTTATGTTTGGCAATGTCTGTTGGGTAAAAAAAAAAAAAAAAAAAAAACATGATAAAGTTTTTGTTATCTTTTGACAGACAGGCACCTAACCTCTCTGAACTCTGAACCTTTGTCTTTACCTGCAGGGAGAAGGTGAGCTGCAGGTCGGTCTCCGTCAGCCCCGCTGAGGACAGCAGGATCTCGTTGGAGCGCAGGATCCGCTTGGAGCCCTGAGTAGGCGACAGGAAGAGGAGAGAGAGAGAACAGACAAAAGAGAGAATGTCATGAGAGCAGGGGAAAGATGACGAAATTATTGTTAGCATGCCCCGGCTAACTCCAGCAGAGTTGAAACAACGAACCCTCATCAACCACATGCAGAGAAGAGAGGCGTAGGAGGGAAAGGAGGTTGAGACAGGGGGAGGTGGAGACGAGGAAACTGACGGATAGGAGGGAGCCGGGAGGGAAGATTGAGCAAGTGGTGGCAGCAGCAGTGTGGAAAAATAATTAAAACCGCTTAGATTGTATTATTTGCCAGAAACAGCAGAGAATTTATTGGTTTACTTAGATAGAAAACAAGATGGAGATGGCGAAGAGTGAAAACAAGCCAAAGAAACTGGGAGTGGAGCCACAGCATTAAAAGGGAATTTAGACATCTTAAATTGGATTGTGTTGAAAACTACAAGGAATCTGTTCTTCTTCTTCAATTATAGACAAGATGGAGACGATGTAGAGTGCACGAAAAGTGCAACAGAGCAGGGGAGGTGAAGAAATACAGATGAATACACTAAATATGGTTGAAGTGAGTTGATACACCCTTAATTTCTGCATCCTAACTGTATTTGTGGAATGACAGTATAATAAATCCGACAACAAACACAATATTTTTTAAGGTGATTCATGTCAAAGGGACAGTTCAGATCATTTAAAGATGGGTTGTATGAGGCACTTATCCACAGTCAGTATATTACCTACAGTCGATATCAGTCAGTGCAACCCCAGTTTAGAGGAGCAGGCTAAAATACCAACACAGAAGCTAAGCAATTTCCTGCTGTAAAAAGGTCGGCAGCAAAATGTGTTTTAGCCAAAATCCTTATCAGTGTAAGTGCACGTGATATTTAGAATATTTTCACTGCTTTACCTTGCTGTCAGTCAGCGATTTCTGACGGGGAACTGAAATTGTGACATCGCTCTTTTCAAAGCCACACTCCATTGAGAAAAACAGTACTTTAACGTCAATGAACACAGGTGTTTCTAGAATACCACTGCCTTGATTGGTTAGTTAGTTTGTTATGTTTGTTTTGTTTGTGTGACTTTGCCTTTAAAAAGGTTAGTTCAGGTTCACCACAGTCACACAGTAACACAAACTAAATGACTGATTGAAGCAGTGGTAGATCAGTGACTACTGTGTTCAGCAAGCTAAAATTACTGTTTTTGTCAATGGAGTCTGGTAGCTTTGGCAAGAACGTGGATGGAGAATTGAAGCAGATTGGGCTGTCTGACTGAGTGAAAATAGTCAGTTGGACTCCAGCCTGCTTCAAACTGGGGGTGCCAACTGACAAATCTATCCATCCATTTTCAACCTCTTATCTAAAGCTGGGTCGCAGGGGCAGCAGACCAAGCAAAGCATTCCAGACCTCCATATCCTCAGGGACGCTTTCCAACTCCTCCTGGAAGACCCTGAGGTGTTCCCAGGCCAGACTAGATATACAATCCCTCCAGTGTGTTCTGGGTCTGCCCCTGGGTCTCCTACCAGTGGGACGTGCTAGGAACACATCCAACGGGAGGCGACCAGGAGGATCCTGATCAAATGCCCGAACCACCTCAACTGACCCCTTTCAACGTGAAGGAGCAGCGGCTCTACTCCAAGCTCCCTCCAGATGTCCGAGCTCCTTATCTCTAAAGAAACCAGCCACCTTTCTGAGGAAACTCATTTCGGCCACTTGTATCTGCAACCTCATTCTGTCTGTCACCACCCAGAGTTCATGACCATAGGTGAGGGTCGGGACGTAGATGGACCAGTAAATCGAAAGCTTCGCCACAGTCTGCGCCAAACCGCCAATCCATCTCACCCTCCATTCTACCCTCACTCATGACCAAGACCCTGACAAACTTGAACTTGAACTGACAGACATCTGCCATACATTATACCCTGTCTATGGATAGGTACCTTATACAATCCCATTTCAAAAAAAATCCAAACTATCCCTTTAACTTGGCTCCATCTGCTGTTAGAAAGACATCACATGATAACAAATTCAATACTGGACTTCTAATAATCAGAAACCGAAGCTGCAACATTGCTGATCCTCGCAAGTGAAGGAAAGAAGTCATTTAGAGTACAACGCTGTGGAGGAGTTGCACAAGTATTTTGGCTGTAAACAGAGAGGAGGAAGTGTGTCCAGATCCAATAACCTGACTCAACAAAACAATGAACGACTCCTACAAAAACGGAAACTTCGAAGGAAAAAGAAAAAGCTAATTTTGTGGTGTATTCAGCAGCATTTCAACATCTACTGCTCTTCTGGCTTGGCTCACTTAGAGTAAGGGAAATTCTTTGAGTCCTTAAATACAATTTTGCTGATTTAAGCTAAAGAAATAAGTTCTTTAATTAAAGCTGCTGACTAAGTCACTGATGAGGCTTTTTTTATTTCCTGGAAAGTCTAATCAGACATTACAAACATTAACTTTGACCTATACTGTGTTCTACAGTCATTCAGGTGTATTCATTAGCTTCTAGATATATTTAAACAACATTATATTTCTGATTGGATTATATTTCCATGTTCAAAAGTCTGGTTTGGGGAATGACATTTAATCAATTTTAGCAGCTCGGGTTACCATTTTGAGCCTATCCCTTCCACTGCTGCTGCCCATTTCATTGCCTGACTGTAGAGATATCACATACCTGCAGTTTGACGGCGATGACCACAGAGGTAAGGTCTTTATCCAGCTCCTTCAGCATGATCAGCTTCTTCAGAGTCAGGTTGAACAGCCTGTTGACAAAACACAAGGAGAACTTAGACTGAATGACATCATCGTCCCCTGCTCCTAAATGGTAAGACGCACATGTTCGCAATGGTCTTTGGTTACTCCTAATGGTTTTGATATTTTAGTATTTTCTAAGCTTTTCACATATGTAATTGCTCATTGTTCCAGTATTGACTGAGAGTGCTGCAGCCGGTAGAACGTTTGCACTGTCAATTTATGTCTCACTAAAAGTGCTTGATTCGCCACTGACAGGCTCAGATTGTTATGGAAAGGATCCCGACAGAGATAGACCTTTTTGATTAACCAGAAACAGCCCCAAAATCTGCATCACCAAACCCACCAGACTCCAAATAAACGTTACTTTAGCATGTTTAGAGCCAGCATATTTAAAATCTAATTGTATTCATTTCAACCAAACCAGAGTTGATGATTGTCGGAACAGCGGAAACTAGACAAACTAAGACAGGTTTATTTTGTTTCTGTGGACTTTAAATGAAGTGTGTGTACGATAATAAAATTACTGTTTATTTAAATGGAGTCTGGTGGGTTTGGGAGACACAAAAAAAAAGAGTCCAGGTTGAAAATACAAAACTTAAACTTTAATGAGCTGTAAGCCAAAAAAGGCGCTCAACGTCTTTGCACGCAATAGAAACCGACACCTACTCACATTTTTGAGCTCTTTATTTCCCTACTTATACAATTCCCTGTCAAAAACATTAACTCTGCCTAGAAAGTGCAAAATGGATGAGAAGCTGTCAAGAGGTGGGGGAAAGCTTCCCGGTGAACTTTTAATTCAAAGACAACAGAAACAAACAACTGTACAACGAGGTGCGGATTGATGACAAGCTCTGAAAACATTTGTCTTTTAATTGGTGTTTGTCTTTGATTGATGATGCATGAGCAGAGCCTTGCTGGATAGTATATATATATTGTGAATTTTTCAATTTTATATTATGGCTCTTGACAAGACAAATGCCTTGTACATGCAAACCTACTTGGCACTTAAACTATTTTTGTGCCTTAAAAACTGTGTTAAAGGCAAAAAATAAAGGAGCAGAATGTGTCATCCTCTTTCTACTTCATCTTCACTTTCTGACTCCAGTGAAGCATCAAATAAAAGCAAAACGAAAATGAAAAGTGACACCTGAAGAGGTTTTTAGTGCAACTTTGTGTTTTTTCTGATGAAAAACTGTTAAAAAAAAGATACAATTACGCCCCCATGGGACTGAAAGTGGTGTGCTATTTTTGTATAAGCCTCCTTTTTTCTAACTGACGCCGACACTTACGTCAGCACACACAAAACGTACAAAATCACGCTAAATGTCTTCAATTTGAGAAAAAAAAAGGCTTGTGTAAGTACAATTTGCGGCTCAGCTACAAGTGTCCAACTGTTTCACACACGTAAAAATGCACAACAGTTACACACACAGAGACATTGGACAAAAACACAGAGACACATACAAGACGCACTCAAAGAACTGAAATGAAATTGGAGAAAAGACACACACACCCAAACAGCAGCTGTGCAGCCAGGGGTCAGTCTGTTCAATAATTCACCTCCAGGGCTTTAGAGACAGAAAGTAAACCACTAAAATAGACCCGCAGGGGCCGCCGGGAGGGATTCAGAGAGGTAGCGAGAAAACAAAGGAAAAATGCAGAGATACAGATAGCATATTATATGAAAGAATGGCATGCAGGAAAACATGAAAAGACAGACAGGCTGACAAAGAGAAGAAAGAGACAGAGAGGGGAGATAGAGGAAAATGACAAACACAAAAGTGATGAATACAGACAAGAAAAAAACAAGCAAGCAGTCAGACAATGAAGGAAAAAAAGAGACATGAAAATTGAGGGACATATCGAGAGGGAGAATAGAGATGTGAGGATGAAAGAGGCTGACACAAAGAGATGAACTGTCTGACATTGCAAATGTAAAAAGAAAAAGTGACTTCTTTTACAGGACAAGATTATTTTATTCAGAGGAGAGGAGAGAAAAATGTAACACTGATTCTACAGTGTTCCTATTATGCTTCTAATACTGTGCGATAACGCGCAATAGGACATTTAACTGCACGGCTCATGCAACCAGTAACAGCTGAAGAAAAGCAATGACTTTGCAAGAGCAAAAAAAATCTTAACATAGGGACAAAAATTAGTACATTTCTAATTGTTTAAAGTGATTTAGAAAATGAATAACAAATGAAAAACATGAATAAATCTATAGCCATATCCCCTCATTAATGCCTCTGCACAGAATCAGGAAGAGGAGAAATAATAGAGGAAAATAGGAAGACATTACATTAGACAGAAGGTTAGGGATACACAGAGACATAAAAATGTCAACATTTTCAGGGTCAAACTTTTTAACTGTGAAGATTTGTGCTTTTCTGTGTTGAAAAGCAGGCGGAACTCTTCATGACTTTTTGTTTCTGCGGCAGCAGTTGGTTGAGTTAGTAGTTGCGGGGTGGATAATTGATCAGTCAATCAGTTTGTGATCAGATTGATCAGAGCTGATCAGATCAGATCAATTCATTAGATTTGAGGAGGAGCTGCTGCTGAGGCGAGTGACGGCAAACTTTTAGACCCAGCACTAGGCCATGGGATGCATGGTTTCCGAGGTAACACAATTTTATCTAAAATAGAGCTGCAACTTACAATTATTTTCATGAAACAAATCTGTCGATCATTTTTTTGATTAATCAATTAATCAGTCTGTAAAATGTTAAAATTTGTAAAGAAACGTTGATCACAATATCCCAGAACCCAAAGTGACATCTTTAGTTTGCTCCTTTTGTCCAAACAATAGTCCAGAACCTAATTGAAACTTTCAAATATGACTTAGAAAAGCAGCAATTTCTGACATTAAGACGATCAAACTATCAAATGTTTACTTTATTTTCTAAAAAATGGCTGAAATTATTGATCAGTTATTAAACTAATTCAATTTTCTTTCAATCAACTACTTAATGAATCAACTAATCATTGCAGCTGTAATTCAAAGTACACTCATGAGAGTTTTGTTGTTCCATTTCTGAAATTAACAAACCGTCTAGTTTCTCCTTCACTGCGTCTGGCTTCTGCTGCTCCGTCTGTGTTTGTGTACACCCAGCACTCCAACAATGTGATGCTCTGAATAACTTAATGGTAAAAAAAAAAAAATGCTCCGAAATAATTGGTCCATCTCCAGAAATAGGAAATCAATATGTGGCAGCAAATGCCAATGTCCTAGTGGGCGGCCACAAATAAATGAATGTGTAGGAACACGGAAATTTTAGACTTAAAATCACTAATTCATGAAGCAAATGCGATGAGGTGGTTTATAGCATGTATTCAGCAAGTTTCCCAGGGTTCAGATACTATTTACTATCACTTCCCAACCCTGCTCTGTTTACAGCCTGCATCCACTTTATAATCCATTTCAGGTGATTTGGACGACTGAAACAACAGAAAAAAGTAATCAACACAATCAATGAGAAAACAATCGTCTGAGCTCTACACAGAGCAGATCAATAGTCCAGGCAGGCCTGTGGGGAGAAAAAGAAGTGCTGATACACAAACACACACACACACACTCCAACTTCTAGAGAAAAGATTAAAGGCAGAAAAATTGCACCCCTGATCCAAACACACCTCTCCACACTCGGCTCCCTCTCATGTCACCTGGGCCTTCCTCCAAATCCACCC
The DNA here is from genome assembly GCA_026686955.1 of Epinephelus cyanopodus. Classification (NCBI taxonomy): domain Eukaryota; kingdom Metazoa; phylum Chordata; class Actinopteri; order Perciformes; family Serranidae; genus Epinephelus; species Epinephelus cyanopodus. Next base: position 13,697,823 of record CM048934.1, read on the forward strand.
CACTTTACCGCCTTTCATCTTTCTTACAGCGCTCCCATCCCAACACTTAAAAACGGAGTGGCCCGACTGCTGACGCAACCGCTGTAACACTCAGCCACAAAACACTGAGAGCCTCCCTTCTCGGTCCTGAGGCTTTCCGCGCGAGATCAAAGTGGCCAGGAGAGGCTAAATCCATGAATAAAAACAAATCAATTTTTCTCCTCTGATAGAAAGGGCAGCTAAGTGCAGCTTCTGCTTACACCTGCTGGATGTGAGTGCAGTGAATAAAGGTGGAGAGGAGGCAGGAGAGGACGGGTGCCAGGGGTCGATTTGGGATGGGACTAAAGCACCTGAGGTAAGCCATTAGGGAGACAAGGGGGGGAAAGGATGGGGCAGAAGGGGTGGGACAGTCAGACTGGAAGATGGATAGGCATGTAGCGCTGGAAGAGTCACAGAGGAACTGGAAGTTGTGGCTTTGGCGCTGGTGCCTTTCAAAATAAAGACCATGTCTCACGTTGTTTTAAAGAGAAAGGCCAAAATCTCCACTCAAAACTTAAGCACATGTCCGTCCAGATTATATAGATCTCTTTAACAATAACACGTCATTCGGAGAGTCTAAAAGGACGTTTTGTACGATGTCAATCTTGCCAGTTGGCGCACATCAGAAGGACATCATTGGTTTGTACCTGCTCAGTCGCGTTTCTCTCCCAGAGTGTGATCAATCACACAGCTGACGAGACGAGTAAATGTTTATGACACCGCTGGGGCCTTCACCGCCGGACATCATAGCTGTGGGTTATAGCTTCTGGAGGGTCTTAAAACTCCTCGAAAGCCCGGGCGTTATTAATCAAAACTCAAATAAGATGTCATACTGACAGTGCTCGTTAAGCAGAGACACAAATCTGCACAGGATCGAGACTGAAGAAATGTTAGAACCTCTGCATGAGGTTGGTTAATGTCCCGTAAATGTGTGGAAAATGCCTGGAGATTTTCAATTGGACGTTAAAGGAATACTTCACCAATAAAATCATCATTTGTATATCAATTCCGCAGCCAGTGTTACCTTGAATTCATGAAGAAAACTTTTGCCAGCATGCCTCCAGTAAACACAAATTCTTGATGGATTGTAGACATGGGGGAATGTGTTTAACAGCTAAACTCCAGCAAAACACCAAGTTTGCTGCTGTTAAACGCTGCATTTCATCAAGAATTTTCTCTGTTTTTCTTGATTCAACATGGAGACATGGAAGAAAAACAGTTTTAGCTGGAAATTCAGTGTATCACAGGCTGAGTAACTGATGTACCAATAACCTATTTGTGGGTGAAGTATTCTTTTAAGCTCAAGAAACAAACTGTTTCCATATTTTCAATATTATTGTCTTATGGCATACTATGGTTACAAGTATGCCAGGGTTGCAAATTTCTAGAAATTTTCCAAGTACAGTTAAGCTCTGAAATGTTTGGGGGGAAAACTATAAAACTATAAAAATTGTACCTTTTGATAGTGAACTTATTTGCGGTCTTCAAAGGAAGTGGCCAACGTAGACCGCGAAGGCCACATCCTTCAAAGGCCACAGACACAGCTGGTGTACTACACTACACCTGTGGTGTCTGGCGGGATTTCATGCAGCTAAATGCTTCTGTTCATATGATGGTGATCAAATAGAGTAGAAAAAAAGGTGCCAAATAAAGCAATGTATTGGTATGGATATCACTTTTAGGGTAAGGATATGGGTACTGGTATCGCATTTTTTTTTAAATGGCAACCAATTCAACTTAATGGCTAAGTTTTTCCATTTCCATTAAAAGGGTTTATGATCTGGCAAAAGGTTTGTTTCTAACTGCATATGACAAGCTATAAACAGCCTGAGCAAATAATGGTAATGAAATAGAAATTTAGGGGTTTTGTCCAACCAATACCCTTGTAAAGTTCCTACCTTAAATATTCCCAGAATTTTGCCACTCTAGCACAGTAGCACGAAACTCTTAATCAACTGCTCAGTGGATTTCTACTTCCATGATACAACAAAGTCTAAATTCCCCTTGAGAACTTACAGTAAATATCCAAGCTGTACTTCATTGTTGCTCAGTAAATGGATACAGGCACCAGTGGGATTTCTGCATTACTACAGCTGTACTCGGCTGACACACGAGCCTTCCATTAAAGCACAATGCTGAATATTAGCTGTGCAACATCTTCTTAACACAGCCGACAACAGAAGCACTTTTAGCTGCACAATGAAAAACCATTCAAGAGTGATTTGTATAAAAATGAAAAGGGGAATGGAAATACGAGACATCCACGGTCCATAGCTGCTGTTTTTATTAATTTTCTGACACTTCTCTTACGGGAAAATTACCACAGCACCTCGGCGGTGACCCCTGCACTCTTAGCTACTGTAAAAAAATCCCCCTGGATGAGACAATCAGCCAATTGTTTAAAAAAAAAAAAACAGCTCAAGTCCCAACTACCACACAGTTACAGCACTTGTCACCACAGCTGACGAGAGGAATCACATTGTAAAGGTCACAACAGTCCGCCTGCCACAAACGCTTCCTCTCCGGTCCAGTTCTCACTTCTCTGGGCCGTCTCCCCGGCAGCCTGTCACTACACCTCGACAGTCACTACACATTATTATCAATCTGGACAAAAGACCAGACAAGAGGGACTCAAAGGAAAACACACCAGGGTGCGACGGCAAGGGGCAGCGCAGCCACTAGGAAACACTGAGGCTTTTGATTGTACAGATAAGAATGGAAATATGGGAGCACAGCGTCGTGTTTCTTGCACAAATAATTACAAACCTGCTTCTACACCGCAGCAGCTGGGATATAATTATAGGCTGCAATATATAATGGGGGAAAAAAACAACCAACCAATTTGTCTTTCAGGGAGTCGAGCTAAGCCAGGATTTTGATTAATTCCCAATAGGATTTAAATCTCTAAGACCCGAAACTGGTTTTTATACTAATACAAGGGTTCTGGCTGTGCAAACACTTCATGTATTCATCCACTGAATGTCAAAAAGTTGTTTTGACAGCTTTGTTGTAAATACATTAATTAACAAAGCTGCACCTGCTCTGTTTCCACCTTTCTTAACACTCTTTCTCTGAGATTTACATATGGCTTATTTTTTTTTAACACAGACATAAATAGGTAAACAGGAAACAGGATATACTGTTTGATTAATTCATTGGTAAATAAGATGCCAATTCTTTTCTCAATTAATCGTCAGGATTTTCCACTATCATAATTTCCTTACGAGGTCTTAAAACTGTTTTGTCTGACCAACAATCCAAAACCTCAAAATATTCATTATACTATCATATATGATAAAAGAAAACAAGGCATTATTAAAGGATACGGCTGGTGTTATTCTTTATTTTTCACGTTGACAACAAAACCCATGAAAAGACCAACGTCAACTACGTCTGCAACAAACGATCATTGTCATTATTGATTAATTAATCTTCCCATTATTTTTTGATTAACCATTTTTCAATAGAATATCAGAAAATACTTACACATACTCTGTATAACTTCACAGAGCAAAGGTGACGTTTTCAAATGGTATGTTTTAACTGAAACTGTCCAAAAATCCAAAGCTTAGCTCAGCTCTTTAAAAAAAAAATCAGTCTCTCAATAGTTTCTGACTTCTCCCCATTAGTTACTGCACTGCACCAGCTATTCTTCCTGAGGTCCACAACAACTTTAAATTTGCGACAGTTTACAAAACTACTCACATAGAACACTGAACAAAATAACAGGACTAGACTAAAACATTGACGCAGACAAACAAGACAGCTCCTGGCAACACTATAATTAAAATATATACTTTTCCATGATTTAATTTGGTAAGTAACAACGGACGAGGGCAACGAGTCTGTCTTAAGTAGAATGACGTATAAGGTCAAGTAAACCCAAAACATAATATCCTCATATGAGGACACAATAGTTTTAGAATGCATGAAGTTAATATCAGTGTATGAATCATATTATATAGGTCACCTTTCTTGTAGTCTCCTTCGGAAAACGTGAAAATATGATAAGCATACTAACAGAAAAAAATCACCTATTAAATGTCCCTGCACCACACATCACGCCACAGTTTACTATCCTAAACTAGCTGGGCATTGTAGTTTTTAACGGAAACGTTACTGAAACGGGAGTAGTGTATTTAATAGTGCATTTGTTGGGGACTATTTTCAGTGGCGGATCAATACACATTTTCTAATATAGTGAGTATTTCTGGAACAGCGTGTGTTGGACTGAGGCTGCAAATAACAATCTGTATTTGTTTTATTTTTATATCTGACAATAATTTTCTTGATCTGTGAACTGTGTCGATCAAAGTATCCTAGAGCACACGGTGACATTTAAAGAGCCTTTAAAGGTGAACACCACCTTAATTAAGGATTCCAGTGTTATTCCCATGGCCTGATATGAGCGACTCTCTCTTATTCTCCTTTCTATGTACTGAATTGTTTATTGTCAATACTTTAATCACCCTGGGTGGTTTAGATGGTTAACCACAATATGTATTTAACTATAGTTGTGGTTTCCACCTCTCAAACATCTTCACCTGACAAGATCCAAGTGTGATCATAACAATATGTCAATTAAGCTTTTGTGGCATGGAGCAGTTTTGCAGGTTGGAGTCATTCGGACTATAAACTTAAAAGCAGCTCTAAGTAAAGTTTGTCTCTGGCTTGTTGGGACATTTGCCTCAGAGGCTCGAGTTCAGTTTAAGTGTTAGGTCGTTATTACTCAAACAAGTACTCAACTGACTTTGAAAGGCTTTCCTGTTTAAACTTCCTGACTGCAGCCCCGCCCTTCTGACACCTACTAAGGATTAAACAAACCGTAAAAAAAAAAAAGTATTAGCACATGCTGTTTGTGCGAGGGCTGCTACTCTGCACATCTGAAAGTCAATACCCTGTCTGTATGTCCTTGTCTGGTAATGTGCCTCAGGAACTGTTTGTAAAACAGCACATCATCTGGAGAATGTCAAATCAGGGGAGCAGCCTTCCAGTTATAGTGCGCTTCACATCACATGATCAATAAAACAGAGAGATGCACACAGACCCCCCCCCCCCACTGTTTTAACTGCACCATCAATAACGTCTGGACCAAGCCGCAGCCACCACAAGTGAACGTTGAAGCCGATGTGGAAGTGCATCAAGTTGCAGTTCCTCTAATGGTTGCTGCATACAAAATGTAAAAACGAAAAAACTAGGACAACACATGACTTCTCTTGAAAAACATATGTCGACACATTTTTTCCTTGCAACACACCAGTTTCACTTCTTCTAACTTTACCCACTGTAGTTCTAGTGAAGAGGATTTTAGGAATGTACAGTATTGGTTGAGTGTGTTTGCTTTACTAACAGGTGTCTCAGCCAAACCCTTCAGCTGAATTTGGGGATTTTTTTTCCTTTTGACATGAAACTGCTTGGAAAATTATGAGGAAACCAAGCTTCAGAAACTCCCTTCGCAAACATACTGATGACATCACGAATTATGCATTTATGTCTTTCGAGAACATAATGAGGATGTTGTGAATATTCCTACAATAAATCTTGAGTATCCCATTTCATCATTTTAGCACCTGATACAACAATCAGTGACAACATTGAAACCACTGGCAGGTGAAGTGATTAACATTGATTGTCTTGTTACAATGCAACGTTCTTCTGATAGTCATATGGATACACTCCATCCACCCACACATCGTTACAGACTAAGTACATCTCGTCATAGCATGAGCGCTCCCTTATGGCTTGGTCCTGTGTCCATGCCTCAACAGGTAAGAGCCAAGTCTGATCCACAGTGGGGTCTTTGACCTGTCGAGACATGGACTCAGGACCTCTGCGAGTGTCCCGTGGTGTCTGGAACCAGGTTGTTAGTGGGGATCCTTTGAGTCCTGTGGGTGGGGTAAGGCACGTCCAACGAATGCTTGATCAGATTGGGATCTGGGATATTTGGAGGCCAGGTTTGCGTCTTGAGATGATACACCATCTCATCTAGTTGCATTGCCGTGAACCGGCAGGTTTTAAGAACGTTGCAGAACTGTGCATTGCCGTGAACCGGCAGGTTTTAAGAACGTTGCAGAACTGTGCATTGCAAGTAGTTGCGTGTTTCAACCCGTCTTGTCACGAATCTTTGCTCTGAACTGGGCTTAAGGTTGATTCATTAGCTTACTTGGGAGCTTTTAACCATGAAAATCTTTGAGCATCTACAGTTCAGTATGCACAATATGATCAAAAGCTCTGTTAATCAGTCTGATGCACCCTAGGTCGTCAAGTCCACGTGCAGGATCTTTATCATGCCCCTGTCCTGTGTTGTGAAACTGTGCCACGATCGTTGGACATTACATCATAAAAGACAGGAAAGACCTCCGTCTGCAGGGTGTGTGAGTGTTGGTGTATTGACCAAGAACAGTGTTTTTGTGCGTGTCCTCAGTGGGTTACTGAGTGCATCAATTTGTCACAGAGAGCCTTCATGTTTCTACAGGACAAACTGCAGAAGACCTCCCTGTCTGATTCACCACCGCTAAATAAATGTTTAATGCCCCTCTGGCTGACAACGCCTCGTGTTTTCCCAGCAGTCGCTGCTATTTGTTTGTTTATTAGTTGAAGAGAGGAAGGCATGGGTGGATGAAAGGAGGGGAGCTGGCGGAGGCAGAGAATCGTTCAATAATGTCTGTGGGAAGATTGACCCCTGACATTCTGGAAAGGCCAGTCTCTGAAGAAAAGACAGCACGTCTGCCAAAGATGACAAATGTAGTCGCCGACACACACAGATACACAAATTAAGCCACAGAACAATATCAAATATCAAACCACTGGAAGGAAAAGCAAGTTGAAGCAAGATGCACAAAAACGAGCTTGAGTCATTTCAGGCTCACTGAAAGAAATACTTCACCCACAAAATGATCATTTTTTTGTGTGGCTTTTCTGTCAGTTACAGTATTTTTTTTCAATTGATTAAGTAATCTTTGGTCTATAAAATGTCACAAAAAAGAAAGTTGGAAATGACGTTCAGAATTTCCCAGAGCCAAGGGTGACAGTCTCTAAGAACAAAGAAAAAAACCCCGCACACTAAGGGTGTTTTCACACCTGCTCTGTTTTGTTCAGTTCAATCAAACTGAAGTTCATTTGCCCCCTACATGCGCTTCGTTTGGGCAGGTGTGAACACAGCAATCACACTTGGGTGTGCACCAAAGCAACCGGACCGAGACCTTCTTGAAGAGGTGGTCTTGGTCCGATTTTGATCAATATTTTGATTAACTGTACAGTCCTAAAGACAGTATATTTCTGTACATATCTAAAAGGTGATAAAGTGTAAAAACTGTAACAGAAAATCCAAACATTTCAGAGCACAGAACCAGCAAATGTTTGGCATCTCTGCTCGATGACTGACTCGACTGATTAAGAGATTATCGAGATGTCAATTAATTTCCTGCCAAGCAACTAATCCATTAATTGACTCATCGTTTCAGCAACATATTAAACTACAGCAGGAGGCTAAAATAGAGAGTGACATGCCAACAATACAAAGGCGACCATGATTTCGTCAGGATGGAAATGAATATGGATGAGGAATTTAAGCATAAAAACGTCAGAATGTAATTTTCAAGAGGATTACAGACGACTATGTCTAAAAATGTGACTGTGTGCAAATGCCTGTGGCTTTAAGAGGAAGGTGCCTATAGTTTCCCTGACGACAGTCTGTCACGGGAGGTGTGACCTTGCCGTGTCATACAGGCAAAATAACATGCTAAGTACACAGCACAGAGGGAAAACAGTCCTCCCACCGACCTTCACGCTATATCTTCTCATTTGTTTTCTTCCCTCAGCCTTGCAACCACAATAATCTTTACTTTCCTCTTGTTCAGCCTTCCTCCCATCTGACCCCCAACACTTTCCTTTTTTATCCTTCCTCTCATCCCACGTCATCTTCCTCTCCTCCTACTCTGCTCATTTTCCCCTTCTCTTGTCATGAATGCTTCATCTCCTCCCTTACTTCAGGACAACTCCTGCCATCATCCCCAGCGTAACTCCTCTCTCGACGCCTGCTCCGCCCCATCTCCTCTCTTAAATAACGTGGCATCCCTCCTCCCTTCAGTAATTGTGATCAATGGCAGCACCGGTTCTGTCGCTGACAGAAAGAGTAAGAGTCCTACCCTCCTTCTTTATTAGCTTCCACCGCTTCTCTCCTCCAAACTCATTATCATTCCATTACATGCATTAGTCTGTCCGCAACACACACAGTTGGGCTAAACACTCATTCTGGACACGGAGCAACACACACACTCAGTGTGATCCAATATCTTACGGATGAGTTGAGTTGACACCAATCTCAGGCCAATGAATCTGAAATATTCTGCTGAATAAAATAGAAATTAAGAGCATTAAAAGTCAGGCTGACGCGAGTAAACCTACGTCAACAAAAACACAACAACTTAATGAATCTTTCATGAGCTAAAATCAAATCTAAAGATAGAAACTAAATGATTCACCTGTTAATAATTGTGATGGAATGTACAATGAATGAGGAAGATACAACTTAGCTGGTGAAATGGCCTGCAGATATACATTAAAAACAAATTTCCAATATATATAACACATTACATATAATCATTTCTTCAAAATTGTATACACACTAGGGCTGGACCTGAATATTCGATATTCGGTAGGTATTCGGTTTTTGAATTTTGAGATTTGGGTATTTGTTGGGGATTTATTTTTCCTTTAAATGGCAATACAGAATTAAAGTGTTTACCCTAAATTTATTTATTTGTGGCGAATATACAGTGATGATGGTGTGTTGGAGTCCAAAAGTGGCTTGTGCGTCTATTCTGAATGGACCTTAAGTGACTCGAAAATGTGTCAAATTTGTCAAAAACCCACTTTATTTTGGAGTACCGTGAATTTCTGGCACACAGCTTTTATTCTAAAGAACCGTTTCCTGCTGTGGAGAATGGAAAAACTAGAGATGGCGTACTAGCTCAACAACATGGTGCAAGTATGACACTAAAAAACCTAAACAACACATTTTATTTTCATTACAATTTGCTTGGGGTATCTGCGATTAGGAAAACTGAATTTTGTAAAATGGTATCCACTTATAGATATGAGGTTTAAAATTCTCAAACAATACAGTGACAAATTTCTGGGACACTTAAGCAGCACTTGAGCTCATGCTACAAAGGACACATTTATTGCTGTACCCAACCTGAATTACAACAATGTGGAATGACAACTCAGTGTAGATATTTTCCACTTTATAAGCATGCCAGAGTCCACTTTTCCTACACTTCCCACAAGTACTCAAATGCACCTTCAAAGCAGACTTTCCAAAGAAGTGCCTGCTCTTAACCACAACACCACAAAACAATTACTGAAAACAAAAGAGGACACACCACTTAATGTACGATGGATACTGACAGTGTATCGACCTGAGTTTCAAGACCAGACCAGATGTGTGAAACTTTGTAGATTAAAGCTAGAAAAATAACAGCTCAGTGATTGCACAGCAGAGCTAGCACTCATGGTGTGTTGTCAGTCTAAACCTTCATCATGTGTTGTTCTGAGGACAATGACGCAGAGGGAACAAAAAAGCCTATTTGACAGTCAAACTGAAGGAGTGACAGTGTGACTGAGGGCTCTCTGACAGGTGATTTCAAAGCACTCAGCTTTAGCTTTTATTGACAGTGACGACTGAAAATATAGGAAGTGAGAAAGAGAGAGGATATGCAACAAACGACCCTGGCCTGAACCCAACTGGCAACACTGCATTTTCATAGTATAAAAGGGACCTATTATGCTTTTCCTTATTTTCTGTCATACACATATTGTCATAGTGTCAGTGGCCAAAGTTTCAAAGAATGACATGACGTACAATAATCCCTGTAAGCAAAAACCTCAGACTCTGTTTCCAAATTTTTTTCTGCTTTCGAGACAAGCTGACGACAGCTAGTGATGGATTCTTTATATGGTCATCTGCTCCAAGCATGCTGCTGCAAGTCTTTAATATTACGTACACTGCTACATGTAGCTACATGCTAATGTCACGGAAATATGTAATATTGGTTTTCGAATTTCCCTCTGATTTCAGATAATATTCTTGCTGGAGGATTCTGATTAAGAAGCTTTAATTAGGGTTTTTCAGGGTAGAAAGTACCTCTATACTTTGTTATAGTCATTCCCGTGCTGCAAGTAAACTAATACATGTAGCTACATGCTAACATCACAGAAACATGTAATATTGGTTCTCTATATTGTTAATTTCATTCAGATTTCAGATAACATTCTTGTGTGAAGATTTTGGTTAAGAAGCTTTTATTAGTGTTTTTTTACTATTTCCCGTTACAGTCATTCCCTGGCTGCAAGTATACTGCTACATGTAGCTACATGCTAACGTCATACAAACATGTAATCTTGGTTGCTGATGTTGTTCATTTCTCCCCAATTTCTGGTCATATTCCTGCTGGAACATGTCTGATTGTGTTTAGTTGCTTTTATTGGTGATTAGTGCCGCTATACTCTGTCACAATAATTTCCTGGCTACTAGTAGCCTACACAGCTACATGTAGCTACATGCAAACGTCAAGAAAACATGTAATCTTGGTTGCAAATTTTGTAAATTTCTTCATGTTATTGGATCCTATTCCAGCTGGAAGATGTCCAGTTATAGTTTAGAAGCTTTTTTGGTATTTTTTCATGGTAGAAAGTGCCGTTATACTCCGTTACAGTAGCTTAGCACATAAGCACATAATAATGTTCTAAACGAAACCCAAAATACAAGTATGAACCTAAAAATGAGCATAATAAGTCCCCTTTAGCCACCAGACTACCTCTAGCATTTAATATGTAAATCCAATATGGCAAAGTTTGCGAAAATTGTTTTACTGGAGGCCTTCAGGCAATGCAGGCAAATGTGCACAAACAGACACTTGCTCAGCAGTTAATAAAACATGCTACAGGCATAGCTAAGAGTTAAACACACAGGGATATCACAAACAGCTGAATGTGATCAGTGTGTGTTTGTGTGCGTTTTAGTGTTAAGCACTTGAAGTAAAGTCAGCCAAACCCTATTTCAAACCCTTCATCCACTTATTTGCCACCTTTCAAGAGTCACTTTGATCCTGCTAGATTTATGGGTGAGCTCTAAGTGGCCGTCACACAAGGATACACACAAATGCACGTGCACACACACATTTAAGAGAGGGAAAAAATAACCCACTGACATACAGAGGAAGGGTTTCACCATGTTAAACCAGGTGATCCAATACTGATGATAAACAAACTGTAGACTTTGTTCTTTCACTGATTATGTTTGTGTGCATGTCTGTGTTTTTCAAATGCAGAAGTGGGAGCTCATATGGCTTTAAACGTCACATGGAGAGGTCCCGAGGTCCTTAGTAAGCTTATCGGCACTCTCCACACACTAACCTCTGACACACTAATGAACAAACACACACAAAACACACGCCACGGAGGCACAAAAGACAAATATACTCTTACAAATTAGCTTGTGCATGAAATCCAGAGCACACAAAGGAGACGCAGACGAACACTGTGTAAAGACAGAATGAGATACAACGACAGAATGGAAGGAAAGGAGGGAGAGAATCAACATTGTCTAGTAGTGTGGACCCTCACAGGCAGCGAAAATAACAAGCATTTGGTTCCTCACTAACAACAGGCTTAAAATAGCTCTCGGCTGAGTGCAGACAGCCTGTAAAGATGTCAACAGTTTGGCAGAGCAGCGCTGAATCTTTTTTTTTTTTTTCCTCCTCCTGCTTTTATATTAAGATGCAAACAGAATAATTCATCTGAAACAGATCTCTAGCTCTCAGTGTGCATTATTACAAGAGAGGATGAGTGACAGCGCAGCAGGAGCACAAAATTAGTGAGGTGCAACAAACGATGTGACTCAGCATGTGGTTTATATTTGGATTTGTCGGCCATGTAGGAAAATTTGAATGGTTCTAACAGATAAACATTGGAGAACATGTTGAGTAACTGTGGGTCCACAACTACGTGATATATGATCCCAATACATGAAAAAGCTGTTATATAATTTAAAATATAAATCATTGTACTTCTTAGTCATTTAGTCAGAGTCACAAAAGTATGCATACATTAAAGTCTGCAGACATGAAAGGCTACAGACGGCTCTGGAGGAGCAGAAATTAGGTCCCAGTTATCTTCTGCTATGGTCAACACAGGCACACTGTCAGACCTGATTTCATTTCAGTGTTGACTGAAGCAAGAGATGCTGGAAACAAAAATGGTAAGGGCTGCATCTGATGACTATTTCCACTGCTGATCAATCTCTTAATTAGCTGTTAAGCCTCTAGCAGACTGTGTGCTTTTGGCAGTCTTTTAAAGTTTAGAGCAAGCTACACTGGTAGCGACATGGTTCTAATTAACTTGGGTACGACATCAAGTTTGATGTATGCAGACTGTGTGATGACAACAGCTACTGAATTGCAGGCTACAACGGTGTCAGTACGCAAGAGCAAAACGTCATCAGCAGGCATCAGCCCTCTACACCGCTGTAATGGTAATAGTAAAATGAAAACAAACATGAATCAAGCCCTTGCTATAATGGTATTTTTGTGCTTTGAAAAAGTCTGAGGAGGAGGAGGAGGAGGAGGAGGAGGTCTTTCATGTTGGTCATCTTTCATTTGGGACAGCCCAAAATCACAGTGTATATTGGGGTTTCGACTCGATAGCAAACATGATCTCGTGTCTGTTCATCAGATTTTGACGTTGGACAGAAGCCCCTAGTATCACAATAATAATGCTGGGGGCAGCCTGTTACATCTTCTCTTGACGCATCTTGATGCAGAAGGCGGCAGCGTTAGATCATGTTAGTCAATTCTCACTGGTTAGATTTGGGCACTTAGTTCGGGTTAGGAAAAGATTGTGGTTGACGAGATGACAACAACTGACTAACAAGTGACTACTGACTCAAGAGACATATTGATTTGACACTGACTTCTTGTTTCACACAGGACACAAACACTGATCTCCTGGGTCAAAGTCCTGGAAGTGTCCACGCTCTGATACTATTCTTTCTCACACCTTCAACTCAACTTGTGTTGCCCCGCCCAAACTATATAATCTAATAATTAAATTAACATCGTAAACATGTGGGTGCCTAGTCGACTAATGGCCCTAAATAATGACTAACTGGCTGCCTCTGGGAATTCTTAGTCGGGGGCAGCCCTACTAGTTCGAATAGTAAAGTAAATCCCCAGCCCCTACATGTTGCACAGGTATACATAATAAGGCTAGTCATCAGTCCGGTGATGACTCAAGGACTAGCACTGGGCTGAATATGCGGACATTTCGAGTTCTTTCCATTCTGAGAAAATGAAACAACACAGCATTATACTGCAGAGTCTAGGAAGATACTTATGTTGCCACAATCATTGGTGAAACAGATTTTCCAAGGTCACATTGTCTTAAAAACGATGCACTGGAGATCTGGCTACGCGAGATCACCACAGCGCTGAACACCTGAGGTTGTCGTCATGATAACTGAACCCCCCTTTATAGGAGCACCACCTGCCCGCAGAGCAGAATGAGTCATAAAGCTCTGCAGTCTGCTCTGCTTCTCATCCACGACCCTCTGACAGCTCTGTGGCAGCCAATGAGCTGGTGGACGGGGCGGGGCTTACCGAGTGATGAGAGGAGGGCTGAGGCGTGGCTTTGGGTGGCCATGGCATCAATCATTGAGGAGAGGAAGAAATTGAGTTAAGTGTGGAGATGGGGTGGGAGCAAAACTGAGACCTAGAGCAGTGTGCATGTGTACTGTAGGTGTATGTGTGTGTGTATATAGGCTATACTCCCTAGCCCTGTCTTACATATGATTAGCATGCGGGTCACATCGGCAGTCAGATCCCAGTGAGGCTGAGGCTTCCTCGCCCACAGTGGTGCAGCAGACTAATGCTCCACTAACATGAGTATGAATAGGCAATATGGCAGAGCAGTCTGGCAAACACTATTAGTGAGGGAGAAACAAGACTATCTGTGGTCGTGCTTATGCATGAAGGGGAACATGTGTGTGTCAGAGAGAGTGCATGCAAATATCTCCACAAAGACAAGCAGCATTTTTGCCTGTTTATGTTATTTTTAAAGGGCAACCCAACTGATTTTACACAACAAACATGTTTACAGGCCTTGGGAGGAATTGCTGCATTTGTGAAACATGGCTGTATAAAGTCTTGTGGCTGAAGAAGGAGCTGTGTGAGGTCTGATAAATGTCCTCAAGTGATGACACTTGAGTCAGCTGGGGCTGAAAACTATAAGTTATATCAATAATACAAATTTGGGTGAAGGTATGCCGCGTTTTTTGCCCCCTCAAATTCATTATTTTCAACGTAGACGCGTGGCAGGTGTGCTCAAACTCCAGAGCGACACCGACAGCCCCTGGAAGAAGATCAGCTCTGCACTCAGGATTTCAGGTAAATAGACTATGATACGGTGATTGTTAGTGTTGCTTAGTAACCTCAGATGCAACCTGCCGCAGCGCTCTTGAAGGCTGGCTCAAAAAAGGCACAAAAGTAGCGGCCAGCGCCCGAACCTCGTGTTTCTCAGGTGGTTAAAGACATGGCATGTGTACGGCCCATTAGGCCCCAATCAGACAGAGTTTTGCAGTCTTTGCAAGAATGCAAGGTTTTAGCCTGCTCTGATCAGACCGAACGCTTCTAGCAGCTTGCTGCGTCTTTTTTTTATTAAACCACCGAAGCACCTGTCCTTTGCTTAACCACTTTTGCCGTTAAGGAAAACTTAGTGATCTTTAGATTAAAGTCTGGCGGCTGGCATTGGCTCTAAATGAGGGTGAGAAGCTGTTCCAAAATAGTACGGTGGTCACAGGGAAACAAAGATTCATGTGGGTATAGGAGACCCTTAGAAGGAGGAGAAATCACAGCAAGTACCAGCTGATCTGGGAGCTTCGCCAAAATAATGGTCAGTTCAAGGCTTATTTTAAAATGTTAGAAAGTTCTTTCGACTACAGTTTGTTCAGATACGTGGGCGATGATGAAAGTGAGCTTACGTTAGCTTAACACAAACCATGAACTTTACGCTACACTTGTTATCATCGCCACGAAAGATGGCCCATTGTTCAGTTCATCTGATAAGACAATGGGAAAAAACAGCAATGGCGTCAGGCACCTTTTCCGTTTCTCAACTTGAGACATTCAGTGCACTTCTGCAAAAATGCGAGGCGCTCAACAACACAAGCAAGTGAAACGCTTCACTCTCATTAAAAACAATTACAAAAAGCTGCCCCGGGCTGATAAAACACCCTCTGACTGATCAGGGCCTTAACCTCTACTAGCATAAACCCACTCAAGTCTTCTCCCAAGTTTCTCTGGTCAAGTCGCATTGTGGGTAATGTAGGCACAATGTTGACCTGTGGACCTTGCCTTTTGTGTGTACCCCAGGAAGAGTAGTTGTAGCTGTAGTAACCAACTAATGGGGATTCTGAATAAAAAATAAAGAGGAAATTTGTCTTGCAGCCAGGTGAACTACAGAGCACACACAAACGTGAACCTAAGATACATTAAACATGATAAAACTTCCAACTCAAGCTCACTTTAAATTCAAGGCACAGCTCATCAAGTGACAGTGAGACATAAAAATTGCATCCTTATTATCATCCAACCCAACAATCAGAGGTTAAGACATCATCAAACACCAATTGCTATGTAGAAGAATTCTCATCATGAGCATAAACAGCTTCAGGCTACACTCTGGTTGATCCGAGGTGACGTTTCAAGAGGAGTTCAAAAGTTGAGCACTACAACTTGGGTTTCCTGTTAAGATTAAGGACTGGATTTATGTTAGGCTCATGCTGAGGTTCGTCAGCCATCTGTCACACCCACAGAGGTTGAGCACTGCATTCTCAAATGATTTTTTGGTTGGCATATCTCTTAAAGGTCTTACTTGCTAAAAATAAAATAAGTTATATCCACAGAGGCAAATATCAGCTGCTTGTGGGAGGAATCACATTTACCATCGTCTGAGTCATGGAGCAGGAGATGCCACGGTTTCATTTGATGAATAATTTGGTTTCCAAAGGAGAGACAGCTGCACCTGTGCAGCAGTATTTGGGATTTTTATTGAGTCATTTAAGAGACGTGCCAAACAAAATCTGCCATTTTAGTATCAAAGACTCACAAGAAACCAAATCTGCATATCGTAATAGTAAACCAAAGCTGCTGCATTTAACAGCACAGCCTGAATTCAACCCTAACTCATGATTTGTACAAATTTAAGATGGCTTTGCAAAAGGCAAGTATTTGTGAGGAAATTAAAATCTTTAAGGTCTGTGCGAGGGCGTCACTTTGTGTTGACAAGTGGAAAACTTGGACAAGAAGAAACTGTGTAAACAATTTTTAAAGTTACTGATGGGCTCAGGTTTCCAAGTTCCCATTTTATTTTATGAAGGTATGAAGGTGTTTTTATTTATTTTATTGACTGACTATTTTTAGTCCATTCTGGTACAAAATAAAAAATCTTAAAACGTGACTTACTCACTTGCTTTTTACTGAGCTTTTGACCACATTTCACGTTCTCATCAGCAGGTAGTCTGCTCAGACAGGTGAGCTCTAGAGCTGCGACGATTAATCAATAAATCATTGTTTGTCATTGACTATTAAATTAAGCGCCAACTGATTTGATAATCGTTAAATGAGTTTGAGTCATTTTTAAGGTTGGTTTCAGCTTCAATAATGTGATTATTCCCTGGTTTCATTTCTCCTCTATGACAGTAAACTGAATATCTTTGAGTTGTAGACAAAAGCAACATTTGAGGACAACATCTCAGACTTTGTGAGACACTGATCAACATATTCTACCAATTTCTTTTAGACTAAACAACTCATCCATTGATTGAGAAAATAATCGCTTAAATAATTAGCTGCTGTTTTGGGTGACCTACATCAGAGTGACAATCATCTGACATCAAGTTCAGCGTTGTACAAACTTACAGAGGTGTTTGGGAAATTAATGGAAATGAAATCATGTCCTGGGGTGTTGTTAAATAAGTCTGTAAAATAATTCAAATTTGAGTGTGCGTGACTGCGCAGCTTCTGAATACACTAAAACCCCACTGTGGTGATATTAGTATTCTGATTGAGAAGTCGCTCAGTGGCAACAGTTTCTAATCAGAGTCATGGGGAAACCTCTGGATGATGTGCTGTGAGCTTTGAGTGCACACACACACACACTCAATACACAGCAACAGCATACTGGCATACAATCTCTCCAGTTCCAGTCAGCACAGACTCATCCAGATTCAAATCTTATCAGTGTTTGTCTGAACGAAGCTCTGCATCCAACCCTGCTGATACACATTGGAAAACTGATGGTACCGTCTGCTCATGACTGATCGCTGGAGGGGAAGCAAGCAAACGCGTACACAGAGGAAGCTAATTGTGGTTCGGCTAATCAATATGCATGAATGCTTTACTATTAGCTCAGAGACAGAGAGATTGAGGGAGGTGAAGAAACAGGGGCTGAGAATAAGAAGAAGGAGGAAGAGCAGCGGGAGGCAACAGGACACTAATCCAGTAGCTTTTAATATAGTGTGTATTGATCCATGCTGCATCCCTGCAGCTAGTTTAGGGAGCCACAGCCTGTCTGCCAGTTGGGTCCATGTCGATATTACAGATGCATAACATTGAAATGCATACCAGTACCCCAGAATTTTAAATCTACAGTCACTTTGGCTGAGATTGTTGCAGATATTTTGCATCCGTTGACGTCCCAAGTCCATTCACTAGGTCTACCCATTAGCTCGAGTGGGCCGTTTGAGTGCATTTACCATGAGTATCAAGGTACACTTCAGTTAAAGCGTCGGCTGATTTGACCACAAAGATGCGAATGACTGCCTGCTTCACCACAGTTATTTATAGACCGTGCCCTGCAGGGGACTTATTGGCTCCCTGTGGTCGACCAGGCTACCCCTGATAAGGCACGTAATATTTGATAGCCAGCCAAGCAATAAAAATGATTTGTCAAATACTCACTCAGTTTAAAATATAGGCTTTGCATGATTGTGTGGTGTGAATATAGTGAGCTCCTGTGGTTAGAGACTAGAGCTGTGATTCTCTACCCGAGCTTGATTGGGCCTGATCCGACCTGCCAGGTTCAGGCCAGGCCAGGCTGTAATTTGTTGTTATTCCCCCAGGCCTGAATTGGGTTGGGTTCTCGCCAGTCTACCAGCATTTTCCCCCCCATGAAACTGGCAGCTCTCATGTGTAATTGACAGGAGTTTTCATAGACTGAATCAACTCGAGAGACGCGTAATTTAAGAAATGTGGAAAACCGAGGGAGACAGATAGAGCACGCACGAAAGCAGGACGGAAAACAAGAGGAAGAGCAACTTCTGCCTCCCCAGCAGTGGGAGAGATGTGCGTACTACGCAGTGGAAAGTGGTGATTATCAATTGTGTGCCGCATTGCCATGGACTGCCATGTGCGCGAGCTGCACGGAGGGGCGTAGCCCACTTTGTCGAATTTGTCGTACATGAGTGGAAGTTTTTTTTCAGGCCTGGGCCAAGAACCGCTGCCTTGGGTTAGGCACAGGTCAAGCTCGGAAAGCAACTGTGTGGGTAATGTAGGGTCGAGCCTGATTTTTTGGAGCCCAATCTGAGCTCTAATAGCGTGTGCTGGTTCTAACAGAGTTCTGTGTTTAAACACTGCTGGTTGTCGTCATTGTCATTAATTCAGCTTTGAATTGCTGCTTTCTGTACCCACAAACATGGGGTTGGAAAACCTTGGATAATTAATTTCATCGTTTTACATATTAGCCTAACACAAACAATTCAAATTAATAGATTGTATTTTTTTTTTTTTTTCAATTAAAGAAGCAATTCACCTGTGGAAAGATGGCCTTTTAATAAAACTAGGATGTCTATGCAGTAGAAAGACAAAAATACTTGAAATTAGTGCTACAGACCCAGAACTAAGAAACCCACAACTACCAGAATGCACTGCACCGCACAAGACCAATAAACACTCCTGATGATCTTGACCTCTTTCAGCTGCAAGTATGTTTTTGAAAACATCTGAGGCGAGAAATATGCAACTCAGTAACAGAATTTTGGTTTAGATTTGATCAGCTCTGCCTAGTTTTACCATCTGATCTGAGGGGTTTTTTTGGCCTACCTTTTCATTGTGCAGGAAACAGTATGGCGCCCACTTCCTGTTTACTAACTCTCGCTATAACAGCTAAACACGGCTCTAAAACAGAAATAGGCAATGCAGTAACATAACCTATATATATATAGTCGATCGACAGACACTGCCTAGTTTTATCATTTGATCAGACTTTGGTTTGAGAGAGACAAAGAGATCAGGGCATGTCTGTCTCTTTATCTGATCCTATACTATTTGTGTCAACGGTGGCGGCATGGGTGACGGGCAATGCAAACATGCAGAAGTTCAGCATGCAGTTCAAGCAACAGGCAGCAAAACTCGTTACACTGGGGGGGAGGGAGGGCTATCTAGGCCGTGGTTAAATGGGCTCATTTACACATACTGCCCACACTGTTTTGATACAAAGCTGGTTGAAAATCGGCAAAGTATCCATTTAATGACTTGCTGATCGACAAACATGCTGTGTCAGTTTGAATACGGTCTAAAAATAAGGTCACTTGGCAAACTTCTCATTACCGTGAGGCCAAAACCATCCAGCAAGGACCAGCTTAATTAATAGTAGAATGCCGTGCTCAGGTGTTAGTGTTATCATACCCCAGCTATCATATTTGGATGTTAGACAGGGTTAACTGGGATTAATTGGGGTTAACTGTTCATTTAGAGTCATTAATGTAAGCAGGCTTTCCCTTCCTGCTAAATGGGTCCACTGGTGCATCCTTGAAGAGTTACCAACCTCATTAGTTTTTTAACAGTTATAATTTTAATGTTGCAAAATGTTGTCTCCGAGTCGTTTAGATGCCAGCAAGGAAATTATTTTTAGCAGCTTATAAATACAGAAATATCTCCAAGTCGTTGCGAATGCAGATCCAGTCTGCAGCTCATTCATTCCCCCTGTGAACACGTACTAAAGCCCAGACTGTCAGTTTTTCTGTCTTTTAGCAGCTGTTGGAGGAAGATGAGCGAGCAGCACCTCAAAGGCAGCATAAGTCGTAAGAAATAAACAGCGGTTAAAATAATGTCTTTCTGAAACTGTGCTTCTGGCTTCCTGCTCCTCTGATGATCTGCACAAAAAGGCAGCACAATAATAGATCCAGAGCTCACCTTGACACGCACAAGGTGAGCTTTAACAAACAAAGAGTAACAATAAACTACCTTTCATCAGCTAATGGCTTTGCGAGACGCTGGCCTGCTGTCTTCCTAATCTTCCCATCCACGTCTGCTTTTGTTGTTTTGGTTTTGGTACGTGGGAGCTTTCACGGCAATCTAGGAGAAGTGCTTTGTAAGTTAGCGGCTATGATTAAATGAACAGCGAGACGTGAGTGTAGTGTGGCTACTGAGGCTAGGCGATAAAAGAGACGTTTGGGTTTTCCACCAGAATATTCTGTTCAGGAAGATTGGACGTGAAATGAAGCCGACAGTCAATCCTGCCGGTCTCTGTTCCTCCTCTGTGACATTCCCCTTTTCCACGGCGTGTGTGCGGCATTTGCAAACTGATTCTATTAATAATTTCGAGGCAGTGTGTGTAAGTGTGTTTTGGTAAATGTCTAAATAGATCTAATATCAATTTTGAAGGTGTGTCACCTGCATCAGGCTCTTACAACAGGGTCACGGTCACACTGACACAATGCATTACAACAAAATGTGTGTGTTTGTGTGTGTGTGTGCCTCAGGCTCTTCATTTCTTATCTCTCCCAGTAACACAAGCTGTCCACCACTGTCCGCCAACAAAAAGCAGCACTATCGCTCCTCCTGCCTCTCATCTCCTGCCCACTACCTTCCCTTCATTCAAGGCTTTTTCCA
This sequence comes from Epinephelus cyanopodus, assembly GCA_026686955.1. Lineage (NCBI taxonomy): Eukaryota > Metazoa > Chordata > Actinopteri > Perciformes > Serranidae > Epinephelus > Epinephelus cyanopodus. The sequence goes on from CM048934.1 coordinate 13,718,789, forward strand.
ATTCTCCTCTGGCGTATCCACAGATCTCCATCCTCTCCATCTGTCTCATCTGATAGCTGCCTCCCTCCACCCCATCACCCTGCTCCTCACCAACACGTCCCTCTCTGCAGAACTTGTCTAATTGCTATGCTCGTCATAGCTTTAAAAAAAATAAAAAATCTCTTCTCACTTCGATCTCCATCTCTGCTTACCTCCATCTTTCCCCAACACAGGATTTGGATTGATTTTGTGTTATTCCAGTCCAGTCTGCCCTCTATGTGTTCTGTCTCTCTCCTTCACATCTATCTTCACTTTATGACGCTTGCCTGGTCCCCTCTGCTAACAGTCTTTTGGCTGCTGACTGTCTTTTATACCTTTTTAAATATGAGCTGTAAAAGGAACATTGGATCTGATTAAGGACTTGTTGCACGACATTATCCCCTTGCCGTCTCCATGTTTCCTCTCTGCCTCTATGATAAATAACCGAATAAAGACAAAAGTCTAAACTAAGCTTAAAAATAAGGACCAGATACAATGGATATCCAGAATATCCTACAATGAAGACATCGCACTGTCTTAAGCTCGGTTCCCACTGGACAAAAAAGCCATCAACACCCACTAACATCTGGCTTAGTGGGAAAGGTTTCTATCGGCATTTATTCCCGGGAATACTGACTTTGCAGTAGTCACAGGAAATGATTGGCTCCAGCTCCACTCAGCAGTGATGGAAGCAGGACGCTACTAAATTCTGCTACTCTTTGTTATTTCAGCCACAAATTGCGTCCGTCTCCGTCCAAGCAGCGCTACAACATCATTCCAAATTAGTCGGTTTGAGTTTGAGAGATATGGGTATAAAAAAGAAGCAACCACTGCAACATTTTTACTGGCCTTCACGCTGCTTTCTACTGTTTTATCTCAGCACGAAAATGCCAAACTATGCTTGAACTAATTTAAAATCAGTTCGGCAATTACGCAGTTTATCCATCAAAGAGCGCTGACAAGCTTATTGTTACACTGTTAAATATCCTGCTCAGTATCTATCTTAGTCACACACACAAAAAAAAAACAAATGTAAGAAATATGAATCAAGATTGCTGTTTTATCTTAGGTGATAAAATTATAGTGGCCGATTAACTCCCAAAGATCCATTTCAGTATCAGCCTCACAAAGTCAGTCTTGGTCGGGCTATTATTTCTATGAAATAAAACAACCTTCAGGAACACAGTGCAGATGTGCTGTGTTACTCAGCAAATGGGTGGGGCAACTGTTTCAACCATCATTCAGTAGCTAAATCGATCATGAGATGAGATGCGTCAGGATCTGTCTGACTCACCCAGGAGAAAACAATGACTTGATCGAGACCTAACCACCACCGCTAACTGATTTCCAGGGGTGGTACCGCTGCAAGTAACCTCTGGGCGGTAAAAGAGCACCACATTGAGATCTAAAAGCAACAAAACTTTAGCAAAGATTTATCATATTTAAAGTTATCAAAGAAACTGGGGTCGAGCCTGAAAGTTCTGTGACCTTTACTTTGAAAAATCTCAAGCGTTGCATGTGCGAAGACGCCAGAAGCTGCCAAATATCAGCACAATCAGCTTATGAAATCACCAAGACTTCTGACCTCTGTGCTGCTCAGCATGCTTTTGGCTGGCAAACACACACACACACACACACACCCTTCTGCTCTCCCTCTCCACCCTGCCTGTACCATGTCTGCTAATGATGTGATGATCTCCCACGCATGCATGTCCGTTTGCATTGATGAATAAGCTCATCAGTCTGGCAGCGTGTGTGTGTGTGTGTGTGTGTGTGTGTGTGTGTGTGTGTGTGTGTGTGTGTGTATGTGTCAGTCTGAGTGTGTGGGAGAAACAGTCACAGAAACAGAGTGGGTGAGTGTACATTGGCATAAGTAGGTTACAGGTAATACGTAACATGGTCATGGTGTGTGTATGTGTGTCACACGGACAATATGTACTATACGCACCACTGAGCGTGCACTAAGTGGCTTTCCCATACAGCTATAAGGCAGTTAGTGTTTGTGTCAATCAGTGTGTGTGTTTTCCTGCGCTGTGACTCATATTTAATCTGAAAGCAGAGCAGAAGTGATTCCTCCATAACAGCCAATGTATGTGTGTGTTTGTATGAGAGTGTGTGTACGTGTGTGGGGACCTATTGCTCACCACAGTGCTCATCAAGACCGAATCCAGGCAGTGCTCTCCACTGTGTGCTTTTGCCCACAGCAGGGGAGCTATTTGAGCGTGTGACTGCATGTAGGTGGGTGGGCACTTCATTTTTTGATGTCGTTATACGAGGCTATCTAGTATGTGTATTGGTACGTGGGTGGCAGCTGCCTCGTTTTGGAAGGCATGAGAGTTAACAGTGCAGGGTGAGTGTGCGCGCGAATGTGAGTTTGAGATGTTAGCCATTAATCAAATCCCCCGGAGGAACTCAAAATTGAGAAGGATGGGGAGGGTTGGTAGAGGAGAGAAGTAAACAACATCGACCAGAAACAGTTTTGGACAGTTCAGTAGTTCAGCGTCTCTGTGCCTAACGTGACATGACAGGCAGAAGAAGACAGAAAGTGAAACCTCAAGCCAGAGTCCCTGGATGCAGTGAAATGAAAAAGAAAGATGGGGAGGTTTAAGAAAGCAACACAGAGCAAACACAAGTGAGAGAAAGTGAAGGTGAACGCGTTGAGTCATAGAGTATGAACATAACAGAGGTGTGGGGAGGAAGTAAGGAGCGGCAAGTCACTCACGGAGCTCAATAAATATATGAATGTGTGTGTGTGTTTCCCCAGGGGTTAGCGTTGCCATCTGCACAATAACATGTAGATCCGCTCTACATCTGTACCGGAACAAATAAAGAAAGAAATTTGAAAAAACAAGGCTCTCTGATCACATCCGATCTCCGCTACAAACTCACACACAGCACCCACAGAGCAATACACTTATCAGTCTGTTATGTAAGCCTTTGAACAAATGGCTCGCAGAAATACATAAGCGGAGAGTGTTTTTCTCCACGATAGTGACAAATGGCAGCCTATGGTCTGAATACAATCTGTGAAACGGAGAAACCAAGAAGACAAATTGATCGTCTGGTGCCTTTAAGAGGTGTTGGTGTTTTCTCAGAGAAGCGCACACAAACCAAACAATGCTCAGACTTAATTTAATGTAAAATTTCTATTGTGTTTTAGGCGCACGCCAGGGCACCTGACCCAACCGGATGACCCAACTGGATAATGTTACAGGCAGCATAACTTTCACCACAGTGTCTCCAGCCTCTTTCACACCTGTCACATGTGCTCAGTGCAAACCTGCTCTCATCTGTGAAGAGGAAGGGGCGCCAATGGTGGACCTGCCACGTCTGGTGTCTCTGGCGAATGCCAATCAAGCTGCACGGTGCTGGGCTATGAGTGCCGGGCCCTCATGCCACTCTCATAGAGTCTGTTTCTGACAGTGTGGTCAGAAACATGCACACCAGTAGCCTGCTGGAGGTCATTTTGTAGAGCTCTGGCAGTGCTCCTGTTCCTCTTCACACAAAGGAGCAGATACCGGTCCTGCTGCTGGGTTGATGCCCATCTACAGCCCTGTCCAACTGTCACACTGCTTGTATTTAATATGACCGCATGGTTATTACTGTAATTGCGGTTTCAGGTTAGGCGGCAGATCTTGCGCTGGCAGGTTAAGTTGCAGAGCTAATTGGTTATATGTAAGTGTGGCAGGGTGGGTGCGGCACAACGTGGTGCCAGGGCGGGAGTGCATCTTAAAAATTAGGGTTTTCCTGGAGTTTCATTTTTGGCAGCAGCATGTGACAAAAATAAAACAAAAAAGTTCAAATAAAGATTTAGAACCAGCTATTCTGTCCCGCTGTTAAATTTAACTTAAGGCCAATATGAGCATTATATCTGCTTGTGTTTTATTTTCTCTTCTGCTTAGCTCTTTCATTACATGTCTATTCATGCCTTGGCACTGTAAAGGACACAGATTAAATTGCGAAGACTTCCAGCCAAAACGGGGCTTAAAATGTGTTTTATATTTGCATTTACTTGAGCGTGACGCACATATGTGACACAGCAGGACTGAAATAGAGCCCACGACAGTGACGTTGGTACAAAATCATTGACAGCGGGCAAATCTGTAGCCATAATGGCACCTTCAGTGTCGACTGCTCCAGAAACAATGGCAGCAGAGGTGAGACTGCACTTGGTGGCAGATCCATCACAGCTGCTCCTGAGGAGGAGCAGGAGAAGGATGTGACTGTGGGGTAGAGCTGTAATGGTGGCACTGGGAGGAAGAAGGCCAGCAGGGGACAGCAAATCAGAAGGCCGAGTTATGGACAAGACTAGACCAGTACCCAAGACAGAAGAGATTAAGCTGCACGCTGGCATCATGAGAGAAGTATCACTCTGCGGGGAGAAGCGGATAAAGGAGAGACAGATGGACAGGTGAGAACACAAGGAAACAAGAAGGAGAGAAGGAGTCTAATTCCTCCATCAGCTCCCATCTCACATCTCCTCCTCGTGCCCCAGCTGCTCCCTTCCCATTCACCAAATCACCGTTGCTTTGATGTCGTCCTTTTCTGAAAAAGCCGTCCCTTTTTTCCCCCCTCTCATCAGCCTCTCCTCCTCCCCCATCTTCTCACCTTCACCCACTCGAGCCCATTTTCTCTCCTTCACAGCCTAATCCTTTTTTTTCTTTTTTCCATGCTCTCATCTCACCCCCGGCTTCACGCTCCCTCCCCCTTGACTTCTCACAATGGGGCTCTCCTCTTCGTGCTCTCATCGACCTCTTCTCGCCAGCCTGTCTCTCTTGTTTCACGAGCATGATGTACAAGGTTTCTCTCTGCCGTACCTTAGCCAGACATTCAGACTGATAATCATTATTTTCAGTCTGAATGACCCTTAAACGAAAAAAACTAATTTTTTTTGATACCCAAGGTCATTTAACAACGGAAGTGTTCATAAAAAGTCTGACAGGCAGTTGATGGAAAAAAGGATATGCACATGCTCAAGTGAGATTCTCTTTGTGGTTGCATTTTTTCCCATTACTAGGGGTGTGCCGTATCATCTCTATATGATAATACTGGCATTATTTTTTATATGATATAAAAAATTCATATAGTGATACCTGTTGACGTCAAACTGTTACAACAAAGTATGGCTGAAAGCGAAATTATTAGCGACTAACAACTCAGTCATTTAGGATTTTGTTAAAAGGGAAGGAAATCATTATCGCAAAAATACTCTGAAATATTGTGATATTATTTTACACAGTATGATCTAACTGTCAATTTTTATACCATGGTATACGATTTCACGGTATACTACTGCAAACATGAGACATTATATGTCAGTCAGCCTTTCCGACTTCAATTTCAGCAGCATTATACACTGCATAGAAAGTGGTAATTCAACTATTTCTATGGTCTTATCTTTAATAACTGTATTCCAGTCAAGCACTTCGTGACCTGTGAAAGGTGCTATAATAAATACTTACTTTCTTACTTACTAAAATATACGTTACATGTGCAAAAGAATAAAAAATATATACTTGTTGAAGTAAACTTGAACCGCTACATTTAGCCTAGCTGTCCCTGCTCATTAAGTGTTTCCCATACACTGATTTAAATGTGGCTGCTGTCACAATATCAATGTTGACCATCACCTATTGATTTTTTAAGGTATTTAAAATGCATTGTACAGCTGCGCACAGTGTGTCGATTCGCTCAGCCCCTCACCCCAGTAATCACAAATGAGACAACAATTACCCAGCTCATGCACCCTGCAGTCGCTCTGCTTCTACCGCTGCTTGGAGACTATTCGCCAGGAGGAGAGGGGGAAAGAAGCACCTGAGACGGGCTTGGTAGCAACTCAACTTCAGGTGGCGCAAACCCCAGCACCAGGGTTCACGGGGAGCTGTGTAATGGCAGCAACAGAAAGTTTGCGCACAGCTGGCTTAATTTCGGTTGCTGTTCATGCAGCTGAGGTCCGTGACCTTGGACAGTCTTTTTCTTGGTATGATGTCATATTACTCATAGACTACTACAATAAAAGTGGTAACATCTTTCCACCGCCATATTTGAGTTATATATATTCAAGCATAAAATAGCGATACTTAAGTGAATCGATTATTTTCCCCTACTAGTAAAGACGCCACCTTGGTCTCGGACAAACTGATTTTATCACAACTGTTGGACATTTTGTTTGGCTAACTGTTCAATAGATTAAAATTGGTTTGCTTGTTTCTCAAATCAAGTAAAACACTCATTTATATGAGCAACACCAGATCGTCTTGTAAAAACTGACAATATCAAGATGTGAGCGACAGTGTGGAGGTCTGCAACCAGGCTAACGTCACCCCTCGCTTCATTATTTTCTCTTCTGTGGTGCATCTCTCCTCTATTCTCATGTCTTTCCTCCTCTAGTCTTTCTTTGCTGTTCCTCTGTAGAGAGCAACAGTCACCCTGCTGACATGAGCCGACACTTGCCCCAAAGCAAGAACACCCTGCCAGGACATACACACACATGCACACCGTAAAGCCTTATTTGATGTAAGCCGCGAGGTGAGGCAAGATGATTTGCATTGCGTGAAGCATACAGGGATATTGCAAGGCACTAATACAGGAAGAACACACTGAAAAACACATACGCGCACAAGCACCATTTAACTGCAAGGTCAGCCCGGACACTTATTCGAGCGCTGCCAAACACATATTGAAAATGACACTGCTGAAGGCGGCATTCAATGTGAAAGCACAGCATGAACACACAATAACAACTCACACAAATCAACGCACATACTCAACCGCTATGTGATGTGATGTGCAGGTGAGACAGGTCAGACTCGAGCGCAGGGAGGAATGCAGTGATGATGATACTTGAAAGCAGCAGCCAATGTAAAAAGACAAAACAAACACACTTGCATACCATTTACTGGAAAGGCAAGGTGAGCCAAGAAGCAGCTGCAATGTAAATCACACCATGAAAGGCAGCATGTAGAGTGGACGCATAAATATTGTACACATACACACACGATCATCCTTTGAATGAAGTGCTGCGGCACATGGAAACATGACAGCAAGAGCATGAATACAGCCATATGTGACAGAAGATCTAAGCTGAGGCTGGCTGCAGGTTCAAGTGATGGTGAGAATTAAATGCAACACTCTGAGAACAGGCACCTAATGTGAGAACACACAATAACACAACACCTCCAAGTGATGAAAGGTTCAAAGTGAGATGAGGAGCAGATTCAAGAGGAGCGAAAGGTGATGAAAAAGCACCGCCATCCTCCTGTATGAGCTATAAGTCTTTGCACAGAGAGGTGGCCGGCTGCCCTGAATATACAGTACAGGACACAATGAGCAGAAATGAATGGGAGCTGTTTCAATAGGCTGACTCTGAGAGATTGAAAACCCAGCGAGTGCATTTTCCCCTTTTTTAGTTTTCAACTCGGCCCCTGCCTGAAACTACGATGTATACTTCAAGGAAATGTTAACACATAAGCAGAAAAAGGAAAAAGTTTCATAGGGTTGTTCAAACACAGAAACTTGTTTTTGTCACTTAGGGGGACACTGTGTTGACACTGAATTCACAAACATAAACCCTGCACAGAACACTGCACATAACTTCAGCTTTTAGTGTCATGAGAAGAGATTCTGTAACTGAACAAGCAAGACCAGAGGTCGTGGTAACCAAATACTTTCTGTCATTGACTGATTTTTTTTCAGCAATGACATGAAAATCAAAAAGCTGTCCATCATTTTCACAGATTAGAACACTGAAGGCGATCTACCGTCACTTTAAGATATTCACACCCCCGTCCATTAATTAGCTATTGTCTGGTCTAGTCTTTGCTCTCACATACATGACCTTGTTGTCTAATTGCGATGGTGTTGATAGGGGTAGGGCTGGTACGTTCAACATCTGCCCAGTTAGCATGAGTTAAACGCCCTTGATGCATGGTCGGTCATTGGTCAAAGTTGGGCCATCGGTGAGCTTCCTTAGCCCTCGTCAGTGCGGTGTATGCCATACTGTTGGCCCTTGTCTGCGCTAGTTGGCCTTTTTTCTGGCACAGCAGCGCCCATTGGCAAATGAAATCACTCTATCTGCAATGCAGCTCAGCACACCAGAAGAGAAATGTCACTGTGGTAGCAACGTTTCAATGGATGGCAACCATCTGTCACTCAAAGCAGCCACGCCCTTAATTATATATAACCATAAGCATTAATAACATTTTAACGGGTTAGTTCTACAAAAACTCACCCCCTTCATTTGTCATACATTGGGAAATTAGCTAGAAAACCAAAACCGTTTCTTGTACGAGGCTTTACTTTTCAGCTCTGGAGGTTGACGCTTGGTTGAAACAGCACAGGAACATGGAACACATTCCTCTGGTCTGCATGAAGGAAAGCGTGCACATGGGTTGTTAAGATACCTAAGCATGGCTGTTTCTTTTAGACTTTTATACTGCACCTCCTGACAGGGGTAATCTTGAGCAGTAAGTTTCCTTGGTACTCATGTCTGCACAATGCTTTTTAGAGACTTTGGGAGGTGTTTACATCTGACCTAGCCTAACTGTACGTTCAAACCAGAAGCTTCCAAAGAGGCAAAGTCTCTTGCAGACGCCCAAGAAGCACGACAAATATTTGTGGCAGCTTTGGTCACTCTAGTCGCTCATCACATGAATCATTCAAACATTCGATCATGCTTGTCAATTTAAAGGAGCTGCAAAGCGGACTGCTTGATAGTAGCATAGTTGCTGCTTGCTGTTGTCCAGTCAAAAAGCACAAATCTGTGTTGATAAAACGCTTTTCTTTGCAGAGCTCATTACCATAAAGTTAAACAAGTTTGAACTCCCCTACGGACCCTCTCCGGTCGCTTTGGATGCGCGGCTGACGACCAGTCACCCAAGTCGCTAGTCTCTCATTAAAAAAAAATGACCTCCGCCGTTTTGGAAGCTCTGGTGGCTGTTGGTTTGAATGTACAGTAACCCTAACCCTTGTCCCAAACAAGTCTTTAACCTAAAATTCAATAGCTGGGGATCTGCTTATTGCCCCTTTTAATAGGAGGCGAGTCCCCATAATGTGACAGTATAAATACAGTCCCCACAATGTCAGTAATATACTGTAGGTACATGCTCACATGTGTGAGTTTGTACCTTCCCACACAGGCATCGGCTGAGGTGTCTTGTGTGCTAAAAAAAAAAAAGTGACCTCTTGTTCTTCCTCTCACTTTTTTCATGGTTTCCATCGTATTTCTCTCTCTATCTCTCCATTCTGTGCCAACCTCTCTCCCTCCCTGCCTCCCTCCATCTCTTTCCGTCTTGCTCTACTTCCCACAGCCACAGGCAAGGACGCACTGAGGCCCGTTACTTCCTAAGGAGGGCAGAATCAACCTTTACACACACGCACACATTTACACTCAAACACACAGATACAGCAAACTCAACACTGTCAGAGTCTATCACATATGTTTACAACTAAAAAAAAACCATGTGTGACAAATTGAGGTTAGCACGTGTTGCAGCGTTCGGCGGCCGGATAGAAAACAAAACACCCTGAGCAGAAGTTATCGTTGTTGGCAAGTTTGCTAATCATGTTTTTGCTGGATTGCACTTTGTTATCCAGAGCACAGGGCTGTTGTCTGGCCTCGACCCCCTCGTCTAGGCCTGCGAGACTGAGCATGTGACCTGCAGCGTGTGTGAGTGTGTGTGTGAGACGAGATTAAATAGCGCTGGTGCTGTGAGAAAGCGGGAAATGCTTGCAGGCCTACTTTGTGCATTTACAATGAAAATTAAGATCTCACACAATCAGAAGGAATCCTCTTTTTGTTGTCACACACACACACACACACACACACACACACACACACACACACACACACACACAACATAATTGACCCTTCGTTAAAGCGATTACAGATTAATGAGCAGAGCACCCGCCTAATCCAGTTTAGCTCCAGCGCAGGCAGACAATGCCATCGGAGCTCACTGTCCGCCGCCCCTGCACAACCGTGGAACAGGAAACCTCTATCTGAATGGGCAATCGTTTCAGCTTCCTGGTTATCAACCAATCAGAGCTGCTCCTGCCTCAATGCAGCGATCATAACAGAGTAAGTGTATCAGAGCGACAGCGCGAGTCAAGGAGCAACTGCTGAGCCAAGAGGAATACTGAGGACATGTTTGTTTTCTCGTTGTATCTTTCTTTATATAGTTGTACCTTTGTTTCTGGACTGGTTAACATCTATGACCTGAAGTCTGATCTGAACTAATGGCTCAACGTTATGGTACATTTTGGATATTTGGCCAAGAGTTAGATGATACGCATGTCTGTATACTTAACATGACGCTAAAGCCAGGAGACATTTACCTTAGCTTAAGGTAAAAATAATACATCCATCTAACAATCCAAGTCATTTTGGTACAGATTAAACAAACACAAAGCCTATCACAAAGCGAAACTTAATTTTCATTCAAAGGGAGACACAACAGGTAAATAGGGTAAAAGTTCTAACTACCAGGTTTCACCTTGAAACTAAGACAGCTCTTTTTGAATAACTAGGTTTTGAAATTTCAAATTTTGAAATTTTATGTTTAAATTTTCAAATGTGGCATTATCTAATTAAATATCTGCTAATTTGCGCACATTTCCAGATCAGAAATCTCAACATTGGATAAAGCCAGGTTCAAAGTTCTTGTTTCATGACATAATAAGAGTCACAAGGTTTTTAATGAGGGTATTTCGACATCTCTTTGATTCATTCCATAAATCAGACAGTCAGCAGCTATTTTCATCAAGTTTATAGGAATAAAATGTTCTATAAATCAGGCTATGAATGATATATGAACAAACCCCTACGAAGAAACCTTAAGAATACAGAAAGAAATAAAACTGGAAAGTCTGGCGTATGTAAGTGCGACTAAAGTTCAGATTTCTGGCTTAACAGTATGAGAATAAAAACTTTAAATGTATTGAAAAATCCCATACATTTTTAGACAAAAAATATGACACAAATGGTGAATAGGTAAAAAAAAACAAAAACTAATAAATATCACCATGAAACTCTCCGGTTGATTACTTGCATTAAGACAATTATTTTTTGTATTACAAGTTTTCTAAAATTCTATGTTTAAATATAAAAATGAAGACTCAAAATGTCAATGTTAACATTTGGTATTTCTCATACCAAATGTATCACTACTTTTTGTAGTATTACAGCCACCTCTTAAAAGGTGATACTCTCTGCACTGCTGGCTTTTTTTCAAATGTGTTTTTTCTAAATGTACTGTATTCCTGTGGTGTCATTTTGTACTGATTTTGCAGTGTGTTGTACTCAGTTTCCGTGTTATCTCATGATCTGTTGGGCAACCGCCACTGGCTGTATGTACAGAAATGTGTTTCATTATCTTGTTCATGTCTGATGAAGGGCTGGTGCCCGCAACGTCACATGTGGTGATACGCTTAAAGTTAATTAAAGGAGCCATTTCTTATGTGCGGACCTGTTTTTGTATTTTTGTAATTAAATATAAAAAAATGAACCATTATATAAGCAAATCTGTACTTTTGCATGAATTTTCAGAACAGAAATCTGAACTAAAATAAACCCCTAAATGTGTATTTTGGGCATTTCTTATCCACTAGTCTAAAAGCAGACATGTTATGGAGGCAAAAAAGCCCAAAATGCTTTCACCTGTCATGCTGCCCTTAAAATATGCTTTTATCTATAACCCCCGCCAAGACAGTTACGTTTTTAGTCTAGTTTGTTTGTCTTTGTTTGTCAGCAGGATTACAGAAAAACTACTGGCCCGATTTTCATGAAACTGTTTTTTTTTTCACTATTGTTAACACTGCTAGATCGGCCATTTGACCTTGGCTGAAGCCTGCCCTCTCCAAGTGCCCTCCGAGATTAATTCTAATTGGGCAATTAGTGTCCTTTTAGAACTGAATTGCTATGTTATTAAGGTAATGCATTAGTGCTTATGTAACACAGCTCAAAAGTGTAAGTGTTTATTAAAAGGTTTCTGGCCGCTATCGGTCTTTGAACACTATGTTCCCATTAATGTCAATGGAAAAATTCCCCGCACACTGTCTTGCTTACTTACTATCAGATATATGAGCACACATCACAATGCATGCTGGGTAAAAACATTGAAACACCTTGAGAAAACACACTCTGCCATCTACGTAATAAGGTATCGAAGGCTTGTCAATATCAAATAAAGTGCCAAAAGTACTGACAATCATCATACATAACTAGAGCACTACAGCATGCATGTAAGGACCCCAAGAATTGGAGAAATGTCAATAAATTATCGTTCGTAATCCTCACAGGCGCCGTGTCAAGGTCAATCTGTGTTAAGTGCATTACAAGCTTGTGTTATCACCCAGGAGAAACAGTCTGCAACCTGAGCAGGAGAGGATTACAATCATGTGCACACATTATTTGCATGTATCGTGCAGACAAAGACAGTCACTGCACAGAGGCACAAATGTGGGTAGTGTAGAGTTGTCTACATCCCGTGTGTGTGCGCAATAAACCATCGCAATATCCAAAATTTAACAGTGCGATTGTGTTGTTAGAGAGAGAAATGTTCCAGACAGCTTTGTCCCCTAGATACTTTAGAGATGTGCACAATATAAACAAACTCAGGTACGCACTGGATGAGAAATTATTTTCCCAGCTCATATTTCCAGCTTATGTTTCAACAGGCTGAAAATGAGATTATGTAGAAACCGCTTTGTCATAACATTATCCAGTGTGAAGGTGTGTGCGATTATGTACCTGTTGTCAGCGTGATTTGTGTTTCCCCCTCACAGCGCGTCCTTTTATGTAACTGGAAGCCACTGTGTCCTTGTTTATAACACATTAGATAAAAGCGAAGCATATGTCAGTGACATTGTCCGTGAAGAGGTGTCACTGCACCTTGGAAATGGAAATCTGTGTGCGTGCGTGTGTGTGTGTGTGTGTGTGTGTGTGTGTGTGTGTGCGCGCGCTAGCTGCCAGAAGGGAGTCTGTGATTCCGCAGCAGGGGGATCACTGTCGCTCTCAAAAACACAAACCTGCACCGCAACAACGTCCTCCTCAGTGTTATAGCCTCAATCAACCACAACATCTAAACTGCAGCAGCAGCAGCAGCAGCAGGAGGAGGACAGCTCATCTCCACTACATATACTCTCCTCTCTTCTGTCTCTCCTTAACACTGTGAGAGAAATGAACACCAGTCACCAGTCACATGATTTCTATTTGTCTACACTCTTTGTCACATAGGGACTCAACACTGGGACGCTGCTTTCTCCTCCAAAATCCAAACTGGCTTCAAAGAAACAGACAGTGGAAGTCAGATTAAAGGTAATAGCCTGAATATGAATTTTTTTTCTGGAAATTAAAATGGGGTTTGTATAAGAAGATACAACTTACACAACTAGACAAATTACCTCTCAATGAGTGTGATTACATGGACATTAATAACGGACAATGGCTCCTCCCAGTCATGATCATATTTGGGATATGGCGTTTACATGAGCACAGAGAAACTGGGTTATTCTTATTTCTCGTTTACATCTTGGTTTCTTTTGGAGCACTCCAGCTAGCATATTCGGGTTTCTCATAAATGAAATGTTTTGTTAACATGCACTGAAATGGGATACTCCCACAACCTGATCGTAAACAGGTTGTTAATGTCCACGTAAACGCACTCATGTAGTGCACATCTCGAGGACAAGACTGGAATGGAATTCTTATATTTTTTGTCTGATTCTCTGGCCCAGTCCCATTTCTTAGTTTTACCCAACGTCTCGTTTTCACATGTGATCTTGCTCCTCGGAACAGAGTAACGTGAGGAGGTGGTTGAATTCTTCCCCGATTAAATTGGACAACCATTCATGACCCTGATATGTCATCGGATGCCAGCATTTACGTAAACAGACAGTGTTGACGGATATTTGCGAATACGCCTTTTCCTGCTGTGGTGATTTCCTTTATATACTATAGGCATCCTATTGTGGTTGTCAGGACACTCACGAGTTGTTCACAACGTAAAGTTTCACGTTATCAATCGATCAAATGGGTCCTCAAATTAAATAATAACACTGCTAGCAACCCTAGCTCCTTCACTACCTGAAGCCGTATCAGGTGCAGCAACTTCACTCTGAGACTTCAGTTAGATTTTGGGATTAAAAAGGCAGGGGGGGGTGCGACATGGAGATATGTGTGTTTGGTATCAAAAAGATTTTGTATTATTGAATAATCTCAATTTCGTCTTCAACTTTTTTGCCTTCATCAACAGCAGCCTAACTTAAACAAATATGATGTGATTATCGACGTCTATTATTTATATCCAGAATCTCGAAATGATTAATTTGATTTTGGTTTGTTTTCAACATAGTGCTGTTTTTTCCCATTAGCAGCTAATTACAATTTACAGTTTGATTAAGAATGTAAAAGATATGCATGTTGCATTTTTCTTTTTTTTATTCATATTTTTCATCTCTTTCAGGTAAAGCCCACGGCGGGTTTCTACCTCACCTGCACATGTATTTAATTTCTATTCACTTCTGACCTTTCTTTTTAAAAACATGCAAATAAAACCTGAAAAATCTATTCAGTATTTTATGTTTCACTTGGACTAAAAGGATGAGGACCATCTTTTCCTTAAACGAACCGTATCTTGCAGAAACAGGATTACTCTGAAAGTGCTTTGTGTCTTCAAAATGTCTTTTTCCAAAAACAACTGATAGAAACGGTAGTAAATAATTTGTTTGAGCAGCAACCAAAGCAGTAAGACAGTTTTTTTAATCAGCCCTGAAAAGAGATGAAACGGTATGACAATTTCCTTTCAGTCATTAGGTTTTAGTCAAGTTTTATTTTACATTGATGCATAAGCTGCCTGTGAAATACTCGATCAAGTGTCTGTGTCACTGTGGATGAGGACAAGGGACCAGTAGCTTCAGTGGGTTTGCCTGCCGTATGCCTGCTCTGTAAACAATAAGGCCAGTGCTGTCACTGCCTTCTGCCATGTTTTCATTGACGCAAAACAAACCCACGTTGCATGCTGAGCCTGCGTGTATGTGTCTGGGAGACCTGTTGCTAACCTCGGTTGATGCTGGACAGTACTTACCGCAAGTTTTTTAAAGTGCGGTAATCAAACATGGTTTTATGATGATTGAAATTTGAGAAGGTAACACTAAACGTGAAACTGGTAACCGTTTGCTGCCGTTAAACCACTGAGGGCTTTAAATCTGATACCAATACTGATACTTTTCTTTTGACTCGTTTTTCAAGCCTCCAAACTGACACTGTTATCCTGCAAATCTTACACTCAGAGGGTCTATAAAAGAGCATTTATGCCACTATTTGGGCATCACAGCACTGAGAGGCATACCAGTGAAAACTCTTTTGAGTGGGTTGGCAGCTTTTTAAAGCTTTGGTGAGAGGTTTCACTGCAGGTTTTTAACAGCCTGCCAGCCTTCAAGCTGCTGAGAAAAACATGAAAATACCCTCTTCACTGCGACGGTTTTACTGGTTTCAACTGCAATATGATTCCAATGAATAACACTGATTAAAACACATTCCTGAGTCGTTCCAAAGCCACTGGTTAAAAAGATCATTAAAGGCATGATGACCATGTATGTCGCTATCTCCCATCTCTCCCTGAGGCCTGAGGTTGGACAGCTTGTATCAGAAATAGTAAGCAATCGTGGAAAGTCAGGGTGAGGAGGAGGAGGAGGAGGTTTGCACTCTATCACCCTTCATCTCCAACGGGCGAGATGAGCCGCAGAGGAAACTTCAGACCTCTCGGCCACTCAGCTGTGCGGAAGAGCGAGCAGCGCCAAGGCAAGTGGCAAAGCTTCTTAATGAACACCACGACCGCGTCTGCATGTGTGCGTGTGTGTGTGCACATATACGGTATCTCCATTTCTTTCCGTGTGTGTGCGTGTTCAGCAGCAGGGGTTTAGGGGGCAGGCTGGATAATGTAATGCTGACACTCGAGGAACGACTGTCGTCCCACTATTGTGTTGCAGGGCAATTATAGCAAACGGGCCTAACAAATGCACAATGTATAATTCAGAACATCCTGGATTTCTACACCGCGCTTCTTCATGCCAGCAGTATTCATTTCTAGGCCAGTAGATAAGCCTTTCTTTTTAATTCCCTGCTGTTTTCATTTATTTACATTACATTTGCTGAATTGCAAACACTATAAACAGCTAAAAACAACATTTTGAGGGTTCCTGGCAAAATATATTTCACTTCTTTGTGTCTTTGATAAAGATACTGGCATGACTAATGTTTAAATGAAGATTACTATGAATGTGCTTGTCTCAGCTACTCAGAATCTACTGGTATCTTGGATCATGGTTCACATTTTTGGGCTCATTATTTTTTATAATGAAGCAACCACAACTTTCACTTTCTTTAGATTTAGTGGTGAAGCATTCGACCAAAACAGGAAAGGAGAGTTCTCTTTTCAGGGTTGTTTCTTTGATTACAAGAGGAAACCCAGTGGCTGATAATCATCATTAACAAGTGCTAAGGCCAGACAAACTTAAAAAAAAAATGCATGTTCTTCTAATCATTTTATATGGCCCTTGAAATTAGCTCATAATCCCCCTGGAGGGTCACTGATCTAGCAGATTAAACATATTCTAACACTGAAGTCTCAGTGAGTTGCTCTGAGTGAAAGTATATCAAAGGGAAATTCTTCAAGAAACGGTTTGGCAACTGACAAGCTTATTTAGTTTCTTTCCAAGAGTTAGTTGAGAAGATGGATACCACACTCATGTCTGTGTGCTGAATATAAAGCTAGAGGCAGTGGGTAATTAGCTTAGCTTAGCACAAAGACTGGAAGCAGGCAGGCAAAGGTAGCCTGGCTCTGTCAAAGTCAAAGTTTAAAAATCCACCCGCCAGCACCCTCGACTCAGTAACTGTCATATTATACACACAAACTGAAATGTAAAAACAACGAGAAGCTAGCTCCAGAGCTCCTAACTCTAACACACCTCCTCCGTGGGACCTTTTTTTGTCTTTAGGATGAGATAGCTTGTGTTCATTAGCTTTAATAGGCCACACGATCTAACCCTTAGAACATCAACGTAAACAATACAACCTAATATTTAAATATAACTTTGAAGTTAACTCATTAAGTTAGGTAACGTTATGTTAAGTGGCAACTTGTACTTAACATAGGAGTTTGCTAACATTAGCTAGCTATGCCAACTAACATTAACATTAGCTGAAATGACGTTAATTTGGAAATTACTATATCAATTAACTATTAAAGCTGTAATAATGTCGTTATAACTAACATTTGCTGAGATGCAATAGTTTGCAAATAACTTGAGCTAACCTTATGAATTTGCTAAAATTAAGTAGCTATTCCAAAGTCATTACCAAACTAACATTATTATTGTCATTATTATTAGCTGAAATGCCATTATTATCCAATATTAATGTTGTTAGCAAACTAATACCAAAGTTAGCGGAGATGCCATTAGTTTGCAAATAACTTGTACTGACCTTATGAGCTTGCCAAAACTAAGTAGCTACTGTGATGTCGTTCACAAACTAGCATTGACAACAGCTGAAATGAGCCTAGTTCGCGAATAACTTGCAAGTTTGCTTAAGTTAAGTAACATTCATTATATTAAGGTTGTTAATAAACTAACATTAACATTAGCGGAGATGCAATACTTTGCAAATAACTTGAACTGACCTTATGAGTTTGTTAACATAGCGTAGCATATAAAACTTTTATAACTGCAACATTAACTTATAAAGTTAGGTAACATTATGTTAAGCAGCAAATAACTTGTACTAACCTCATGAGTTTGCTAACGTTAAGTAGCTATACTAATATCATTAACAAACCAACATTAGCATCAGCAGAAATTAACATTTGTTTGCAAATAACTTGTACTAACCGTATGAGTTTGCTAACGTTAAGTGGCTATGCTAATATCGTTAACAAACTAACATTAACATTAACTGTTAGCTGAAATGACATTTGTTTGCAAATAACTTATACTAACTGTATGAGTTTACTAACGTTAGTAACTATGCTAATGTCATTAACAACCAACTAATGAATGCATGCTATCACATCCCGATGATATAACTTATATAACTGAGTTAGGTAACATAATATTAAGCAGCAAATAGCTTGTATTAACCTTATGAGTTTGCTAACGTTAAGTAGCTATGCTAATATCGTTAAAAAAACTAACATTAACATTAGCTGAAATTACACTGTTTGCAAATAACTTGTACTAACTTTACGAGTTTGCTCACGTTAAGTATCTATGCTAATGTTGTTAACAAACTATCATTAATGTTTGCTTAACTGACATTATTGAAACCTGCCTGATACAAGTTATTTGCTTCTCAACGTTATGTTACCTAAGATTTTAACGTAGTTATATAGAAATTGTAGGTGGTATTGTTAACCTTGGTGTTACTGGTGGAAAGCGTGCGGCTTATGCAAACTAACCAACGCATTTTGTTGTATCCTGATAAAATTCTTCTTGATGTTCGTCATCTAAAACATATAATACACAGCAGCATCTACACATATAATACACTTATTTAGCAATGATAAGCACAACAAAAGACATATGTAGCCTAAACGTGGAACCAAATGTGTGGCATGGACGTCACACAGTGAAATAAGTATATGCTAGGTAGGCTATTTATTAACGATGCGTTAGGCGCTACAAAACAACACACTGTGCAGCACAGTTAAGTGGTACGTAAACATTTATTAAGTGCGATAAACATGTAATTTCCACCTTTACACATGCAAAAATACACTAAGGGTCCAAGAGCTGGGCTGGTCCTAGAGCTCTGCAGTGGTATCATATTAAAAACAACTGGCTGATCTTTTTAATTTGACATCAGAGAGACAGGATCAGGCTGTTCTTTGCCCAACACTGGTCCCAAGTAGTAAAGCTTCCTTCAAAGGGGTCACAAGCCAAAACGCTTAAACCTCTCCTACTCTCTATGGTTGAGTTTTTACCCACTTTCCTATAGCTCTGTGGTTGCTCTGAGAATAAGACTCCCCCACTCGCTTGTGGCTTAGTGGCCACATTGAAGCACAGGCCCAGCATCCATCTATGGAGCTGAGTCATGGGACATTCCCCCTCAGCTCTTGTAAGGAGACCTTCGTTAATAATGCAAGGCGAAGAGCTCTGCGACGGGGCCCATTCCTGGAATACCTGACGCAGAGCAGCTACACCGAGAGGCCTTAACTGGATGCTGGAATCCTAACCATTTGTGGTGTGAAATACTGGCAGGCACCATCCACATTCCACATGGCAGTAAATACACCTGAGAACTGCTAATCTTTACTCACTACAGGCAGCGAGGTGAGCAGAGCAGCAGCCACTGTACTCATCAGTAGGATTATTTGGCTGCAGAAAATGAAGGTTTCACCCCCCGAGGTGAGGGAGAGGAACCAATGAACCGAGCAGAAGGGATCGTGCCAAGCACCTGTTCATGTGTGTGTGCTGATGGCACTGCAGAGAGAGGAATCACCCACTTCAACCGCGCTAAAAGAGCTGGTTTAGAGCCAGCGAAATGATTTATTCCTCCTTGGTAAACAATAGAATAGAAGGTCAGGAAGGCTGAACGCAGAAATGACCTCAGAAGCACTCGCGCCGCGTTGATGGATGCGAGGAAGGGTGGAGCTGATTTCAGATAGCTGTGCTTCTGTGTCTTTCAAAACAAATATTCTCTGTAACCTGGTCGCTAAAACGGATACTTGCAGAATTTGACTCATGCCTGCTCAAACAAGTGATATCATCTCTCGCTCTTGAATATTTCCTGTTACTCCCAACTGACCAAAATATGCAACAAAACATACTTGTGGTTCATGTGTTGAGCACTGTTTCTGCAGGTTTTGCTACAAGTTTGTTTGCGTGTTTGTGCCTGCATGGGCAAACTCAATCCACAGCGCTGCACAAACAACATATCAAGTGGCATTTTGGGTAGACAGGAAGAGGTTAGAGCAATAACACCTCTGCTATAGGGGGGAAGTTCGAGTCCTTCTTGCAGCAACAAAGATTGAGCAACAAGAAGTAAACATTCAGCTGACTGCAAAACATCACCAGAGCTGAATTTCAGTCTATAGTAGACGCAGGATCTTCTAGCTCTGGAACACAGTGCCACAGATTAGCTGTCGGCACTGTTTCTGAAGACTTTCCTGCTGCTTGTGTCTGTGAGAAATCCTATTTAAATGTAGATGGCAGAGCCACCGCTTCTTCTCCCATCTCCCACTCTCATCCTCTTGTTTCTCTCCATCCCCCCCTTTTTTCCCCGGCTCTGCGAGTGTCTCTCCGTTGCTGCAACTGCAGTGAAATCGAAGATATTTGACGGACCGTGACGCCTGCTCAAAAGAAGGCCCCCTAAAAAAAAAAAGTACACAATCACGTTTCGAAGCAAGACACAGAAACATTAGAAATCGTCTTTGGATACGAGCACGCAAACACAAAGGAGGTAATAATCTGCATCTCAAAAGGAAAGATATTTAAAATGTAGGCTAACAATGGATGTTTTATTCATAGTAGCTGTTCCAAAACATAGATCCAGGACTGCATCATTTATTCACAAGCGCATGGTGCACACACACACAAACGCTGCCAAAATGTTACAAGGCGAAACGTACCCTTGAGGCTTTGCTTCTTAACCAATAAAGCCCCAAAGCATTTTTAGAAAGCAGCATTAAGATGTCAGTGTGTGACGCTTTCACCCGCACGCTTTATTCCCACTAATTGCTTTCAGTAACCTCAACATCTGGGAGGATGCAGCTCGGCCTGCTGACTGAGAAACAACAACACAATATATGTGCAAATTCACAGGCGAAGTTTAGCAGGCGACAACTGCGATATGAGTTGTAAAGCGAGACAAATAACTATACATCAAGAGATCCTCCCTTCACTACATTCTCTTATCAGTTTAATTTGCTGTAAAATCCATCATCAGCTCTCACACTGTAGGCTTTTCTAAGATTGTGAATCACATGAGCGGCACTTCAGTCACAGAGGTTAACCTTTGACCTTGAGTCTAACTCATGACCATGGTTATTTCCGCAGCATCATAAACACAGGGGGATAGCCTCATGCTGGAGCACACACTACACGGACATTATATCCAGTATGTGTCTTTTCATGCACAAAAAAAAAAACGCCACAGGTCGCACGAGTGAGTGCATCTGCCTCTGTCAGCAGGGTGACATATGCCAGCCAGCTGCATCCCTTCACATCCTGCCTGTCGCCGAGTCAAACAAAGGAGCCCACCTGAACGCCTTTGTTGGGGGGGCTGAGCTAAGGTGGATAAGGTGTCTCGCCTACTGTGACCTTGCTGCATTGTCCACATGGACGTGCACAACTTTCACTGCATCACAGCCTGCGATGAGCAACATGTCAGGGGATTCAGATGATTCATTTCGGCCTGAAACATGTTTCCCAGCATTCCTCCTCTTCTGCAAACCAACATATCGCAGCGCCTGGTGTCATACATGGCAACGAAATGCCCCTCTGTAGTTGCAGTGACAGCCTGCAGACCATCATCAATCTTTGTGTCTGCGCTGATCCGGTGGGCAACAGCTGAGGCTATCTGCTGGGGAAAGGCTGCAGCTGGCCCAATACAAACAGTCTTTATTAGTATGAAAGATAGCC
The DNA here is from genome assembly GCA_026686955.1 of Epinephelus cyanopodus. NCBI lineage: Eukaryota > Metazoa > Chordata > Actinopteri > Perciformes > Serranidae > Epinephelus > Epinephelus cyanopodus. Next base: position 13,740,443 of record CM048934.1, read on the forward strand.
AGGAGGCATGTGTGTATGTGTGTGTGTTGTCTAACATTAGGGTTGTAAAGCTGCTGGGTAATGAGTATTTGGGTGAAGTGGTGCAGATCAAACTGGGGTCTCCAGGAGCTGAAAATGGTGCAATCAAAGAAAGATAATGTGCAAATATATCGCCATTAAAGCAAATAAATGGGTAATTATAGATTTGACGTGACCTCCCTGCATTAGCAGCAGCAAATCCTGTAAACGAGGTGCTAATCTTTTCCAACAGGCACCCATGGGTGTTTGAAATTCCCCTACGTAAACACACAGACAGGGTGATTCCCCATTCACAACCACCCAGCGAAAATGATAAGTCACGCCGGGCCCCCTTCACATACCTCGGCACACAGCTGGGCGAGGAGCGGTCCACCTCCCAGGTAGCGTACAGGTTCATTTGCACCGGCCGGTTGGAGGTGATGCTGACCGGCTTGGAGGGCTGCATGTGCGGCGAAGGGACGCCCCCAGTCCGCGGGAGCCCTCCTCGCTCCGACATCCTGGAGGCTGCGACGGGGCTTTCAGGCGGAGCTGAGAGGAGGAATTACCCGTAGTAGCCTGGCTGCTTCTCCGCCTGCGTGTCGGTGTTGTCTCGTTGTAAGATCCTCCTCCTTTTCTTTGCCTTGTTTTTCAGGCTCCTGCTGCTGCAAACGCGCAAAAACGCTCGCGCGGTACGTTACGGTGTCAACGGAAAGTTGATCCGTTTAAAGCGAGTCGCCGCCGGAGGGTGAAAACATCGCAGTGGTCGCGGGGGTTTGAAGCCGAAGGCAGGCGGCGAGTCCCCGCGTCGGCGTGTGTGTCCTCTCGGTGTCCCAACCTGGTGCTGCTGGGCTGTTTATCGACGCAGGAAGCGGAAATTTCTCTCGCACAATGAGCAGAAAGCGACGAGCTACGCCTCTTAGCTGGAGGACGCACGAGAGAGAGAGAGAGAGCGCGAGACACACAGAGGGGCCGGCCAATAGCGAGCTGATGTGAAATCCTGCGTGTCGCCTGCTGCTGCTGTCTTACTCAGCTGCACCGCACAGTCCTGACGCTCATTACTAGTTTATTGATCAAATGTTTGTTCTAAAATTAATCAATTTGATTACTTTTATTTGTCATTATTATTATTATTATCGTTTTTTGACTACTTTTGCTTTTTTAATTGTATTTTATTATATATTTTATTATATTTTAATGATGTATTTTATTGTATCATTGTTATCATGATTATTATTATTATTTTAAACCTTTAAGAAAATAATATGAACTTTTATGAATAGCATTGAGGAAAATTATTTATGATATTGTTTTATTATTTAAATGCAATATTTCCTTAATTATTGTTAGTAGAGTTATTAAAGTTTATTATTTATTCTGAAATTCATGAATTTGATTACTTTTATTTTTCAGGATAATTTTTCATTATTATTATTATTATTATTATCGTTTTTGACTACTTTTACATTTTTAAAATTATATTTTATTATATATTATATTTTTATTATATTTTAATTATGTATTTTATTGTATTTATTATCATGATTATTATTATTATTATTATTATTATTATTTTAAACCTTTAAGAAAATAATATGAACTTTTATGAATAGCACTGAGGAAAATTATTTATTATATTATGTTGTTCTATTATTCAAATAGAATATTTCCTTAATTATTGTTAGTCGAGTTATTAAAGTTTATCATTTATTCTGAACTTCATGAATTTGATTACTTTTATTTTTCAGCATAATTTTTCACTATTATTATCGTTTTTGACTACTTTTACATTTTTAAAATTATATTTTATTGTATTATTATTATTATTATTATTATTATTTTAAACCTTTAAGAAAATAATATGAACTTTTATGAATAGCACTGAGGAAAATTATTTATTATATTATATTGTTGTATTATTTAAATAGAATATTTCCTTAATTATTGTTAGTAGAGTTATTAAAGTTTATTATTCATTCTGAAATTCATGAATTTGATTACTTTTATTTTTCAGGATAATTTTTCATTATTATTATTATTATTATTATTATTATTATTATTATTATCATTATTTTTTATTATTATTATCGGGGTTTTTTTACTACTTTTACATTTTTTAAAATTATATTTTATCATATTTTTTTTATTATATTTTAGTTATGCATTTTATTGTATTATTATTATTATTATTATTATTATTATTATTATTATTATTATTATCATTATTTTAAACCTTTAAGAAAATAATATGAACTTTTATGAATAGCATTGAGGAAAATTATTTATTATATTATATTGTTGGATTATTTAAATTATATATTTTCTTAATTATTATTAAAAGAGTTATTAAAGTTTATTATTTATTCTGAAATTCATGAATTTGATTACTTTATTTATTTTCAGGATTTTTCATTATAATTATTACTACTACTTATGCTTTGACTGCTTTTACATTTTTATTGTATTATTATTTTTATTATTACACATTTTATAAAAAAAAAATGCCATTTTTATAAATAGTAATATTGTTTAAGAAATATTTATGTTTTTATTATTGTTCATAGAGTTATTTTAATTTAATGTTAGTTCTGAAATTAATGTATTTGATTACTTTCATTTTTCAGGATTATTTTTCATTGTAATTATTATTATTTTATTTTTTAATTTTTTGAATACTTTTATAATGTTTGACTACTTTTGTAATATTTTTTTAAAAGTACAATATTTTTATTTCATTATTCTATCATGCTTTTATTATAGTATTCTTATTGTTATTATATTTATTACTAACAATTTATAAAATAATATGAAATATTATAAATAGTGTTATTGTTTAAGAAAATGACTTAATATATCATATTGTTATATGAATATATATTTCTGTATTATTTCAATAAGAAACCTTTTTCTTTCAGTTTGGATTATTGTGCTTACTCTGTAAACATTATTTACAGCATATGCAAAGCACAGTATACCCTCTGTACTAATGTAACCATGGTCATGCAAATAAAACTAATTTGAACTCAAAAGTCGCCCTGTGAACTTTCACCTAACTGATAAGGCAGCGCATAGCACTTTCACTTCTGAATATATTCTCAGATGTGATTGCAGAATAAATATCGCGGACACTGTGATATGTTCTTAGATATGCTGCTGTTACCAAACTATAACACTATTAACAAGTATCTAATACAAGATAGTTGAATTCCTGCAGGTGCTGCAGCTGCACTGAAGGTGTGGCCAGTTTGAAACCTTTATCAAGTTGGTATAAATAAATACATACTTCAGTCATTTAGGCCTGTGAGTTGAATATCTCCTGGTTATCAGTGGAAAAGCAAATCAAATAAATGATTAACACCATGAACTCACAGTAGATTGTCACCTTTTCCTCCTTATAATGGCATTGATTGGAACCATAGATAAACCAATAACAATATTGACCCATCATTACACTCTGTGTGAGTATTGTATTTGTATAATGCAGTATGATTTCCAAACTGGAAAACAATAGGCATTCTGTTGTTTTCCTGAGGCTCAGTGGGGGTAGATTTGTGACTTGCTCTACGTCAGGCCCATATGGCTCACCGTTTGGAGTCTCAGGTGCTACTGAAATTATTCCCATTAGTCATACACACATGCAAGCTCTCACACACACACACACACACACACACACACACATACACTTACACACCTTCTTTCAGCCGTTGTGACCAAGCAAATACGCAAAGGTGCAAAACCGGTTACAGTGAGAATTCAGCTTGCTTTCCTTTCATACTATGAACCTGCTGATGTGTTCCTGTAGTGTCACATAGACCCATAGAGGGAAAACCCATCTTTCAGAGCCGAGTGCTTGCCTTCACTGGGCTGATTATGCGGTAAAAATGTACTATGTGTGTGTTTTCAAGCTGTAATTTGTCAGAAAACACACACGAGTGCTTGTATTTTTCCACTTCTGTTCACCTCGTAATCAGCAGCTGGAGGCACTTCACCCTTTCCCCCCCTCTGAAACAAACACAAAGCTGCTGCTCTCCTCCCCCAGGACTTGGCTGCTGGTCAGTGCAGCGTGAAACAGGTGCAGTGTTTGCACCCTCAGGTGACAAAGGCAGGGCTGTGATTACAATCTCTGCATCTGAATATGAATCAGAGGGTGACCTAATCACTCCGCCGATGTCACAGCACGGCTGGCTGCCATCCGTTTGACGTTTCTCTATTGGCAGATTATCACAGCTGTGAGCGTGGGGCTCAGAAAATACATTATGTGCTTGAAGTGTCCATGGAGGGTTTTACGCGGTGAAAAATACAGCATGTTGTTTAGATTCAGCTCAAGTCTGAAACATGAGGAGTTGTTGGAAATAACAGAATTCTATAAATGATCCAAAACTGACTGGAAAATAAATAACACTGTGCTGCTTGACTTGTTTTGGTCCAACAAAAAGTACCTGACATGCACATTGTTGGAAGTAGTATGAGGTAAGCAGTGAATACTTGAAGCTTTGACAGCACTGAAGCCTCATCTATATTCATTTCTTTTATCGTAGTACACTTTGTAGTGGGGTTATGTAGTTGTATAGTTATTATCTTCATGGTGGATTAACTTGCCAGAGGGAGGACCAGGGCAAACTTGAGCACCCATTCTTCCATGTACCATACAGTCATTTGCTAACATAACCGAATCACCTTGACATCATGCTAACAACAATCATAACCAGGTAGACAAATGGCAATTGAATTTCAGTTGCGGAGACATGTAAAAGCTGCATTTAATTATGTGGATCAACACATTCTCACTCCAACCTCGTCACATATCGACGTTTGGTCATGGACCTTCCAAGTCTAGATACACCGACCTGGGTGTGTTGCTTGTTGACATTCTGGGACACTGTGTCACGTTCTGCCTGTTACATGCATTGTCTTCTTTGAAAATACACTCATGTTTTCACAGGAAATTTATTGTTTACATACAGTCTCTTTCAAGATAAACACACTACGTCAGTATAACACAAATTGACGTTTTGTCCTTGAACAGCTAATGCACATGGCTGGGTTCGGGCAACAGAAATACGTGGTTTGGTTTAGGATAAAACAAAAGGGTTTGGCTTTAGAATCTTACAGGACGCGAACACCTGGTTGAAGGTCGGTGGTTGTTGGACCTATCCAGCACCACTCCCACCCGCCCTACTCGGACTACCCTAACTTTCATTCTCGTCCCACTGCGTGTCCCCCTGACGTTGGTGAGCGCTGTTAAAATATATCATTGCCCAAGTGCTGGATTTTGGCGACTTCGGAGTGAGAGCAGGTTTGGCGGATAGGTCATTAAACACAAGACTTTTCCCTGGAGACATTTTAAGGGATGTCCCAACCTTGTTTTTTTCCCCTAAACCTAACCACAGTAACGCTACTTGCATAGCCTTACGTTAATTACATAACTTTACGTGAAGGACATAATATCATTCGTGGGCCACTAATTTGTAGGATATCAGACAAACCGTTGTATGAGGATACACTATCAGTTTAAGTCAACGCCATACTTATAATATTTTCTTTTGCTTTCCCTCACAGACTAACCAACTGCAGAAGTGGTCTACCAGCAACTCCCGTGTTCTGCAAAGTAAAATTACTGTTTTTTATCAATAATGGCTTAAGTCGCCATTCTGTACATTGTTTACACTTCAACTGATATCAAATTATTCTCAGGTGGCTATAAACTAACCAACTGAGGTAGTGTTTGCTCATCCTATTTTCACTTTGTGTTTGGGCAATCCTGTCTCACTCCGAAGTCGACAAAATCCGATGCTTGGGCAGTAGTTTGTGGCGTCAGACACCGATGAAAAAAGTCTTTTAATGGCGGCGTGATACATGGATGGTTGCCGCTATATACGGTTAAATGCTATAGTTTGGCAGCATCAGGGGGAAACGCGGCGGGACAAGAACAAAAGTTAAGGCGGTGAAAGTTCAAAGCAGGGTTGGAGGGGTGGTGGATGGGTCCAACAATCACCACACAATCACCGACATTCACCTGAGAGAGACACGGCGTCCCAGAACGTCAGAAACCAACGCACCAAGGGTAACTCTGATGTCGCATCTGGACGTGGAAAGTCCATGACCAAACATTGATATATGACGAGGTCGGAGTGAGAATGTGTTTGTTTGTGATAAGGAGGTTTTACCCGTTTTGTAAACAAATATTATTCTGTTAATACTGAGACAACAGACAATATCTCTGGTTCTCCTGCACTGATTTTGATTTTTCTTTTTAACTGTCCACCATGTCTGGCAGTCCAACAATGTCTCTGGAGTGCAGTGCTAATAGGTGGAACACTCTTTAATAATTGCTTGCACATGTAATAAATCAGTGTAGTGATAAACTTGTTAGGTCGATGTAATCACAGCAGGACTCCCTATTTGCACTTACCAGCAGTTCTGTTTTTAGTGGTGTGCAGCCAGTGTATTAGAATTGTTTCAGGCCCTGTGGATCACAGGAAACATCCTGGGAGAAGACAGCAAAACCTCTTCCAGATTCGAGTCAAGGATGACCATGTATGGACCATAGAGTAAAGTTGGCTGATGTCACTGCCAGCTCTCAGATTAAAAGTGTGACAATCGGAGAAATCAGCTGGCTCACTGATGAGCTAGAATTAAAACCGTGCAGCCTCTCCGCTCGGCTGCCGATCTGCGTCTCTCGCTCTGGATAATCAGCTGAATGACTTAAACGCAGCGCAAAACCCCCTGCTCTTTTTAACATGCTTTTCTCACCACCGGCCTGTGCCATTGATAAAGAGATTAGAATCAAGCAGATTAAAACACAGTCACGGGATAATCCTGGGTGCTCCAAATCTGCCAGGTCATCAAGTGACACTGCGTCGTGCTCCAAAGCCAATGTCAAAATCAATTAAGTTTAAACTGGCTCTTATGTAACACAAATATACTTCTCACATGGAGCGACACTATGGTGAGTTTCGGTTTATAAAGTACTTAAAATAGAATAGTTTGGGATTATTTGATAATATGCCCGGGTTTTACCAGCTCCCCAGTCGACTATACTGATGTGCAGAGGATTTCTTCTCGCTCATTCCGAGAGAGATACTCGTTTCCTGCATGTGCCATTTCATCAAGGTCCTCTTGAGCCGCTCTTAGTCTGGCCCTTCCCCTGGAGCCACTTTGCCATGGGAGACCCTACCAGGGGCCATTAACAACACAACTACAAGGATCACGGGGATACACAAACCCCTCCACCACGTTAAGATGGCGATTCTAGAGCAACTTCTTTCAGAGGTGTTTCAGGAAAGTCAAACTGGTAGGAGGCCCCAGGGTGGCCCCAGAACACACTGGGAAGAGTGGTGACTGCAATGCTTTGCTTGGTCTGCTGCCCCACAACCCAGCTTCAGGTAAGTGGTTGAAAATGGATGGATGGATAGATAGATAGATAGATAGATAGATAGATAGATAGATAGATAGATAGATAGATAGGAATGCTCATTATAACTTCCTAGAGTATCACAGTAGTGAATGATGGGTAAATGGCTCTGTTGGCAAAATCATTTCAGCCTGTGTCCCTAACTGAACCATTGGCAAACAGCCACAGCAGTGACGACATGCTTTTATGCCAAGAGACGATGTTATGTACTCCGGAACGGGGCTCAGTCTGTGGGGACTTGGCCCGGGGACTGAAGGGTGGCCGAGTAAAGTCCCGAACAGAGTGCTGTCTGGTAGCTGTAGAGGTGCCAGTTCACCTCCTGGGCGCTCAAGGGCTGAGCTGTCCTTGAGCAAGACAACAAACCCCCAACGGCTTGGAGCACTGACTATGTGGCGTCTTTCCATTAATGCATGTCTATAGTCATAATAATACACCGGAAATTATTCACGTGATGAGTTTTAATGAGTGATTTGAACCGGGAAAGGTCGGTGCAGTCTCCAGTGTGTTTGGGGAGAGAGAAAGATCCAGAGAAGGCGAACGCTCTGTCGCACAAGGTTCGGCGCTTGGCTCGGGAGGGAGTGTGGCGGTGGAGCAGGTCAGTGAGGTAGGAGGGGGCCAGGTTTTGGAGGGAGCTTGGATGTGTCGTGGGACAGGGAGCCAGTGGAGGCTCTGGAGGACAAGGGTGGATGGATGGATGAGGACTTTGGATGATGTACCATAAAGAATGCTGTTACAAACAGCAGAGGCAGCTCTACAATATTGGCAGTGTGGGCACTGTTGTATTTTAAGACAGTACAAGTCTTTGATTTCGCACAGGCTGTTGCTCCCAGTGTGTGTGTGTGTGTGTGTGTGTGTGTGTGTGTGTGTGTGTACCAGTGACCGAGTCAACACGCGGCTGCTGCAGCTATTTAGGTCACTGTGCTTCCCAGACGGTCAGGTGACTGACACGTTCAGGGTCCTCCGCTGCCCTCCAGCGGCAGAAAGGTGAACTGCAGCTCGTTGCATTGCTGTACTACACACAAGGGGGATTTAATGTTTGTGGGAATTAATGAGTCATTACTTAAAAGGCATTTACCCTGCAGTCCCTCGTGCATGTTGGGCTCCCCATGACATCGCGGTTTGAGTGTTAGCAACCAAGTAGTTAAGACATGAGATAAAATAGCTCTTATATCTGTTATGAAAATTAAACATGGCCTGTTCTGATCTAAATACAATATGTAGCATATTTACATTTTGGGCTGGGTAGTAATAGATTACATGTAATCAGGATTTTGTAATCAGATTACAATAGATAATTAGGCCTAGGCTAAGAATAATTAGACCAGATTATATTTGAAAATTGATTTAATTAGATTTTAGTTACATTGTAAATTATTTCTTGACATTTTTTTTAACTTTTTAAAATTATGCAACATTTTCAAGGGTAATTAGATTTGATCAATGGGCAACATTTTGTTCGATTTTATCTCCCAGTCGTAGCATTAATGAATTGCTTTTGAGGAGATTTAAAAATATATATTGATTTATATCATGTATCAAGAGAGCCTAAAAATATTGATATAATTTTCAGGATGAATCGCCAAGCCCTCGTGCCGAGTGTGTAAATGCATTTTATTTGTATTGAAAATGTTTCGAGATGTTTAGAGAGAGGAACAAAAAGAACATTTGTGGAACTCAAATTTTTGTGACTGCGTCCAGTCTAGTCCAGTTTACTCTGGATTTTAGCAGTGTGTTTTCTTGTTGACCTTTTAACAAACAGGTCTCAGAGGGTCCGAGGTTAACTTGTTTTTCTTCTGCTGGATCCCTTCAGTGTTCTTTCTCCTCTTCAATGTTCGTACACAAATGAATGTCAGAATAATCATGCATCAAGATTTGTCCTTTAGTACATGGATGACTCTGTTATTCTAAGTCTTCTCTGACACACAATCACAAGTACTATGCGTGTAATTGTACACTGTCAACTCTTCCAAGTTTCCACAACAATTCTAGAGAAGATACTTTGTTACTGTACCAGTAAATGAGGTGCAGAGTAAGAGCAGTTTTTCCTCCTTTTAGCCTGTTGTCACGTTGCCAGTGACTGGACCAGCTGACTCAGACTTGGCACCTACCTTGCATTTTACCAGCAGCACATGATTGTCTAATGTACGTGATCACTTACAGTACTTCCCCACAAAGTGATGCATCACAATCTAATGAAATGGAAACCGGGCTGTGACCCCTTGTCGTCACTTCAATTTATTTACAAAAAACAGAGAAAAAAAACATGGTTACAATGAAAAAATAACCAAGACGTAAAATGTCAAACAGAGGAAACATGTCACTGTTTAAATGTGACACTGATAACGTCACAGGAGCATCATCTATTTATAGTTTTAAAAAAAGGAACAAAACCGTGTTTCGGCTTTCTGCTCTAACGGGTGATTGATGTTGCAGTCTGCATCCTCCGGGGTTCAAATCTGAGTACAGCTCTTCCTCTTTCATTTCCTGTTGTGGCTCATTCTTCTGCAGCGCCTTGTCTCTGTCGGTGTTTCTGCTCTAGAACTTGAACTCTTTGTATTTCTTGGCGCCGCCTCTCGTGTCCTGTGGCTGGGCCTTCCTCTTTTTTTGCTGTGTGGTGACAAGTGAAGCAGGAAGGAAGGAGAGAATGGAGGGTATTAATATTCAAATATCACCACAAGGGGCAAACTGAAATGGCAGTAAACCACACTGCATTAACAGCCCCACACTTTCCTTTAGTCTATCAATAACAGCTGTAGAGTCACGCTTTCTTCCTGCGTGTGCGGTGGTGGTGATGGCCAAATGAGGCCTCATGAACCACTGTCTTTATTTTCTGAAGCCATTAGACGGCACTGTCTGTTCAACAGAGGTTTGAAAGCACACTTCATTGCAAGTCCTACAGCCTTAACCTTTAAACCAAGAGTGCCATCTGGTGGGGTCAGAAAATAAAGAAATTGGTTCATGAGGCTTCATTTGGCTGTCACTAGTGATCAATTTATCATGTGGGGTTAAACTGTGACCAGCTGTTCCATTTTTAATGAAGCAGCCAGTCTTCTGTTTTTTTTCCTTCGCTTCCTTCTCTTATATATGTCTATATTTATGACAGTTTCTGCTGCAGTTGCCTGGAAACAACTGCTCTGTCTGAAATACCAATCACTCGAGAACAGCAAACATAAACACGTCCATGAACTGGGTATAAACTGAATTACTACTGTTTTATTTATCAGTTAAGTAAATTTGTCTGCATGAAGAAGAACTATGACTCGTCTGTACCTTCTGTTTGGCAGCGTGCTCAGCCACCATGTCGCTGAAGTCCTCTTTCTCCACCTGGGCCTGCTGTTCTCTGACGTGCTCCTCGTACTTCTGCGTCATGGCCATGGGGTCCAGCTCCAACTCCTCCGGAGCCAGGGCCACCTCTACGCCCTGCGACTCCTGCCCTCCGCCCGCCTTACGCCCGACCATGGCCTGAAGACGGCAGAGAGGGAAAGAGACAAACCAAGAGATTTAAGGACTGGCGACACACAGAGCATCCTAGAATTTGACTTCACTTGAGATATTTACACTGCTACGCAAACATCAACTCAAGCTCATGTGGAGTCGTCTTACCCCTGACACGTCGTAGATGTGTGTCGAGGCCATCATGGCAGCTCCTACGGGGCCAGTTCGTCTCTCTGGGAGCACCGTGAACAGCTGAGGCGTCTCGTTTCTATGAACACAACAGAAAGGTCACACCAAGAAAACAGATTTCCAGCTTATAGAAGTCATTCCTCATTTATAGGGCTGTCATAGTACATGTATTGAATGTAAAGTTAAGTAAGTAAAAGTCAAACGCAAATATGATGCTGAATATACTAAACTGTGTGGACCTTGAACTAATGACTGAGGAGAAATCTGGACCCCATGGCTGGACCAGTTGGGAACCACTGACATAAGAGGTGCTTTTCAGTTTCATAACTGGTTGTGACTTGTTTCCTTTTGGGAAGGTGTTTTGTTCAGTGTAATACAGAAGAAGAAGATAGTTTACCAAAGTCTCCAGCAGGGGGGTTGTGTCTGTTTTTGACTCTGCTGTCCTTGTGCCAAGGTCGCACTCAACCATGATTTCTGTGTACTGTCACACCCCTACTCATTTTCTATCCAATTTGTAAAGGTTTTAAAACAGGACATTATCTCTACATACTTGTTAGTTGCAGACTAATGTGGCTGTCTGTCACTTCCAGCTTTTACGTCAGCAGTTATCTGTCTCACACTATACGAAAACCTTGGAACAATAATAATAATTCATAATAAAACAGAGATTTTCTGTTAAACACAAAGCAAACTGCATTTGAGCTATTACCACTTTTGAAGATTTACAGCGGGTGTAAAGTTAAAAAATAAAGTAAAAAGTCGTTATTTTTTTAGATGGAGGTTTATGTTAATGTTGCATAACTTGTTTTTATTTCAACTTTCAATAAACCCATTAAGTGGGAGTGAAATGTCAGATGCTTCCTCTGCTTCTCGCCTGCGGTGCACCCAAACAGCAGGAGCTCTGCTGTGGGAGAAAATGGTAAATTAAAACAGCGTCACCGCGGTGACAAGACAATACAGAGCGACACTCACCCGTCCATGGCCTCCTCGATTTTCTTCTTCCTCAGCTCAATCAGCTCTGGCGTCTCCATGCCGGCGGGTACTGATGAGAAGCCTCCGGGGGTGATCAGCCCACTGAGACACACAGAATGAGATACTTGATGAGTTCTGTCCATCGCGTGTCAATTTCTGTGTGTACATCCTGGTGTGCTTGTATGAGTGTTAAACACCTGGAGCTGTGAGAGTGATCTGATACATATAGACATATGGCCTCACTCATCTGTGCATACAACCCCCCCAGAGCAAGCAAATGACACAGATGAGCAAAGACATGCACACACCGAGAGATGAGACCTGGTGCTTTAATCTGAAAAGTCAGGGGCCAGTTGATTTAATAACTACATGGTAAATTATGGTCTGTGTGTGCACTGATAAGGCTGTAATGAATAACTGACATTTAACTGGCAGCTCAATGCAAAGACCGAAATAAGATGAGGAAGCTCTTAGTTTGGAATGAGACTGCTCAAGATTGATATTTCATGGCGTCTTGATTGAAGTGTACCTGTCTGCTGGTGTGAAGAATCCCGTTTCGTCTGGTTTCTCCTCGTCGCTCTCCTCCTCTTCCTCCTCCTCCGATGACTCCTCATCTGACGGTTCCAGTTCTCCCCATGGTGCGTGGTCCACCTCCTCCTCCTCTGCTTTGGCCTGGTCACATATTCATCATATTATTACACACATATCCAACTGTAGGTCAGGAAGTGACAATCTGAGTGTATATAAACCTGATTAAAAAGGCAAACACTTGTTTACCAAATATAATAGTAGACTGGAAACATTTGTTAATAACATTCTGATGAATTTAAAGTTTTCAGTTTTGTTATTCTTTGTTTTGTAGCTGAAACTTAAAAGAAGACACACAGCCACACAATGATTGTGATAATGTCCCGTTCACATTTCTAAACCTTTCCAGGAGAAGGAGACATATCTTTCTTATTCTATGATATTTACAGTTTCTTCAAAGAACATATGTGTGTGTGTGTTTGTAAGAGGCTGTGTAGTCCTGACCTGGAAGTCTGCAGCGTTGGTCCCAAACACATCACCATAAAGAGGTTTGCCCATTTCATCTACCGGCGGCTTCCCCCAGCCTCCAGCGTGATAACCAAACGTGCAGTTCTGACAGGCGGAGAGACAAGAGCAAAAATCTAATTAAACACTCTGACACGATAACAGATATAAAAACTGAATTAGGTTTACACACTGGAGCCATTGGGATAAACTTTTTAAATGTAATAACAAAGTATAAAGTGAATTATTATTATAGTAGTAGTCTCACCTCTGGGATGGGGGAGTTGAGTCCGGGGATCTTGAGATTGGGGTAGGAGGGAGGCGGGCCGTACCTCTGCATGGCTATCAACCAGGGAGGAGGCACCTTGTGGGCGTTCTGGAGAAGAGACACGTAAGCAACATAGGTTCACTTATTCTCTGTGGGTTTATCGAGCTAAAAATATGTTAAGCATTCATGACAACTGTTATTTTACTGCAACTGAAGTTTTAAAAAACAAAAGACAAACTGCCCGGGTGTATTTTTGATATCTCAGCTGTCGTGTTCCTCTGCTCGTTACGGAGACTCTGAACAAACATTTTGTCTTGTCATGTCTCGTCTTACAGGAGGAGATTCATTTTCACAGCCTGTGCGTTCATGCATTTAACAGCAGGACCGAGAAGAGTGACACAATGGGATAATAGGGGAAGTGACAGAACAGCAGGGGAAAGAAAAAAATAGCACCTTTTTTTCTGCTCTCTGAGAACTCAACTTTTTGTTTTCCTGTGGTAGCTGTGCTTTTACTATTTGTTTGCTCAGTAATGTCAAATGGAATAATAACGTTAGTGGGTCTTACAGGTCCGACTGGCATGCCCAGAGCGATCCGCAGCTCATCAGACAGGTCACCTGGCTTCTTCTCTTTCAGACGAGTTTCAAACTCTTTACCCTGCAGAGACACAAAGGCACAGAGCAGGTCACTTGTTGGGCCTTTTTAAAGCAGCACAGAGCGCTGACGATTCATTCCCAGCAAGAGTGATTGACACACAGCAATAATTCTCAAGGATCTAGTACCTCATAGTAAAGGTCTCCGTGGATGGTGAGTTTGGGCTTGATCTGCCATTTGAAGAAGGCGTCGTGGAGCTTCTGGTAGTCGATGTCGATCTTCCCCATCTTGGGACGAACCTTCTCCCTCATTTTGGTTTTCATTGTTTTGGCGTCCTCCTGTAAACAGAGAATTAAACGCTTAAAAATTAAGAAGCTGTATCTTGATCTTCTTAGAAATAGAAAAAAAAGTTGAAAGGAGCAGCTTGAAAATGAGTGAGGATCAGTCTGGTCTCCCACCTTCTCCTGCAGGGCCTCCCTCATCTCCTGGATACCCGTTTTCTTGATGAACTCCGGCAGCTCAAACGGAGGCTTCTCTATTCCTCTCTTGCCCTGCAGATACTTTCGTTTGAAGCACCAGTGGCGGGGCACCGGCACCGTGTTCCTGGTGGCCTTTAGGTGGACCAGCAGCTTGGGCTCCTGGGCCGTCACGTCGTGCATCTCCACGACATCTGGACGAGCCACCAGCTGGGGCAAAGAGACAGGAGGAGAGATGAGATGGAGGGTCATTGAGAGTATTGGACTTCTTTTAAGCCTCAGATAAAGATCCAGACATCCAATTACCAAAATCATCTGGGTAAGAAATGAATAACCAAGACCTAAGAAGTGATGGTGACATGACTTGAAACAGTAAAAAGCAGTCGGCTGGAGATGTTTCAATGTCTGGCCATCCAGATGACGCTTATGGAAAACTCTGTTTACCTGTTTGAGTTCAGCCACAGTCAGCCTGTTCATCCTCCTCAGCTTCTTCTTTGACAGCTTAGGGACGTCTGGTCTGATTTCCTGCACAGGAATTCAAATGTTTTACATGTAAACCAACAACGATTTTGTCCTTTCTGTTCGACTGTTTTAATAAAGGGAAGAAATCAAACCTCATCGCTGTCATCGCTGTCTTTCTTCTCATCTTCAAAGCCCTTTTTCCGCAGCACGGCCGTCTCCTGCTTCTCTGCCTTCTCGGGCTCCTTCTCCTTCTCTTTCTTTACATCGTCCGTCAGCTACGACAGCCAAACAAAACAAAACACCATGATGCACCTGAAAGCAACATATATGCAGTAAAGAAGTCAACAGTGCTCTGCAGTCACCTTGAACGCCTCAAAGATCCTCTTGAAGAAGATGTAGTTGGGGTCGTAGATCTCCGGCTCCTCTGTGACGTACTCGATCTCCACCTCGGGCTCCTTCTCCTTCTCTTTATCCTTCTCTTTCTCTTTGTCGCTGCCCTCCTTCTTCTTCTGCTGCTCCTGTTGCTCCGCCTGCTCCTTCTTCTCCAGGGCTCGCTTCTTCTTGCTCTTCTTCTTGCGGTTTCTGCGCCTGCGGTTTTTCTAAAAGAGAGGGTCGATTCATGAATTCTAAAATGACGATCTTTTGCGATGATGTGCAAATGTGAAAACACAAACTGTGGCGGTGGTGTGAAAATGTGCAACGAGTGTGACTCAAATATCCAAGATGATTTTGTGCTTAATGAGTGAACTGGCCTCTTAATTACCATAATACAAAGGAGTGTTATAGTAGCAACAGCTGAAATATCACAAGTACAGCGGCCTAGTGTTTCCGGAAAGATGGTGTGAGAGAAGACTTACATCTTTCTTAGATATCTGACTGTCATCGTCTTCTGTCTCAGACATCACTGGTCCAGAGGAGTTGTTCATGTCCATCTCTGCCCCCTCATCGTCATCTTCTTCCTCTTCTTGTGACAGACAGAGAACATACACAGAATTCAGATCATAAACCTGAATGGTGCCACATCCAAACTGCACCCCGGTGTCTAACGTAGTTCCAGTAAAACACCGAGCAACAGCTGTACTGACCTGCAGGGTCGGTGAGCTGCTCCTGTCTGATCTCCTTCAGCTGGAGGATCTTCTCCAGAGCTTGAGGGATCTTGGGCCCACTGACGCTTACCTCCTCGCTCTGCCACATCTGGAACAGAAACCAAAAAACCCCAAACAAAACCCTTGAGACTACGAATATGAGTCGAAATAAACCCTCAATTCTCCCACTTAGGTGTAAAAACATGCTGACTCTACATACTCTAAAATGACTGTTAGAGTTCGGTGGGTTTGGAGATGTTTCTGGCTCAACTAAAAGGATCTTACTCTTTAACAAAAAGGTCTATCTCTGTAGAGATCCTTTCCAAAACACTATCAGACATTGAGCCTGTCAGTGGCAAAAACAAGCACTTTAAGTGCACGTAAATTGACGGTGTGAAAATGTCCTTAATGGCTCCTTAGCAGCCTGTTTTGCTGCTGCCAGCTGCAGTGCTCTCATTTAATACTGGACCAGTTAAAAAAATCTTGGCCCCATTTGTCGCTTGGACACAAACACATGGGAAAATGGTGTCATGGTTGAAAAATCCCAAACTTGGCCTTTAATACAGTTTGCACGTCTAAAACTAAGCATCAGTTATCAGGGTTTTCCACACATTCATTTATTTGTAGCAGCCCGCCACTATTAAAACATCAGCCGCCCCATTTTGATTTCCGTCCTGTTATTTATGGCTCCACATTCTCACGGTGCAGAGCGTACTCTGGTCTCTGACAGAGCAGCAGCAGAACACCTTGTGCAGTGAAAATGAAACTTAATTAACTCAGTTAATTGCACTGGGTCTTAAAGTTTGCTTCGACTTATAGACAGCTGCTCCTCTTATCTATCGACCTAATCTGATTAGCTCTGACGGGATCGACTGATCAATTATCCTCCCTGCTACTCAAAACTCCTCAAACTGCCGTAGAATCTTATACTGTGGGAATCACTGGCAGTGTTATCTTTCTTAATAAATACATACTGTGTTCACTCCGGTGTGAATGGGACTGCTGTAAAAATGTACAAGTTTTAGAGGAACCTCAACTGAACTGAAGTCAGGTTCACAGGTTGCATTTGCCTCCCACCTTATGACACCTAAAGAAAAACACATGTGCTTACCTCTCTGTTATCTTCTCCTGGAGGAGGCGGCACTCTCTGTTTCTGGGTCGGCATCATACTGACACCAGGAGGCAGTGGCCCACGAGGATCTAAAGTTGCTAGAAGATGATTTAATGAAACTTTATTTACAATGTGATCATTTACACCACATGTTTGATCATAAAAAGTCAGCCTTAGAGACCTGGAGCCCTGCCTCAGAGTCCAGATGAAACCACTGTCATGTGCATTTACCTATTTCTAAAATCTTACTGCATCATCAACATACCTCTCACTGCGGTGACAGGGGGACCGGCTCTGGGCCCCGGACCCTGCTGCATCTTAACCATCTCGTGCTGACGCTCCTGTTCCAGCAGCACTGCAGCCTGATACACAAGAAAGGAGGAGATGGGACTTTAAATCATGGTTAAAGAAAAGGAGAACAAATTAAATCGGGGGTAAAAAAAATAAAGGAGGAAAGATACACCCTAACTGTTAGGAGATAATTGTTTTTAAACTGTCATAAAAGTGGAAATGTTGGAGTGTTTGCAACATTTTCTTTAATTTCTAAATCTGAAGTGAAGCTCTCTCTGACGAGGTGGACTATCTCTATCGTCTCACCCTTCTCTGCTGCTCCAGGAGATCTTGTTCATCCATGACATGGGAATCACCCTGTGATACACAGAATCAATGAATGACCGAGCAACAGTCAAACAAAAATTCTCCCTGCTCCATAGTGACTGAAACTTTTATCTGCAGCTGTTAGACACAAGCGTGGCAGTTCAGTTCTACTATTCAAAGCAGATATTTTGGGTTGTGTTCTACAGCTTGAGTTTTAAGATGTTTAAAGGACCATTTTTTTCTTAATCCTGCAATTCCACAGACTGATTGCATCTCAGCATTATGTTTGTGTTTGAAAGGGAAAGCTGAAAGCAACACGTGGATTACATAGTTGGTCAAGTTCACCTGCTGCTTGGCTCTCTCCTCCTGCTGCAACACCATGGCTGCTCTGTGCTGGGCCATCTTCAGCTGATCGTCCTGCGATAAGCCCGGTGGGGGCAAACTTGGGGGCTCCATGCCCATGTGGATGCCGGGTGGAGGGGGCCCTCCTGGCATCATGGTCATAGCCTGGAGCATACCCATACCAGGGGGCATGGGTGGCATGGGCATCGGGGGCATGGGGGGGATACCTGGCATCTGGGGAGGAGGACACATAACAGACCGTGAGGAGAATGAGCGGTATGAGAGTGTAAAATTAACTCACACTGAGGCTGCGAGTGAGGCTGCATTCTAGATATTCATTTAATTACAGCAACACTTCTGTCCCCAAAACCCAAGACTGATGCTCCCAGTAAAATGTAAGATTCAGACATTTAGGAATAATGTTTTTAGCAAGAACCGAGTTATCTACAGAGGTCTTTTCCTCTCCAAAACAAAAAGACAAGGCAATATCAGTCGGTAAAAACACTGAATTAAGCAGATAAATTTTAAAAATCAGCCTTTTCCCTACAGTATTGGGCTTGTCACGGAGGAGCTTCTAACAACGGTGGCTGAAGTGAAAACTCCAGTTGTTCTGTCTAAAGCCAGTGTTTGATTTGTCTGTTCTGGACTACTGTACAAACATGGCAGCGCAACAAGGCGGACTCAAGGACTAGCTCCTTATGTTGATAGAAACTGCTCTTTCTAGGGTAACAAAAACACAATGATTCTTATTTTCAGGTGATTATCCACCAAAGAAAATATACTTAGGGTCCGCCCCAATACTCACACTTCCCCTAAAAGTGGTCCAAACTTTAGGTAAGTGCTTTTCAGCCCTTAAAATCCCCACTTAATTTTAAGTAGCTGTGCGATGCACACTTACGAACCCATCTCAGCTGAGGGGAAGATTGAATTACCTAGGATGCATTGCTAAACTATCCAGCCATGCGAGTTTTCCAGGAAGATGGCAGCCTCCATGAGAAAGCCACCGCACAATTGTAAGTACTACTTTCGCAAATAAGCATGCAACAATTCCAAAATACGTCAGAATGTGTTATGTTTCTGCATATGCATTGTTATCTGTAAGCGCAGAGTGAGAATGTGAATGCTTGGAAATCGCTAATTCACGATGTAGGATGAAGACAGCCAACGAAACAGGCAATACAACCACTGGAGCTGGCATTTTGGAAATGGGTGCAAGAAGCCTATGTCGACGACACGCGTGACATAGGTGAACACGTCTGTTACGCTAATTTGCATGAAGTGGCGTCCTAATTCATAGGTAAAGTTCCCTACTCCTTCGTCATTGAAGGGAATCTATCTGGCGGGTGCGCTTTAAACCAAGGGGTAAGGTTAAGAAAAGAGATTGGGATTGATCCTTAATCAAGTTCCTTTTCTGCCAATACATCCCCCTTAATCCGACACACTGGACTTTGAAGCGTTGGAGCATGGTGCCAAACCATTTTGTTTATGGGAGTATGTGTAAAAACCTCCCCCTTGAAAATAACTAACATTAAGTGGAGATTCTCCATCATGTTGCATATCTTTTTCAATATTGTACATAAGCAAATACACATGGCATGATAACCCTCAACTTCTATGTTATAGTATACAATAAAAGTATATTGCAACAACCCTACGGATAACATAATCATATCCACAAAATACATAGCCATCCATAAACAAACACAAGAGCAACACATTCACAATGTTCCACACGTGTTCTGCTGTTTCCATCACATATGAAACACTTACCTGGGAGCTCATCGGTTTGTCGTCATTGGGTTTGCTGAGTAGGATCCCAGTCTGCAGAGAGAAACACGCACAAATGAGTGAACACTTTGAGCTAAAGACTTTATGACCACATGGCACTACTCTATCCTGATTCAATCATGGGTAGCTGCATGGACAAAAAGTAGTGCACCACTCTAATATGTAGCTGTATGGTAGATCTGTGGGACACAAACACACATGACACTCAACATCAACACATAGGAAACGCTATTACATGGTTAACTAGACTTACCTGAATCATGTAGCCCTTCAGCCTGTCGATCAGCTCCTCTCTGGGACCTGCAGGATGACAGAAACTTAATTCAAAGAAGAAACGTATGCTCCACTGTAAACTACAGTCTTCATATAACACTAACACTTCTGTGAACGCAAGCTGAGTTCTCCACTCTAGTTACATCCTCTTCAACGCTAAACGGACTAATTCAATAGAGAAGTTAGCCAGCTTAACTCTGGCAAGTGCCAACATGACCCTTTATGAAAGTTAGCCTGCAAGCTAACAGCTAAATCAACAGGGTACTTATAAACATGAACAGATAACTGCTGTTATTGTTGCTTTCAACACATTTTGATGGTAAATGTAATAACAGAATACTGAATGGACATTTCAAATAGAGTAAACACACCACAGGCCTAGCTTTAGCCAGCTCACTGCAACGGCGGTGTTGCGTTTTGCTAGCTGGCGTTAGCAACTAGCTAGCTCCTGTTAGCTAAACACAGTCCGTCTCCCGGCTCGCTCTCCGTCTTTCCCGGTCTTTTCTTACCCATGTTGGGCGCTCCCAGCTCCGCCAGCTTGCCCTGGAGCTCCGGGTGGCTCCATGTGTTCAATGCAGCGATAGCACTGCCTAAATCGGACGGGAGGGACTCGGTGCCCGGCGGTCCGTCGGATGCCATGTTCAGCTTCTCTCAATGGGACAACGGCGGCTGCGGAGAGCACGAGCCGCGCAGAACCGGGACTTCCGCAAAGCATGACGGGACACCGCGCTGCCTGCTGGGACGTGAAGTCCGACAGCTGGAACGTCGCATTTACTAATTATAGCCTCGAGATGTCAGTGTTGACATCTTGAATCTCGCTTCACATCCCCGTATTCATTCATAACGGGTCAGTATAAAGGTATAAAACACTATATTTTTATGAAACATCCTGTTTTACACATTTATTAAAGTTCTTAAGTTTAATATATGGATTTGTCTTGTAAAATTTCTTTAAAGTTATTCATAAATGTTCAACTTTTTTTAAAAACAATGTTGCACAAAAATCTCAAGACAAAACTTTATCTTGTCCTTTGGCTCCTGTTTTAGGATAGTTTAGATATCCAACACAAAATATAGGCTATTAGCCGTAGGAAATAAAATAGTAATGAGGCATTATCTGCAAAATATACTTTAAGTTTCAAAAGTAGGTATTATGCAGCAAAATGGTGCCTGTCAGTGTTATGATATCACATGGATGGATTACTGGACGGGCTCACTGTTGGGCACAAGTCCAGGGGCCCAAAGTGTCGCTGAACCTTCACTTGGAAAATGTCAAATTAACAGTAAGACCAGTAAGAGACACAAAATGACTACAAGGAGACACTACACAATCACAAAGAGACACAAAACAACCACAAGGAGACACAAATGACTACAAAGAGACACAAAACAACCACAAAGAGACACAAAACAATCACAAGGAGACACAAATGACTGAAAAGAGACACAAAACAACCACAAAGAGACACAAAATAACCACAAGGAGACATAAAACAACCACAAGGAGATAAACATGACTACAAAGAGACACAGAACAACCACAAAAGGACACAAAACAACCACAAGGAGACACAAATGACTGCAAAGAGACACAAAACAACCACAAGGAGACACAAAATAACCACAAAGAGACACAAAATAACCACAAGGAGACACAAAACTACCATAAAGAGACACAAAACAACCACAAGGAGACACAAATGACTAGAAAGAGACACAAAATAACCACAAAAAGACACAAAACAACAACAAAGAGACACAAAACAACAACAACAAGGAGACATATCTTTGCCCAGGGGCCCACTGTCTAATAATCTGCCCATGTGTTATTAGCCTTTAAATTATTAGAGTATTATCATTATTAGTGCATTAATAAATGTCCATGCAACCTTGTGGCATCGCATCTGGTCGAGATTGGCTAACTATTTATTTCACCTTCTGTTGGGAAGCCTAACAATATTATGGACACGTGTTGTGTTATCGTTAAAACTTTATCTAATGTCGTTATAATTCCGTGCAATGCGGAAAAACATGAAACCCGACAAGACTGTACTGCTTTATCAGGCACTGTCTGCTCTGTGCAAAACACCCACATGAGCGCAGTGTGTGTGTGTGTGTGTCCCTCCCTCACTGTAGCGTGGTTTATAACCAGCGGGCACTGCGCAGGCGCACTGTGAAGGGCGCACATTAGATCTATAGATCAGGGGCAGAGACAGCAAGCAGGGCGTTTCTGAATAATACGCGTTGGTGGAGAGCAGGGGAGGGGTTGGACCTTCACTGAACATGGAAGGAAAGCCAAGTTGCGTATTGAATGTCTAAATAACTGCCTTTTTAAAGGAACCACCCGAAAAGGTAAATATAAAACTCCTTCACCGACTGATTTCACTGCTCGGGTACAGTTTGTGTCGCGCTGCAGGGGGATACAAATCTTAAAATGCTCGTGACATCTTAGTCTGAACTTTTTTTTTTTTACCATAGAGAGCTGGAAGTCTGGTTGTGAAAGCTGTAACCAATCATGTACCGCGAACTCCTTGCAACTTTCACGACGCTGTAAAACTGAAATGTGCCATTAGTGCGCGGTAAGTTGCGCGAAATCTCTGGTTGTGGTGTTTTGCATTTCTCTCTGATCACTGTGCACGGATACTTTTATTTGGTGAGAGTGAGGAGGAAGCAGCTGTTAGTGTTGGTCAACTTCAGAAAGTTTTAGTCTGACAGCTGGACACTGTGTCTTCTCCCGGGGACCACACCTACCCACCATCAGGACTACATGCTTGTGGGAGCCAAGCACCAGGATGTGCCTTATACTAAAAAACAAGTTGCTTGAAATTCACTTTAATGTAATAAGCTTGTTTTTAAGAAACTTTCTACACCCTGCTTTGATACAGATCAGCCCAAGAGTCAGCATTTATCCACCTCACTTGACACTGTGCGTGTCTGGTTCCTCTGCAGGTCTATTTTCTCCATGGCTTTAAAGCAAACATTTGGATATTTCATTTCACTGTGTTTGGAATATGAACCCTGCATGCAGAAATACACCAGAGGCGGGTCAGAAAGCTTACTCACAGCACAAACACTGGACCTCACACACCCCTCAGGCATTACTTGGTTACAAGCAGCATGTATTTAAGCAGTCTGCTGTGTGGTGAGGACACACATCAGCAGGAGTGACACATACTATAATGACGTTTGGGTTGGTTTCAAAATCCTCATGTGACCCCCTGCGTGTGTCGTATCATACACTTTACATTTTCCACTCATAGCTGCATGACATGTCTCTTTTCTCCAATAACATCATCTGTATAATGGATTTAACTACATGGTGTGTGATGGAGGAAACACATACACTATGTCACAGTCTGTGTGCAAACATGCATTTCCTCATTTATAGTATTTGCTTTGTTCTTCAGCTCTGCGCTGTTAGACTGGTGGGGAAAAAAAAGTGTGGTGGCTTTTCTTTATGTGTCTAGCCTGCGTGTCACATCTCATCGATGTCACCACCTGCACTGAGGTGGAGGATATCTGTGTGTGTGTGTGTGTGTGTAAAGGGGGTTATGTACAGTAAGTGTATTTCACATGCGCGGGGAGAGATGAAATATTCATTACAGTCAGACTGAACTCACGTTGGGCCGAGTGAGCCCCGATAACACGCAGCACAGATGAAAACCACTAAATGGTTGTGATGCTGGTGGAGCATGTTATACTGTAAAACTTCAGTTAGTAGCCTGGGGTATTATTTGCTTACACTGAAATCAACAAGCTTATATTTGGGACAGGCCTTTAATTGCTTTCACACAAAACTGTTGCTTGGTAAAGATCAGGAAATGCTATCAAATTGTTTATTTAAACCAGTATGAACTTCACTTCCAGACCAGGCCTTTATTTATTGAAATGTGTAGCTACTATGCTAATGCTAGTACATCTCCACTAACTGTTATGAAAGTATCTTAAAAAATGAAATAATGTCATTTACAGCACTAAGTGTTTGCAGTCTGCTGGAATAGCAGCATATCCGTATAACGTGTTCTATACTACAGGTATGGCATCTGCAGTATCAGCAGTGGATTTAGTAGCAGCTGCAGAAGTAGTGTTGGAAGAAGAATTCTGTGTTTTTACTTGTTTAAAATGACTGGATGTGTCTGAATTTAAGAGGAAGAGACCTCTGGGGATAATTTAGCTCCTGGTAAAAACCTCCCAAACATCTGGATCTAAAGGTATAGTAGAAAAAAGGTGAGCACACATAAGCAGGTGCTGGGCTAATGGCTAGTCTCCGACATGCCAGATAGCATTGGAGAAGAGCTAATTTGTAACGTGAAATTATTTTATTCTGTGTATTTTACCGGTTTAAACCACCTTGTCCATTTGTTTTGAAGAATAAGAGACCTATATAATAATTCGGCTCCTGGTAAAAACCCTCTGAACTATGAGCAATGAATGATTCCAACCGGGAGAAGTTTCAGCTGGTTGCAATCTGCAGTCCTCACCACTAGATGCCACCAAATCCCCCTAAATCTTACACGTGGCTCCTTTAAATCAGAATCTGTCTGATCAAACAGTACGTAAAACTCTGGCCGGGCATTAAGTGCCAACATTAGCTTTCACTCCCTCAGTTTTTGACGACTGATGCTATGACACATTTCGGTCTGTAACAGAAAAGTATAATGTTGCAGCAGTAATACTCATTTTCAGATTTCTTTATTGTCATTGTACAGACATACAACAAAGTTCAGGTGCACTCAAGGATCGTATATATAAAAATATGCCTCCATTCCATTCACATTTTAACAATTGTAGATACCATACACATGTTAGCACTGGATGCAGTTACAGTGGGATAAAAAGAAGTGCTTATGCATATTATTGCGCTTAAAAGAAGAGATTTCACTGAAGAAAAAGAACTGTAATGTGCTTCAGTGAGTTTGCTTCAGTGCAGAGCTCAGTATAACAAAGGTGTCTTTGGTAGCATTGGTTGTTCTAGTACTGCGAACCAGCAGCTGTAGTAACCTTGTAGCAGTAATAAGAATTGCAGTTGTACTACCTTTGTTCATAGTTGTGGAAATGGTAGTAAAAGCATGTATTCTCACACAGTTTCTGATTATAAAACAGTCTGTAAAATTGGACCTGTAAACCTGAAGTTGTTGCTACATGTTCCACTCTCTGACTCTGTTAGCTGGAACACTTTCCAGTCAGTGAACTGGGATGTTTTCAATGGGTGTGGTTCACAGTAAGCTGGAATGAAAGTGGAACGGAGTTCCTCTGAGCCAATAAGAGCCAAGCAGCTCTTGTCGTGACTGACAGCCGATTGTTGAAACAGGAAGAGTGTTCGATTTGGATTGTGGAGAGTTGAGGTCGTAAAAAAGAGATGAAGCTGATGAGAGACGTGAAAAAAAAAGGAGAGCTGTTAAAAATAAACCATCTGTTTGTCTGTGTTAGGAAGAAATAAAGAGACAGGAAGAAGCAACGTGAGGACAGCAAAGACAGATGGACTGAGATGAACTGTTTCAAAGCTCCAGTTCTGTCAAAAGCTTCGGTGGCACTAATGACAGTTTACACTTCCTCCTTCCTGCGTCTGCTTAATTAAAAAGTCAGAGAGAGCTTTTGCTTGTTCTGGGCCTCGTGCAGGCGTCATTGTGCATCAAAATTCACACTAAACCGCACCCTCTGTTAGTCCTGTGCAGAAGTAGAAGAAGTAACCCCACCCTACACACACACACACACACACTACCATCCACCGCTTTGATAACACACCTCATTGGATTAAACATTGACTTCGATACGTTTCTGACTGATACTGTGTAGAGCACATAGTAAAAGTAGCACGGATGTGCCTATTGTGACTAATCCCTTTGCTATGCACAGTGAGCATGTGTATATGGTCAATTGAAAAGAAGAAGGCAGGGCTTGTTTGCCTTTTAAATCCTGAACCTATAGAGGGTGTTCAAGCTGCTGCTTTTGTCTGTGTAGCACAGAGGTATAGAGCTATGTGTGGACTTGCACCTCTGCATACCTTCCCATTTCAGTACCTGATTTTTAACTTTTGTCTTTCAGGGATTGAGCTGCTGGTGGGGCAAGGAAGGACTGCACTCGTGTTGGCATCTGGACTAAAAAATAGCAACAACCTGCGACTGGTGCTCACTGGGACGAAATCTGCCGTCACTGTGAAGAAGACATCCCTCTCCAGACAGAGCCTGTGAAACATTTTGAGCCCTTATACTTTTACTTGTTACTGCATTTGAAGCATCCCGCAGCAGAACCACAAGTATCGCTTTGTCAATATTTAATGACTGCTTAATGGTCGCTGATGTTTCATTCTGATTCATGATTGAGCCTTGAAGCCATTACCACCTTATATCAGATATACATCAGCACTGCCGCAGCTCTTTGCATCAGATCTGTAGCTACAACAGGTCACAGCTGTCCCATTAATTATTGACACATCCTATTGTAGTGCCACACATACAAACATCCAACAGAGACTGACAGCTGACCCTACAGTTAACTCCACAAGCTGAGGATGGAGGCGCCCATTTATGCCTCAGGCATGGCCTATAGGCTGAGGAGCCAGTGGGATCGTGATGGTGGTCTGGGACAGAATCATAAGGCTGTGAAGTTTCTGGGTCAGGATTATGAGAGTCTGAAAGCCCAGTCCCTCCAGAGCAGGAGGTTGTTTGAGGATAGTTACTTCCCCTGTGCCGCATCGTCTCTAGGATTCAACGAGCTTGGCCCGAGATCTTCCAAGACTGCTGGAGTCCGCTGGATGAGGCCCACGGTAAGAAAAGGAGGGGAGGGTTAGAATAAATATTATATTATTTACTATTCTGACTTTTGAAAAAAAGCAACAAAACAATCAGGTTTGTTCGGAGCAATTCATTATAAAATTATTAACTGCTCACTCTTGTGTCAGCAAAAGCTTCTTCAAAGTTCGTAGGACCTTCAGGTTTCATCTCAGCCTTCTCCCACACTATTTGAACTCTTTTTTTTTTAGATTATTTTTTGTGGGGTTTGGCCTGTAATGGATAGGACAGTGTGTGAAATGGGGAGACAGAGAGAGAGAGTGGGGACTGACACGCAGCAAAGGGTTGCAGGCCGGCACTATCCACTATGCTACCGATGCCCCGACTATTTGAACTCGCCACCAATGTTGTTAGATATTTGGATAAAATATATGTTGTAACGTCAGTTGACTAGAATTTAAACGACAACGTCTAATGGTGACTTCACTTCAAGGCTTCTGAAAGTGGTCCCCAGGCTCATGTAGTACACTAAACCATGATTGGTGGAATATGAAAGGGCACTCCTTAGACCCATCCTTGGTCTCATAACAGTTGGTCCTTTCTTGTCTTTGGATAAAACCAAATATCTGTAACAGAGGGTAGGTAGTCAATGTGATCCGCCATCTTGCTATTACCGTTTACTTCCCTTGTGCATTGTTTAGTGTCCTCCGCTGATTAAATGTCTTTAATCACAATGGTTCTGCCCAAAACTGATGGAAACGTGGGCTGGATCGCTATGGTTCCAAGAGTTCTGAATGTAACCGGTTCAAGAACCAGAGCTAATTTGGTGGAAAAGGGGTATCAGAGGTTGAATGGTTCTGGATAAAACCTCCAGATACCCCCTTTCCACCTAATTAGCTCTAGTTATTGAACTGGTGCCGTTCAGGAGTCTTGGAAACTTGGTGCTATCGAGCAAACCAGCCCGTGTCTTCCCCAGTTTTGATCAGAACCATTGTAATCAAGGATGCAGAGGGTAAACAGAGGGCATTGCACAGTACACACCGAAAGTAAACAGCAGTAGCA
Organism: Epinephelus cyanopodus; assembly: GCA_026686955.1. Lineage (NCBI taxonomy): Eukaryota > Metazoa > Chordata > Actinopteri > Perciformes > Serranidae > Epinephelus > Epinephelus cyanopodus. The sequence goes on from CM048934.1 coordinate 13,768,266, forward strand.
AGATGGTGGATCATGCTGATTACAGATAGCCGTTTTGTTTATGTTCGGAACAACTATAAAAAGAGGCCACTGCACTTTTTTCCCATGATTTCTCACCTAACATCTCTTTTGCTGCCTTCTTAATCCTCTCTTTCCAACCGGTAGAATATGACCCGCCCACTGATGTCATCACGGTTCAAACTTCAGGGTCAAGGAACACCTGCTATTTTGGGGTTTCGGCAAGGGACGAACTTTTCCAGTTCAGAACCAATTTAATTTGGTCGAAATGGTTAGAGTGGTTTAAAACGAGGTCCAGGAACTGAAACGGACCCCGTTCTTTATTGGTGGAAAAGCGGTAGGAGAGGTTTCTGGGTCTGCACCATAGAAAGGTTTTCTGTGGAACCTGTCACAGACGGTATAACATGCTAAATGGGTTTTCTGTGGAACCTGTCACAGACGGTATAACATGCTAAATGGGGTCCATGTGGAACCTTCACTAAAGGTCCTACCAGGAACCTAAAACGGTTCTCCTTTGGGGACAAACTGATGGACCCTCTATGGTTCCAGTTAGGTACCTTTATTTCTAAGACTGCGTTCTGTTTTAGCTTTTTTTATTACCTGCTATAATATTATTTTTATCTCCCAAGCAGCCTTGAACTTGATCTGTTGCTTGGCAACTAAACTTTCGTAAGGAGTGATTATGGGATATCATTTAAACGTTCTCACAGCACCAGTCAGGAGTTTGCAAGTGTCTCCGAGAGGTTTATCTCTCCTCTTCCTGCTTTTTATTTGCCCATGTATCTCTGAAACCTCCAATCCTTCATCACCTGTCTCTGTGGTTCTTCCTCTTCCACTCTCTCATCAGTGCTCCTGCATTATGGATACCTCACGGTGCTCCCTGTAGCCAAATATGACACTGGAGAACAAAGTGGAAGTGTCTTTATTGGGTGTTATCACGGCAACCTTTAAGACGGCACACTCTCATTACTGTTGAATTCGCACATACCGTGACAGGTCACTGCTGTCAGCCCCGTAATAGAGCAGCAAGACGAGTCATGATCTTAAAAGCTCTCAGGGTCGTGATCATCAGCGTGACTGCAGCCTGTTAGCTCCTCCTGCAGCTTCCATTTGAGTTTGTGAGAGTCGCCGCTGTGGGCTTGTGTGCAGACCACACTGTGTCCTGTTGTGTGTCCTGTCGGCTCTAAGGCTTCCTGGGATCTCGTTTCTCCAAAAAGTCTGATGTTTTATAATGCGTGTGCCTTGCCTGCAACACAGGATCTGTAATATTCACGCCACATAAGAGGGTTCATTGTGTTCGCATTTCCCCAAAAATCTGTGCTCTGTGAAAAAGAGAATTTACGCCTGTGTGTGTGTGTGTGTCATGGTAACCGTTTCTGTGAATTCAACCATGTGCCTGATGGTGTGTGTCTGTGCAGCTGTGTGTTTGTGGGGCAGGAGGATAAATGGAATATTTCTTTTTATAGCTTCATGCGGGGTTTCTCACGCTCAACATGCTGAGTCGAAGATGGTTTGTGGAGCAGGGAAATACTCGGGAACAAGACGTGGACAAGAAACATTCGAATGCAACATTGTTTTCCTCAAGTGTTAATTTCGTGATGTCTGCTGGTCCTCAAATAGTCTGGTGTTAATTTTAGCCGGGCATTTTTAAAGGAGCAGCTTCACGTTTGGAGAAATATACTTGATATTCAGTTTACTACACTTTAAAAACATAGTGAATAAGAGAACTATTTTGAGCATTTTAAATTAAATTTACTTAAAGCTTGTGTATGCAACATAGAGCATTAATAAAGCAGCAAACTTATTTGCTCTGTGAAGATGTAGCAGTGTAATCGCGTCTTGAGGAGAGAATGATGTCACGCTACGTGTGCGCGTGTTGTGCGCCTCCATGTTAACTGTTTCCAGACAACTAATGTGCTCTGAATTTTGCATAGAGACACTTCAAATATTAGATTATCAAAAATGTCGCCATTTAATTATGTTAGTCAACTGATAGATTTACTTTTTACTTGTTTGTTAATAAGATTGATATCAGTTTTTTTTCAGCACCCAGACACAAAACCAAATTGACCAGCTATGTTTACTGGGTTCTGTGTTCCCCGCTTACCACCCAAAAAGGGTTTTATGTTTCCCGTTTGGTTGAGCGGGAAACATAGAACTTTTTTTGTGTAAGCGGGAACAGAGAACGTTTTGTTGCAGGGTTAAGTGGGGAACATAGAACCTGGGAAACATAGATACGCTCCTGTAACAAAGGCTTTCTTGACATACTGTAGACCAGGTACAGTTACATTGACTGCTAAATCTAAAATGTTTTCTTTTCACATTTTTAACCACATATTTTGAATTAAATGAAACAGCTTTTGCACGTGGGCTTGGCTAGCTGTGTTGCCTTTGCTTTTTGTTTTGCTCTTTGTCCAAAACACATAGGGCTGCAACTAACGTAGCGATCACACAGAAATGAGACGCTAGAGACGCGGACGCTTCAAAGATGCTTGAAACGCTGGAAGCGCTTATTCAATGCGCGCTAGCTACTGGCGTCTTGCGCTCAAAAAGTTGAAAATATTTTAACTTTTCAACGTCTATGCGTTTCTGGCATTTCATCTCTGTGTGATCGCTCCCTAACAAATATTTTCATTGTCAGTTAATCTGTTGATTATTTTCTCATATAATCAATTAGTAATTTGGTCTATAAATGTCAGAAAATGATGAAATATGTTTCAAGGCCCAAGATAACGTCCTCAAGTGTCTTGCTTTGTCCATAACTACAAGATATTAAGTTTACTACTATAAAGAGGAGCAAAGAAACCAGAAAAAAAATCACGTTTACAGAGCTTAAATTTTTTTTTTTAGCATTCTGAATTGTTGAAATCTGTCCACACCATGTATGGTGTGCTTTCTCTGGATAAGGCCCTTTGCACTACTCAGTACTGTCAGCATGAGAGAGACAGCAAATGTAACATGCTGATATAATAGGTATCCAAAGGCAAGCATTGCAATAATTTGTTTGTTTGTGTGTGTTTACACTCGACAGGAGTTCTGCAAGCGTCCCGAGTTCATCGTAGATGGAGCGACTCGCACTGACATCTGTCAGGGAGCTCTGGGTAAGTCCATCCGGCAGAGATCCCATCTGTTTCACTCTTACTACTGCATGATTCAGCAATTAGAGGAGAGAAAAAGCTTAGGTTTAATCTGGTAGAAGGTCAAAGTGAGAAATGCCGGCAGATGCCAAAATAAACAGGTGATTGACTGGAGGTTTGCCAGGTTGAAATCCCAAGTGTAACTGTGTAAGACATTTAACATTGTCAGGGACATTTTGATATGTCAGACTAGACAAAGCTCTGGTGTAAATAATGATATTAAAGAGGGTTGAATTTGCGGTCCTGTTCGTAGACACTGGATACAATAAATTGAATCCACTGTTAATGTTTTAAGTGACACCTCCGCAGCTAAACTAGAAACTGATTTAACTTAAAGGAATAGTTTAAAATTAAAAAGGTATTTTCTTTGCCTGACCAGGAAATAGTCTCTCACCTAATCTGCTGCTATAAAGTCAATCAAACAAATCAATCAATCAAAATATTAAACCAAACTTTTCCTTTTGTTAAAAAACATGTTATCAGAATGCCAGAAATATATGAACAGGTTAGGGTGAGTTTAGGAGAAAAAAAATATGAAGTGATACTTTGATGTGAAGGTGAGACAAATTTGGTAGCAAATAAGCACTTGTTGCGCAAAATAAGAGCCCTTACAACCTTTAAGGCAGTTGCCTATAAACAGAATGAGAAATTAAAGCCATTGAACATTGCACTACAGTAAAGGTTGAGGACTTGGAAGAGACAGGTTTTTAAAAGAATCCTCAAAATTGAAGCAGTGGAGGTCGAAAACATTAAATTGCTTTACTCAATTGCGACACTTTCCATAATGCAACTTGAGAGCATTTCTAAGCCCTGTTGCCGGAAGAAAATTTTAGCATTGTATGTTTGTGCAAATAACAGGCTACATTTCATATGTATCCTATAAACGCACAGCAGGGGTTGTTTTTTAGTGAGTCACTGCTGCCTTTCCAGCTGTTTTTAAATGGTCCTAAATGACCTCAGTGTGTGAAAATGGTTGAATTTCCTTTAAATAATGAATATCATGATCATTTTAGCTAAGATGACTGAATTTGAATGTTTCTACAGAAACATTATTTCAACCATTAACCGGCTTCCATTACATACATGTCTTAAATCCTCCCTCCGTGTGTAAATAAGACTGAGCTCTATAGTCAACACGTCTGGTAACAAAATGAGCAGCCAAAGTCAAGATGGAGATTGACATCCTGAAGGAGCGAGAGACGGAGGGCAGTCAACAGTCAGGTCGGAATAACCAGTGACATTTTATTGCCTGAGACGTTTCCCGCTCGACACAGAGCTGCATCTATTATTCAGGCTTTGTTTCTCTGCCTCACATCTGTAAACAAGGCCACCCTCCCTCTGTTAGCGTAGCTCTGGCAGGGGAGGAAGCGACTTCCCCCATCGGCGAATGCAATTCTTTACCCAACCTCCCCCCTCACAGCTCCCAGAGGAGCTGAGCTGAATTGCAAAACAATAACCCCCCAAAAATGATGAGCCAGGAAACATGATGCTTCGCTTTGTTTCACAGGCAAAATGCAACATGACTGAGTCTTTATCTGTACGCTGTCTGTGTCGGCAGCTGTCAGGGCCTGTTTATGGATGATGTGATGGTTAAAGTAAAAGTGAAACAGCCTTTGTGTATAAATACTGTAATCATTAACTAGCATGAATAGATGAAACGTTAGCAACAGTGAAAGAGAAAGTGTCAAGAAAAGTCGTGACCTTTAGTATTAACATAGAGATATCAGATTAGACCAATCAAAATGCTCAGCTACTCCCAGATAACACAACAAACACCACTGTTTTTGTTTGTGACGACGTTACCACAGATCACATACCACAGCCTGCGTGCATAAAAAGCGAGATGGTAAAAACTACGTCAGTCAGGGTGTTCCTGTCCTCCAACCGAGACCCTTTTGCAACACAATATATCATAACAGAAACACAGTGTGATTCCTAAAAACAACGTCGGTGACTTATTGTGGAGCCGTGGTAGTTTCAGCCCCTTTCTGTAAGTCCAGTGGAACAAGTGCCTCTCCCATTTCCCAGAGGGCAAAGCTTGTTCAAACACAATCCCTTGCTCTTGTCTTTGCTGAGCTGTAAATGGGAAAATTCCATTTTCATGAGTGTCTTCCCACTAAGCCTCCGAGTCTTTACCTCAGCAAACGAGTGAATTATGGAAAATAGTTAGGATTCTTTTTAGATCTCAGCTAATATGGGAGTGAATGAAGTCTGTGCTCAACACCTGCTTCACATAAACAACCTGCTGTCATTCTTGTTAACATTATGGCAGGTTTTGGCACTCAGGGCTGATCCCAGGTAATAAAACTGTGTGCATGTGTCCTCAGGGGACTGCTGGCTGCTGGCAGCCATCGCCTCGCTGACCTTAAACGACAACCTCCTCCACAGGGTGGTTCCTCACGGACAGAGCTTCGGGCAGGGATATGCCGGCATCTTTCACTTTCAGGTAATGAAATCTTTCCAGACGCCCCAGCTGACACCTCCACCACAACTGTGTGCCCCACTTTCCAAATGTAGTTCACTGGGACTTCCACTGTTGTTGCTTCTAAGATTCACAGTTAAAGGGTAACGGACCACTTCCTTACTGTTCTCAAACAGCTGGCCGTCTTATAATGTTCCTAATGAAGGACTTGAGAACTCATAAGCCCTTTTTTAGATTGGAATTGTGCAAATTTGCAGGAAAGCCCAATCCGTCTTTTTTTCAGCATTGGCAGTATAAAAACAAAATCGGGGAGTGCAGCAAAATGCTGCCTACCTACTTCTGTTTATACAAAATGTGCCTTTTTCTGGGCAATGGGGGGCGTGAGCAGGCGGATAAAAACAAAACTTTCCCTTGCAGTTGTGGCAACGCCCTGACATTGTATTCAAGGGCCGGCAGTTTTATGTGAGCTCATTTCATTTGCTGTGTTTCTACTCTAACTCCTTCCTGTTGTGTCATTTCCTGTCAGGTGCACCACTGGTTGTGCAAACTGTAAAAGTGAAATCAAGAAGTAGAGTTTGTTTTTTGGTTCAAACTGAGGTAGAAACGTTTTTTTTTTTTGGTTGTATTTTTCGATGTAGTTGTGTTTGACTCCGCACTGATCACGCACACTCATTTCAGAGTGCATTTTTCTTTTGACACACTAACAGCTCCTTCGTTTATCTCTCGCTGTGGTTAGATGCATGTGGTTAGATGCAAGGTCTGATTTGTGTTTTTAAACTGAGTCACAGGAAGATCCCTGATGGTATCGGTCACTGTCTTTCACATTTGTTTTTGGCAGCAGCAGAGAACACAGAGAAGCTTATTGATTAATAGAAATACAGTTGCAGGTATTCATGCTACAGGCCATCAAACAGCCGTCACTGTGTGTGAAACAGTGCTGAAAGGATAAGTTGATTAATCATTTATAAGGCAGACAGACAGTTCGGTGGCAATAATTTTACTACTCAGTTAATAATTTTAAATATTTACTTTGGTCTGTGAGGGCTTCCAGCTTCTATTCATTGCAATTAACTTTAAACTGAATCGTTTTGGGTTTTTAAATGTATTGACGGAATAAACATTTGCAGGATGACACCTAGACCAGTGGTTCCAAACTGGCGGGTGACTTGGGAATGTGTCGAGTTTATTTTGAATTACAGTGAATTTCCGGCACAGAGCTTTTATTTTGAAGTGCGGTTCCCTGCTGTAGAGTGAGTGACTAACTGACAGCTTGTTAACAGAGACGGCAAACTAGCTCAACGACATGGCCAAACGCAAGTATGACGCTGAATATGTTAAACTGTGTGGACCTTAAAGTAATGACTGAGGAGAAATCTGGACCCCGTGGCTGGACCAGTTGGGAACCACTGACCTAGACTGTATAATGAAAGCATTAACCAAAAAAAATAGCTAAAAGAAAATCAGTAGTCGTAGTCTTAATGTGAAGTTTCTCGCTCTTAAAGGTCCCGTGTGTAAGATTTAGGGGGATTTAGTGGCATCTAGTGGTGAGGATTGCAGATTACAACCAGTTCCTTCATAATCGTTAATCATTACGCACAGAAACCTTGCACACTGTTTCTGATGTGTTTTATTGTTCTATTCGTTGTGAAAATTCACAATTCGAGACAAAATAAAAAGACAAGTTCCCTCCTTTGCCTCTCTCCACTGGAGTTACTTATCTGGCTGTCACCACCCTGTCTTTCATTTGGCACCGCAGCTGCATGAAGGGGCGGAGCTGTCCTCAGTCTCTAGGCCCGTTTCCACTGAAGAAGTTCCTGGTACTATTTGGGGGACAGGAACTACTACAGGAACGTCCTCTCATTCGGCCCTCTCACCGCCGTGTCTCCACTGAGAGAGCGAAGTACGAGGAAGGTTCCTGTAAAGTTACGGGCTCTGGATGTGACGTAATCGTTGCTCGACTATTTTGACCGGGGCGACGTAGGTTAGATAGCGGTGTCTGTAATAATTCACTAAATGGCCCGTGAAAAAAATATGTCTTAGTTACAACATGATTGAGCTAACTGGAGTAGTTTCATGTCGTATCCGACAACGGGAGGCTTTTAACAGATGACGTCCTGATGTTAGCTTGCTGCTGCTGTTTACCGTCCCTGTCAGCTGATGCTTTCTAGACATCGTGATTTCCCCAAACTGAATAAATACCACACATATCAACACAAAACTGCTTTGCTAGCTCAATCATGTTTTAACTAAGATATCCGCTGGAAAGAATATTTTTTTCACGGGCCATTTAGTGAGGTTTTTTTTTACATGGCGGCGAAAGCTATATGAACATGCTAACCTTCGTCTGCTGAGTTTTAATAATGCCAGCTATTTTGTTGCTTTCTGTTGTCGTCACATCCCGTCTTTAGTATATCCAATCAGCACCAAGCCCCAGCCAGGAGTCTTTCGGGGCCGTTCTGAGTACCTACCCCTAGCCCCTGTAAAAGTTCCGGAACTCTGTCCTTCGGGGGTGGTTCCTGCGGTGGAGACACGCACCAACGGCCCCGGCCCCGTAAATCTACCCCGAAGTTCCTGCGGTGGAAACGGGCCTTCTGTCTCTGTAGTCCACTCCACACCCTCCTCCTCTGCATCATCATCCTCCTATATTACTATCTGACCTGTTGAAACCACATTGGCTTCACTGATTCTTGGTCAAACGTCTCTAAAGGCTTCTGACGCAGAAAATCGAACCTGTTCCGAAAACTTTAACGAAGGACGAAAGATCTGGAGTGTGATTGACACATTGTGAAGTCATATTTATTTGTAGATGTGCGACAACTTCAGACGGAAGAACGGACTCAACGTGCAAAGGCCTTAAATCTTACGCACTGGACCTTTAAAATGAACCAGTGAGTCAGTGAAGAGTTTAACTCGTGTGTCTCTTCCAGAATTTCCCAGAAAGGAAGAGGAATTTCAACCACCATATTTCTGTCATAATCTGCGTATTTACTTGTCAAAACTCACTGAGTCATCCGAGATAACTGACCTCTCAGATCCACACCCAGTTGGCCAGGCGACAGTCTTAACCAGGGATGATTTGAGTCACTATCAAACTTATTTAAGCGACCAACACCCATTTCTTTATCACACATACAGTGTTTATAATCTGCGTCACGTCTGCCCGTTGACAGTCAAACACTGATGTGTCTAATGTTTCACTTCACCCGCCTGAAGGACCAGTCCTGCTGCTTTGCGACATCAAAAAATTTGTTTCTTTTTGTTCTGTCTCTACGGAGCGAGCCGATGGCAGACGCCCGTGCCTTATCAGCTGAACTTTGTACACAAAACCAAACACTCCAAACACACACACACACCCAAAAGCAGGAGGCAAATTTAAGACCACACAGTAGCTGTTGCACACTGAACAGCGCATGCATTCAGTCCATTATCAGATAGGGAAATCTTTGCAGCAGTGGTTTATTATTATGCGGAGCTCAATTTGAATGTCATATATTTGTACAACCAAAATGAGTCCAATAGAAAAGTATCCACACGCTGGAATCAGTACTCTCATAAACTTTTACAGGCAATATTTCTACCTAGTGCAGGTCTGCATGCACGCATCTTCACTTGCCATAAATCATAGCCTGTCCTCGTAGTATTTTAAAACTTCCTATCTCACAGGCTACCCTTCCTCTTTTCTTATTTCTTTCAACTTCCTGCATATTAGACTGCAGTTAAGGCTATTTTTACTTACTGTTACTATTCCAGTCAGTGTTATTGTTTTTATGTCGCCCAATATCACGAGCTATTCTGGTTTATTCGTTAATGACATCAGGAAGTGAAGAGTGTGTCTGTCTGTGTGTCTGTGATCTCATTGCCTCGTTATCTGTGCCTGAGTGTGAGTCCTCTGATCTTAGACAGCTGTGTCTCTGGTGCTTTCATTAGCTTGTGTTCATAGCTGGAGGGGGGCCGTGAACCTCTTTGCCAAATTGTGTTGCCAAGCAGCCTCACATGTTCCTCTCATGTTCTCAAGAGTCTGCAAAAAGAAAAAAAAAAAGAGCTGCAGAAATCGGCGAGAGAGGATTTTAAACTGAGCACGCATGAAATCTGGATTTGAATAATTAATGATTGATATTTTATTCTTAAGTGCAACCTTAAATTTTTCCACCATTTCAACCTGCTTTGTCATGGAGCACTTTGAGCGGAGTCGGCTGCCCGCTTTGATGCAGTGAAGGGTTTTTTGCCAACCAGACTGTCAGCCTGCCAAGTGTTGTGAGAAAGGGAGAGAAAAAGGAGGTGAGACAGGGAACAGAGTGAAAGCTCTCACAGATCAACGACACATAATACATGCACAGGAACCAACCTACTATGTACAACAGGCATGGATGGATTACTGAACGGGCTCACTAGGCACAGGCCCAGAGGTCCAAAATCCGTGGGATCCCTGAACCTTCACTGCAAATGTCAGATGTCAAATTAACACGTACAGACAGGACACAAATGACTACAAAGAAACATACAAGGATAACTGAGATGCAAAGGAATTTCAAGGAGAGACAAAACAATCTCAAGCAGACACAAAACAATTAAAAGGACAAATAAAACGACCACAAAACAACCAAAAAAGACACAAAATTATCTCAGTACGATGAAAATGTAACTCAATAAGACATTAACATCTACAAAATGACAAAGAGGCTGACGACAAGAAGACACAAAAGGACTACAAAGACATGGAAAGGAACTACAAAGACAAGTAAAATAACTACCAAACAGGCGAACTAATCACAAAGAGACAAAAAACACCACAAGGACACACAAAACATCCAAAAAAGACACAAAATTATCTCAGTAAGACAAAAATGTAACTCAATGAGACCCAAACATTTTCAAAACGACACAAAAGGACTAAAAAAGGATGGAAGAGAACTACAAAGAGACGCAAAGTAACTACAAAAACGGGCAAAGCAACTACACAGAGACACAAAATCACAAGATGACTCCAAAGAGTCGCAAAGGAACTGCAAAAAGATACAAAATAACTACCAAAAACAGGCAAAGGAACCACAAAGAGGCACAAAATGACTACAAAGACACACACAACAACAAAAAAGACATCATAGAGACACAAAACAACCTCAAGGAGACACAAAAGGACTACAAAGAGATGCAAAGGAACTGCAAAGAGACACAAATGACTACAAAAACAGACAAAATGACCACAAAGATGCACAAAAGAACCTCAAGGAAACACAAAATGACTACAAAGAAGCACAAAACAACAAAAAAGACCTCAAAGAGAAACAAAACAACCTCAAGAAGACACAAAAGGACTACAAAGAGCTGCAAAAGAACTGCAAAGAGACATAAAATAACTACAAAAACAGGCAAAACAACCACAAAGAGGCACAAAACAACTACAAAGAGACACTAAATAACTACAAGGAGACACAAAATGACTACAAAGAAACACAAAACATCTAAAAAAAAAAAAGACAGAGACAAAAAGCAACGTTAAGAGGACTACAAAGAGATGTGAAAGAACTGCAAAGAGACACAAAATAATTACAAAACAAGGTAAAACAACCATTAAGTCAAACAAAATGACCACAAGGAGACACATAACAAACCTAAGGAGACACAAAAGGACTACAAAGAGATGCAAAGGAACTGCAAAGATACGTAAAAGAACTACAAAACAGGCAAAACAACCACAAAGAGAAACAAAACAACTACAAGGAGACAAAAAGGGACTGCAAAGAGACACAAAGTAACTACAAAAACAGGCAAAACAACCATAAGGAGTCACAAAATGACAAAAAAGAGCTCAAAGAGACACAAAACAACCTCAGGAGACATAAAAGGGCTACAAAGAGGTGTAAAGGAACCCAGAAAGACGCAAAGTTACAACAAAAACAGGCAAAGAGAAACTAAATGACTGCAAAGAGACGCAATACCACCAGTAAGTCTGTGTGTCTTGCTCCTGTGTCGGAGAGGTGGTGGGGCCCTTTGTGTATCGGCGCCCATGGGCCCATTGTCACATCATCCACCCATGGGAACATGCACATGTATACACACAGACTGACAACCCTGGATCTCTCATATTATGCTAGTCTCATCGCTCAGTCATGGAAGCTGTTACACCAGAAATGGGCACACTGACAAATCAGACTGGTTGCTGTCAGCTGCCAACAGATGCGCACACACACACACACACACACACACACACACACACACACACACAGACGCAGGTTAGGCTGCAGCATAAAGGGGAAATCCATCCGTCAACCCCTGAAGACAAAGAGTGGAGCATCTGTGTCGGTAATTGTCCACTTTTCTGAAGCGTCCTTGAGAAATTCAGCTGTGGGGCAGCTGCGCTGACTCATCTAGTATCGAAGGATCGATAAATACCATTGCACACACGCACACACTAACACACACGCATGCACGCGCAGAGCTCCCATTTACTCATGTCTGCCGGGGCTGGTGACTCAATTACAGAGAAGTCAGCCGAGGGAAAGCAGAATGTTTGACCTGCTTTTCACTGATTATTTCCAGAGATGCTGTGTACATTTTTATATATATATAGATACAGTCGTTCTCCATGTACATATACAGTATATTTATACACTACGTGTTCCCTCTGCCAGGATGAGTGGAAATAATACTTCCATTTCCTCTGAAGGCTTGTAAATGCATGCATGTGTTTAACGTACATGCATGAAAGCTAAATGGCTCGTAAATACACACGGCTGCTTTCCATTTAGTGAAGAGTTGCCCTACTTCCACCGTCCTCTTTTTCCGTTATGCCTGCGTGGGTTTTTGTTTTAGCCTCTCTTCTTAGTGTTTGTATCACTGCCAATAAATGTTGCGCGTGTTTCCATTACTTGCAGTTTTCTCTGCCCGAGCATGTTTCTACTTTCTGTTCCCCTTTTGTGTGCTGTTGAGTCTTCTTCTTCCAGGGATTCCCCGTTGTATGACTTTGGATCCTTTAAGCCTCTGGATAAGTTCGCCAGACCTGAATGAGTCATCCCAAAATGTAATTACAAGCGCTGACTGTGGGAATCTTAATTGAAGCAGAGCAGAAAAGGAGGGCGTCTGTGCGAAGGAGCGAGGCAGGCAAACAAAAGGAGGGAGAATAAATTATGAACCAGGCAATCTCAGCCATCTCAGTCGGAAACAAACAAAACTTAACTGGGGCAGAATCTTTTATCGTATCCTTATAATAGCTCGTATTTCACGCAGGGAGCCTGCGCTGTTTGTTGAAATGTGTTGAGGAGTTCTCTCGCTAACCGAAAGTTGTGCCACAGATGTGGTAAGAGTTCACATCCCTCAGTGACGCAGCGTGTTACTCCCACATTGCTGCGAGATAAACGCTCAGCCGTGTCAGAGTAAAATTAGGAAGTTGTGCTTGCCAGGGGCGCGTGTGTGTGTGTGTGTGTGTGTGTGTGTGTGTCTGCTTTGTGTGGTCTTCAGTCAGCCGTGTTGTGACACAGCTCCTCCCAGAGGTAGATTCAGCTCTGCAGAGCATGCAGAATTCATCCATCCATCCATCCATCCGTCTATCTTCCTGCTGTTAACACACATGCTGACATGAAGTGCAATCTGTAAATTCACATACACATGCACACACAGCTGTGGCTTTTATTTGCAACTTCTTCCCCCAACGCTTTCCTTGTTCTACATACCTAATTACTTTGACAAAGAAATATTTCTTTCACAGCACTGTGACTTCTTTTACAGAAGGTTTACTGTAGAACTTCCTCAACTGGTTTCTCAGATGACCAAAAGAAAAAAGATCCACCCTCTTTTTTAGGGTCTCATGTACCCACACAGATCTGTTTCCCTGTGCCCAAGAAAATATTTCCTGACAGCCTCTCACCCTCAACCAGAGCTACAGCAAGTACCCTCTGCCTCAACATTTTAGGGACTAAATGCTAATTACTGTAAGATAAATAAAATGAATAAACAATAGATTGATTACACAGGAAGTAGTAGCATGTGTGATCAGGGCCTTATCCCTCACATTATCTCAGCGTGTCCTCATATAACAGTTAAGATGAAATCCTGTGAATTAGCTCCCCACGAATGACATAACGTACCCAACATGAAGTTCCTTACTTAACGTAAAACTAAATAGGTTAGGTTCAGGCAAGTTAAGTTACTTTGGTTAGGTTTACGAAAAGAAACATGGTGATGACGTACTTTAAAATGAGTCAAAGTTTACTCAAAGTTCGAACACTGGTCACGTGATTGTCTGTAGCCTGTTGCACCAGCTGTATGTAGGTTATCTCCAAAGTTTGGTTGCCAAATTGACACTAAGCCGCAGTACTAAGATGTAAGATTCATCTTAGCTACTCTGGTGTGAACTCTGACTTTGAAAATACATTCAAACCAGATTGTGTTTGAATTGAGGCATAGCAGGTGCAACCCGGTGCGGGTCATTGTCCAGGTCTTTCACTCTGGAGGATATTTTCAAATGTCTCAGCTATTTTTGGGTGTCAAAAGTGAAGGTAAAGCGGCCAAAAGGAAGGGGTCATGAAGATGGATTTTCAAATGTACCAGCATCAGTGTAGATGAAGTTTAGGAGTCATGTCACATTTCCTCAATGTAATTTACACCTTGATGCCAGAACATCGGGCACAGAGGAAGTTGAGACTGAAGGGCACAGGGAGGCTCAGCACAGAGTGGACTCTGTATCCAAGCTTACAGTATATGATTGTTCTAAAGCCAGCAAGTCCTTTGCTTCAGATGTGATTTTTATTGACAAAAAACATTAGCTCCGTTATTTACTAGAAAGGGACTGTTCTTTGTTTATTAATCTAGGTCTAAGTACGCTGTCTGAAGGGTTGCTTATGGGTCCAGAGGTACCACACCGAAAGTGTTTGGTGGAAACAGGCCTCAAGGAGAGACACAGAGCTGCTCCTCTGTTTAATCTGTATGTCAATTAGTCTATAGTGGCACATCAGTCTGTATTTTTCGCATGCACGTGTGGGAGACAGAGCTGCCCGATTGTGTCAGGTGAGCATTTGCCAGTTTGTGTGTGAGATGGATCACCATTTTTTTCTTGGTAGTTGTAGTCTAATGTAAGACAGTGTCACAGTCTGTTTTTATAAAACTGCTTGTGACATCTGGAAATGTGGCTTGCAACGGAACACGAAGTCCATTTGGTAGAAAATACCGAGGTTTATATTTTTGTCCGTGTTGCCCAGCCCTACCTAAACCAAAATAAAAAACTTTTACCCCCTTTACACCTGGTATTAACATGCGTTTTCTGTGATTGGATTGCAATCGTCCTCAGTCCTCAGTCCGTCCTCAGTGTGTTTCAAGTGTATTTACACCTGTACTTTCATGTGGTCAAGAGCAATCCGATTACAGTCTGATCACAAAAAAAACCTCATGTAATGCAAGGTGTAAAGGGGCTACTTTTTTTAAAAGCCTCTCCTGTTTTGAACCATTCCCTCCTCCTCCACGAGTCACAAACACTCCCTTAAAACTAGAGACTGAAATTGTCACCAGTGATTATTTCTATGTGGTAACTAACTAAACAAAAACTAGCAACATATATGAGCCGCTAAAATGGCAAGTATTGAATCCAAGTGTTGCAACTTGAATCTTCAAAACTTTCAGTAACACCCAGAACTCTAAGGTTTTTCAATTGTAAAGCATGTTGTTTGTTAACATTGCTGAGAAATAGCAGGCGTCAATTGCAGAAACTCTGTCACTTAATTGACTTCAACGTTTTTGAACCTGTTCTTCTTGTAAATAAGCTCCAGCTTCAGGTCATATTGCCCCCACTCCTTCCTTCCTTCCATACATCTTTTCACATGTGTGTCGATCTCTTCTGCTCCCTGCTGGCCGACAGGCACACTGCCACGTGTGTGAAGGCCAAATAACAATTGAGAGAACAATTCTCCCTGCTCTTCTGTTTACATGCTGCACTGCAAAGCCTTGTTCTGTCTCCTTATTCTTCTTCTTTTCAGAGAGATTTTAGAGAAATTTCGAAACCCTCAGATACATTTTTTAGGTTCTCTCATTTATAATGCAACTGACTTGACACATTGGATATAAGTTGACTTGTTTTGGTTGAAACAAGGTGCAGCTACTTTGGCTTGTAAACCAATAATTTGCTTGCAGGACTGGTTTGGAGATATTTAAATGATCAGCGAGGGCGCCTAAGTTTACCAATTCCCATTTAGCCACTGTATTTATTTCAGGGTTGAAACACAGAAGCAGGCTGAGGATTACAGCTTTTCTCAGATGTCTCCTCGGCGTCACGTGTTTGTCTCTTTCTGTGTGGTAAAAATGTGATAAGCTGCTGATTCTTCTTTGTCTTTTGTTGCTGTGCCCTACATTTCAAACCAATGAAAATTTGAGCTGAGAGAAGTGTCAGTAAATCCAGCCAACGGCGTGATAAATTTGGCAGCACCAGACATAAGACAGGGCTGACTGATCTTTGATCAGTAGTAGAAAGTAAGAAAGTACATTTACTCAAGTGCTATTATGAGAATAAAACAGTTTTAAATAAGTCAGACAGAACGGACACTCTATGTACAGGTTCATTTTTCCAACGAATATATATTCCTGAGTATTTCCATTTTCTGTTACTTTATACATTTTATACTTCTGCTACTTTTATGCACACTTTATATCAAATAAAACTCAGTTTATCTCTTGTAATTTAATCCTGAGTGTCTGATGAATGACCTGCTTCACTGGTTCACTCCAGATCAAAGATATTTTTCCACTTTCCTGCAGTGCTGTTTATCAGTCTAGATTGTTTTGGTGTGAGTTGCAGAGTGTTGGAGATATTGTCCGTAGAGATGTCCGCCCTCTCTCCGATATGATAGAACAACAAGGCACTCAGCTCGTGGTGCTCAAAGGGCCAAAAACATACATTTGAAAAACTCAACAGCAATGTCTCTTTCCAGAAATCATCACCCTGAAGATAATCCACAGACCTTGTTGTGGGCAGTTTCATGCAGGAACCATTTTCTTTCTACCTAAATACATCCACCAACCATATTACTATGCAGAAGGAAGAGTGCATCTACTCACCTAGCACCACTGAGCTAGCTAACATCAGCGAGTAGATGCACTCTTCCTTCTGCACAGTGATTGTTTGCAGGCGCAGTTCGGAAGAAAGTAAATAGTTCCCACGTGAAACTGCTCACAGCAAGGTCTGTGAATTATCTTGAGTAACCAGGTCATGATTTCTGGAAAGAAATAAACAGCAGATAAACAGCACTACAGTAAAGGGAAAATATGTATTTTTATTTTAGGGGTGGGCTGTCCCCTTAACTGTCTTCACATTCTGTATATCTTCATAGTTTGTGTATCTTAATAAATGTTGCCTGTTAGGTCTGTGAGTCGAAATATTGATGTTTCCCTCTGTCTGTGTGCAGTTCTGGCAGTTTGGCGAGTGGGTGGAGGTCGTGATCGATGACCGGCTGCCAGTGAAGGATGGAAAGCTGCTGTTCGTCCACTCAGCAGAGGGAACTGAGTTCTGGAGCGCTCTGCTGGAAAAGGCCTACGCTAAGTGAGACTGACAGATCATAATGAACTCTTAATGAACTCTCAGTCGAGGCTAATGATGTATTAATGTCACATCATCATCAAAATGGATGATGTTGTTGCTGCTGCACCTTTAGCTGTTCAGAACGGATGATAAATACGCATGAATAGGGGTCTGCTCAAGTTCCAGTCCCAGTCTCAACTATTGAAGCCTGTAGCTGGTGGCTCCATTTTATACAAAGACGCCTATGACCAGAGTTTCTAGATGCAGAAAATCTGTGTTAAAAAGCACGATTGACAAATACTTGAAGCCCTTACGGACGTATTGAGCAATCACAGAGACCACAGCTGTCCAGTGGAGCAGCTGTGGTCTCTGTGGTAAATTTTTTGAGAACCAGAGCATTGTTTGTGCGTGCCAAGTTAAGTGGGCCTCCTGGTTGGAGAGCAGAGAAGAAGCAGGAAGTGCATGACGTAAAGTGAGATTTATGCATTGTTAGATTTGCTCTGCTGAGGATGTGACAGAGAACATACTCTGAACTTTTCCCCTCTTACAACAACTCAAGTCTTTGGACTCCATCTAAGGCCTGCTCTCATACCTAACACACTGTTTGAATGATTTTAAATCCTCATTAATCTCCTCCTGTGTCCCAGGTTGAACGGCTGTTATGAGGCCCTGTCAGGGGGCAGCACGTCCGAGGGCTTTGAGGACTTTACAGGCGGCGTGACGGAGATGTACGAGCTGAGTAAAGCACCCGCCGACCTCTTCAGCATCATCAGCAGGGCCGTAGACAGAGGATCACTGCTGGGCTGCTCCATTGATGTCAGTACTGCATCACTTACGCATCCTTTGTTTTAGTTTTAGCAGTGCTGGGAGGAGAATTTTGGATAGAGCCAGGCTAACTGTTCCCCTCTGTTTCCTGTCTTTATGCCAAGCTAAGCTAATGCTAGCTTTATATTTACCGCACAGGCATGAGGATGGCATCTTCCCTCTCATCTTATCTTTGGGGAAAACACAAATAAGCATTTATCTACATTTTAAAAAAGAAAAGAAAGAAAAAACAAGCCATCACTTCAGTTTTCAGTACCTCCAGCTGGGAAAGACACCTGCTATGTTTTTAATCGACCCGTGGCTGTTTTTGGCCCTCAAAACATGGGTGTTACATAGTGACCTGTGGCTGTTTTCTAGCGGCCTTTAAAGCACCAAACGTGGATTTTTTTTAGCCACCTGTGGCTGTTTTATTTGTGACCCACGCTTGTTTATCCAGACACTTTTCAGGTCCTCAAATGTGGCTTTTTTTAGCAACCCGTGGCTGTTTTTCTAGCGGTTTTCAAGGCACCAGATGTGGATGTTGTTTAGTGACCCGTAGCGGTTTATCCATTTGCTTTTTGGGCGCCAAATGTGGGTGTTTTCACAGACCAATGGCTGTTTTTCTAGTGGCGTTAAAGGCACCAGATGTGGGTGTTGTTTAGTGACCGGTGGCTGTTAATTCAGTTGCTTTTTGGGCCCCAAATGTGTTTTTTTTTTTCACTGACTCTCAGGTGTTTTTCTAGTGGCTTTTCAGCACCCAAATGTGGGTGCTTTTAAGAGATTAATCGCGGTCTTTTCAGCAGCTTTTCAGCCAAAAATGTGGGTATTTTTTCGTAACCTGTAGCAGTTTTTCCTGCGGGGATAGTGCCAAGAAGGGCAGGTATTTTAAGCAAAAATATGATCTTTTTCTCACCATAACTAAGTGTTTTTTGTGCCTAAACCTAACCACTTGTTACCCACATTGTTGTTGGAACATTAAGTTCATGTGCTACATAATAATGTGCAAATGTGTTGATTTGTGTTTTGTAGAAAACGCACAATGGTTTGGTTTACACTAATGCAACACATTGCTGAATTATTAGCTGAACAATCAGTCCATAAATTACAAATGTACCGTAAAATAAGTGTTTTTTTAATTTAATTTTCTGGCCTCCCAAATGTTAAGCTTCGCTTTGCTCTGCCTTATATCACTGTAAATTGTGTCTGGGACAATTAGTTGGTAAGCGTTTTATAAACAAACGGAGAAATGGACAAAATACTATCGTTAATAATGAAAAGAGTAGATTGCAGTGCTTTAACATCTCTTACAAATCCAACAGGTGTTTCTAAAGTTTGGCTCACTGAGATACTTTAGTTTGACCCCTATAGGGGCAGGTTTAAGGTCAAAGGGCTGTACATGCCGACCTGGGATTCCAAAAGTTACACCAACAGCACAGAGCGCACTGTTATATTTATCTTCAATGTGCTATTATGTGTTTGCTAGAAAAGAGAGTTGTTGTCAGACTGAGCAGGGGTGAACTGAGGAGACTGTAAATAGGGCACTTTGAGTGAGTGGGTGCTGTAATGGCAGAAAAATGTGGGAAATTTGATCTGGGACCAGAAGAGGGCAGTGAAGATTGAGAGCTCGTGGTGAAAGGGTTGGAGCTGGCATGGATTCAGTGTAATTCTCAAGGACAGTGGGTGTTTGCAGACAGAGGGGACTGAACTCTCCCGTCTGTCTTGGTGAAGGTCGTGCTCTGTAATAAGTGCTGATCAGTTTGGTTCGGAACAACTGCAAATGTGACTCATGTGGTAGGAAAACATGAAGACAAAGATGGAAAAAAACAGCAACAAAGGGAGGTAAACGAGGAGGTAGAACATCTCCAATAACAAACACTGTAACCTTTGCATTTTCAGTTTAGGGTTTAATGTTAAAGGAACATTTCACCCCCCAAATTATCATTTATATAACCATCACTCACCCTGTGTTACGTTTAATTTATGTAGAAAACTTTGTTTTTCTCGTATGCTTTCACAGCGAACGAAGAATCCAAAAAAAAAAGGCGGCCAGTCCACATGTCACAACAGCAAAACTAAAGTAAAACATCTGTTTACAAGTGTTTTATACAGTATTGTTTTAGCAAAAGTGCACTTTTGAGAAGTACTGAGCATACAACTGGACTTTTTGGATTCTTTGTTTACTGTGGAGGCATGCGAGAAAAACAAAGTGGTGAGTAATTGTTACACTATAAAGTCATTTTGCAGGTGAAGTATTCCTTTAATATATGTGGAATTCAGTTTAATCGTGAAGATCTTTCAGCAGTCTTTGAATGTCATTGTATTTGCCGCTTACATAGGGTGACACACACGTAAACCCTTTAGTGTCACTGTGTTTGAATTAGTTTAAACAGCCAGTAATCGTCACCACGTTAATGGATTCCTCGCTCTGTAAAGTCTGCTGATGTTATGAATGACTGTAGATATCACACACCCTGTCACATGTTGAGCAACAGTGTGCCGTTACCGTCATCCTCCGTCAGTGACCTCTGTTTCCGTCCTCAGATCACCAGCTCAACGGACATGGAGGCCGTCACGTTCAAGAAGCTGGTGAAGGGACACGCCTACTCTGTGACTGGTGTGGACGAGGTGAGCGGCGACAAAGCAAATCTCCTGGCTGAACATGGCAGTACAGTTATTTTGTGGTGCTCAAAACAGATCCAACAATTTTAGAAATGCAGTGTGAAATCTTAGGAAACAAAATTACTGGTTAATTCTCAAGTGGTAAATTGTCTCGAACCCTAATCACAATTTGCCAACTGTATCACCACACAGAGGGAAACGTGCATCTCATGACATAATGGCGTCCTCATGAGCTGAGCTGTAACGTTCGCTGGCTCAGTGGTGCGAGGTGAGCTCGCAGTAGATGCACAATTCCTTCTGTGCAGTGATACAGTTGGCAGGTGTAGTTGGGTAGAAAGAAAATAGTTCCCGCATGAAACTGCTCACAACAAGATCTGTGGATTATCGTGAATAAGCAGGTCATGATTTCTGCATCTGTTATTTTGTTTTTTTGTAACAGATGCTGATTTGATTTAAGCTGATTCGGGCTGATTTTTCTATTTATTATCGTGTGTTGTACTGTAACAGTTTCAGACAGTAAATACGCACGACTGTGTGCCAGACATTTGTGCAACACACAAACACCACATGACATAAACAGTAAATAAGTGTGACTGTTTCTTCGCCCTCAGGTGGTATACAGAGGAAGTCCAACCAAACTGGTTCGCGTCAGGAACCCCTGGGGGGAAGTGGAGTGGACTGGACCCTGGAGCGACAAGTAAGATTTTACTTTACTCTTTCTACACTGAAACTGCGATGTTAAATGGCAACGCACGTTTCCCGATTTCTTAAAAGTGAATGAGACAAACAGATACTTCTTGTACACAAATTGACAAAAGGTTTTTACAGGCATTTATTGCCCTTAAATTTAATTACCAAACACACTCTGATCTCAGAAATAAAAAAAGAAAGACAAACAGTCGGGGAGTGGGGTTCAGCTGTCCTCAGCGCTGGGAAGAAGAGTCAGTCAGAGTTGAGAAATGGGTCCGATTACATAAAGTCATATCACTGTAGTTATGAAATTAAAAAATACCAGACATTCTCCCCCATAGCTGAAATAAAGTCACAATCCAGTTGAGCATCTTTTCTGATAATAATAATAATTCACATGGAAGTCAGCGCTTGTTGGCGTGTAGTAGCTGTAGAATTGCCACATTTATCCAAGTAACGTTGGATTGAACACTGGAACCATAACTGATTTAATGAGCCATTCGCAGTTTCACTGTACTGTGTATTGTGTGTACTTAGACTTGCATGACTTAATCTTTGAGACGAGCATATGCTACTGGTAGGATCAACCAGGTAGCGCTCTTGCAGCACTGCCGGGTGCTTCAGTTTCAGGTGCTACTGTTGTCAGTGCTGCAGTTGTGGCAGTGCGCTGTTGTCGTGGGTGCAGCTGTGGTAGGTGCCGAAGTTGTTGGTGCAACAGTTTTAGCAGCGGCAGTTTTTGGCGCTGATGTCAGATGTCAGTACAGATGAGAAAAACATGCTGGTGTAGTTATTTTTTTTGTACATTCACCTCTTTTCTTTGTGACATCCTCAGCTCCAGAGAGTGGGACAGTGTGGATCGCTCCGTCAGAAGTCGGCTACAAAACCGCAGCGAGGACGGTGAATTCTGGTGAGTCGTCTTGTGCGAATGGGATCCTTTCATTACTTGTGTGAAAGCAGGTATTTGGCAGCTGAAGGAAAATCAGCTGATGTGACATCACCGATGAAGGCAGGAAATATGCCCAGTAACCACTGGTTACAACCAAGGTCTGCAGAAGACCATCTCTGAACCAACAACACGTCCAACCTTGAAGCAGATGGGCTACAGCAGCAGAAGACCACACCAGGTGCCACTGCTGTCAGCTAACAACAGGAAACTGAGGCTACAGTTCACACAGACTCACCAAAACTGGACAATAGAAGATTGGAAAAACATTGCCTGGTCTGATGAGTCTGGATTTCTGTTGCCACATTCAGATTGTAGGGTCAGAATTTGGTGTCATGGATCCATCCTGCCTTGTATCAAGGGTTCAGGCTGGTGCTGGTGGTGTAATGGTGTGGGGGAGATTTTCTTAGTACCAGCTGAGCATGGTTTAAACACCACAGCCTACCTGAGTATTGTTGCTGACCGTGTCCATCCCTTTATGACCACAGTGTACCATCTTCTGATGGCTACTTCCAGCAGGATAACGCACCATGTCACAAAGCTCAAATCATCTCAAACTGGTTTCCTGAACATGACAGTGAGTTCACTGTACTCCAATGGCCTCCACAGTCACCAGATCTCAGTCCAATAGAGCATCTTTGGGATGTGGTGGAACGGGAGATTCACATCATGGATGTGCAGCCGACAAATCTGCAGCAACTGTGTGATGTCATCATGTCAATATGGACCAAAATCTCTGAGGAATGTTTCCAGCACCTTGTTGAATCTATGACACCAAGAATTAAGGCAGTTCTGAAGGCAAAAGGGGTCCAACCTGGCACTAGCAAGGTGTACCTAATAAAGTGGCCAGTGAGTGTACTGTGCTTTTTGGTATGCTTCTGTTTCCCTTTGCAATGTCTGTTTGATTTATTACTCCAAACAGTTTATGTTTTATCTGTACTGAAACAAGGTTCAACTCTTGGACATCGTGCTGGAAAAAATAACTCTGTCCTAAACAGTGTGTCTATTTATGTCCCTCAGGATGTCATTCAAAGACTTCTTGCGTGAGTTCACTCGCCTGGAGCTCTGCAACCTGACGGCTGACGCCCTGCAGAACAGCCAGCTGAAGAAATGGAGCTCCTCGCTGTATCAGGGCGAGTGGAGGAGGGGCAGCACTGCTGGAGGCTGCAGGAACTACCCAGGTATGAAGTGATGAGAAGGAGGAAAGAGAGAAAGAAACTGTTAAGAAATGTTTAAATTAAAGGAGAGTAGGATGATGTTTCCTAGAACATAGTATAGCTTTATTTTCTTTGTACATTTTGGAGATTAACTGTTAAAGAGTGTTAAAAAACAAAAACAAGGAGAAGGAGAGAGAGAGGATTTGGATGAATTTACCAAAGGAATGTGACCCAGTGACTCCCATTTAAACACTAAGTAACTCAACAATGGCCTGCTTTAAAATACAGTTTGGGAATGCCCCGTCATGATTGAACACATGCGTGGAATTTGATTGTTTCCTCGATTCACTGTGACCAAGATAACAGAATCACGAAAGTGTAACAATCTGACCTTTACGACTCTCCCTCCCAGCAACCTTTTGGCTCAATCCTCAGTTCAAGATTGCCCTGCAGCACCCGGACAGCCCCGGCAAATCCGAATGCAGCTTCCTGGTCGGCCTCATGCAGAAGGACCGCAGGAAGAAACGGAGGGAGGGCAAAGACATGGAGACCATCGGGTTTGCCGTCTATGAGGTTAGCTGCCGTCCAGCAAACGCTGCTTGTTAAAGTTCCAGTCTAGGAGCTTAACTTGGGGGTTCTCATGACTTCTAAGGATGCTTTCACACCTCAGCTTTTTGAAGCATTTGGTGATTTAAGAGCCTATCAATCAAAATATCATGTAGTATTTCTTCATCAACAATCAGAGCCTTTAATCCCCATTTATAGCATTTATACTTGTGTGGTGGTGTTTCTGTGTCACTCTGCAGTTACACCTTCAAAACACTAGTCGGCGACGGAGGTTTCTGTGAAGTGCTGTTAAGTTTAGCTGACTCAAAACACACATTAAACACACATTAAACATGGCTTAATAGAAACAATTTCAAACGCAAGTACACAAATCAGATTCACTATAACTCACAGCATTCACAGACAAACACTTGGCTTTATGTGGACACATTTTCCCCACAAATACAACATGCTAACATTATTAGCACAAGCCTATGGCATTTTACATTGTATAAATTAGCCTAGCAGCTAGTAGAGATTTCCTCTGCTCATATGAAGCCAGGATAAATCACACACAAGACTTAAAATGTTATTTTTGTGGAGGCTTCATTGTCTTCGCAAATTATTGTTTCTTATCTGTGAAATTAAAGCAAATAAAAGCTTCGTTTCCACTGAGGGCAATGGTTTCAGATGCTTACAGAAATAGACAGGAGGTCTGCGTCACTCTGACATGTTGTAACATTTCTGGGGAAGGTTCAAATAAGGTCACGACGTAGGAGCAACACAGAAGTATGAATTCTGCAACTTGCAGAGAAGCAGTGATTCTAGTTTTCCGTGGTCTGAGCCAAATGAAGCAAACTACAGCTGTGAACGCACCCCAAGAACATTATTTGCTGCTTGATTCCTCCTTTTGTTTTCACTGTATTTCAGAACCCAGTTCATTCCTGAGTAATACTATATCACTGCCATTTGGGCAATGCTGAGATTTAGTTCCAGTAACTTTTACCCAAAGCAAGCCAAGAAAAGTGGAAACAAAAGCAGCACCCATGACAACTTTTGTTAGTTGAATTCCTGGCTTTTCTTATCTCAGTTTTGAGTGACTGTCTTTAATTTCTCATCCCTGACAAATCTAGTTTCATTCTCTGTCTTTTTGTTGTTCCAGATCACGTCCATCATTGTAATAATCTGATTTCTCTCTCTCTCTCTCCTTTTCAGATTCCAAGAGAGGTATGTGTTTTATTTCTTGCCACTTCTCTCTTTTGACTCTAGAACAACCTTTTGAGCAACGTTAGGGCATTTCAAAGTGCTTTACACTCAAAGTGCACTAGAAATGCTACAAAAGCATGTTTAAATATAATTAAAAACAGTAATTAAAGAGCCCAAAGATAAGAAAATAGAAGCAATCTAAAACAGTAAGACAGGAATAAAATACAAGAAGAAAAGAAATGAATAATTCTTTGCTTTAATAAAAGGCAGCGGCAAACACAGCAGTTTTCTGGGGATTTGTCCCAGATATATGGTGCTTAAAAATGTTTAGTTTTGATACTGGGGGACACAAAGCAGACCTGAGAGGCTCATAATGTCGCAGAGGGTCAGAAATGTAACTTCAACAAAACAATGGCAAACCTTTTAAAGGATTTATTGAACGCTGACCAACTTCCTCCCCTCTCAGTTTGCAGGCAAGTCAGGAGTCCACCTGAAGCGTGACTTCTTCCTCACCCACGCCTCCAGCTCGCTCAGAGCTCTTCATCAACCTGAGGGAGGTCAGCTCGCGGTTGCGACTGCCGGCCGGAGAATACATCATTGTCCCCTCTACCTTTGAGCCGCACAAAGAGGCCGACTTTGTCCTCAGAGTTTTCTCTGAGAAGCCAGCTGACTCAGAGTGAGTGGGGGCAGAGGATACTTTGGGCATGATATGATGTCAAAGATTACTGTTACTGAAAGGTTCTGTATGTAACCGGAGTCGGCATCCTGTTGCTCTCGCTCGCACTCTGCAGGCTATGGTTGAGCAAAGTACTTGGATAAAACGAGTATCCTGTACAGATAATGTGCTTTTTATGAGCATGAGTATCAATCAGGTACAAATGTGTCAATAGCTGTACTGACAAAACTGATCTGAAGCTGAGATTGTTCTGTAAGTAGTTTTTTAATAGATAATAAATATAGCAACTCCGGTCTCGCCCATTTTCAGTTTAGCCCCACCCACTTCTGGTTCAAACTCCACCTATCCCTAGTGTGTTTACGGATACAGATAATTCAGTTGGTTGAGCAGATACAGCTAGCTGTGACTTAGCTATGCAAGGATCTGTTTTTTTTTTTTACAGAAGTCAGTCCAACAGGTTGTTACGGGCAACCAAGAAAGTTGGGGAAGGTCTCAGATTACGTTAAAATCTGTTTACTTATTGGCAACAAAAAGCGATTAATACATGTAAAAAGTTATATGCAGAAGTTTTTAAAAAGTAATTACTTAGAAATACTCGATGATGAAAAGAAAGAAATCATACGTTTTAAAATAACCAACCATGTAACTTTACATTTATCTTCTTTCCATGTCAGGGAGCTTGATGATAACGTCGAAGCAAAACTTCCAACAGAGGTGAGAGGATGCAACTGAACTACAACACCTCACCACCAATAATGCGCAGGAGGGAAGTAATGCTAACTGTAAATGTCTCTGTTTGTGTTTCAGACTGAGCTAGACGAGAGCCAGATCGACGCCAGCTTCAAGAATCTCTTCAGACAGCTGGCCGGGCCGGTAAGCACGCTCAGCGGGAAGTTCATCAGCAGTTTAGCAGCTTGGAGAAATATTGTTTATGATACGTAAAATGATTTGCTCTTCTCTGTTTGTGCCTTCAGGACATGGAGATCAGCATCACAGAGCTGCAAACCATATTGAACAGGATCATCAGCAAACGTTAGTAACAGATGAAATCACTCTGGAATTACAAGCTTGCTCGTAACGTTACAGTATAAAAAGGCGAATTCATGAAGAATGGATTATAACTGGTGATAGCGCCGTGAATCGCGCATCACTTGTAACTGCTATCTGTGAGGTCCCATTCACAAAAGGCATCCCGCTAATGACATTACAGTGCAAACATGCCGCTAAAGTTTGCAGCTCAGTGCCCTTTTTTGCATCTGAGTGCAATAATTAAAGTAGCAAAGTATAAATGTTGCCTTTGCGTCAAGAACAGAGCAGGCAGAAATATGGCAAAGACATATTTAGACTGCAAACGGCAGCTCCAGACTGATAAGATGCAAAGGTGTTTCTCAAAAGGGGCCAGTTTTGTTACAAATATATATATATGACCTAATTTAGATATGTGCAAATACGTAGTACAGGCACATTGAGATACTGTCTACTTGGCAGCACAGTTAGGGGTGCATCTCACACTTTGCAAAAAGTGTTTTGATAATTTTGTGGTTTCTTTTTGTCTTATTTGTGCAGGATTAGTGGCCGCAAAAGCCAATCCTCCAGATTGTTAAATGTGTTCTTCCTCTTCTCTCTTTTTGTCTTACTTTCTCATGCTAACAGACAAAGACCTGAAGACGGACGGCTTCTCGAAAGAAGCTTGTCGCAGTATGATAAGCCTCATGGACGTATCCTTGTTATGGCACTGAAGTCTCAATTCCCAAACATTAACGTTTATAACTGCTTGGCAACCAGACCAGGCCTCTAATTGGGACAGGCCTTTATTTATACATCAGGCTAGTAAAAAAGAGTGGGTGTTTAATTAGGATTAGGCTTCTAATTGAATTTCTACAGTACATATCCAGCTAACTAAATAAAAACCTAACTTTGTCTGTGGATCATCAGACATTAAGTATAGAATTAATCAGCAGATGCTTCGGTTCAAAGTGAGACAAAACCTTTTCATTGATGTCAATTTTGAGCCACAGTGACGGCCAAAACGTGGCCTGCAACAGACAGCAAGGCTTGTTGTTCATAGCCGAGCTGATTTCTGCAAAACTGGAGTAAGGAGTCAACAGAGACCTGACTTTGATGTGTAAAATCGGTGGAGCTCCCCCTTTACATTGACTGCTCAAAGTAGTATCAAAATTTGATTGTGTTGTCGCACTCATTGATCAGATGAACGTCACTGTTGTTCCTTGACTTCGTGGCTCAGACGGACGGCAGCGGCAAGCTTGGCCTGACAGAGTTCCATGTCCTCTGGGAAAAGATTAAACGATACCTGGTGAGATTAAACAGTGACAGGTCAGACGGGGAAGTCAGGATAAAGTAATATTGATTCTGCTTCATGGTACTTGCGTCAGCCTGTTGTTTGTTTTGATGTCTGGCCAGTGGACTGGTTTTTCAGATTCTTGTTTGCTTGTCTCAAAGCTTGTTTCTTTCCGTTATTAATTTTCTTGTTTCTTTTCTTTCTGTCCGTTCTCCATCTGTCTGTCACCATGCCAGACCATATTCAGGCAGTTTGACTTGGACAAATCGGGCACCATGAGCTCCTATGAGATGAGAATGGCTCTTGAATCTGCAGGTACATGTCCTTTTTGTTTCAATAACAAGACAAAGGAAAGAAGGCATTTTCTCTTTTCGTCACACATTTAGAGCGTGATCCCTGCTCGATTGTAGTTTTAGAAATCTTTTTGTTCTTGTCTGACTTTCCTGTTTGTCTTCTTCTCCTTCAGGTTTCAAGCTGACAAACCAACTGTTCCAGCTGATCATCCTGCGCTACACAGAGGCCGACATGTCTGTCGACTTTGACAACTTTGTCACCTGTCTGGTCCGACTGGAGACCATGTTCAGTGAGTCCCATTAGTGCATACCTTTGATATTGTTAAAGGAACAGTTCACCCACTTGTCAGGTGTTTTGTTAAAAAAGGCAACATGGCATATGGCATTTTACATTGTATAAATTAGCCTAGCGACGATGAAACCAGGACAAACCACACACAACTTTTAAAATGCTATTTTTGCGGAGGCTTTATTGTCTTCACAATTTGTTTCTTATCTGTGAAATTAAAGTAAATAAAAGCTTTGTTTCCACCGAGGGAAATAGTTTCGCCCCGTGATTTGGATTCCCTCGCCTCCAAACATTTATTGGGTTCTTCTTCGGCCCATGTTACACTTCCACAAAGTGTCATGAAATTCAGGCCGGCAGTTTTTAGTCCTGCTGACGGACAACAAACTACACAAAAACATAACCTCCTTGGTGTATGTATTAAGAGACTATATTTGTTTTTGTCTCTGCAGAAACCTTCCATACCATGGACACAGATAAAGATGGTTTAATGTCCCTCAACTTCACTCAGGTATGTGAACAGAAACGTTTTGTGTTAGATATTTACTCACCATTTCTGTGCATGAACTACCTATCATTATTTATAATTAGCGCCCCCTAATTCACACTCTCTCCGTGTCCCACAGTGGATCACCCTGACCATGTTTGCCTAGAGATGAGTGGACTCCTCTGTAAATGTTGCACTCCATCCTGCTGCAGCTCCAGGCCCAGTATGTGTTGTTTCAGAAGTGCCTTTTCCTCCATCTGTTCTTCCTCTCGCTGCTGAGGCCCTACGAAGCTTAAAGACTGTAAATTCATCTTTACAGTGCCTACATTGGAAAAATGTGCCAATTCCTTTATTTGCCACCTGTTTTGCCAACAGAAGGAAGCTCACGTCTTTGAGCCTGGCGGTCAACTCTGCAGTAGCACTGACTGAGGGAGAATGTTTTTAGCTGTATGAACATTTATTGGACGCAGAAGACGGACATAAACATATTGGCTAAATTTCAGTTGGTGGAGACAAAAAATTTGCATTGATTTGTAGCTTGTTTGTTTGGAATAAAAGGCATCTAGACATATGTTTTCTTAACCTCCTTAGTGTAGGTTTAGAGAAAGTGGAAGACGTAGAAGTAAATTTCTAAATTAATTATTCAAATAAATTGATAGTAGGCCTGTCACTGTAATGACTTTGGTTGGATGATACTTTGTCCCAGAAATAATTGCGATAAATTATATTATTGTCATTTGAGACCATTTCATGCCACTTATATATATAATAATGAATAGCATAATAACACAAGTACGGTGTTTCAAAAAGAAGCAAACATTTAATTCTTAATGATATTCAGTCATTGGATTTAGGATATGAGAAAAAATATTAGCATATTTTGTAAAAAAGTAATTAACACCTGGTAATGTATACAAAAAAGTACATATAGAATTGTATTACCTCTATTGGAGTAGTCCAGAATTACTCAGTTTTAGACTAAATTTGGCCAACAAAAACAAAACAAACGATGCCTCTTGCAGCTAACGGACAATCTTAGTCTCCATAATCTGGGCCAGTGTGCTGCAGTCTGCTCCTGGGGATGGACGGCCTGCGAGCCATGTGGTTTGCTCGTGGATTTCGGAAATGGAGGATGAAGTTGTTGAATAGTAAAACCTTAAACGACGAAATGTTTTAGCACGTTGCCATGAGTTGCCAAGCTAACAACTAGCAGGACTGTGCATGTTTTTCTCCAAAAGTGCAGCTGCAGGCTAGCGGTAAGCTACACTGTGTCAGCTTTTAAATGTTTTATTTTTCTTCAACCATGTGGCGATAAGGATACAAAAAAGGGCGAAAACCTGCTGTTTATTCTGGCGTCATGTTGGCTAAAATTTCACATTCTTTTGTAAACAAACATGCATGTAAACACAGGCGATATGTCCAATGTCCTTATACTGTAGGATAAGTCGACAACGTAACTATAGTGACAGGCCTAATTGATATAATTGACTAATAAACACGATAAACATGATATGTCTTGATGCCGCATTTGTTGGCTACTTTTAACAGGTTTTAGCTTAGCATATTTTTAGCAGATTTCCTGAGCTGGATTTTTCAACTTAAATATGAAAACCATGAAAAAAAAGTTGCTAACTAGCATTTTCGAAAAGATGTTTTTAGCTGTCCACATTTGCTGAAACTCAACCAATATGTTTATGTTTGCTCCATTTAATCAGTCGGCGAGTTTTGCCCTCTAAAACAAAGTAAGTCAGTTAGTGGTTTGGTTTTAGTTGTGCTTTTTGGGGGGATTAGCTATCAACAATTACTTATTAATGATAATAAAATGAGCTCTAGATTTTTCGAGATACTCCTGCATCGCTACACTTTTTGACAGATTTTGGATTAAATCATTAATGTGAAACAATCCTGTGGCCAGTCCACTAAGGGTTAATGTGAGGACAATCTTCAAAACCCTCCTCTCAGAGCTTATTTTTTGTCAAAGATATTTGACGATGAGCCTGCTGTCAGTTATCACAATCTCAGTGCCAGCGATATGGAGAGCTGCTGAGCGTGCCAGCTTGTTCTTCAGCTTACTCTTTAACGCCACACATTCAGCACATCTGAATGTGAGGATTATTTATCTCTGCTCTGCCTTTGTAGCGACGCTGCCGGCCGGGCATTTTGTGTTTACATCTTGTGCCAAACTTTGCTTTCACCTCAGCAAGAGTCCGCTCATGGCGCTTTACTGGGCCCTGCAGTGCAGAGACAATGGTGGTTTGTTGTATCATAGAGAATGTGTTGGGTTGTATTTCTTTAAAAGTAATTCTGTTTAGCTTTTAGACAGATGTATTATGCATGGCACTTTTTACTGACTGTTTTGGAAAATATGGAAAAAATTTTATATCATGGTTGGAACTGGATGTCACAGTGGTTTAAAAAAAGGGATGCGTCAGCCTTGTTTAATCTTGCCTTTCAACGGGAACAAGAACACATCAATACTTTAGGTGAAGGTAAACTATTATGCAAGATGGACAGATACGTTGGGTGCATGCATGTGTGAAATGTGATATGTCGTCTGCCTGCCTAATTTCTGTTCAACCAGGGGAGCAAGTGTTTTATTTTAAAGAATTGTATGCCAAAATAATGTGTCACATTTGGGGGGGACTTGAAAGTGTTTAGGTATGGAAGAAATACATGTAAAGTGATATCATTTTCTTATCAAGCAAAGAGTTTCAGTTGTTTCAAATACCCAAAATGTTTGTTCTGCCAATTATTTCTTGTCTTTCTGTAAATGTCAAGAGCTGATTTTGAAATATTTCAAAAAGTGACAGCCAAACCCTTAAATTTATACGATACTCCGACAATGCCAGCATTCATCTTTCAGTTTTAGCAGCGTAATGCTTATGTAACGTTATCTAATGTTTACAGTGGTAGCATTCTGGGTCCCTTTGGACCCATTTGTCATGCAGTACATTGGTTTACTGTGTAGCGTCTCTGTAAAACTTCAATACACACTTTGAAAATAAACATTGGGATTTCATGAGTCTGTGAATTAATTATCAACTTATATTCTTACATTAAAGCAGGGGAGGGTGTTTTTCTCAACCTGAACTCTGTTTTCTGATGTTTAATTGTGATCAATCGAGACAACAGTGTTTGAAATTGGTCCAGTATTGAGTGTGAGGGCCGCAGACGGCAGCAGAGAAACAGGCTGCAATGTAACGGTAATGGGCAAATGTGCACCATCAATTTATGTGGCAAAATCAAATACTTTTAAAAAGTATTTGATTTTGCCACTGGCTCAGATTATTATGTAAGTGTCTGACAAAGTTATGGAAAGGATCCCTACAGAGATAGACCTTTTGGTTTAAGAGTAAGATCCGTTTTGTTCAACCAGAAACAACTACAAAATTGCTTTTTTAAACCCACAATATGCTGACTCTATGCATGCTAAAATTACGGCTTCTTTTAATGGAGTCTGGTGAGGTTGGTGCAATTTCATGGCTGGATCTTAACGCTTAAACGAAAAGGTCTATCTCTGTAGGGATCCTTTCCATAATGTTGTCAGACACTTAA
Source organism: Epinephelus cyanopodus (assembly GCA_026686955.1). Lineage (NCBI taxonomy): Eukaryota > Metazoa > Chordata > Actinopteri > Perciformes > Serranidae > Epinephelus > Epinephelus cyanopodus. The sequence goes on from CM048934.1 coordinate 13,800,883, forward strand.
AATAACAATTTGAGCCTGTCAATGGCAAACCCCCCAAATGCCCCAAGTGCTTACATTGCAGTCTGTTTGGTAGCAGCTTGCTGCAGGAATCTTGTTTAATATTGTACAAATTTGTTGTTCCCATTAGTCACTTATGCCGGGTTAAAACTACATGACATTTCTGTCTGTTCCAACAGTCACTATGTCAGATTGGGAGATTGTGGAGTCATAAAATCGTGCCGTGACTCAGCCGACAAACATGACACACGACACGATGGTCCAAACCAATTATCCCTGGTCATCTTTCACGACGTGTGATGTCATCAGGTTATTCTTGTCCTATTTTTATTACTTTTACTATATTTCAGTCACTGTGTCTGTTCATGTGCCAGCCGAAATGTTGTTGTAGTACATACAAAGTGCCACATTTGAAGTACGTATGGAAACTGTGCACGTCATTGAATCCTCCACAACAAGTTCCTGCAAATGATCCACAATAAAAGTCTGCTTAGAAAATGAAGGGATTCTCTCAACCAAAATTATAATTAGCTTTTAATTTGAAACAGATACAGGAAGTGTTGAGTTTGAAATGATGGCGTGATGCATTAACTTCATGAAGACTTAAGGGAGCCTCTGCAGTTGTGGTAAGTAAATGTAAGTATTTATAATTTTATTACTTCATATCCTCCTTTATGAAGAAATAACACTGTTTGCTAGCATGACGCTAATGGCAGTACTCACCGGTTTGCTAAAGGGCCTCTTCTGTTTCACACCATCATTTTACCTTTTGTCGCTCTGTGTGGTAACAGCGCTAGAGGAAATATCAAAAAGGCGGGGCTGTTGTCGTGCAGTCGTCTACGGCAGCAGATCGCTCTGTGTTCCTATCCGTCAGTGGTACGGCGAGCAGAACGGGAGAAATTGTAACCGTCAAAAAGAAAATCAAACATGCTAGACTTTATGTCAGAATGCCATGAGGCGTCCCAGACGTGTCGCCAGTTATCGTCTGCTATGACACAAAGGACAACATGAAGCAATGGATTATTGCACACAACACTTATCGTTCACGATCCGAGCCGACACTGCATGTCGCTGCGTCGGGCTATAATTGGGCTGATATCAGGCTGGTATCGATATTATTTGTTTGGTTGTGATGGGTAAATCAGTTAAAATGATAAAAAAAAGAACGACACAAACAAACTTAATATAGTAATAAATAGTACCTTTAGTAACAACATTCATATTAAAAAAAACAGCACAGTAAAATACATTAAGTCCACTAATGTACACATTTCAACAACATCATAATATTAAGATCTTTACAGCAAATTTTTTGCTCATTGTTAAGTTAAATTGCAGACATTTATACAAGCTGATCACATGTTTTAAGTTAGAACAAATACATCTCATTTAAAATGATACCAAAAAAAAAAAGTTTTCGTCAGGTAGAGGAATGTAAGATGTCATAAGGTACAGTGACATGAAAACAAACAATGTGTGCGTTCTGTATTTCTGTGTATATATTCTGTATATATCTATGTGAGATTTCTGAAAGGACTTCTCTTTTAGCATCTTTTGACCTAAGACTAAAAACAGCCCAACTGCTCACCCAAATACTAAACTAAGTGGGCTTTTCTTCGGCAGAATAGCATTTAATATAAACCACTTTCAGTCTCCGTCATAGCTTCTGACTATCATGGCGTCTCTTAGGCGTAGTTGTTGTGCTCGATCCTGGTCACCATGGTGGAAACCAGCCGCTCCAGCTGCTCCGCTCGCTGCTTGCCCGTCTGAAGGACCTCCTCGTGATTGGCCTTCTCCTCGCTGTCGTAGTCCATCACTGCCTGGTTGGTGATCAACGAGAGGGCGAAGACGCGCATGCCGCAGTGACGTGCGACGATCACCTCGTGGGCTGTGCTCATGCCTGACGAGGAAATTAAAACATTGGGATAAATATTAAAGATATTAAAGATACCAAACACTGAACACTGAAGGGATTCTAACAGGGAGAAGTTTCAGCTGGTCGCAAGTTTCATCACCTCACAATAATATATTGATTATTTGCACAACGATACAATATTTCCTGATATCTCAAAGTCTGGCACAATGCTTTTACATTTGAATTTGATTTGTTTTAGGGACCTGCGATCAATAGGAGACAAATTCAATAAATATCTTTTTCTTGGCTGCTTGTCATCATCTGCCTGGCACGAGACTTCTAGCACTGTTTGAATGTTTGGGACGGAGGTGTGTCACTAACATGCTATGGGAATTTCAAAATAAATTCGTATCTCGAAGATGATGACATATATCAATGTTCTCAGTTTGCGTTGATAAGATCGGATCGTTGGTCATGGAATCGCTGCATCAATGAATCATCACACCCCTAACTGCTAGATGCCACTAAATCCCCCGAATCTTACACACTGCGTCTTTAAGGGTCGGGTTTTCATTGCTGTACAGAAACTGCAGCTATGAAATATTCTGTATTTTTGGCTATGACGTCCATGAAACACTACTCACCGACAGCATCAGCGCCCAGTTTGTGCAGCATACGGCACTCAGCAATGGTCTCGAACGAAGGTCCGCCCAGCACGCAGTAGACGCCCTCCTTCAAGAAGTCTCCGAAGCCGAGCTCCTGTCCCACGTCCATGGCCATTTGCTGCAGCTCGCGATCATAGGCATCGGACATGCAGGGGAAACGCACACCGAACCTGTGAGAGGAAGGAGTTGAGAGACGGTTGGAAGGTTTAGTGTGTGTAGAGGCCACAGGAGAACTAAGTATCTGCAAACATGTTAAATAAGTTAGGGTGCAGGAAACACATCCTACCTCTCATCGTTGGGTCCAGACAGCGGATTGTTGCCAGCGAAGCCAGGCATGTTGATGTGGTCTTTGATGATCATGACGTCTCCCACCTTATAGTCCTGATTGAGGCCTCCGGCTGCGTTGGTCAGCATCACCGTCTCCACGCCGAGCAGCTTGAAGATGCGTATAGGCAGTGTAATCTGGAAGCACACACACACACACACGTACAGTACATAAGATATTATGTAACCACTCAGCGGGGACTTTGCTCTTTCAGCAGCATTCTTTAAAGGCCACACATTTCATGGCAATTTTCTCTTCAAGCGTTCAAACACAGTCTGTTACAGCGCACACACACACCTTCCAGATTGGGTAGCCCTCGTACAGATGGAAGCGCCCCTGCATGCAGACACATGGCCTCCCCTTTAAGGTGCCGAACACCAGCCGACCAGCATGTCCGTGCACTGCAGGAAGGAAACACAAACCAGTCAGTAAATATCAACAGCACATAGAAACCAGTCAAGACGTTCTTTGTAGTTAAACTCAGAGGTGGGAACAAGTCATTGTTTTGCAAGTCACAAGTAAGTCTCAAGTCTTTGCACTCAAGTCCCAAAACCTAAACGAGCAAGCCTCAGCAAGATCTCTTCAACATATGTAAGTCCAATTTTAAATTCACAAAAATCATGATTTTTAAAATGTTCGTTCATTGTTAAGCAACTTTGTTTAAAAGCTCCTTAGCTTTTAAGCTAACATTAGTTAACCATTAGCTTGTTAACTATGTTAATATTCATCTCAACTTACTGTTCTTTGTTCAGCCGTAAATGTGGAATTCGGGTCCACACATTGTGCATACTGCAGTTTGTTTTTATGTTGACGACTGTATAGTTTTTGTACATGAACAAAATTATTATTATTATTAGTTTTCCATCTGGGGCTCAGTAATATAATGTTAATTCTTCATTGTTCTCTCTTGCTACTTGATTGGATGTTGGTTCAAACTAGGGGACTGTTCAGTATTTATTATGGGGGAGGAGGTGGCGCAAAAAGAGGAGGCATGTCAAATATTTTTTTAAGCACAAGGGAGGCACTTATGTTTTTTATTTAGTCGTAGGGGAAGGGCATACAACTTTAAATGGTTGTATTTCGTATTTGTTGTACTGCAGATTTTAAAAGAAAACATGCCTTTCAAATCCGCCGCGGCAAGTTTCCTTTAAAGGTTGCCAAAAGTACACAATTTCTAACTGTAAAAACACAATTTATCATTGGATTTTTAAAACCCAGAACCAGATCTTGGGTGTAAAATATTAACATTTCATCCAAATCACTGGTAAGTTTTAAAAATGCAATACCTGATTTATAGTAGAGGGAGGGTCATGCATTTTCTGCCTGTCACTCAAGGAGGCTACAACCCCCGCCCCCCCTCCCTCTAAATAAAGAACAGTCCCTAAATGGATCTGGGAAATTAAGTGTTAGCTTGCTGGGGATTAATAGCTGATTCAGGTAATGACGGGTTTAAAATAATTTACTTTAAAATCCTTGGACTTGGGGGAAGGCATCAACTATTTTCAAGTCAAAAGGCTTGAGTCCAAGTGAAGTCACGAGTCATTGGTTGAGTTGCAAATCTTGATTTTGTTAAGGCAAAACTTAAGTCATCAAATCTGACACTTGAATCTGACTCGATTCCGAGTCGTGACTCGAGTCCGCGCCTCAGGTTAAACTCACCAGTACTCTGTGGAAAGTTTGGGATGTCCTTGTAGTTAAAGGCAACCTGGTCCTTCAACATGTCAGCCAGCCCTCCGAGCCCCGAGCCGCACACGATGCCCACTGTGGGTCGCACGTCAGTCTGGGCCAGCAGCCAATCAGCAGTGGCCTTGCATTCATCGTAGGTGTAGCTGGATGACATAAAAAGAGGGTCCAGGGTCAGGGTGACTGCAAAAACTTTTTTCAGACTCACCTCTCTTTGCCTCCTGATTCTTTAAGTATCACATGATGTGGTCATTATAATCAGATTACAGGATGAGAGAGTTTTTCTGGGCAGCAGGCCTGATCGCAGAACTGGTACTAATAAGGAGATGACTTGAAGGGAACACACATTCCTGTAGTATCACGCCTCATGCGCTTCAGCAGTGACACACACACCTTTTTATTTGTCTGCTGAGTTGAGAGATTACTCTCACTCATCCACTGTGATTTGTGTAATTCCTTTCATGTGACAAACTGCTGGTTTCACCCTCACTCAAGTATGGATTAATGGATATACATGGCTTTGCTCCTAAAGACTTTGTTTTAGATAAAGATTTCCTTTTCGTTTTACTTTATCAGCACCTAAAAAACATCATAAAGTTGAAGTTAAAGTCGAGAATATTGATGTTACTAATTGTCTGATCAGTAAAAATGTGATATAAAGTGCAAGAGACACAGTTAAATTCCATGTCTGACTCCCTGAGGAATAACTGAATGGTTTTTCATTTACGACTCGCCGCCCACAGAGCATGTGCACATTTCTTTTGGCCCCAAGCCAAACATATTTTTTACCCACAGCCCCGACCTGCCCATGAAGGGGCCATGTGTTCAGCAGCATGGGAAGAGGAAAGCTGAAAGTACAGCCTGTTCAAAATGATCAAAAGTGTACTCACCTTTTGGTGGCCTCTGGAAACATTGCAGAAGTTTAAGTAAGTGTTAAGAGTTGGTAAAAAGAGGAACTTTTAGCACAGAAAATCAAGTTCCAGTGCGAAAAAAGTGTTGAATCAGAGCCCAGCTGTTGAAATATAACTTATTACAGAAAAGCTGAGGGAGAAAAAAAAGTTTTAAAAATGTAATCTCAAGTTTTTCAGATGTTGAGTCCTGTTAAAGTCTTCTGTCTTGTGTGTGGAGAAGAGGCGCAGTCGCCGGGTTTATTATAGGCAAAGAGCCACCCCCCACCCCCCCTTCTGCTCAGTGTGACGCATGTGTGTGCAGCAGCCTCATTGGCTGAGTGGACACACCTTCATAATAGAGAAGAGGAAATATATGTGTATGTCCCGTTGGACAGCCCCCACCACTTTCATCCCCCTCCTCCTTCCCAGCAGCAGCAGCAGCAGCAGCAGTGTTCACATAAACCTCTTTACATCCTGTTCTCCACATCACGGTAACAGGAAAATATTGCAACATCCCCTTAGCAATGATCAGCTTTTTGTTGATCAATACTGCAGGTATTCTCCCGGACATGATGTGCATTTTCAGCATGACTCAGGTTTTGTTTTGAACATCACGTGTCTGATGTGTCCATGTGATTGTTGCCCCTTTTCTCGCCATCAGGAAGTGTTTACATGGAATATGTCTTCACATGACTTTTAACCTCCATATACCTGAGCCTGAGTACTATGCTGGAGCACTGGCTGGGAATTGATAGTTGATTAAGGAAATGAAGGGAAATTAACTGATTTGTGTCACACACATTTAAACCTTTGGACTTGAGGGAAGGTATCAAGTATTTTCCAATCAAATGGCTCATATCCAAGTAAAGTCACGAGTCACTGGTGTTAAAGACGAGTTGCAAGTCTTTTGTGACTTTGTCAGGTTGGGACTTAAGTCATCAAATTTGTGACTCAAGTCAGACCAGATAGTAAGACAACTCATGGTTGGTCCAAATGTACAGTGAATTTCTAGCACAGAGCTTTTATTTTGAAGTGTTGTTTCCTGCTGTGGAGTGAGTAAATAAAGGACAGCTACCTCACAGAGACGGCAAACGAGCTTGATGACAAACGTAGGTATGACGCGGAGTACATTGAACTGTGTGGGCCTTGGACGAATGACCGAGGAGAAATCTGGACTCCATGGCTGGACCAGTTGCAGACCACTGCTGTAACTGAGCGTCAGAATTGCGTATTTGGCAAAGTATGTAATAAAATGTACATTAAACTGTTCCCATAAATGATGGTCCTCTGAGAGTCCTTTGAGCAGTACAAGTTATAGGTGTTTTCACCTACTTTGAATTAAATGTGAAGTGCCTTGTTGAGGTCTGGCTTTCAACACTTTGATATGTGACTTTTCTAATAACATGAGCACCAAAAGGAAACTCATCTGAGTGTTGAGCTGCAGATGCTTTGATTTCTTTAAAGGCAAAACAAAGTGATAAAAAATGTTGACATATAACAAAAAGACTCACTAACAAGGACGCAGGTGGCTGGGTGGTGCAGTCAACACAGTGCCTACGCCGTAGCGTGACGTACACCTCCCCAGAAATATAACTACCCGTCACAGTGATGCAGACCTCCTGTCTAGTTTTGTAAGCTGAAACAATTTCCCTCAGTAGAAACGAAGTTTTTATATACTTTAATTTCACCAACAAAAAACAATAAACTGTGGAGACACTAAAGCCTCCACAAAAATAGCATTTTAAGTCTTGTGTGTGATTTATCCTGACTTCATATGAGAAGAGGAAAAGTGCGCTAGCTGCTAGGCTAATTTATACAATGTAAAATGCCATAGGCTTGTGCTAATAACGTTAGCATGTCATATTTGTTTGGAAAATGAGTTTAGTATAAGACAGTTGTTTTGTCAGTGAACCTTGTGAGTTGTAATAGAGCCGAATTTTTAACTTTGTTAAATGTTGCTAAGTTGTTAGGTCTCCAACAGGATAAGCGGTTACAGAAAATGAATGAATGAATGAATAACAAGAATGTGAGGGGTTGCATACAGAATAGAAGGGATTGCTAAACGACACCGTCCATGATGTACCTTTGAAACGATTTTTCCAGTCCATTCATCAAGTGTTCAGGACATTTTATCATTAGATTGCAACACATGACCACCATGTGTGTTTTTGTTATTGTTGCCAGTAAGACTTAACTGTACACTGACACACCTCTTTTGGAGCATGTGTGTGTTGTAAATGAGACAGATTACAACCAGGAAGTCATAAATAAACACCTCATTCTTTTGATGGGCTCATTTATGGCCTCACATTGAACTCGTGGGATGTTTTCCAGTTGTACACACACACACACACACACACACTCATAATCACGAGGAATGTCACCTGGACTCAATGTCCTGTAACTGATGGGCCGCAATAAATGTGAAACGGAACGAGACATTTAGTGGAGATGGACATGCATTCAAGGAGCAAGCCAAGTGTGAAAAAAAAAACACGTAAGTACCTTCGGTCAGTGGTGGAAGAGGTATTAAAATCTGCTAACTTAACTCTTAACTCCGCATTGTGAAAATACTCCATTACAAGTACAAGATATCGCCTGTAGAGATGTCTGCCTTCTCTATAATATAATGGAACTAGATGACACTCAGCTTGTGGTGCTCAAAGCGCCATAAAAATACATTTTAAAAGCACAACAGCAGTGTCTCTCCAGAAATCATGATCCAATTACTCAAAATAATCCACAGACCTTGTTGTGAGCAGTTTCATGTAGGAACTATTTTCTCTCTCCTGAACTACACCTACCAACCAAATCACCCTGCAGAGAGAAGTGTGCATCTGCCGCCAGCTCACCTAGAACCACTGAGCCAGCTAATGTAACAGCTCAGCCGAGGAGGACTCCATTAATGAGCACGAGCCTCTTGTCCATGAGTAAATGCTTGCATTTTTGATTTTGGGGTGAACTGTCCCTTTAAAGATTTGTGGCAGTAAAAGAACATTAAGTACTACGGGCTAAATGTAATCAATACTGCCAGGACAAAGTATTCAGGACGGCTCTTTTATTTGACCTTTATCAACCATGCTGTTACGTCCACTCTTGGGCAGCCCTGCAGGGCAAACAGAACTCCACCATTGATCCAAAATAACCACATAAACACCTATTAAACAAATCCATGGGATTTATTGCAAATAAAACAAGCAAACAAGACCACAATGATCCCATGGTGAGAGGCAGCAGCACCAGAGGCCTCTCTGCTCTGCTGCTGGCACAGGAGCTCGTTAGCTCCATGCCAGGTGTGATGCACCTCGTTGGGCGATGGCGCACACCTGGAGGGAAAAGGGACAGCAGCACAGAACACATACAGCTGTAGCACATGCTTTAGAGGAATAGTGTGGATGATTTAGGGGGATTTACGCCTTGTTCCCACTTATGTATGTGTACAAAGACGAGGCAGTCCATTCATTTCTATGGGAATCTCTATGATATCCGATGTGCCTGCAAAACTCGTCCCCTCCGTAATATTTCGGTCTGGAATTTGTCTTGAGAATGTTAAAAAAAAAAGTAACTTTCGGAGAGACCGTATGACAGTGTGCTAGCTAACTGGCTAACAGACGATGTTCTTCAGTTCAGTTGCCTGTGTTACTGTCAGGTGAGTTTGTGTTATTAAAAATAACTTGTTTACCTGGTTTTAACACATTGTGAATCTGAGCTGGAAAGCGTTGCTGGGGAGAAAGACGTCTGGGGTGCTTTGCTCGGCCTGCTGCTGCTTACATCCAGTCTCTTTCAAAATAAATGCATTAAGTCAGTACAACATAATTTTTCCTTCGTACACACACGGTTGGGTTTAGACAACCAAGCATGTGGTTAGGTTTAGGAAAAAAGAACAGGGTTTGGAATCTTACGGGACAGGAACACCACTCCCCTGGGTGAAAGTCCTGGTTTGTTGGACCCATCCACCACCACTCCCACCCACCCTTCCAGGCCGCCTTAACTGTCATCCATGTTCCTGCCGCGTTTCCCCCTGACGCCGCCGTGCGCCGTTAAAGTATAACAGCAACCGGCTGCGTATCATGTCGATGTTAAAGGATGCCTGATGATCTCTGATGATTCACTGCCCAAGAGTTAGTCCGGGCTCATTGAAGAAGCAGGTTAAGTTTTTACAAAGCTGATTTTTTTTTTTTTTTTTTTAGCAACAGGCCTCCACCCATATTGTCTGATTCAGATTATTTTGTAGTGAAGCTGCTGGTTGATGATATTTTGCGCAATGTTCAACGTCTTTAAATCTGACCAAAGTAAGTATTCATTGTTACTTCAGAGAACAGTATTCTGGTCAAAGTGAAAAAGCATCTGCTGGAAAAGCAGCATTTTACATGAAGTATCTACTCACCGTTTAAATTGCTCTTGAAACCTCTCAGCCTTCACATGTGCGTTGGCTGAGTTGGAGTGACTTGGCTGGATTGGCCCCTGAGCTGTATGTTTGACACCCCTGGGCAACAGAACTTGTTTTTGTGTTTCTGGCCTAGTTCTGCGTCATCGATCTACTGTACATCTCATGCATTTAAGGACACATGGCAGGTGTCCTCAGAAATATGACAGTGGTGGAGGTTACGGCTGTCGGCTGATAACCACTTGGTGCACTCCAGACTGTCCTTTTCCTGTTTCCCTGTGTTAATCTGTCAACATCTTTTGCTGCTATCTCTCTTTGTTTCTGACGTTTTCTTGTCTCTGTTGTTTATGGGCCACCCAACACCCTGAAGAGATAAAGGAACAATGTCAGGACAGGACTCCCAGTCTGAACTTATGTGTGTATTGACATAACAGCTTCTCAGAAAATCATTTAGACGAAAATACAAACCATTAAACCGTTTAACGCTCATGTCAGTTACAGGACACCACAGTCTGCGGGGTCACAAAAACTGCGAGCACAGGGTGTCAGACTTACGTAAGAAGAAAACTATTTAACAATGATTATATAACACCCCTTTTGCGAGGGGGTGTTATTTGTAAAAAATAGACGAAAAAATGAAATGACAGAATGATAATGAAGCATGGCATGTTCTCAAATGGCCAACAGTGAAACACATCTTGTGAAGAGCAAACTGTAATCATTACACAAGTAAGCCCATAATTTACCTTTGCCTTGGTTTACTTCTTTTGGATCACACAGGTAAACACAGACCCAAGAGGGTCCCACCAAGGGCTAATCAAACACCAGCCAAAACACGGGGAGAGCCTGACGTCGATGGACCTTGAGTTGTTTTTCTGTGTTGACACATAAGGGGGCAGTCAACCTTGGTGCGTATTATGATTTCCTTGCAAGTCAGCCAACCTTCTGTTTGGGTTCTGTCGTCTTCATATCGCTTGTTCTTTATAAGGACAGCTGTTAACTTTGTCTGATAACACGGTGGCAGTCGTTGACCCGCTGATCTCTTCACTTGTCCCCTCGGTTACAGCCGACACGCCTTTGGCTCAGCCAATGAGTGGGGGCCATCTGACTGAAGCACGACGGCCCACAGCAACCTGTTTACCTGTTCCTCCGATTTTACAGGACTGTCAATAAAAAGGTTCATAAAGATTCCCCTTGACATTGACGCTGATGGCAGCAGGAAATGTACACAGATAAACTCTCACTTTTATCTGACATTTATTGAAAGGTTTTTCATGCCATTGTACTTGGGGAAAACAGACATTGGACAGACATGGGATACGATGTCAGCAGACCCTACGAGTTTGTCATGTCATATGCATCCCGACATGCATTCCACACCAACTATCTGCCATGTTTGATGTGATTTGCAAAGCTGCCAGAGCTAATGCAAGCTGAGATTTCTCACACGGTGAAGTTCTGACCTGAAATGATTGGCTTTAGAGATGAAATGAGACAGCTTTAAGGATGGACATGCCATCATGTCACATCTGCTGAAAGGTCCTGTAAGTCTTAAACCAATCCCCAGTCTTGTACAGTTAGGAAATTCTGGAAAAGGTTGCTGTGATGCAACTTGCAAAGCCTCTCTTTGGCAATACCATCTTGTGAAGTGCCAAATGGGTTTTTAGAACTGAAACTGCTGACTCATTGTGTGTCCTTCTTGATCTTAAGGGTACACTCACACATTACCAAAATTCACACGAATATTCGTCACTCATTCACTTCTGTTCAGCTGAAAGGCGGATAAAACTTTCGCAATCCGTGGAATTCAACTTTGATGAACTTTCACTGACGAAATTGCAGCCTCAAACAAATCCAAGTAAGTATATGGAGGATGCATTGATTATTGTATTTAACCAGCTGATATTGTTTGATATCATCCATGAGAAATAAAAACTATTTTTTCTCAGACCTTGAACTCAAACCACTGTGTTGCACCTACCAAAATCTATAATTTAACAATTAAATTAATATCGTAAACATGCGGGCGACTACAGTAGTTCCACGACTAGTTTACACAGAGAATTTACCTATTTTTTTTTTTGGCATCATTATTTTTCCTATCAAACATAAAAAAGTTTGGACGTGTATTCCGGGGAATACTGTGTCCCGGTGTAAACCCTAGTACTCACCAACACCGCTAAACGGACTCTGATGTTTAAAATTGTTGGAGTTAAAGACCTAACACACCCACACATGACACACCCTCATGTGATTTAATATATTTTGGCTGATTAGATGTCTCTAAAGGCTGTGTGGGTGAGTACAGACTTGTTGATTGACATCTTCATCACCCTCCGCTTAGCTTTATAGCACTGATGTGTTCTACATGCCTCTCTCTGGTTTATTGCCGGAACGGTCCTTTATAAATACAGATAACCTCGATTGTATTGGCTGATAACAGCATGTTACAGACAGTGATTACTAAACTGTGTGACCCTCAGAAGAGCAGCTTGGTGTTTTGGGTGCATGATGACATGAGAAGTGGTTGAAACGTCAGAACACAGACCCAAATACAGTTCCCATACCCCTACTCTTTTCTGTCAGTCTGTAGCAGGTTCTTATCTTTTACTTTGCCCCATATTTTTCTTCATGTTTGCTCTTTAAGTGCAGACACATAAAGCACAGTGTGCATTTAAGGTTGTGCAACAAAAGACCTAAGTTATCCTTTTGCTTGGCCTTGACACTTCTCGGAGCTGTACAAAATTGTTATTGTGTTCCCAGTGTCCTTCAAGCAAACATCCGCAGTCGCCGTAACAAACCTACATAACTTATACTAAATATTGATCTTCTGGGACAAATTGTGTGCAAGAGTCAGACTTTCTGGGGGCAATGGATGTCCTCTGGGGCAAAGGTATCCACATTTGTAGCGATGCAAAAAAAACTCTGAAACTAATAGAGTCCTTTATAACACTAAGAGTGCTTTCACACCTGCCCTGTTTGGTTTAGTTCAAAGGTTTGTTTGCCCCCTAAGTGTGTTTCATTTGGGCAGGTGTGAACACGTCAAACACACTCGGGTGCGCACCAAAACAATCAGATCGAGACCTCCTTAAAGAGGTGGTTTCGGTCTGGTTACAAACAAACTCCGGTGCGGTTCGTTTGTGGCGAGAACGGGTTCCTACCTCGATCTGAACCGCCTCCTGCTGTACTGCCTTAATATGCACATTCAGCACATCCAATGCATCAAAACATTGTTTTCTAGTTGGAGCTGCGCCTCGTTTTCAAACTGTATGGTTTGACTAAAATGAACAATGACAGCAATATAGTCCACGATGAGCAGCGCTAAAATCAACCTGCGTAGCTGTCCCTCCATTGTGACATTAGGAAGTGTCACATTTATCTTGCAAGTGCAGTCTTCTTCAGTGTTTTTAGTCTGTGTCTTTCCTTCCTTCTGTGTCAGATCTTCTTTACCTTACCATGAGAGTTCCATTAATTTGTCTCAGTATTCCCAGTGTGTGTTTACACCTTTGCTTCTCTTTGTTTACCTGCAGTTTGCATGTTAATGTGGACACCTTTGCCCGTTGGTCCAATTGCCTGTGTTCTGTCCAGTGCTCCATTAAACCCCTGAACTGTTATCCTGTCTAGAGTCTGTTTTATGGGCCCATCATTACTTTGTGTCTGACAGATAAATTCGAAGATATGGAATATAATCTAAGTATGTTTTCTCTAGGGTATATTTGCCTGAAAATAAGAATCATAGTGTTTGTTTTTGTTACCTTAACATGAGACATTTATATCTACTTAGGGAGCAGGTCCTCGTCCATGTTGTCTGCCATGTTGCCCTGCCATGTTTCTACAGTAGCCCAAAACGGACAAACTAAATACTGGATCTAGGTTGAGCTATTCATAAAAACCTCCTGAACAATGAACACTGAAAGATTTCTATTTGAGAGAAGATTAAGCTAGTTGCTTTGAGGGAATTTTGTTGTGTAAGCCTCGGTCAGTAAAGGAGGTGGATGATAGTTAAGGTGTCAGTCGGGTCAGCAGAAAGCCTAAAAGAGACCTCAAGGCCAGTCTACTTGACCTTTGTTATGAACGCACTCCATCTATCATCCTTAGTTGTGGCGGAGGGAGAACAGCTGCCCAGATAACGCTGCCTAGCTCCGTTGCCATGGCTCTCAAAGTTAAGGGAAAGAGCGATTGCCCTGTGCTCCAGGCTCAACAGACAAGAGTCTCTTTTAGATATGTGCATTTTGTAAGAAACAGTAGAGATGATTTAGAGCGAACCAGGTGAGTGCGCTTGTTGTTTAAAGTTGGCGTTAGAGCCATTTCTAGCAATTCCTAGTTTACTAGAGTCACTCTAATGCACCACCTGACCTGGCATTTCAGGAACCTTTTATTTAAGGCAGGTGTGCAGTTTTTAGCCACCGTGTTTTTGGTTAATCTTAGTTTTTTGTCGTTTGATGAAGTCGTTTAATACCCCATTGATTTTTTTTTTTTTTTTTTTTTGTAAAGGTCTGTTTATTTGGGGAATTTTGTTTTTTTTAATGCTACAATCAAGACAATCAGTTCATAGTGTCATCTTGCAGCTCTTCATACATTCTGCAAATCAGCCAACTCTAAAACCAACCGAAGCACCTGGATCATCAAACAGTGAGTAAAACTACACCAAAGACAGTGAGTTCATCATATCTCTTGTTATGGCGTCTGTGGGCGGATATTTTTTTTAACTTATTTGGAATAGTAAGTAACCAATAGAAACTTATTGTGACCTTATTTTGGAACGTGGTGTAACTCGCAAGGGAATACTGTTCGGGTTAAATGCAAGATCTGGGCAAGGACACCCTCAGAATCTCTGGATGGCACACATTGTGTTTCGTTCTGTATGTTGAGATGTGACTCTCCTTGATTCGTCTTCATTTAATTCTGTGTGTGATCGTCAAAGTCTCCTGATGTCAGCCATTAAATCATCAGCTCTGAAAATTCACTGCAAGACGCGACTAAATCTTTCTAAGTCTTACACACCAGCTCTTTAAACTATACACAACCCCACAAACAACTCTGGTTATACATCTAATATTTAGACTGCAGAATTCACCTGTGGTGTAGTGGAGCGTATACACAGGTAAACGATGTATACTCACCTCTTTTTCTGGTTGTTTTACAGTATAGTATACCCACCTATCAGCCAGAAAGCCTTTGGAATATACAGGAGAGTTTACCTACTTCCTCCCTGGTAACCTACCCGTCTACCTAATTACACACCACCGGAATCCAATCCACATAAAAAATGACACCTGCTCATCTTCTTGAACAACTGAGCGAAAAAAGTTATAAACAGCTGCTAAGAAGCTGCTGAGCCAGACACTGAACTTTGTGGGCAATGCATTCCAATCAAAGCTCCAAGCTGCACGATAGCGTGACCATACGAACTCAGCAAAAATCTGAAAAGCTTTGCTCACATGATGTAACTTTCAGGTGCAGTTTATAGATGGCTGCTTGCTGCTTGCATGTGCAAAAATGTGTTTAAATTGGATTCCGTGTATTGACTGAACTCTGCTACCCCAAGTACATTGACAGAGCTGTTTGTGAGGTCATGTTTGGTCATTGTATTTGGGTGAAATGACAGCTGTCTGCTTTAACATTTTTGTATCTCACAAGTCATGCAATGGAGCAGCTGAGAAACCACGTCAAGGGTAAAACATGAGCCGTGTCAAATGGTTTAAAACAAGTTATTAAATGTGTCCGGAAATGGGCTCTGCAGCAAATACAAAGCACAACACATTTTTAAAGTGTCGATAAAGGACAATTAATCTAAATTCTACAATGCCTTTTCTGTCTTTTCTTTTTGCGTTGAAAGACACAAAAAGAACCACAGGAAGTGCAATGATTTCAGTGTCAGCTGAAGTGTCACTTCTGAGGGGAGCTGCTTGGCCTCATCTTCACTTTGATGTGGATTTATGGTGTGACATGTTGTCAGCAGTCATATGAGCTGGTGGAGCTGTTCACGAGCTTCTTCTTGAGCTGATCTGTGAGGTCAGTGAAGGCATGAACAACTGGAGAGAATGTGCGTGGTTGCAGAATTGAAGCCTCACAAGACTTTTCCAATCTCGGCAGTAATTAACGCAAGATCCCTTGTACTGATCTGTGGCGTCACTTAAAGACGGCTCAGACGGATACTGGAGTTTGTACAGAGAGATTTTAAAGGCTTGTGCACATAGTTACTGTAGTCATGTGTGCATGTTTATACTGTGCAGCACCCCACAATGAAAATATGTTCCCAGACATGTGCCATCAGGAGTTGGTGGAGACCAAAACAGAGCTAAGAAGAGAGTGAATACAGGACATATACTCACCAGCTGGCGAAAAACACCACTCCAAATAAGTCCAATCCATGTCTGCCGGGTGTGTAAATGAAGAGTTGGTTGTGAAGGCTCTACTCTGAGCTCCCTCCAGATGTCTGAGCTCCTCACCCTATCTCTACAGCTGAGCCCAGCCACCCCACGGAGGAAACTCATTTCAGCCGCTTGTATCTGCGATCTCATTTTTTCAGTCACTACCCAGAGCTCATGACCACAGGTGAAGGTTGGAACATAGATGGACCAGTAAATCAGAAGCTTCACCTTCCAACTCAAAACATATATGATTATCCTTTTTGGAAAATTACCGAATTAAATCTTAATTAATATACATGTAAATATATCTGTGACATGGATAGATACAGCTCTAACACACACAAATGTCAGACTTTACTCTGCAGTCTTGACACTGTGACCTCCTGAGCAATTACACAGAAGTATGACTTCACATAAAAGTAGAATCACTCGGTCTCCTTATGTCAGTCCTGCAGTAAAACACATGTTACATAAGCCTCAAACACTGACTGTGGATCAGCACTAAACCATGACGAGTGCTTGTACATTTATGGTGTGTGCCAAATGCCATCAGTGTATGACAATCATTGTTAGGAGGATACATTCCTTTAACACTCCCACTATTACATAAACGGCATTACTCGAAAGGTGCATGTTAGAGACCCTCCAGACAGACTTGGACCTGCTGTCCAGGTTTTAATGACGGGTTGAAAACTTTCTTCTGAACACAGTGCAGAAAATGTTCTTTAAGATGTTTATTTTACCGTTTCCTGTATTGCATTGCTATCTATCTTTGTATGCCATAATATTGGCGTATACTGATATATATATATATGTGTGTGTGTTAAAATGTATAATGCAGGATTTATCCTAACTTACTGATGCAGACCTCCTGTCTATTTTTATAAGCTGAAACCATTTCCCTCAGTGGAAACAAAGCTTTTATTTACTTTAATTTCACAGATAAGAAACAATAAATTGTGAAGACAATAGAGCCTCCACAAAATAGAATTTAAGTCTTGTATGTGACTTCTCTTAGGAGATCTCTGCTCGCCTCTAGGCTAATTTATACAATGTAAAATGCCATAGGCTTGTGCTAAAAATATTAGCATGTAATATTTGTGGGGAAAATGTGTCCAGATAAAGACAAGTGTTTGTCTGTGAATGCTGCGAGTTATAGTGAAGCTGATTTGTGTACTTGTGTTTGAAATTGTCTCTATAAAGCCATGTTTAATATGTGTTTAATGTGTGTTTGAATCAACTAAATTTTACAGCATTTCACAGAAACCTCCGCAACCAGCTCGTGTTGTGGAGGTGTAACTGCAGAGTGACACAGACACACCTTGGCACAAGTATAAATGGGATTACTTCTGCATCTAAAAATCGTTGTTTGTATCGTATATCTTGTAATTAACAAGAACACAACAAAACAAACACCGGAAATGTATCTGTGGCAGATGTTTGCATTTTAGTAAGAAATATGAAACAAAACCATCCTCTCTACATGCTCTTTTGACAATATTTCTAGACATGAGGGGAAAGTGTTTTACGTAACCTACAGATGGCTAATCTCAAAGGAGATAACGCTGGGAAAACAACCATGTGACCAAAGACTGGATGCAAACAAACAGTTTGGGTTTTTACAGTGACGGTGACACTTGCAAGGAGGGTGAGATGTTGCTCAGAAAAATGTTCAGCTTACTCATGAGTACTGTAAATACACAAATGCCTGCATGAATATTTGCTCACATACATTTGCACCATCATACACGTCAGCGTGAGTTTAACAGTGTTTGTTTTTCCCTCCTCTGAGGGACAGGTAGGGGTTTTAGCTTTGCTCTGACTCGGAAGTCAGAGCTGGTGTAAAAGGGAGCTACACATGTTCGTCTTTGTTTTGTGGCTGTTTGTGGTGAAAATAATTTCTAAAATCATCTGATGGAGCTCCTTTAGTGATAATATTATGGATATGGTACTAAATATACTTGTTGCTCCTTTGAGGTTGCAATACACATAGAGCTCAGGATATATTACACATTCCTCATGCATGTATGCAGCTGTAAAAGTCTGCATCAGTGGAACATTGTGGCCACATGTGAAAACTGAATCATGTGCTCTCATTTTCAAGGACTCTTGAAACGCTACACACCGACCTTATTCACACAGGAGAGGTAAGGGTGGGAAACTCTACCTAGAAGATTATTTTCTGAGACTTCATACTGCAAAACTGGGTTTCAGATTAAATTCACCAGCAAAGTTAGCTGCTATTCCTGCTCATCTTAGACTCCGTGATAGTAAAATGTCTACTGTTTGTTTGTTTCAAAATATGTGAATAAAATACAAGCTATCATCAGTGGGATGGAGGGTGATGATGATTCAAGGGGCACACATATGGAGAAGGTCCACAGACATTTCCAGATTTTTTAATTAAAAAAAAAAAGGTTATAAAGGTGAAAAAGTTATGCATGGTCATTTCAATTAAATGCCAAAGTAACTGATGACACACTGATAATGTGGGTGTGTAGTGACACAGAAGGTCATTTGTGTGGTCAGAGTTATGTAACAGCTGACCTACGTGACCTGTTTGTCTTTTCAGGCCTCTGTGCCAAGAGTCAGATTTGGCTGATTTGGCAGCTTTCAGCAATGATCGGATGAGGCATGGAGGTGACAGAGGGAGCCAAATCTGGGAAGCAAATAATGGAGCTCCGGAAAGTGTCTTACCTGAGACTGAATAAGTATTAACACTGCAGATATAAGTAAAAACTAGTAAAATCATAGAAAACAATGAATGAATGAACATAATCAGAATCATAATTAGAACTTAACAATATAAGACTATGTCATCAGCGTAGAGACGTCATTATTAAATCTTCCTAAGTCTGAAATCCTATCGCATTTAAGTGTAGGATGACATTTTAGGGTTTTTGGTTCTCTCAGAAACATGTCTCCTCACTGCATTTAGGAAAAAAAAAATCTTATCTCATGATAGAGATGTAGCTATTACAGAACCATCCTAATGTATGTTGTGTTCACAGTGGGTGCGAATTAAACAATCCGTGCAGATGAGTTACATGTAAATTCAATGTAAAGACACAGTTAGACGAGTTCCTGCCGCCGGGCAATGCAATGGACGTGACACAAATGAGGCAAAATACAAAAGTTAACCAGTGTGAATAAGGTGAGTAGCGGGATTTTGATTTTCACACGCTTATTTGCAAGAGCTAAAAAATCTGAATTTTAGTGACCAATTCACGCCGCGATAGCCAATCTGCACTGAGATCCTCTGGGGACGCCTGATGCAGAGGATGCACCAGTGGAAGTTCATTCATTGATTCAGCGATTTCATGTGTGTATGACACGAGATGTTTGCACATATGAAGTTAACAAAAAATATTCTAGAGTTCAAACTCATGCGAGTAACATGACGCAAAAATTCTCATCGTGTTTAGCGTGAACACGATGGCATAGGATGGCATAGACCCTGGACCTAAATTCAAAATGACACTGTAATATAAATATTAAAAGACTTCTCAAACCCCATGATGATGCTTTAATAATTCCCAGGCCATGTATTAATGGGTGTTTCATTTTTTTTTCGTTGTTTCATTCTTTTTTTTCTCAGCGTTTTTATTTAATTATTCATTATTTATTTATTTATCTTACGTTGAGTCTTTTTTCACTTTTTGCATATAATCTGCGTACTAAGGAGAGACCCACAATCCGTCAACAGTGACATGAAGAAAAAATCAAAAAACTGACAAAAAATCCCACATAAATAGAAACAAACAAGCAAACAAACAAAAAAAACCAACAATTCGATGCATGTTTTATTTTTCTGTGGAACTTGTTTTAGTTCTAATGTTTCCTCTTCAGTGCTAAATTATACTTTTAATGCCAAAACTTACCGTCTCTCTAAATCAGCTGCCAAGATGATTAATTAATAGATATTAATAATTCAAATAAATAATTTAAAATTATGATCAACCTCCACTGTGCCTTTGACTCCTTAGACAAAACTGATTTCTGCAGGGGTTGGTGGAATTTGTTGTTATGACTTTTATGCATAGAATTGGACAAAAACTTAATGCAACTCGAAGATTAACACAGGAACTGTTTCTCAAGATATTTGACTGAATGCACTTTATTTGGAAAATCAGCAAGAACATAAACGAACCAAATCATTAACATGGTTCAGAAGCTATTTGGCTGCACGGACCACTGATGAATCCAAAGGAAATCCAAGTGACTGAAAGAGAAACTCTGAAAGGCTAAAATAATTTGCTTCACAGGGCACAAACTGCTGTGGATTGTCTGACACAGGTTTCGAGACACTGACCTGTTTAACCTGGTTTATCTTTAACAGGCAGCAGCACAGGAATAACAGCTGCTGTTCTGAGGTTAATGTGGCATCCTGTCACATCCTGAGCAGCAGTGAAGACACATTTTCTCACAGTTATGCAACTGATAGGAAGCGAGGCGAATGGTGATCAGAGTGGAGAAAGCAGGGAAATCAGGGATATAAGATACAAGATATTATCATCTGTATTATCATCTGAAGGAGAAACGTGATACAAACTTTAATAGAATAACTTTTCGGGTGCCTTTATGTCTGCAGCGATAATGTGCTGACAGACAGAACAGATCAGGTTGTCTTCATTGTGAAAACTTGACTCGACCTCGTGAAGGCAGAAATTAGATGAGCTATTTGCAGCCTGCCATGCTGCAGCGCATTAGATAAAACCGATGGAGAAGGAATCACTTATTTGTATTTATGTGTATGCGTGTTTCCTTTAGACTGAGATAACTGCTTCCTCCTGCAGGCTCTTTAGCAACATTGGTTTACAAGATTACGATTTTGATCTCAGGGGCAAAGAAAAAACACTTTACAAGTTTGAAAGCCGGAGTTCACTGCACATATTGAGATCATAATACATGATACTCTCGAAAACACCCATGCTACACGTCGTGTATTAATGATACTCGTTACCTGGAGAGGCTGGAAAAAGATATACGTTTCCTTGCTGTTCCAAAACCAAAATAAAACCCTGCAAAGTGTAGGGTTAGCCAGCTAGCTACTGAAGATATAGCCCGCTGAATGTATACACATGCTGCTCAGTGTACCCTTATACCCTCTATACTGTATATGCATCTGCACTCACTATGATTGTGACTTACACTTTATCCTCAGGTTTTCCTGTAATTTGTGACCCATCGCTGTGTCACATGTCTGGAAATAAGGTTCGAAGTCATAAGATAAAGGCTACATTTTCTTTTTCTTCAAGCAGAACATTGTTTAAACTGCTCATAATTCAATAACAATTAAAAAACACATGATTAAGTCTAAAGAAGGACCAGCCCCCTGTGATTAAAACAGACCAGCGTGGCACAGACCCGCTCTACCACTGAGCTACAGCTGAATACATCCCCACGACTGATACTGTATCTCCACTGTCATCTTGACTGTAAGGGAGCCATGACCTGGATTGTTCTGTCCTCCGCACGCTGTCAGACCACACCAGTAGCGTTTGCCTGCCTGATTTTGTAGAGTTGCAGATTTTCTTTTGTTTTGTGTTTTAATTGGATTTATTGTTGTCACCTCCCTCCTTGCTGTGCTGTAGCCTGCAGACAAACTTAATACTGTTAAAAGTCCAGTTATGAGCAACAGGGATCAAAGACTTCTGGCTGCGTTTTAGTCGTTAGAAATACTCATAGTGTAGGCAACTGGCCTTGCTTCAGAACTAAGGAAGCCTCTTGGATGAGAGGTGGATAGAGAGGATACTGTACCTCTGATTAGTGTATGTACGATGGATAGCCACCAGATGGAGTTAGAGAGCAATGCTGAACATATCTACTATGCCTTCTGCAACTTCACAGCTATTTTATTTTGTTTGGAATGGTGATTAAAATGAGCTTTTTGTGCAGTTTTATCATCAGGAATAATTTGCAGTGTTCTTGTTTTTCTGTCTCTGTGTGTGTGTCTGTGTTTAATGTGGTTTTTGGCTTGTTTGCATTTGTGTGTGGATTTTCACACCTCTATGTTTTATGTAGTTTTAAAAACTAGGTTCAGGAGCAAAGACGACGCCTCGGACACATCCCGTTTCTGTCCAAAAGTATTCAAGCACACTTGATACATTCTCTGTTTCTTCAACGCATTTCTCACATCCCACCTTCCCAATCCCTTCTCGTCTCTTACTTTTTATTTCGCTCGTCCTTTCTGCGAACAGGAGCCAGCGGGAGCTCTGTCTGGAGCCGAGTCCACAGGGAGACAACCCCCCGACTCAGTCTCAACTTCCTGGATCCCTCCTGCGTTCCTGCCTTCAAGCAACACATCCATCATCGCACCGCCCATGACCCAGAGACTTAGCCTACATACCTCAGCCTTCATCCCTTGATCCGCATCCATTCATCCCTTGATCCGCATCCTTTCATCCCTTCGACCGTCATCCCTTCATCCCTCATCCATTTGACCCTCAACCCACATTTATTCATCCCTTACCCTTCACCCCATCCCTCCATCTTCATCCTTCCACCCTGCACCCTTCGTCTCTCAACCCTCATACCTTTATCCCCCACCGTTCTTCCCCTCATCCCGTCATCTCTCACCCCTTAGAACTTGGCCCTCATCCATTCATCCCTCACCCTTCCCCCATCCCTCCATCTTCATCCTTTCATCATGCTCCCTCCATCCCTTGATTCTTATCCTTTTAGGCTCTAATCCCTTGATCCTTATACCTTCATCCCTCTACCCTTATCCATTCGTCCTTCATCTCCTACCCTCATCCCCTTATTCCTCAACCCTCATCCCTTCATCCCTCACCCTTCATCGTACATCGTATTATCTCTCCATCCCTCAATCTTTATCGACTCATTCTCTAATACCTTGATCCTCATCCTTTTATCCCTCACTCTTCATCTATTCATCCTTCAACCTGCATCCCTTTGACCCTCATCCCTTCACTCCCTCATCCTTTCATTCTGCACCCTTCATCCCTCGACCCTTATCCCTTCATCTCTCACCCTTCATCGAACATCCTATAATCCCTTCATCCCTCGACCCTCAATCTTCCATCCCTCGATCCTTATCCTTTTAGTCTGTAATCCCTTGATCCTCATCCCTTCATTCATCAATCTTCATCCCTTGATCCCCATCCTGTCATCCCCAACCCTTCATCTCTTCGTCCTTCAACCCTCATCCCTCAACCCTTCGACCCTTGTCCCTTCTTCCCTCATCCTTCCATCTTCATCCTTTCATCCTGCACCCTTATCTCTTTGTCATCCATCTCCGACCCTCATCCCTTCATCCCTCACCCTTCATCAAACATCCTACCATCCCTCCATCACCTGATCCTTATCCTTTCATTCTCTAATCCCTCGATCCTCCTCATCTTCATGCTTTCCTCTGAACCCTTCATCTATCATATGCAATAAAGCATTTGAAATCTTTATCTTGTGTGTGTGTGTGTGTGTGTGTGTGAAAGTGACAGAATAAAAGCAGAAACAATGGGGGAGGGCAACATGTGTGACATGTGATGGAAACACAAACCTTGTCCTGGGCCAAGGAGGCACATCAACAAAGAGAGGGGTGGAGAAAAGGAAGATGGAGGTGAATAAAGGAGGGAGCCTTCCGACCGGTCCACATTACACCATCATGTGCTCCTTTCTCTTCTTCCTCCATACCTCCTCTTACAATGTCTCTCCACTCCACAAACTCCTCCTGTCTGCTTGTCATCCTTTCTCCTGTGTCTCATTCTCTCCTTCCTTCCTCCTCTCCTCCCTTCTTCTCCCTCCTCTCCTGACTCCCTCTCAGTGACAGCTGACCTCTGTGACACAGTTTTCCTAAAACTCTCGCCGCTCTGAAAACAGGGGAGCAACGTCTTGGTTCGTGTTGGTTTAGAGAGGTCACATTCTTTCATACATGAAGTGGCTTGAATATGAAGCGGAGCAATATTAGGTCTTTATACCGATGGTATTTGATGCAGCCATGTTTATTTTTGGAGGCTGGAGCTCCTTTGAATGACAAAATAAAGTTTTGTTGTTACCAAATCAATGGTTATCCTTGGGTCAAAGACACTGAGGCCGCGTCCTTTGTATTGGAGGGTGATGTGATGGTTTTGGCAACGTGTTACTGTGTGCAACTTACAATTTTTATTTTGAAAAAATAGGAGTAGAAATAGTCTTGTGTTTGGCAATGATCAGAGACTGCATTAGTTTAGTCTGACTCAACGGACATACAATATCTGGGCTTCCATTCTCCCTCCCCTTCACCATTTGCATGTTAGCGACAGGAATAACAACAACAACCTTGGAGCTAACAAATTACACACTGATTTAAAGGTGCAATAATACATGCCTGTTTTCTTCTTTCAGATCTACAACAAATAAAGCAACTTGTGAATGCAGCTGGGAAAAGCCAAGACTCCATCTCCCAGGACTCTCATGCCCTTCTGTTTTCTGTCACAGCCAGTCAGAGCTGATTTGCCACATCTTTTGAAACGTCTCCAGTCAAATGATAACTTAAATTTGATCCTTTTTGCGCTGGAGGACGGATCTCGGACAGATTCCCCTTCAAATCAGCAAACTTTCTGCTGCTGCTGTCTCCGGAGCCGCAGTGTCTTTCCCCCTGTAGCAGAATGATAATACAGTGATTCCAGATCTTTCTCAAGTGCTGACACCGCGCTGGCTATGCAATACTAACATTAACTTTGGGCTTGGTGATAGAAGGACTGTGTACAATAAAATAAAAGTAAAATGTAAAATATCAAAATTTAAATCGGCACAGGGTGAAGTAGCCTTACATAAGACACAGTACTGCTCTGTTTAATCTGTCTGTTAATTAGTCTGCAGGGGCACATTGGTCCTTATGTTGCGCGTGCTACGCCAGTGGGAAAAAGAGATGACTTGGGGTGCTTTTCTGCTCTGAGTTGAAGTTTTTTCAGCTTGAGGTGTTCAGAGCGCTCCGGCAAAAATGCCAGGCACCTAGAGCTCAGAAATGTGAGGCGCGTCACAATGCAAAAACTGCTAGCAAAAAGCTTCATTCTCTTTAAAAACAAGTACAAAAAGCTGCCTCCAGCTGCCAAAATGCTTCCTGTGTGATCAGGGCCTAAATCAGTCTGTGCGATGTGTGAAATTACAGCTCATCGCCGTTCTTCTCGGTTGTTATGGGGGTCTGCTTTGCTTTGCTTCTTGTTACATCCTGTTCAGTGTTCTTGTTTTCAGTTTTTCTAGTTAGCATTTCCTGTTTTATTTTGTTACTCAGCTATTGCTCTGGTTTCAGATACAGCACTTCTGCCCTTTTGTGTTTCCCACCTTGTGATTACCCTCCTGCCCTGATTAAATTCACCTGTCCCTTATTACCCTGCCTCCCTTGTGTATTTAGTCGTGAGCTCCTCTTGGTCTGCGCCAGTTCATCTCTACTGTGTATGTGTCACATGTGCGTTAAATGTCTGTGTGATGGGGAGGGTTATTTCAGGTCAGTATAGGCAAAGTAAGTTCAGAAAGCTGTCGACATGTCTTCACCCAGAAGGTAAACACACTCATATAATCAGGGCCCCTGTGAATGCAGGGCCCCATTGCCTGGAATAGAGGAGCCTCACACTCTGCAGGGCAGGAGAAGGTGCTGTGGAGGAACAACACCGGCTGGCAGCTCGGAGGGGCCCCCCAGATTGATGTGCGTGTGAAACCAGCCGGGCCCAATATTGCGCAGTGCTGAGTTTATTGTGCGGTGCGTCCCAGCTGCAGATTCATGCGTCTGCGCCCCGCCTGGAGACTCTCATCTGAACTTTCCGTAAATTTAACTCTGGTCAAAACAAAGTTAAAAGGCAAGCTTTGAATGGTAGGCAGACAAGTTGCCCTTTGAAATAAAAAAAAGTCCTTTAGAGACATACACTAACTCTGTGGGGAGTAAGACAACAAATAATACAACTTTAAGCATTTAAAACTGTAGCCTATAATCAAATAGTCGAAATTGCTTTCTATTCACGTGAGACAAAGTCAGAGTTAACTTAAAAACATTAAAATCAAACACATATTCCAAATATATCCAACATAATTGAGCCTTCCTTTTAAAATTGGGGTGGTTTTTGTTTTACAATGTATTTTAAAAGGTAACTTTTTTCACTCTGGCCAACTTAATAGTTTCAAAATGATAACAAAAAAGTCATTCACTATTTTTATTCCAGGATTTTTTGCATGTTGCGGATGTATAATCAACAAAATATCAAAATATAATAATATGAATATATTCTACTCTGCCTTCACAATTCCTGATGGTACTGCTTCTTTTCATCCATATCCGTACACTTTCAGAAAACGTGAGCAAATACGAAAGAAATGAACACAGAGTACAGACCGAAGGCTCCATCCGTCCCATTCTCCGTACCTGATGTTGAGTACAAATGAGCCCTTAGGTCCAGTTCAGACTAAAGATTTGCGACGTAACAAAACCTTTGCAGTGGTATGAACTGGCCATAGGAGCTTGACTCATGCCGGGTGATGGTGTCACCTGCAACTCAGCTGCTGCTGCTCGCTGTATGTGCGTATGCCTCCCCACACACACATTCTCATTCACTGATTAACTGGCGCTGGTTTTTATCTTGTTGTGGTGTATTTATTGTAAATACAGTCCATCTGATTTTCGTTTTGTTTCTGTTTTTCGCCGTTCCATCACGACTACAAATGCAACTGTAGCCAGTATCTCACTATCACTATCACTATCCTCATTCATATTTTAAGAAGCTACAAATTATATCCAGCCACAAAATAAGTCTGAAAAGCTGGAAAACTGAACAACAGTATGGAGAGTTGTTGCATAGCGATGATACACCATCTCATCTACAGCAGTTGCATTGGTGTGAACTGGCAGGCTTTTAGAATGTTGCAGAACGGCGCATTGCAGGTAGCTGCTTGTTTCAACTCATCTTGTCGCAAATCTTTGGTCTAAACTGGGCTTTACTTTCAATAACAAAAAAAGCGCCAAAAAAATCTTTAAAAAATAGTAAAACGCAAAAAACTTCCCCTGAAAAGTAGTGGAGTACAAGTACAGTGAAGTATAAAATGAAATGTTCACGTAAAGTACAGGAACTTAGGTACAGTGCTCGGTTAAATGTGCTTCCCACCAGTTTTCCTTTCCATCAGAGGTGAAAGTTACAACACATTCAACCATGGGGCCAGTGTTTCAACATACTTGTTGCTCTGGTGAATTAATTCATCCTGGTCATCCCGTGCTGCTGTCCATTCACAGCAGGACCACGTGTACTCGCCTATACAACCACCGAGTCCCCCCTCCTTGCAGGCGGACATGGCACAGCCTCACAGAGATGCACCGACATTATTCATTCACTGCACGCTGGCCAACGCAAAACCGCAAGGAGCCAAGTGCACAAGAAAAGAGCCCTGTTTTTTTCCCTCACGTCTTTGATTTGTAAATACCTCCGTTTCTGTGCAACAACTTCCAGGCTTGTATCTTATAACCATCAAACGTTTACATGAGAAAGTTGACAAAGGCTGAAACAGCGGAGGAGGCCTCGCAACAAAGAGGCCCATTTATAGAGTACAGTCGGGGAGCGATACGGAGAGGGAGGGTAGGAGGAGAAGCTGGGAGGAGAGTTGAATTAATGAATTAAAAATGTTGTGAAACAGCGGCTGTCTGAATACTTTTGGGTTTATATAGAGAGGCGTGCAGGGGGGTCCTGGAGGAGTGGACAGCACAGGCGTCTTTAACTTCTCTCTGTCCGGACACACAGGGCTCCCTCTCAGCTTAACATGCAGGAAGAAGTGCAAACTGTGCTCATCTGATTACATAATGACCCAGTAACAGTGAGCCAGAACCGGTACTGCCAGTACCAGTGTGCTGGGAGACACTGACTGACTGGTTAATCCTCACCCAGGCCTCTCGCCTGGTTTCATGTTTTTTCTCTTTCTTCTTAGAAGCTTTTATTTTTCTAAATATAGGATGACAACGACGTAGAGGGACTGCAAAAGAAAACAAACAATGTGATGTCAAAGTGAGAGGTGATGTAAAACATGCTCGAGCTGTCAACAAGTGCGCGCCGCTCAAAACCGTGAATTTTCTCAGCTTTTTTTCAGTCTTTTTCCTCCGAAGACAGATCGAATGCCGTCTGTCTTTTTCACATGTCTGCCGGACAGTGAAATTAATTAAAGCTTCAGGTTTCAAAGCTGTGGCGCAAGTGAACTTCTGTTACAAGTCAGCAGGAAGGTAAGAAACACAGAAACATACTTTACTCCTCATATTTTGCAGCTATTTCTTCTTTTTCTTCTGACACCAAAGCAACATTTGATCAAAATCTGAAAATAATGTGTGGATCTGAGTTTATTTGACTTGTGTGCAAGCCAATGTCATCAAATATACCCGAATAAAAATCTCTGCAACATCCCTTTAAGTACTTATAGTGTGTTTTAGTGGACTTTAAAGATTTATTTCCTTTTTTTTTTGTTCATTTTTCTAAAATCCTGCCCTGTGATATTCCTCTAACATCCAAGAATACGCTTGTTTTTAGCTGTGATTTTTATTTTAGTTCTCATGATGTTTACTAGTTTTCCTCTAACTGTTCCTCTAACTGTGATGTGGAGAATAACCCGAGGAAACATGCTGCATGACCTGAAACTGTCTGATGCAAGGCTTGAGGTTAACATTCAAACAGGTGTCCAGTGTCGCTGTATCCACTGCCTTGTGTTTACAGCGCGGAGGGATATTAGCAGTGACAATAGAGACGGTCGCACGATCAAATCTGCAGCACTATCTGACCGCTACACAGGATTATTTGAGTTTTCACCATTATTATTATTAGCATTAGTAGCAAAAACAGTTCCTAAAATCCTACGCCATTCAGTCAAAACAAATCCAGCCTT
This sequence comes from Epinephelus cyanopodus, assembly GCA_026686955.1. NCBI lineage: Eukaryota > Metazoa > Chordata > Actinopteri > Perciformes > Serranidae > Epinephelus > Epinephelus cyanopodus. The sequence goes on from CM048934.1 coordinate 13,829,902, forward strand.
CTCATTGAGGAATCCCCATCGGCACCACAACAGTAGTACACTGGCCAGATTTACAGCAGAGAGACACAACGTTGGCCACTGCTAACTCGGAAGACGATGGTAAAAGTCAGTCCTAAATTACAGCCCAGTGGCCCACAGCTGCTCTCCATTGTTTAATTTGGGTCAATGTCGTAACTCCTCAGCTTCTAATTCTGGGCTGAGGAAGTGGAGGGGCGAAGGGTTTATGGAAGTGTTTAGATTTACTTAGATTTTTACTGACATGGAAGCTAAACAACGTACTGCTGTGGATGAGTGGCAGCGGCAAAATGTATTTAAGCCCCTTAAAAAATCAGTTTAATTATACGCTATTGAGAATATTTTCACTGCTTTATCTTCAGTTCCCCATCTATCTATGTTCTCATCAAAGCCACCAGACTCCATTGGCAAAAACAGTCATTTTAGCTTGCTGAACACAGGAGTTGCTGGTCTACCGCTGCTGAAATCAGTTAGTTAGTCAGTGTTATTGTGTGACTTGGTGAATCTGAACTAACCCTTTCAAACACTAAAGACACAAAATAACACAAACAAACTGAATGATCGAGGCAGTGGTAGACCAGCAGCTCCTGTGTTCTGTGATGTTAAATTACTGTTTTTGTCAATGGAGTCTGGCTTTGAAGAGAGCGATATAATGGCTTCAGTTCCCCAACAGGGCACTAGGGGCATGTTGACTTCCATCTACTTTATGTAATACACTGACCATGGATAAGAACGTTAAACAAACCCACTTCAAAAATCCAAACTGTCCCTTTAAGGTGTCAGCATGCTTCAAGCAAAGTGTTTATCGGATAGTCAATCTGCATCTGAAACCCTGCACCTTACTGATGTAGGAATTAAGGGTTACATCTGATCATTTTTGTAACTCTTCAGAAATTGGAGACAGTTCTGCCCAGTGAAGCCAGGTGTGCAGAGGTGAGAACGTGGGCAGGATTTGAACCCTCAAGCCCCCCAGTTTTCATTCCACCAGGGGTCCTCAAGTGAAAGTAAAGCGTATTTACAGTATCTATTGATATCTGTTGATGAAGATTCTCAGTCATTAAGGTCATCGTGAGTGCTATATCGTAGACAACCGGTCTTGCTTGAGTTCTCAACGTAACTCAACTCAGCTCAAGGAAGTCCAGTTGCCTACGATATAGCACTTAAGATAACTATTAGTATCCTTAAGGAAGCCACAATCATACCAATGAACCTCTGTTATATTTATATCTATGGGAGGATCATCACTGTGTTCAGGGCAGGAATTGAATAAATATAATATGTATGTTGGTAACTGTTAGGTTCATTTTAAGTGCTCATCAATCTTGTGAAGATGACTTTTTCCCTATAACTGAAGAACTAAGTATTTATAGATGGGTCGCAAAAACTTGTCTACTTCTTCAGCTCAACAAACAATTTAAAAACTGCTTAGAAAACATGGTTAAAGTGACGAAGAGTTGATTTGGAGACACAGTTTTTACAGTGAAGGTCTTTTTGCACCTGTTTTAGGTTTATGAGACCTGACAGTGATGACATATGGTGTTTCTATACTGACCTGTAGTTTGTAGTTTCAAAGACATGGCCATTTTCTTATTGCCAATCAAGTACTTAGTATCTATGAAATGATTTTAATAAACACAACGTTTTTGTTTTAATCTAAAAAGACTTTACATCAGAAAGTAAGATACCCACCCAAAATATGTCCGAACTATATCTTAATGCTTTTTAAAAAATGTTATCTTAAAAAAAAAAAGTAACATGTCTGTATTTACCGTGAGAAATGTATACTTGCCTTTGCTGCTAAAACTAGAGCTGCGTTCCGAATTTCACACTCTTTGCTTTCACTTTCAGTGGGCACTGCAGCTTCCCTTTGCAGGTGTTGCATGCAGTATGCACACAGTGGGGACACACTACTTAGTCATACCATTTCACCCTGAACATTGATCCTCTTACTCACATATGCATTACGTAGAAGATAAAACGCCTTTTGCTGAGCTCAACAGGGATGGAGGTCGACCCGGAGAGCTCTGCTGTTGTTAATTTGCACTGTATGGAGTTTTAATTTTTAAGTTATAATTGCATACATTGCAGATTCCTTAGAATCTTAGAGATTATTTTGTTCACTTTAAGGTCCAATGTGCAGGACTTTGGGGGATATATTGTAAGAAATGGAGTATAATACAATTTTTCTTTAGTGTATAATCACCTGAAAATAAGAATCGTGTTTTTGTTACCTTATAATGAGTCGCTTATTTCTACATAGGGAGCTGGTCCTTGTCCACGGAGATCATCGTGTTGCACTGCTAAGTTTCTTCAGTGAATCCCCCTAAATCTTTCTCACTGGACCTTCAAACATTAATATTCCTGTCATTATTCATCATTGTGGCTTCTGTCAGCTGTCAATGAGGTTGGCTCCTGAAGTGACGTATCTTCCTCCACGCAGAGGATTGTGGGTCAGAATGGAGAAGCTGGAAAAGCATCTTGGCTTGCATCTGCAAAACGCAACCAGATGCAGTAGAGCAGTGGTTCCCAACTGGTCTAACCAGAGGGTCCAGATTTCTCCTTAGTCATTAGTTCAAGATCCACATGGTTTAATACATTCAGCGTCATACTTGCGTTTGACCATGTCATTGAGCTGATTTTCTGTCTCTGTCAAGTAGCTGCCAAATGATGCCAGAAATTCACTGTACCAACACAAACTCACATTTGTGATTCACTTGCGGTCCATTCAGAATGGACCTCAACCCACCAGTTGGGAACTACTGCAGTAAGACATCCTGGTATTTTTGGCACACTGCATTTGACGTTCGATGTATTAGGACAAACTGAATCTTTTCTGGCATACATATAGGATGGTAGCATGGATACTGGGACCCACAGCAAAGCAGGCAATAACGACAGGAAGTGAGGAGATGAGACAGGAAATGGAGCAAGTAAAAAAAAAGGCCAACACAAAGCGCAGCTAAAGAAGATGCTCTGTCTTAATGAGACTGTCTGAAATAATTCACTGTGTATATAAAGACACAAAGGCACAACAGCAGCTCATTTGTATGGGCACTGCTTAGTTTGGCTCCAGTAAGTTTGTGGTTTTAACATCTTGTGCTGGCTGAGTCGATGCCTTCTTGGCATGGCCTGTGTTGATGTTTAGACAGTCCTTTCAGTTGGCTGCAGAGGCTGCTGTGGCATGGACAGTGGTCACAGCTATTCAAGTTGTGTTGTATTGAGTCTTTTCAGTGTACTGGCTGCTAGGGGTTCTTTATGGCTGTGGACACTGGACAGGGGCACTGAGTGGAAGGGATTACTCTCTCCTCTGGAATACTAATGACCCTCTTTTGTCACCGATCTGTTTCCTCCACCTTTACTCCACATACCCCTTCACCATCCATTTCCCTCCCTCTACCTCTTTCACTCTCTTTGTCACCCGATGCTCAATTCTCTCTCAATCCTCCCCTCAAAACCAATTATCCCCCCCCTCCGCCCCATCTCTGCCCCCTCACAATGTCAAGCACCGCATACTCACACACATGATCACGCACAGTCGCAAACACACACTTTAACCCTCCGTACCGCTCTCCTCTGCCTCGTCTAACTTGCTCTCGCTTTCACTCGCTCGCTCACCCAGTCGTATTTTTCAATGGTGGCTTTTGTCCCTTTCATCTCCTCGAAAACAAAGGATTCTTGTGCGCACAGGACAGAGGGAAGGAGAGGGATGGAGAGCCGGACGGAGAGGAAGAGATCCTAACCTTGAGTGTGGAAGAAGTCATTTTACAAGAGAGGGAATCCATCAGTGTTACTGTCAACCAGACTGATACACTTCCTAAATATTGTTTTAGCTCTATTAATATTAACATAACCAAGACTGGTGACTGTAGATACGGTGACATAAGAGTTTAGATGTTCTGTATTTTTCCTATCATTAAATAACCCCCCAAAAAGAGACCAAAACCAACAAGCAATTGAACCTACTCACAAATATAGTCAACCTCACACATAGATGAGTTGCACCCCGTGACATATGTACTGTAGGGCACTGTAGTTTATTTTGAGTCCACTGTCCTGCTGCCAGATACACTCATTACTGCACCACATGCGTATTATCCCACAGCTGAAAATAGTTCCATCAAAGGCACCATCTATAATTGTTTTAGAAGTAACTTTAAAATGAAACTACTTATTTTAATTTGTTTTGAGAGCAGCGCTAATTATTAATTTTTTTAGAACGATGATGAGTAGCGTGAGAAGGATCGCTTGTAACAATGTACCCACAGAAAATTACATAAATAACAGTTAGCAGTTTACTTTTCGCATCTTTGAACATACTGTATTGTTTTGTTTTTTATGACCTGAAAATCTTGTGTTTTAAATTACTCTCCCCTTTCTCATCAAATTCATTTCCAATCACAGCAGACAGACAAAGTTAGCAACTAGCTGGTGGACACACTAGAGCTGCCAAAGAGCCAGATATGTCCATCAGGAGTTAGTGGAGACCATGGATTGATACAAAAATGGATGACATGTCCCCACTTCCTCCAAAATGAAGCCACAATATCCCACAAAGCGATGCTGTAATCTTGCGCTAGCGTCATTTGGGGCCGGGGTCTGTGCAATCGCGATTGCCACAGTATCAAGTTCCCACCCAATACACCTGTCCAACCAGTGCCATTGATGACAAGCACACTGATCGGCACACACAGCTGTTAATTATGATGTCAAACCCGATTTTTATTGCATCAAATAACTCATTATAACCAAATTTATCAGAAAAATGAACTCTTACATAAACATCAGTATGATAAGATCTAACTAAAATGACTGAAATCATCTTTGGGAAAAACGTATTTACGTGTATGTTGAGTTTTTACTTTGGCCCATGTCTCATCTGTTACCATAGAGGGGCAGGGTACACTGCTGTTAGCCACTACGGGGTGATTGAGATGTTTTGGCTTCACTTTTGGGAAACTGTCATGTCGTCTGACTTTATTATACAGTTTGTGACTGAGACCACAGTGTAGACTTTATAAAACTAATGAATGTTGCCACTGTGATGTCACACATCGGTTTGTGGACTCCTGTTCTGAAGCCTGAAGCCATTTTGGCTGCCGCCATCTTGGATTTTTGTAGCCAGAAGTGACCATGCTGCATCTTACTTAGGGCCCGAGGACATTGTCTGCAGATAGCTTATCACTCAAAGGGATCACACCCTTGATTGTACAGGACTGCAAATCTTAATAACATATAAACAGTTGAGTAATATAAGAGTTATATAAAAGTTCGTACAATTGTCATGAACGTGGAAATTAGCTTTATAGACCAAATCCGTTTTTGTACTAGGCTGTAAATATGTTTATTTTTGTTGTGAAGTTGAGCATTTCAGCATAGACACTGTGGGAATTGACTCACTTTTGGAGCCAGCCTCAAGTGGCCATTCAAGGAACTGCAACTTTTGGCACTTCCACATTAGACTCACAAGTCAGTCTTTAGACGCTTTGCTTAACTAAAGACATGTCTTTCTCCCTGATATTGTGTTCAGACGGGCGGATACAGTTTCAGAGTTTAAAAAAACTCCCTATGTTGCAGAACCAATAGTAAATCCGCAGGGCGGTCCTTCGGTGGCTCGCTGAACTCTTGTGCTCGTAAAAGTTTTAAACAAAGTCGCTGTAAGTCCTTCATTTCCACAATCTTGTGGACTGAGCACACATTTGATAAAGCGGAGTTAAATCTCTCGGCATCCATTTTCAAGCTCTCTGTGTGTTTGTTTCCTTGCGGACGAGAAAAGGGGGAGCGCACATTTCCGGAAGGGCGTATCCTTTTAAAAAATGCAAGAGGCGTTGCTTTGTTGCCGGCCATTGCAACTTTATGTTGTGTTTGCACCTTATTGTGTACCCAATAGATAAGTTAATACTACATAACAGACTTATGTGTTCATTAGGATCAAATAGACTGAATGCCATAGACAAGGTAGGGTTGGTATACATGTACATACATACATACATTGCTAGTTGCTGAATGTACATGCAGTTGCTAGTTGCTGTGCTGTTGTGTGTAAGGTCCTGACTTTGCAAACCAGACATTCCTTCATACAATCAATGGCATTGTATTGCCTTCTAACTGTAAAGGTCTATATGTCCAATACACGAGTGTGTGTTTACTGTATGTGTAGGCAGGAGCTCCACAGGGTTCAGAGTTCAGCTGGAGATGGACACGGCCAATCACATGGGCCTCCTCTTGACCCCGCCTCCCTCCCCTCTCTCCCCCTCCACATCTTAGTATTCAGAGCACAGACATCAACACAGATCTCTATTCATTCACTCAGTGTGAGCTCCAGCGTGGAGAGAGGAGAGAGAAGGGTCAGAAAGGACAGGAAAGGACAGAGCGTATCAGATCGTCGTGTTTCTTAGGCTTTTGTTTGTGTTGTTTTGTTTTTGGGTTTGTTGTATTCGCTCCGGAAGGCAGAGGCAGTTTGAGACAAAAGGGCCATTTAGTGAACAGTGAGTGTGAGCGAGGGAGAAGGAAAGAAGTAGAAGGATGTGGAGAAACTGCAGCTCAGACCAGGGTAAAACTGTTGAGTGTATGCAGTGGACGACCCATACAGTGACAATAAGTGTCCATGGCACCCGGGGGTGGTGTGGGAGACTCATTCTGGCAATATACTGTTGACACTTTGAGACCCACAGACACTTAGAATCCACCCCAGCACATTACACCACCATCGTCTGACACAGACATTCACTTAACACTTGTTATATGACAACAAGCACTTAGCTTGAGTAACAAGTGATGAGGGTGCACTTGTATGGGAAATAGGGATGTCAGTGATGGTTACTTTTGCTTTCGATAGCCTGACACCCATTAACCAGTAACTGACTAGTTCATTTTAGAGAGGAAAGAGGAGCAAAATGATGTGAAATACAAGAGGCCTTTCCTTTCAGTCCAGCACTCTGTAGGGCCACACTTTATACTGCTTTGAGTAACATTACAAGTTGATGTTCCACGTTAAAAGTCGCCAGCAGTCGGCCCAGTGAATTAAGTTTGTTTTTCTCAGAGGTCAGGGCTCCCTGCAATTAATTGGGAAAAACATTATTTCTATGAATCTTACTTCGTGCACATACTTATGCATATATTTCACATATATTGTATGCAGTAGCATTGTGATTTCCCTCAGTTGGAGCTAAGGGGCAAAGCTCGAACCATTTAAAAAACAGCCCCATACTAAACCTTTACAAAGCCAGCTTTTTCTACACTTCTCTGCAGCTGACATCGTCTCAAAACCTAGATCTGATCCTAAAGTAAAGCACATCTCCCTTTCAGATCTGCTGCGTAAATGGGGTCTTTATTTAAGGAAAAACAGGCCACAAAGTGAAGGGAAGAGTATGAAAACAGCTTTCAGCAAAATGGAAGAGGGTGGTCCAGCAGAAGACCTCAGCGTCCTTGATTCAAACTGAAAGACTTAATCTTTTTCCTGTGGAATAACAGTCACTGGTGTCTCCTCATCTCAATTCAGTGGCCGTCTTGTGCAACCAACACGTGAATGGGCCTGCACTATCACGCTTTTAATGTGAAAGAGCAGCTGTGCCTTCATGCTGAAAGGAGGCTTTTATTTTGACAAGGCCAGCTGCCTCCATTGAAAGGAGAAAGGGGGCTTAAATGGACCACCATGGATAGCCACAACGCTGTCCAGCTGAAAAATGTGCTTCTAATCCCCTTCCTCTTCTTCTTCTTCTCCTCATCGTCATCTCCCTCTCCTCCCAAATGTTCCACTCTGTCATTTCTCTCATTCATGTGGCCGTCAAATGTTCTCTCTTTTCTCCTTATTCACACACCCTGCACCTTTTCATTTGGTCTCACCTGCTGTTCACTTGATTTTACTGCCCATACAACCTATGCACTATTTCCCCGCTGTCTTACCTCGCTTTTTCTTTTCATGTACACGCCCTCTACCCACTTTTCTTCTTTACCTTACCTCCTGTTGTCTCTGTCTCCAACCAACTGTAGCACCAGCCATGACCTCAGCCACGCCCCCCTCCTCTGAAGGCTCCTCCCCTCAGAAAGTATGCCACTCCCAGACACAGACTGACATCACCAAGCCCCTGCTGGGCTCCACAGGGGGGGCTGGAGGTGCTGGTGCAGGTGGAGGAGCCACGGCAGCTGGAGGGGCCAATGCTCTGCGGAGGAGGCGTCGCGTCCTCTCCAAAGATGGCCGAAGCAATGTACGCATCGAGCACGTAAGCGGGCGAGGGGCACTGTACCTCCGCGACCTCTGGACGACTTTCCTGGACATGCAATGGCGCTACAAGTTCTTCCTCTTCTCTGCCACCTTTGCTGGGACCTGGTTCGTGTTTGGAGTGCTTTGGTACCTGGTGGCAATGGTGCATGGAGATCTACTGGGTAAGGAGGAGGGGATGAAGGGGGCGGAGTTTTTTAGTGGAGAATAAGATCAGAAAAGCATAACTTAAGATGTTGTGTAAGGGGCTGTACAGATGCAAGGTCTTTAACTGCCTGGAAACCGTAACAAGCACCGTATCATAGCCTATTTACCTGAAATCGTGAGTGCAGAGCTGATCTTCTTCCAGACGCTATTTATAAGTGTGTAGGCATATCGTCCATGGATCAGATGTAAAGCTCTGGGTAGCCCTGCACTAAAAAGATCAACTCCATCATATTTACCACAGACTGATATTTACGGAAGAAGGGAAAGGTATCTGTCAGCTGAACGTGGTTGATGTCGGGGCACAGCCATCGCTCCATGAAAAATAGGCGCTCGGGAAGGTGTGTGCATCGGGTGGCATCACTCTGGCATCACTCTGGTGTTTGAGCATGCCTGCCACGTGTCTACATTGAAAACAAAACAATCAAATGTTGGATGAATGTGGATGAATAATACAAACTTCGGTCATCCCCGACTTATCATTTAGTACCATCATCAAAACAAGAGTCGGTGTTGACCAAACAGTGGAAAACTATTACTGAAAACAACATGAGTTATTGGTATTGATAGGTAACCTTACCAGTCAACACAGAAAAGTCATGTGAAATCTTGCTTGTCTGGTTCATTACTTATGTACTTCTGAAATAAAAAAGTCTTTATCCATGTCCTCTGGCCTTCTGTGAAAAAAGGACCTAAGGAGTACAAGTACTTTTTTGTGAATGTGTTAACAATAAAGAAAGACACACGGAATACAGTTTTACATGGCAGAAAGAGCATGAGAAAGATCCGACAGAGCACTGAGAGAGGGAACAAAATGTTCCTTTATAATTAGTTTATTCCCTCAAACCCAAGATCTTCTGCTCTCCCTCCCTTCCTCCAGAGTTCGACCCCCCCTCCAACCATACTCCATGTGTAATGGAGGTGAAGACCCTGACGGGAGCCTTCCTCTTCTCTCTGGAGTCTCAGACCACAATTGGCTACGGTTTCCGGTGCATCACCGAGGAGTGTCCTGCCGCCATTGTGCTGCTCATCTTTCAGCTGGTCATCACCATGGTGATGGAGATCTTCATCACCGGCACGTTCCTTGCGAAGGTAGTGAGATACCATTTTTAGTGTTAGATACTGTTGTCGAGATAGGCTACTGGTATTTCTAACTTTGATACAATACCTTGACAAATATCAGTATTTGATACCATTACGATATGACGATACCATGGTGAGCTATAACGCGGCTGTAACATGATGATGCTAACATTTCTTTTCTTGTTAGTAATAGAGTACAGCAGAATGACTGTAGTAAACACTGACAATATGAGAGGATACTGCAAAAAATGAGAATTGAAATCATTTCAAATAATCAGAATCCATCTGTACTGATAAATAGACGTTTGTATTCACAAGTTTTTTATCTACAAGTGCACGTCACACACTGAGTGAGCCGTCTGTTAATGATAGCTGAGGTTTCACACAGACTTGTCTGACTGTGAAGTGCAAAACTGAATGCTTCTTCAAGAGCCTCCATGCTTGAAAATCCACGAAAAACCACTTGTAAACAGGATATAACGAAATATCTACACACATATTTACTGCTCGTCTATTCGCACGGGATTTGTATTACCTGAGGTAATTTTCTGGGACTCTTTTACAGCAGGTAAAAGTCGTGGTAATCTTTACTGACATTGTGCGGTAATGATTACTGACATGGCACATTTGGACGGGACTAAATTCTCTGGTAGTTATTACTTTACCCCACGTACCTATGTAAAACTAATCCCATCCGAATAGGGCCTATAACTGTGCCAGAGCAAGTTGCTGCCTTGTGCCAACACTTCCATCGATATTCTGTATCATACTTACCAGGCCACCCTGGGCTGTAGTAAACATTGTATTGCCCTTCTGTGTTTTGCATTTAACAACAAACAAGTGTTAAATTTAGTTTAAAACTGTCATCTTTGTCATTTAAACAGAAACAATACACTTAATAATAGCTTAATGAAAATAAAGCTTATTTACAAAGCTCTAAAATCAGGACGTAATTTGCAAGAACAACAAAAAGAATAGAAAAAAGAATAACTTATCCATATTATTCCCCTGGTCATCCATGTCCCATGTGCAGTAACTCTATGGCCTCCCACAGTTTGAACCATTTGGCTAGTATGTCCTTCCTTTACCCTGTATCAGTGCAGCTATCAGTATGTGTAGCAATCAGCTTTGAGCTTATCAGTTATGTTTAGAGATTATTACCACTCTAAACTATCAAAGCACAGTTATCTGAACAGTTTCCTCTAAACAGTCTAACAACCTTTCTTTTATCTATACATCCCTGTGATGTTACTCCTCCACATATCACATATCTTTCTGTAGGCCAGGTTTATCTCGAAGACAGAAAGAGGAAATCAGAAGATCTGTAGACGTAACAGGAATCATTATATATCCATTTTTACCAACTGTGACACGTTTTCATCCTGTTGTAGGTCGCTCGTCCCAAGAAGAGAGGCGAGACAGTGAAGTTCAGTCAGCACGCGGTTGTGTCGAACCATGAGGGTCGACCCTGCCTCATGATCCGAGTGGCCAACATGCGCAAAAGCCTGCTGCTGGGATGCCAGGTACGCAAGTTGCTTTTGAATTAATAGCAACCCCCAATAGGCTACCTATGGATTTTAATGCACCTGAGGTTTGCCTTGTATTTCTGTGTATGCTTTTGAAGAGCTTTTCTATTGATTTCATCGGCTCTGCACAGCATTTGATTGGATGCAATGTCATAACAGATATGAACCCACTGACCCTGACTTACAGTTTTACCTGGAGGCTGATACAGAGAAGAAAAAGAAAAGCTTTCACGACAACCACAAGCTTTTTAAAATAAAATGCTTCATGAACAGTAGGGATGTCAGTTTTGATTATTTTTTCTTTTGATAGCCCGACACCCTTTTATCAGTAACTAACCAGTTTATTTCTAAAGGTGCGGACACACCAAACCGACATTAAGAACTAGCGGTGACGAAAGCCAACTGTTGCGTCATCTATGTCGTCTATGTCAGGTGCATTACACACACTTGAATTGAGTTCACTGGGGCAACCTGAGACAGATCAGGACGTAGGCACAACTGTTCCACAGTAACTGTTGGGTTGGGACGCCGTTACTAGTGGTAATCATAGCTAGTGGAGCCATTACCAAGCTTCTATCAACAACTGAATAATAAAATTAACCTAAAGATATGCATGAGCCATCAAAAATATTCTGAGTAGTAACCTATCCACGGTTAATTGTTGACATCCCTGTTTAACAGTATCAGTCTGACTGGTATGAAATATATTTAACGACACATTCAGTGACTGACGACGCCATGCTTAAGGACACATCGCCTATGATGAAGACACTGGCCGTTGCAGGTATTAAACCTGGGGCCTTTTGGTTACAGGATGCCTTCTGCAACCTCTTGGCTACATTTACTGACTCCATCTTGGCTCCCAGGTGACGGGGAAGTTGCTTCAGACGTCCCTGACAAAGGAGGGTGAGACGGTACGGCTGGACCAGCGCAATGTGCCTTTCCAGGTGGACACGTCTAGCGACAGCCCCTTCCTCATCATTCCTCTGACTTTCTACCACATCATTGACGACAACAGCCCCCTCAGGGCCTGGGCAGCAAAAGGTACGTCAGGGCTCTAATGTCAAGTTGTGTGGCAGGTCTGCCACACAATATCAAGAAGGATGGAGAGAGAATTTTACATCAATACTGAGACATAAAGTGGAGATTTTTTCTCTAAAACAGTAGCAATATTACTAATATGAATATTATTGTTAATGTTTAACTGGATCTTGGTAATTTAAAGTATATTTCAGTAACAGCAATCACTTAATGAGAGGGTTGAATTTGAAATCAAAGTTTATCGAGAATAGTATGCACATGCAGCATGTATGTGTATGTAGGTGTATTGGTATTTACGGTCATGTGCTGCGTGCTTGGCTGCCTCTAACTGTCCAGAGTTGGGCTGGTTTGGCACTGGAGGAGAGGGTTTCTTCGGCTGGAATGTGTGTGAGAGAGATCCGCTGAGACACCCCTCATTAGAGCACAATGCAGTACAGTCTGGGGTGCTGACACGAAGCCTGCACAGATCCATTTACAGCAGCGCAGACCTCTCAGCGCTGGGAGCAACAAAGGCAACAGTACGAAGTCTCTGACCACGGCGTTATTTACACTCACACCAATCGTTCACTGTAGACGGCCTCTGTCATTTCTTTACTTGGCCTCACTTGACACCAGTGATTTTCTGATATGTTATTATCATGTCATCTAATTGCTGCTCTGCCCTTTAACTTCTGCTTTCATTTCCGCCTGTTTTCTTGTAGATATTCTTGCCTTCCCTTCAGCAGTTATTTTAACTGTCACCATATTTAAGGGATTATATTACAGCACACACAGTACTGTCCATAATACTACTGTAATCCCTGGTTCAGGTGCCCACTGTACCAGCAGCCAGTCTTGACATTTCCCAAGTGTTGCTTCATCTGTGTTTTCTTTCATAAATCCAGTGATGCCTAAAATGCACTCAAAATATATCATATGTGTTCACAGGGGTGTAACACCAAATTTTGGGCCCATGTGTACGTTAGTGCTCCACCAACGTGCGCACTCACTCACTCGGCTCTAGCAGTATGCAGAGATAAATACTCGAGCAGTGGCAGACCAAATCGTCTTGTGACTTTTAGGGGCGAGAAGGGCCCCAGCATAAGTAAAAAGTAAAGTAAAAGTAGTAAGTAAGTAAAAAGTATAATTACCATTTGAGAAACCTACTTAAGTAAAAATTGAAATAAAGGTTAATATATTACCCAAAGTACAAGTTACTTTATATTTTCACTATTTTTTTAGGGTGTGCTGGCCCATGAAAAATCATGAAAAACAGCACTTACTGATCTCACTTTTTAAAATTAATAATCCTGACCTCTTTAGATGAGGATTCAAAAGGCCAAAAGACCACTGACTACAAGATAAGTTAACGTCATTATCATAACATCAAAGATTAACCTTAACATACGGTAGCTAATTTTAGCTAGATAACTACATTCAAACCAACAGCACGGCTATGTGCAGGTGAGAAGTAAAGTGTTTCTCAGGGGGCACAGCAGCACTTCATCATGTAACTGCTTTCTTTTCTAGAATTTGGGGTAAAAAGCGTTGCCAGATGTGGCCAGGGATTGCAGGGTGTCCTCCAGAAATACTGTTAAGCCAAGTGGCAGATATCTTTTGACAGGGCTGGCGACCAGCTGTGGCCCGATGCACAAGTGCCCTTTTTTGACAGGGAACAAACAGAACATATTCTGACCTTGATGTTGTCAGTGCAGCCAAAATGCTGTTCTTTTTGTGTCATAAGTAACATCTGGTCTCACATGCATGTGTAATATGATGCAGATCTGGTGTGTATTCATAAGAGACAGGGGGACAAATCAAGATTTTGCACAGGGCCCCCAAAAAGCTAGAAACGGCCCTGCTAGCTGATGTGACTATAGACAAGATGAAGCTGTCATTTGGAAAGGAGGACAAAATGTGATCGAAAGGTCTCGCTGTAGCCTCAAGTCCCGCAGAGATGAAGAGGAGTCAGTATTTCAGTAAATGATTGTTTGAGCTATTCAGAGTCAAACGTTGGCTTTGACTCATTAGAGTTAACTCTCATTAACACCTAGCAGTCTAACACTAGCTAACTGGTAGCGTTAACATTCATAGCAAGATTACCTCACTGACTTGGGTTAAATTCCAGTTATCTGAAGGTGTGTGTGGTGTGTGGGTGTCAGTTTCACTTTCCCTGCTGTTCAAGGTTTCAACATCCAGAGGGTGTTTTTCTTTGATCTTTCGGCTACTGTAGTTCAAAAAACACCTTAAAATACCCTTTTCTTGGGAGACGTCCTCCTTCGGTGCTTTCCCTCTTCTACACTCAAAAATATACTTAAGTTAAGAGTTGAAGTACAGTACATCTATCTATCTATCTATCTATCTATCTATCTATCTATCTGGCCTAATGGCCACTTGAGGCTGGTTTCCAAAGCAATCAGTCCCCATAGACCCCATTTTAAAATACCCCACTTTACAGCCAAAATAAATGTGTTTACAACCTGATACACAAAATGGTTTTGGTCTTCTTCGCTAATTCACCCATTCATGACAACTGTAAGCCCCTGTTTAAAAGTTATTAAGGCATTCAAGTTATGTATAATTAAAGGTGTGGTCACTCTGAGTGTTGGTCACCACAGTCTATGAGTCGGATCCACCCCTCGCTCCTCTACAGCTCCTTTTATCCGAATATGGTCACTTCTGGCTCCAAAAATCCAAGATGGCGACAGCCAAATGCTAACCTGGAGGCTTCAAAACAGGAATTCAAAAACCAGTGGCTGGCATCACTATATCTTTGTCCAGTATTGTTACAGTCTATGGCAAAAACATAACCTATCTGGTGTCATTAACATCCCAATTGGTGAATGAGAGTGTGGATGGTTTTCTACTTCTATGTATTAAACCTGTGATGCACTGGCAGCCTGTCCAGAGTGTGTAGATCACTCACAGTTGGATAGTTGGATGGCTGTCTCTAATGGAATTTAAAAAGCCTGCAGTTCTTGGACATACATTCACGGTAACACTCATGACTGAGCACACTTGTCCTCACTGATTCTTTGAACAGACAGTTTCAGAGTTCCCTGCAAAGCTTTCTTTATATCCTCAATGTGCACTTAATTTACAGCACCTCCAGCATGGACCTGCTCTGATAGGAACATTGAAAACTGGCTTCCTGTGCAACACTGTGTGAATCTTGTTGGCATTATGTGACCATGAGTCACTGAATCAGAAGGGCAAGACACTGTGGAGATGGTCTATTAAGAGAGGTGCCATGGCTGTCCAAACCACTGAGCTAGAATATTGAAATTTCTCTCAAGGCTGATTGTGAAACTGTGTGTGAGTGTGCACACTGTGGAAAACTCCGTCAATGACTCATTCAAAGACTAAATATTTCCTATAGAACTGAGCAATCAGGAAACTCTGCTGTAGTTGATGACAAAGAAAGTTCTTGTCGGTGACATGCAGTCGCCACATGCTAACATCAGTAACGCTAACATGCTGATGTTTAGCAGGTATACTGTTGCCTTTAGCTTCTCAGTTTCACATTGTAGCATGCTAATATTTGATTAGCACAAAACAAAGTACAACTGAAACTAAAGTGCGATCAGTTTTGCAAATATATGGTCATAAACGGAAGCACTAGACAAAAGTAGTCAACAAAATTCTGACTTGACGGTGGCGCTACATGAAAATTTAGAGAATCACCAACCCAGTCTCACAAGTCTCACAGTAACTTGTGGCGTCAGACACTGACAAAAAAAGTCGTCCTTTAACGTCGCCGTTGTAGTTTAACCGTGCTGGGCCGTGTCAGGGGGAAACGCGGTGGAACAAGAGCTGAAGTTAAGGCAGCGAAGTCCAAGTAGGGTGGACGGGAGAGATGGTGGATGGGTCTAACAAACTTCAACTTTCACCCGGGAGAGCGGTGTTTGCATCCCGTGAGATTATAAAGCCAAACCGTGTCCTTTTTTCCTAACCTTAACCACTTGCGTTATAGATTCAAGGAAAGAAAACGCCAATTCACGGTGTAGTACCAACGTAGTGCGTTTATTTTAAAAAAGAGTTAAACTGTAGTGTATTTTGAAAGAAGAGAATGCATGTAACAGGCAGGACTTGACATGGTGTCCCAGAACGTCAACAACCAACGCACCCAGGGTACTGTGCACGTCATATCTGGACGTGGAAAGTCCATGACCAAACTTGATGTGTGACAAGATCGGAGTGAGAATGCGTTGGAACCCCCATAGTTATCGCAATTTATCCTGACTGGGACCATGAATATCAGTATTGAAGTTTATGGCCACCCATGCAGCAGTAGCATCCCGAGCCATGCTGCTAAGATCGTTCCATAAATGCAGACGGTGCCCTTTGCGCCGCCCACAAAAGGCCAGAAAAGAGAATCCCTCAACCAAGTTTGTCGCAGTGAGCACAAGCGGTTGCGAAACCTGGTGTTTTTGCTCTGGTTGGAGCGGGGCTGGGTCTGGGTTAGGGTAAGGACTGTTTAGACAGATGACAGAGTCTGCATTCTGAGTGAGGCCTGTTGACGCAGGTGTGTGCTTGTTTGAGTGCATATGACTTCCAGTGTGTCCTTTGTGTTATTGAAGTTGTGTGTCAATGAATGACAAGTCTGCATGTGTTCTTGAAACGTATTAAATATTTCTGATTGGAACGCTGCCATCATGCTGCAGCCTTATCTTTGTGTGTGTGTGTGTGTGTGCGTGTGTTCAAATTTCAGGAATGAGTTCTGACAGTGTTTGTGTATCTGTGTGTGTGTGTGTGTGTGAGAGAGAGAGAGAAAGATCCGGTCAAGTGTTTTTGGAATCAGTCAGCAGTGAGTGGGGAGTTTTTATGTTTTGGAAATTTCAGGATGTGCGTGTATGTGTGTGTGTGCATGCATGTTTGTGTCTTTCCTTAGCCACATACATGACTGCCGTTTACTGAATGAATGAATCTGTGACCCAGGTCTGCGTGCTTTTAAAAAATGAGCTGCCACTTTAGGGGTTGTACTGTCAGAAATATATTTTCATACACATGTTTTATTGAGTGTATAATCACCTGAAAATAAAAATTGTTATGTTTCTGGCCCGAAATAAGCCGTTTAAATCTACATAAGGAGCAGATCCTTGCCTAAGGTGGTCGCTACGTTACGCCACCATGTTTCTACAGCAGCCCAGGATTTATAAGATATTATATAAGATAATTAAGTATCACATATATAAAAACAAGCAGGACATGATAGAAACAATCAAAACACTGAAGGAATTCTTACTGGAAGAAGTTTCAGCTGGTTGCAGTCTGCAATCCTCACTGCTAGATGCCACTAAATCCCCCTAAATCTGGACTGTGCTACATTACAGAGAAATAAAACTGTACTAATGAACCTTCATTAATATAGGCCTATATTTTATCTACAAGTGCACGTCACACACTGAGCGAGCCGCCTGTTAATGACGCTGTGGGCTAATGGGCATGTAGCTACTTCCATGTTTCAGATGATACGTCATGTTTGTAGTCGACCGATGAAGATGAGTTTACATATCACCTTGGGTTCATCCTTCACCTTCTCAAATGATCCCACACTTTAGATTTCCTGCCCGACATGTTATTAACTAGCCTGTGGAATAACCGCAAATTAGGGGCCGTACACATGCTGCGTCTTTAACCGCCTGGAAAACACGATGTTAGGCGCTGGGTGCTACTCTTGTGCCTTTTTTGTGCCAGCCAATGCCACAACCAAGGTGTGAACGTGAATGCGAGCATGCAACCAGGGTGACATATGTGTATGTGGGAATGTTTGTATATGAATCATCACTTTACTTTTTTTCTGTTTCTTTTCCTCACACAGTAACATCTGTAAATCTTAGTTTGTTTCTATATCTGTTGTTCAACATGTCTTGACACTAATTAGAGAATAAATGGATTAAAAATAAAAGTAAGCTCAACATTCAGTATGTTGTGTTTTTAGCTTGATATGCTGCCCCCAAGTGGCCAAAAGTGCAGCTTTGAACTCCTCTTGAGTGATTTCTCACTACTGTGATAATCATTTTCCTTTTCTGTGATTTGTTTTTTAATATTTTACTATGTTAAAACTATAAGGGGATGAATTGAAATGCCTGCCTTGAAAGGAGGAAACTGATATGAAAACAAATGGCTTGCTTTGTAAATGGTAGTTTGTCAGTTTGTTGTTTAACCTCAGGCCTGCTCCATCCTCCAGGTGGTGGCTGGACAGACCCGGAGCTGGCTGACTTTGAGCTGCTGGTGATCATGAGCGCCACAGTTGAGCCGACCTCTGCCACCTGTCAGGTTCGAACATCCTACCTTCCGGACGAGATCCTCTGGGGCTACGAGTTCCCCCCTGTCGTCTCCCTGTCTCCCTCAGGAAAATATGTGGCCGATTTCGCCTTCTTTGACAAAGTGGCCAAAACCAAAACCCCACCCCTCTTCAAGCAGGCCCTGCCACCGAGCCCGCCATCACGGGCGTCTCGTTACCACGGTGGCAAGGAGGCTGGGACGGACCCAGAGAAGATGCGACTGGAGGAGAACTACAGGGGGGAAGAGAAGGGGCGAGAAAGGGGGCGCATCAGAGATAGCAGCCCACTGAGTGTGCGTATTAGTAATGTGTGAGAGAAAAGAGAGAAACAGGAAGTGGTTACGGAAAGAAGATGTGAAACAGAGGTGAGGTGAACACAGGAAGGAAAAACAAACAAGCTGCTCATAGTGTCAGATGAAAACATCTCACCCACTCATACACAAAACATCCCGCCTACGCATATGAGAGGAACACCTGGGTGCCCTTTCACCTCGCCCACCAACCGCACGCAGACACAATGCCGGTGTGTCACTGTCCGCAATACACTGAGGAAATCTATGAGGAAACCTGTGTCTACAAACCCAACATGTACAAATGAACAGCACAACATCAAGTCATCCATAGAGACATTTTCTACACAAAAGACTTGTTTAATGCAACTGGAGGATGCTCAAACACTGCAAAATAATCTTCATCTTATCAGGTCATTTCTGTCTGTGTTTTATTCCCAGGGGTGTCGGAATAACTTAATCTGATTCCAGTAGAAATCAACTTGTTTCAAGAATTTTCTAGAAATTAGTAGGATTTTTTTGAACCAAGAAAGAATAAGAAAAGTGGCCTTGATTTCAGAAAAATAAAAAAAAGTTGATTTCTATTTCTGTTTTAAGAAAATAAGAACTCAGCTACAGAAACATGTACTTGATAGGAGGATTTTTGCAGTGTGGTTGAACATCTGACTGAATCACTGTACTGTTTTTTCCCCCTTTTTTTTTAAATGAACAAAATACCTGCAAAAGCTGCCCGTTCTCATTCCCAGGTCATCAAAATATTAACGCTTCGTCACACCCATTGGTCATGGGTGTATTACTGAACGAGCCTACCGAGCCCAGGCCAAGGGGCCCCTAAGCTAGTGTCTCTGACAAAAAATTAGCAACAGCAACTTCACTTAAAGGGCTTCTTCATCATGGTCATAACAGAGCCTCAAAAAAGAAAACTAAAAAAATAGCCTAAACATTCACCTCTAAAATGTCACAAGAAAGAAACCATTACGATACATTTTCCACCCCCTCAGTTTATCTACAGGACTTTAGATGTGCTGAGTGCTTTTAGCAATTTTGGAGAAACAACAGCATGCTGTACCTGCCCAAGAGAGGGCGAGGGAGCCTTTTACACCAGGTCCAGGGGCCCATTGTGTCATAATCCGACCATGCCCTCGGTGTCTGATAAATGCCAAAGGCGCCCTTTAGCGTCTTTATGAAATGCACCGGGATTCCAGCTAATTCTCATGTAAACCCATCCGCTGCAGTATTTGATACTGAGAGTATCTGACGTGGCGAGAAGAGTAAGAAAGTCTGCGTCTGGTGTGAGGGAGGGTTGGTGGATTGGTCAAACAAACACAGGACTTTGACCCAGGAGACCAGTTTGTGTCCTGTGTGAAACCAAGTCAACAATGTTAAATGTAACATTACATAATTTACGAGTGATTGCCACACACTTACATGACGTGTTTACATCACAACATGTTGCGTACTTATATTGACCCAAAACATAATCTTATTTCCCAACATATCCTCATGCAATGGTTTGTATAATTTCTACGAATAAGCGCCCCAAGAATGATGTTACGTGCTTAACGTAAAGTTACATAATTAACGTGAAGTTATGAACGTTAGGTTTAGGCAGGTAAAGTTACTGTGCTTGAGTATAGGAAAAGAAACTTGGTGTTGATGTACCTTAAAATGACTCAAAGTTAACACGGTTCCAAACACTGGTCTCCTGGGAAAAGTCCTGGGGAAAGTCCTGGGGAAAGTCCTGGGGAAAGTTCTGTGTTTGGTGACGCATCCATCGCCCAAACCTGTCTCCTTACTGGCTCGCTCAGGAACGCTTTCTTCTTTACTCCTATCAGCGCATTAGTTGCTGATCACAGCCATCCAAAATATGTTGGTTTAACAGGTATTACTGGCCAATGATTATGTGAGATACATACAAATTTTGGTGCATAAATGTACACATAGTGCACACGAAAAGCTGGTGTTTGTAAACGAAAGCTTCACAACATTAACCATGTGTTTCAGCTGGGCGTCACCTAGAGATGCTAAAGGGTGCCCTGTGCGTCACTATCAGACGCCAAGAGGCATGACAAAGCGTTGGTATTTGACAGCCGGGGAATGGGAACAGGTTAGCAAAAGGTGGCGAAAATACTGGAACCATATTATTTTTTTAACGAAGGATTTTAAAGGAATGTATCATATTTTATGTACACAATAGTTTCTAACATCGTTACTTGTTGCACCTGAAATATTGTGCTCTGTCATATGAATGTCTTCTCATGTTTATGGGGTTAAATCTGTTTAGCGATATTACTAAAAGCACTTTAACTTGAAAGAAAAGTGGCATTTCACACAAGGGGAATAACTGAACTAACTCTGAAACCTAATGCACTGTAATAAATGATTAAAATTTGGGGTCATGTTTGGGGTTTGTGAGCGTGCGATATTTGCTTGAAAATGGGTAATTCTGTGAGCGTTCGTACGAACCCTTTGGTGAGCTATCCTAAATTTTATGTGTGTTAATGTACCTCTGTACAGTGTATAAAATATTTTTTCTTACATTTTTCACATCTGTATGTCCTGACATTTGATACACAACTCCACGTTTTCCATATACCACATTGTAAATGCAAAAATGTAAGAGTGGGCCCATCATTTTACTGCTGTCATTTCTTACATCCATTGGCTACGAAGGAGCCTGTGGATTCGGCCAGTATGTGCTAATTATCTGCCTTTTTGGATTTGAAAAGAATATATATCTAAATAAAAATGTACCCCTTTTTAAAATATTTACTCTACATGAAAATGGTGATGGATGAATTAAAAAAAATCAAATTAAGGTACTCTTATTTAAATTTCTTGGCAACAAAAATGAAACATTTGAATTTTTACATTAAAAAATGTTTTCACTAAATTCCATTACTAGAAATTTAATCAATTCTTAAAATTATTTTTTATTGAATGGCCAAGCATTTTATGAAAAATTTTTATTCTAATTTTATTATGATATATACGTTATGATCTGTGGAAATTTGTGCTCTTGACAGAGATTAAATGCCACTATTCAGATGAAATCCTCTGCTGCTTCTGACCAAGCCCAATGATAAGAATATTTTTGAAATGTGAAAATATTTCAGTATCCATGTGTGGTGAGGGGTTGTGCTTGTTTATACTGTAAAGCCTACTGTATACTGTATATGGATCACTCACATTGATCTAACTTTTTCAGTAAGCACTCTTAAGTGGCTCTTTTAATAAATTTATTATTTACAACATGTCTATCTGATTCCTGCTTGATTTGCCTTCGTGGGTGAAAATAGTACATTATGAAAGACACAGAATTTTATCTTCTGAAGCTTTTAATCGCATTCATATTTAAAAAAAAAAAAGTAATGAAATTATCTTCAGAACATCAATTTTTCTGAGCTTTCGCACTGCAAAATAAAAGCATCAACCAGTCAAGTGGTGCGGAAAGTCACATCACAACACTGTGACAATGGCGGACCTGTTGCAACTGTTGCATTGCTGCTGGTATGAATAACATTATAGTATTTTGTCTTTTTGTGTTGCTTTTTACGCGCAATTAATTCGCACATAAGTCAATTTTTTTGAACTGCTGCTTGTGTCATGTGGATCACTGTCACTCAGAGCATGAATATTAGGCCTTATGGCAAAAAAGCCGGAACAATTTTGATGTTTTTGAGCTTTCACATTGCAATTAAAGGCATCAACCAGTCATGCCGTTGATGCCGGCTGTACAGCAATTTACCTCAAACTCCCAGATGATGCTCTGGGTCAGTAGAGGGACCTCAAACTGCCCCACCGTCAACCAAAAATGTGTCTAGAGCTTTGGCCCCCGTATGAGGAAGTGGACCCCACCTTCTT
This sequence comes from Epinephelus cyanopodus, assembly GCA_026686955.1. Classification (NCBI taxonomy): domain Eukaryota; kingdom Metazoa; phylum Chordata; class Actinopteri; order Perciformes; family Serranidae; genus Epinephelus; species Epinephelus cyanopodus. Next base: position 13,852,408 of record CM048934.1, read on the forward strand.
TTTCTAAATAGTTTTGAAGAAAATTGGTGCTGGGTGTCAGTTTCCTCCTCAGGCTTTCTCAAGTATGGTTAAAACCTAAAAGAAGCAAGTCCCACTGTCACCCCCACAGAGTCCTAACATGTATTACAATGTGTATTTTGTGAGGCTTGAAATGAACATAGACTTTTGAAATCAAGTATAGTTAAAACTCATGAATAAATAAATAAATAAATAAATCAAAATGAAGAACTGAAACAATATATCTGACAAACAGACTGCATGCATAGTGTTTATGATGAAGGCCTCAGTGTCATGTCCACACAGATGGACAAATATGAGGACAAGTGAGGATATAACTGAAAAATAGTAAACAATAATAGTAAAATAACATCTACTTATAGTAATACTAATGAAACAAATACTTATGAGCACGACTCAAATAAATAATGATTCGGTTTTAAATAGTATCAGTTAAATAAATAAGGTTAATTAAAAATAAAAACCACGTAATGCACCTTTAGTTTCGCCTCCTTTCATTTCATTGGTCATTACAGCGGGTGAGTGACCGCTGCTCTGATTGGCGGCAGGTGAGGAAGTCAAACATGGCGGGCGGGCTGACGCGCGGAGAACAAAGGAGCAAAGGAGAAAGACAGCTGATTTCTTACATTGAAAAAAGAAACTAGTAGCAACCGGTAACGATTAAAACACCAACTAACAAGGTCGGTTGATGAAGCTGGACGTTAATATTTCGGTGTGTGTCCGCACAAGACCGAACTGTTAAAAGGTTTAGCCGTTAGCCGCTACGCTAGCGGGAGTAACGATGCTAACTGCTAAGCTAGCTTGAACGTCGGCTGCGAATTAGTAGCATCAGCTAGCAGTATTTTAAGTTAGCTTGTGTTACTAGAAAAAAAATGAACGAGCGGAGTTTGTATTCAATGTCAGACCGACCCCACGGTGACCGGAAAAGACATGGACGGTTCAGGTGTTAATTGTGCTAATCAGTTAGCGCCAGTGACCGGAAATGCACCTGGTGCCTCTCATGATGATTTTAGCTTCAGCTGCCAGCTACTGCTTTTCTGCTTCTTCAGGATGGAAACATACCTGTAAGTTAAAATTCCTTTACCTGTATCTTGGCTTGTTTCACTGACTAGCTTCACACTGTTTTTATTGTTTATTTATTATTTTATTTTGCGTGTGAGTGTGAAGGGAAGTAGGTGCCCATTTGTTTAGCTGATGTAGTTATACGTGTACGTCAGAGTGTTTAGTCCTGTTGTGTTAAAAGTTGTGGGAATTTTAGATAAGAAAGGGACAACTATCTAAACATAGTGCATGATACTTTGAGAATTTTATCATAGTTTAAATGTTTGTTTTATAGGGACAAACAATTTGTAGTGTGTATTGCAAGTTATTTTATTGTGACAGTTTTGAGTAATATTTAGTTTAAGGAAGTCCACTTTACTTGCTTGTATTTTCTTGTTTTAGTTTTGTTTAAATGACAATTTGTACGGAAAAGTATTATTTGTTAACAGTTTGCGTGAATTTAGGTTGTACTGTAATTGTTTGTAAGCAAGTTGCAATAATTCCAATTGAATCAAATGTATTATGTAAAAACAAAACGAGACAGTGATGCTTGAGATATAATATGGGACTGGACAGTTTGCGTAATTTAATAAGTATCATAAATCTGATGTTATTTGTAGATGTAGATGTTATTTCTCCTGCTAGATGTTGATTTCACTTCATGGTAATTTTTGAGGATATAGTTTCTAATGGTAATTTATTATACTACAGTCTGTTTTGACAAGTGGCACACTGATTACGCTGTCATCTCTGCTGTCGTGAAAATGTGCAGGAAGCAACAGATTGCAACATAGGAGTGAGACTGCGGACCTGTCTATTCATATCCAGATATTTTTGTAAATGGAAATTTTTCCCTTGAACTTTAAAATAAAAATCCATCCACACGACCTAACTTTACCAAATTCATCCATCTACATTAGAACACTTTCACAACTACAAATACTTATGTGTGCATTGATCACACTGACAGCGTTGCTGCTGTGGCGCTGCTTCAGAGATGCCTGCTGCTGTAACGGCTGTGTTTCCTTGACTGAAAGCCGGCACTCCACATACTTATTTAGCGGTACAAGCCTCTGCATAATCAACGACATAGCCCTGCAAATATTTCACAATTAAAAACCTCATTAACAAAAGAGGGGACTCTGTCCATAGATATATTTTCAGGGCACTTTTAGTTTGAAACAGAAACAGGAAGTACAGAGTCAAAAATAAAGACTTCCAAATTTTTTCATGTTTTGACAGATATAGGGCTGACCCAAAAAATTCGAAGCTTCGAAGCTTCGTTTGATGGCACGGGATTCGATTGTGAAAAAAAAAAAATTCGAAGCTTCGACGCTTTTTTTTCCTTTTTTTGGGGGGGAGGCCTTAAACGCAACACTAACACCGTCAACGAGCCACAGCGCACTCAGAGCCGCTCTGAGTCTGGTGTCAGAAACCCTTCTGATGCTCTGAGTTGCGCATATGTGTGATTGTGTTGCAGTGTGCGCCGAGAGTTTAAATTTAAGGTGCTCACAGACTCGGGGCGCACTGTAAGTGGAGCGTTGAGTGCATTTCCGCGTCGTAGTTTCCAATAAAAATGTCCGTGAAACACTACATTACCCCCAATTCTTGCACGTTTCTGTCATGGCGATGTGAAAATACATGTCGAGCAGTCTTTTGAGTGACATTGGTGCGCGGAGCGGAGTCCGTGCGCACAGGGCTTGCGGACGTCCATCCTTCTACTCATCTGTATGCCTCCCTCGGCACACAGATGAGTAGATAATGGCTGAATTTTCATTTTTGGGTGCACTATCCCTTTAAGGAGTCTGACATGTTTTTCTACAGTAGCCTGGAGCAGACAAACCAAACACTGGCTCTAGATGGTGCCATTTGCGTTTTGTGTTTTTGCATCAGCCCCTGTAGTTCTCATAAACACTTGGCACAAGTTTGAGTTCTGCTACCTCACAGCTAGATGCCACTAAATCCTGCACACTAGATGTTTAATTATTAGACATCATATCAGAGGGTTGCATTAATCGAACTTAGATTTACACAATGTTAGTAAAGGGATCCTTTTTTTGCTATTTGTCTGGGCTACTCCTAGAAAAATGGCTGGCAGGGATGCTGAAGTCAGAAGATCAGGTGAGGTAAGTAGTGTCTTCTTTTTTTGTTCTGGTTCATTTTCTTTGGTAGTTGAATCCCTCTGGGACAGGCCCATTTATGGCAACCCACTGGATTCGTTGCGTGCCCGATCCAGCCGAGGCGCGGGTGCCAGAGCTAATCGCGGCCACTCGGGTCAGAGCTGCTCCACCAGATGCGCCATGGCCGATAAGCAGCTTGGCACTCCGCTCTGCTAAAAATACGCGCCAGGTCTGTTTTTTGATGGATGCTGTGCGACGGCGCGTCAATTTGCACAGACCAAATGAGTCAAACAGGAAGTCAGGCGCAGAAAAGACGAGAGTATCCGGTCAATTTTCAAAATAAAACGGCCATGAAAACCCAGGGAGGAGCCAAAGAATTCTCAGTAGGTGCCCGGAGTCTCGTCAATTTATGGGAAGCACTGTATTGTACTTTTGTACTTTTATTGTATCCCATTTTATGGTATTGCCAAGGTGCATTTTTCTATCAGGTAAAAAGTGTGGCTGTAGTTTCCATAAGTTTGAAATTTCCACCGATAACATCATGACCCATAATGTAGTCGTTATAGTTCACTTCAGTATACACTGGCATGCTCTTTGTGCATAGATAGAGGTGACAGGCAATTAAGGCAAGATGTTTATACTTCAAAGTATGTTGTAGTTACAAAACAAATGTCACTGCTGTCTCTGACAGACTGATGATGACTTTAATCTGATTTAAAACCTGCTCTATTTCCTGCACAAACAACAGGAAGAAGCTGTGGTCACATTGCTTTGTTGCACAGTGCATTCTAATCCCAAATAAACCTGCAGGTAATTTACTCACAGATGCGAAAGGGGCATGCATAAAAACAAATGCAGAAATAAAGGAAGTGTCAGGGCAAATTGCAGGAGACAGACAGAAGTGAAGTCTTCCATTTATACAGGTATAAATCCAGCTGTGTTGACTATTCAACCATGGTGCTAGACATCTGAGAAGTAATGCATGGAAGCATTTTGGTTTTGAACAATGTAGATAAACACTTGGATAAAGATAAGGCTGTATGCTGGTTTTGAAAGATATAACTACCTTATGGTAATATTACTGCAAAAAAAGCCAAAAGGTTTACTGAATAGCTTGTCTCACAAATGAGGCAAATAAAGAATAAACAGACTGTTACTTTTTCAGTGTAGATTGGGGTTAGGCTGTGTGGGTTGCATTCAAATGAATTCAAACAAATGATGTGCTTGTTTTCTTCTTTGGAACTTGACTTTTTGAAAAAATTGACAGCTGCGTGGTGCACTCCTTCCTGCCTTTCATCTGATACATTGTTGCTGTGCTTCACCGTAACGCATGAAACCCGTGTAAAACAATTTCCTGCACATTGACTGTGTGCAAAGGATTTTGAGGGGACTGAAAATGTTTCTTCTTCTGAGTTGTTGGATTATTGCAGGTAAGAAATAAATATTTCCATATGCATATTAAATGTCAAGACGAGAGGATCTATTTATTTTTATTTTTTTTTTTAAATTAGATAAGGTTTCGTGAAGTCAAACTCTGTGACACTGTGTTTAATGCAGTCTTGTTTGCCATATGCGGAAGATATTCTTTATAAAGTTATTTTAAGGAATTTATTATTTTTGAGTTAAGTAGCTCTTAGCTCTTTAGCCTTTGTGCTCCTGGTTCTTATGGTTTTGAAATCTGTAAGTTCATCAAAGGCATCCTTCCTAATGCTTTGTTACAGCATTTTACATTTTCTATTGGTTAAAGAAAGCAAAACAGACCTAATATCAGTGTCTGTCCTGCAAACACTAAATAAGTAAATAAAAAATAAAACAAGGGAAGGGATTTTGATGATTTTATCTAATGTTTCCTGTCAGGTGTTTCAGCAGAGGACTGGCCAAAGTTGCACTACAGGGAGAGAAACAGCTCTTTGTGTCTAAAAGTCAGAAAACCACCACCACATAGAGAGATCAAGTGGCGTTTTAATGAGAAAGTCATCGTTATGCAGATGAATGTCACACCCGATTACACAAGTAAAGTGAATTATAATCCAAAGGACCACTCCGTGTGTATCAACAAACTCACAGAGACAGACAATGGCAGCTATCAAGTTTCAGTCATTGATGAGAATTATGTTGAATCAGTGGAGAAACACATACTGATTGTTGAAGGTAAGATCTGATTGCTTCTTTGTCTTTAGCCAGTGTATGGGTCTTCTTGGTCTGCAGATTTCATTGTTAAGGTTATTATGGCAGTCCTTATGATACACGTTTCTTTAACTTGCAGTATTTAACGCAAGACCGCCTTCAAGATTTTCTCAAACCTTTCATTACATGAACATAATACATCAGACACCCCTCTAAATACATAAACCATGTTTTTTTTCTACATTGTTACATAGCTGGCATCCACTATTGTAAGTCCCTGTTTATGTCCATGTTAGTATTTCAAACAGTATGTGGAAATTAAAGTCTCAATCTTTCATTTGCCTGTGAATCTTTGATAAAGACCACGTGGCTCGAACCTTCATGAAAATGTTGTGTTACCAGAACCGGCTGCTGGCATTGAAAGTATAGACAAAGCCTAGGTATGCTGGTATACTATAGGGACACTCAATGGCCAGGGAAATAAAGAAATACTTAAAACATGCATGCATATATAGTGGAGGCTTTATCTGAGTCTTGTGTTGGTACAAATTTATTGATGTTGTTATTCCTACTGGTTGCCACCAGAGGGTGCCAACAAATCACCCAATGCCTCAATCTCTCTGTTTGGGTGGGTGTTGCAGAAACTGTTCCTGAACCTGTCATTACGGTGTCAGGGCAGCACTCCAACCTATCTGCTGGATTCTGCAACATCACAGTCAAATGCTCCATCCAGGACGAATGGGTGTGGGCTGTCTGCGATGAAGACAGTTGCACAACATCTCAGAGATCACTGAGGAGGGTCAACATCACCATCTCAACCGACAGCAGATCTATTGTGTGTCGTGGCAACAACCATGTCAGCACACGCAATGCTTCTGAAAGCATAGAGGCAAGATGTAAGTATTTTTTGTTTCTTTATTTAAGGCTCACTCAATTACTGTTAAACTCTAAATCAAGAGAGTAATATTCAGTCCTTTTTTTCTGGTCTCATCATTTTTAAAATTCTGTTTGCTAATATGTGTTTCCATGTCTTGACAGGTTCAAGAAAATCTGATTCTGAAGGCGAGAAGACATCAGAACCACTCCCTCTAAAAATAATAGTTATTGCAGTGTGTGTGTTCTTCTGTGTATGTATCTTCTGTGCTGTCTGTGTGGCCAAGGGACGTTTTTCAACGGGCTGTAACTCCTTTCAGGTAAGCAGGATTTATCAAGCAATACATCTTCATCTTTGAAATGTAACTTTGATTATGTAAAATCAAAAGAACTGGGTGACAAAATGTTGTATTCCTTTCTGAACAAAACTATATATATTGTTTTGTGATTGCAACTGAAACAATTATTCAAGATGTGAAATTGAGTTTTACCTCAATGTTGGATAGTCACAGTGGTTGTTTTGTTTTTTTTTTTCAATACTAAAAACATATTGTGCTTCATTATTTCTAGGGTCAGACATCTTCTGCTCAGTTAATAGAAAACCAGCCAGTGGATGCACAGCCACAGCCTGCGCAGAGAGTCTCTACCTCTTCCTCCAGTCAAGCTGAGGCCTCTTATGAAAACGTGGATACGACACAGCCCTGCCAGACTAGCAGCCCAACCATCAGCCCAAGAGAGGGCTTTGGATCTGCGCAAAGTCAGAAAGTAGATACTGTGTACAGCATTTTACAGGCACCAAATGTGACTTCCTCGCTAGGCAAGGTTGACGGCAGTGAAAATACGACAGGACCCAAGGAGGTACAAGAGGCATCGGCGTCTCAGTATTTCATCCTGGACGAGGCACAGCACCCTGCAAAAATTGACACAGTGTACTGTGTTTTGCAAAAGCCAAAAATCTGAAGTCACAGCACCACCAATACATCAAACAAGATTTTCAGAAGACATGAGAAAATGAGTTTTTTTTTTTTTTTTTAGTATTGTGGTATTTGTATTTTTCCAGAAGAGATGAGAAGCTCATTTGTATATTTTCTTTACATGAAAAAGCAAACAAACAAACAAACAAAAAAACTCATTCATTCGTCAAGTCATTCGTGAATGACCCACCACTATAACGTGTTTTTTAACAGGCTTCTTTGGATTGTTGCACCCTAAAATGCCTGATTTCAAAGGCAGCTTTTCAAGAAAAAATGCACTGCATGTTATGTCTTTGGGCATTTCTTTCTTTCTTTTTTTTTCCCAATGAAATTGCGAGAGCAAGGGAAAATGGCAAAAAAAACTACCTTTTTTTTAAAAAAAATAAATAAATTTGTAATTCATTAAAAGTTAAAGGCAACTTGTTCCAGTCTGAAAAAAAAACCCCACGGCTAACCATGCATATTTAGCCTAACTCACCTTGATTGTTTTAGCATGTTTTGGTGATTTGTCTTGTCAGTTGTACATGCACTCAGCCATTCTCTACATGTGTTTTGTGGTAGAAAAATCTTTGTCAAACATTGTGGTTTGTGTTCCACCACAATTTTGCACACAGTGCAAAATAGTTAACCCCTTTTTTCCTGAAGAATATCAGGGATTTGCCTTGCATGGTCTTTACCAGTGGTATTTGTTGGTAAATGTGAGATGTTTGTGTTGCACGTCTGCATCTTCACAACTGGAAATAAGAAAATGAGTTTGGTGATGATATGCAGGGTACTGCTATGATTCGTAAAACTAATGGAGAACTCCAATGATTTGGAAAATTTGCGTTAAAGTTGCAGTGATTGGACAAAATTGCAACGTTAGGCAGAGTTCTCAGGGATTGGTTGAATTTGCATGAATTGTTGTGGTCGCGTCCTCGCAATAATCCTGAAAGGGCTGTGTAAGGTCCAGTGTTATCAACTGCAGCAGCAGTATGCTTCAGACCTTCAGCTGAACAGAGAGTTTGCCACAAATATTTCATGCATAACTCAACCAGGACTAAATGAAAATCTTACACAGTAGTAGTATCATTTCTAGGTGCTTGCAATGCAAACCAAGCCTTAAAGCCCGAACAGGAAAAAACAGCAGAATTTATTGTATTTCAAACAGATTTTTCAATGTGGCATACATACAAAGCAGCAACCCAGAGCTTAATGGGGCCAGTAGAATTTAAATTAAAATTGGTCACTAAAACATTTTTAAACTTGGTGGAAGTTTTAGGTTGTTTCTACTTGTTTCTGTACAGGCTAGAATCTAGGATCTTTGCTTATTCAAATAAGGCTATTACATTGAAGGACTTGCATTGTAGCATCTTGTGTGAGTTCAAAAGTTGAATATACTGTACAGGATTCCTATTTTGTTAATGGGCTGACACAGAGCAATATACTTCATGTATGGAAATGGAAGAGGAGACACTGTATTGCACTTACTGAGGCTTACCAAAGTTTGTCTGATTTGTTGGTGAGGATGTTTTATTGTTTTACTTGACAGACCCCAATCACTGTGCAGTTAAAATAGGAGTACCTATAAATGACCACATGGAGGTGCCAAATTACATTAATTGATACCGACACAAGGTAAGTGCTCCTTTGCAGGTCTGAGACTGTTGGAGATAGTTATGTCCCGGGATGCTATGTCAATGTGATCCCTCCTCTTTTTTAGTGTACAGATATATAAGCTCTGGTGTGAATGAGGTGATAACATTGACTGATTCTTATCACTACAGCAACACGTCTTAATGTGTAAGGAACTGGAAACAGTTTTTTTTCATGCCTGCTAAGAAACGTTGGCTTAGCTTGTTTTTTCTCAGGCTTTAGTCATAATCTTTAAAGCACAATAAAACAAAATCCATGCAACGTTTGATTCAGTATTTTGTTAATTTGATCAGTTTTCGGCCTGCTCACTGGCCTCTCCAAACGGGCCGTAAGACAGCTGCAGTACATCCAGAATGCTGCTGCTCGGGTCCTGACCAGAACCAGGAAGTACGAGCACATTAGTCCTGTGCTCAGGTCTCTACACTGGCTTCCTGTGGCTCAGAGAATAGACTTTAAAGCAGCTCTGCTTGTGTACAAGTCTCTCCACAGCCTAGCACCAAAGTACATCTCTGACATGTTAGTGCCATATGAACCATCGCGGACTCTGAGGACCTCAGGGACCGGCCTCCTGCTGGTGCCCAGAGTCAGGACTAAACATGGGGAATCAGGGTTCCAGTTTTATGCAGCTAAAATCTGGAACAGTCTTTCTGAAGATGTGAGACAGGCCTCTACTCTGACAATGTTCAAATCTAGGCTCAAAACAGCTCTATTTCACTGTGCATATGACTGAAAGGATCTTATCTGCACTCTTCTCTTTTAAAGTTCATTTTATAATGATTATTTATGTTTTTATTTTGTATTGTGATTTTAATGCATTTTCTTCTGTAAAGCACTTTGAATTACTTTGTGTACGAATTGTGCTCTACAAATAAACTTGCCTTGCCTTGCCTTGCCTTTTATGCATGTATTGTCTGAAGTTATATTAGCAACATGAGCTAAAAGTGAAGGCATCTCAAATTAGAGCTATGTTTACTACATGGTAGAAGGCTGCACCCCACAGGCCATAAGAAGTCTAGAAAATTAAAGGTTGGAAATCTTAATTATGTTTTGTTCATTGTGGTTTTGTTTTAGATCCATGCTTTGTAGTGCATTAGGCCACAAAACAAGAACAGCATAGAGGACAACATTTAAAGGGCCAGTGTGCAAAATGGGTTGAAAACCGTTAAACAGTGACATCAGTGGTCAGATTCTAGATTGCAGGGCTCACTCGCTCATCCCTCCCGTCGTGTAAATGACGGTGGCCTCGGTATTACCTTACATAGCTATAAGTACAAACAATACATGAGAACAGCATGCAGAATGCTGTAGTTACAAGAAATTAAGCAACCACTGGGAAAAATTTGAACATTTAATTCAAAAATGAACCAGAAAACATGAACCTTTAATAGATCTGCCCATCAATGATCAGACTTTCAAACCTTACATCAAAATGTAGCTGATTCATTTGCCTATTAACTAGAAGTAACACATTTCCAATATTTTCATCTAAACCCTTTAGTCACTTTTTATTTTCGAAAGTACAAAACTGAAATGTTACCTGCATCAGAAAAGTTAGTGCCTTTCAGCTGTTTTGTCATAGTAAATGACTGCAGAGCAGGCAAACAATTCAGTGTTACATTTTTGTGTCTGAAAACATCCAAGCACCAGGAAATGGCTGTAAGCCAAAAAACCCTTGTTGTCAACCAACCACAGTTTCCCCAGCACACAACACAAACCTCATCACAATACAGGCAGTATATGTTCAGAACATACACTAAATAAACACACAATAAAACGTAAGGTGTGTGTATGATGTTATAGGGTTAAATGGTCTTATGTTGCAGGGATGTGGAATAATTGCTTACTGTTTATACCACTTTTTAATTTACTGAGTTGAGGCACCATGCACAAACCTTTGCACATGAAACAAGCTAATACATTTTCACCTGTGGACAGGAAGTGCAAACATGTCAGTACGCTGTGGTCGAAGCCCCTGCAGTTGCCTTGGCTTTGTGTGAAAGGGAAGTAAGAGCAGACAGGCCACACTGAGAAGTTAGAGAAAAAGTCTGCTGTTGTATTCACATGAAAGGTTACTTGTCTCCTCATTTTCTGTTGCATCACTATTAATACAAAGTATTCGAATTTCTGACAAGCAGAGCAGCAGTGTGTCAGTGCTGGAGGTGAAGATGGGGCACACTTTGCTCCGTGTGCTGGCGTTATTCTGTGAGTACATCAGCGACTTTTCAATTTTGTGACTTTCAGAGGCAGACTCATGTTTTTATATAGACTGCAAAGCTGTTGGATATATAACAAGATTATTAGTATTCTTTTTACACACATGTTTGCATAATGCATGTACCGTATATAATCTAAGGTATTGTTACAGTTATAGTTTTTGAATTGATTTCATTGGGTATTTTATATATTTGATATTAGGAGTTTCTCACGTCTTTATAGACTTAAAGAACATCATCACAGAAATGCATAATACTGTTGACTGATAAGCTACAGTTGCCACTGTTGTCTAATGAAGTTTTTATTTTTATTGTAGTGCTGAGCACACTCCTCTATGGACAAGTTGAAGGTAAGCAGGTGTCTGTTTCATTTGTTTTTAATCATTCAGTATTGAGCTGTCATTTTACTTCATGCGTGAAAAACAAATTCTGAAAGTATTATTTTATATGCATATTTATGTCAGGAGACCTGATGCTGTGCTGACCTTGATGTCAAAGTGTAGTAATTTTTCTGCAGAGGTTGTTGCCTTCATACAGACACATCTTCTTTTAATACATTTATCTGATCATCTTAACAGGGCAGAATGAGGAACAAGATAGACACGCTGAGGGCCCTGATGTTAGGAAGGGCTAACAGGTGCTACAGTCAGTTACAACAGTCTGCCCCAATAGTTCATTAACAATGAGTTATTTTTTAATACTACTACTAATAATAATAGTAATTGTAATATTTAATTACCCCATGTCGCGCCTCTTGCCCAGTGTCAGCTGGGATCAGCCTCCCTGCAACCCTGAATAGGTGTCAGCAGTTTCGGATAATGAATGAACAAATTAATAATTCCACTTATGATGCAGTTCAAATCTCATTTTTTATTGTGACATGGTGTGCTCAGTGCCACAGTTATCCAACATTGTGAAGTGCTTCACATACAGATGGGTGACAACTTATAAACCAATCTAAAGTTTCTTAGTAATTTTTAGGATACTATTACTAATGGCACTACTTGGGGTGAGATGAAGTTACTGTGAAAGTCCATGTGTATAATGTTACAAAATCTTTAAAAGTACTTGTGGTTTGTTTTAGGCCATCAGCCCAGTGCAGGAAGGGTTTAAATTTCCATTATATCAGGGCTACCCACTTGAGGGTGTGTCTTTAGTTGATGATGGCTTGCCTTGAGTGATGACATTTAAAAGCAGATCCACGGCTTAAGTCCCCTGTTATTGTAGCTGCATGTGTTTTTCCACAGCAGGGCAGGTAAAAGAAGTTTACCTGTTGAAGGTGAGCTGTTTGCAGACGTGCAGTCAGAGTCTGTTGTCCGCAGCTCTTGATTTTCATGTTACAGTAGCTGTTTCTGCTTTTACTCTTCCTCCTTGTGATATTATAGGACTTGCCCTTATTAAAGAAAGGCGCTGAAAGCGAACATGAAACAGTAAAATAAAACATATCTAAAGTAAAAACAGGACGCAGGAGAGAAACTGAACTCCAAACCACAGAGATTCAGTTGAAAGCCACAAAAGTACTGAGAGCTGAACACACAGAGACTTTCAAAAACGCTTTTCTGTCTGGTCTCCTGCACACAGAGGTGAGTGGAGTTGCCACAGACACGGTTCATTTGAGGAGTAGAAGAGGAGTCATTGAGGGTTGGCTGTGGTCGGCATGACGTCACTGCTACCTGCTTGAGGGCAGGCAGCCTGGCTTTTGGACCTACTCTAGAAAGGGTCCATCTCCACACAACTTCGATCTTAGACGTTCATTTCTCCTTTCCATTATGTTGTCGGATAATTATACTAACAATTCGAGCCTATCTGTGTGAAAAAAAATCACTTTTAGTAGACGTATTTTGACGGTGTTTGACGTTGTCTGAGTGCCCTATTATTTAATATAGCACGTGCTCACGGGCTGCAGGCAGGTCAGCCCTAGCTTCTTACTGGAGAAATGTCAAATAGTGAACATCCTATCACTCATTTAGACAAAAGTAGATCGGAAAATAGGGCCCAGGTTGAAAAAAACATTAGTTCCCCTTAAATGAAGTTTGTCAGTGTCAATGTCAGCTCTATTTATATAGGACCTTTAAAACAGCCAACGGCCAACCAAAGTGGTTTACAGTTAAAATAAGCAAGAACAACAACACAGAAAAATATTTAAACAGTGAAATATAACAAAGGTAAAAGACCAAATAGAGGTGACTGTACTCAACCAAAGGCCAAGGTGAACAAGTGAGTCTTAAGCAGTGATTTAAAAGTGGAGAGGCGATTCGCAGTCCTCACAGTCAATGGTACAGTAATGCGTTCCACAGAGTGGGAGCCGCGACTGCAAAGGCTTGATCTCCTCTAGTTTTTAATAGTGATTGAGGAACATCCAAGAACATCTGATTGGCTGATCTGAGGGCCCTGGAGGGCCGATGCAACTCAAAAAGGTCAGATAGGTTTTCCAGAGCTAGCCCATTCAGAGACTTAGAAATAATCAAAAGAACCTTGAAATCAATCCTATACCTATCCGGAAGCCAGTGAAGTGAAGAGAGCACCAGAGATTATATGCTCGTGTTTCTTTGATTTGACAAGTTTGACAAATGCATAACATTCTGTGTCGTGGCAAGAAATGGCTTTTTGTTTGAACTTATTCAGTTTGTATGTAGACACATTGTAGAACAACATGCATTAACACAAGTATAGTAAATATTGTAGCAAACAATAACATGTTATCTGTGTAGTTTTTAATCCTGTTTGTATCCTAACTGTGTATTTTTGATGTGAACAGTTTCCAACAAAGCCACTGTGACCCTTCATCCTGACTGGCCTCAGATATTCAGAGGTGAGAAGATGACTCTGAGATGTGAGATCCAGGGAGGTGGAGACACTGGGTGGACATATGAATGGAGCACACCCAGCCAATACACACTTCCAACAGGAAAAGATTACATTATTAGCAGTGCTGCTGAGCACCACAGTGGAGAATACAGCTGTATGGGTAGAACAGACTCCTATTCCTCAACACAGTGGAGTGATGTCATCACATTGGAAGTCTTGTGTAAGTTGGACCATCTTTCATCCATATTGAAAATGTTATTCTAAGAAGTCAACACTTTTTCATTAACAATTATGTAGCTCACTTTAAGTCATGCAATAAGAAATTATATTTGTTTTTTTAGTGTGGGATCAGAGTATCACAGTTTTTGAAATGCAGTAATTAACTGGGAAATGCACAGGACAGAACAAATAAATATCAAGTAACTTACAGGGTGAAACCATGATGCAGTTTAACACTGTTCCCCCACAGGGAGAAGGTTCTGGGTGTGAACATAGTTAACTCACAGGTTAGATTAACTGGCAGTTAGATTAGTTTAGACTGATTTTAATTGGCTCGTCTACATTGAGTGTAGGTGTTGGTGTGAATGGTTAAACAGATTGAAATAAAAAAAATAATGACTATTTTCTGTGGCCAGGCTACAATTAGTTTCACCTCCAAGAATGGGTGAAGTTATTATGTATATTGATATTTTTCATCAAGGTATATTAATTGGGTTCATTCACAGGAACAGTAATCACCTTTATATGTCTCTGTTCTCAACTGAGCAACACATAAACAAATGCTAGAAAAATGACGACCTCCATTTTTATTTCTTTGTTCCAAATGAAAACAGCATACAGACCACGGGCCAGACTGAATGCTGACAATAGAAACATTCCTGTGGGGGGCAGAGTGACCCTGACCTGCTCTGTGGACCCATCATCATCATCATCATCATCATCTGGTTGGAAATACTTCTGGTACAGAGGAGAGAAAACCTCTAAACCCCTGACCACACAGGATGTTGTCTTCCTCTCAGATGGACAAATCCGTGTCTCACAGGGAGGACTCTACAGGTGCAGAGGAGGAAGAGGAGACTCTGTTTACTACACAGAGTACAGTGATTCAGTCTATATCAGCGAAATACGTGAGTTTGGCATTTGTCTAAAACAGTTAAAGACATTGGGCCTTATCTTACAGGGCACAGTGCAAATGTCATTGCTAGTTTCACACCAACACAGATGTCATTTTCACAGCCAGTTACCACGTTGTAGAAGTTGTGCCCATCCGTAGGCAGCAGAAAGCGATTGCTTCATTAACCAACAAACACCTGGTCTAAAGTCAGAATGGCGCTGTATTTTCATGCTATTTAAAGTGCACACTAATCAGATAGTAAGATGAGCCTACATAGGTGGGTTCACAACCTGCCTACAGTGGTTGATACACACACAGGACAGGGTTTCCCCTAAGATTTTTTGAAGCTGTGGTGGTGGGCTGTAGGGGAGGGAGACTGCTGCCGCTGCGGCAGCAAAAAAAAATTATGATTATGACAACTAAGAATGTTTATGAATAAATTATTTATCTGCTTTTCAACGGAGTCCACAACCAGCGAAACATGAACACTGGAAAAAAACAAAATTGCACATCTGTACAGCTGTAAATCTAATGGCATAGTTTGCAGCTTGGCTGAGAGCACTATTTTTCTTGCTTTTTTGAAAAAGAGTTCTAATGCTCTGTGATATGGGAATTCAGCCAGAGGTGGCCTATTGATGCTGAGTTGGAGGCATGCTGCCAGATGGTCCCCCTGCAGCCTGTTCCTCAGGTCTGTCTTCACTCGGGCTGACCCAAAAAATTTGAAGCTTCAAAGCTTCATTCGATGGCGCGGAATTCGATTTTGAGAAAAATTTGAAATATTTGGCCTTTTTTTTTCCTCCCGTTTTTTTTGGGGGGGACCTTGAATGCAACACTAACCCTGCATCTCCAACAAGGAAATAGAAAGCCCAACATGCAGTGAATGGAGACCTATTATCCTGCTTGAACACAGACGACTAAATTCTTTCAACAATGTGACTCAAAATAATAATAAAATAGATTTAATTGATGTAAAATAATATGCTGAGGTAACATTTTCCACTGGTCCGCTGTGCTGTGAGTCTGGTGTCAGTGACACATGCTGCTCTGAGTCGCGCATCTGTCTGCTTGCGCTACAGTGCACGCCGAGAGTTTAAATTGCTAGTGTTGAATCAAAAGTTAAACGCTACTTATCAGCAAGCCTGAGCCCCCTTATCTATTGTTACCTGACTCTCCTCCTCGGGAACTTTCCTCTTCTTTTGAAACTAATTTAAAATACTAGGGGTCCTGTGCAGCAGCTGCAGCACTTATGCAGACAGGCGATTGCGGTAAATGTAGTGAAACGTTTTTATGATATTTGAAATTTAATTTCAAACTAATTATGGTCAATATGTGCGTAAATAATAGGCCATTTATGTATCTGTATAACCTATATATCCATTCATACAATATACTAAACATTGCTTTCACATTAAAAACAACTCATTTTTAAGGTGTGACGGCTTTTATTTTGCAGTGGCGGTGTGCCACGATCAGTTACATGTAGCAGAAACCCTGCAGGGTGGGAACCTCCTTTCACCGGTGTTTCGTCCAGTTGGTCCCACGACACCTCCAGGAGACTAGACAGTGATCTCTGGCGTCCCAGAGACACTCCCCTAATGTCAGGTCTCACTGCTCTCCACACCGACCCAACAACCTCCTTTACCTTACTTAGCAGAAGTAGTGCTGAGACTACCTTTCCTAGCACATTCACCATACTTTATTTCACACGCTACATAGCATAACTACAATATAAGCTAAAGTCAAAGGAGATAAAAAAAACTCACAGGATCAGCAAACTCACTCACCTTGCAGCATGGTCTCAAACAAAAGGGATTCAAATAGGCCACTCCCACACTTAAATAACCTTCCTCTTCCTGGATTTCCTCCGAAGAGGAAATGGATCTCTCCACCAGATCTCAAGGAGTTACGTACCCTGCTTAGTAGCTCCCCCTGCTGGCCCCCAACTGACATTATTTCTTCTGTAGTAAATGAGCTGGCTGTTTCTTGTTGCTTCATCTGACATTTCCCTCACTGTCTTCTTCAAACTCTGTCACCGCACTCTGAGTTCCCTGAGATCTTGCTATGAATCCCCTACACCCCACTTCCACTGGACAAATCCTAGTTTTCCATCCTCACTGCTCAGCTTCTGCTCCTAAATCTTTTTCTTTCATAGGCTTCTTCCACTGAGTCTTCCCAAGGAACTGTCAGCTCAATGAAATAAACTACCCATTGACTCAATGACCACAACACTATGTCAGGCCTGTGCTTGGTACAAACTATTTCCTGGGGAACAACAAGCTTTCCCCCTAAATCTACTTGCATTTCCCAATTACAAGCACCTACTAGGCGGCCACACCCCTGCCTCCTTACTAACTTATCCCTTCTGTATTTCTCTCCCTCACAGACAAACTGAATTGCTAAACTCCTATCTTTATAACCTTCTGAATTCACCTGTCTTCGTTTTTCTTCAATTCCTGCAGCTAAACATTTCAACACCTGGTTATGTCGCCATGTACATTGGCCTTGTGACAAGCTAACCTTACAGCCTGACAAAATATGCTTTAAGGATGCGGTACGTGAACACAATGGGCATGATGGGTCCTCATTTACCCACAGTTTTAGGTTCTGGGGGGGTTGGTAACACATGGTATGTAGCCCCTACCAGGAATCTAATACTATTCTCCTCCATACTCCACAGGTCCCTCCAACTAAGCTTCCTCTTCTCTACACTTTCCCAATTCAACCACTATTAATGACATTCTCTAAAATGTGATCATAGCAGAGAACCATAACAGTTGTAGTGGAAAACAGTTACATTTCATCTGTTTAGTTTTTAATCCTGTTTGTATCCTAACTGTGTATTTTTGATGTGAACAGTTTCCAACAAAGCCACTGTGACCCTTCATCCTGACTGGCCTCAGATATTCAGAGGTGAGAAGATGACTCTGAGATGTGAGATCCAGGGAGGTGGAGACACTGGGTGGACATATGAATGGAGCACAACCAGCCGATACGCACGTCCAACAGGAAAAGATTACAGTATTAGCAGGGCTGCTGAGTACCACAGGGGACAGTACAGATGTATTGGTAGAA
This sequence comes from Epinephelus cyanopodus, assembly GCA_026686955.1. NCBI lineage: Eukaryota > Metazoa > Chordata > Actinopteri > Perciformes > Serranidae > Epinephelus > Epinephelus cyanopodus. Next base: position 13,870,403 of record CM048934.1, read on the forward strand.
GAGACTCCTATTCCTCAACACAGTGGAGTGATGTCATCACATTGGAAGTCTTGTGTAAGTTGGATCATCTTTCATCCATATTGGAAATGTTATTTCAAGAAGTCAATGGAAAACACTTTTTCATTAACAATTATGTAGCTCACTTTAAGTCATGCAATAAGAAATTATATTTGTTTTTTTAGTGTGGGATCAGAGTATCACAGTTTTTGAAATGCAATAATTAACTGGGAAATGCACAGGACAGAACAAATAAATATCAAGTAACTCACAGGGTGAAACCATGATGCAGTTTAACACTGTTCCCCCACAGGGAGAATGTTCTGGGTGTGAACATAGTTAACTCACAGGTTAGGTTAACTGGCAGTTAGATTAGTTGACATTGATCTTTTAATTGGCTCATCTTCATCGCCTGTAGGTGTTGGTGTGAATGGTTATTTGTGTCAGATCTGTGATAGACTAGCAACCTGTCCAGGGTGAACCCTTGCTCTTGCTCAATGTGAGCTTGGATGGGCTCCAGCTCACTGTGACCCTGCAGAAGGATAAGTACATAGTACTGAAAAAAAGAACAGTGAATATATTCAACTTGGCACTTAATCACACCTTTTTTCGTGTGTGTTGTGTTTCACAGGAACATTTGTTCAATGCACAGTGGCTCTCAAAATGTATTTATTCACTGTTTTTGGTGATCGTGCTACAATTAGTTTTTCACCTCCAAGAATGGATGAACGTCATTCTGTATTTTCATCATTTTCATTAAGGTCTATTGATTGGGTTCATTCACAGGAACAGTAGTCACCTTTTATGTCCCTATTCTTAACTGAACAACACATAAACCAATGGCTAGAAATGGGGACAATAACTACCATTTTTATTTCTGTGTTCTAAATTACAACAGCATACAGACCACGGGCCAGACTGAGTGCTGACAAGGAAGACATTCCTGTAGGGCGCAGTGTTACACTGACCTGCACTGTGAGCCCATCATCATCTGGTTGGACATACTTCTGGTACAGAGGAGAGGAGCCTCCGACCTCACAAGATTATGTTCTCCCCTCAAATGGACAAATCAGTGTCTCACAGCGAGGACTCTACTGGTGCAGAGGAGGAAGAGGAGACCCTGTTTACTTCACAGAGTACAGTGATTCAGTCGCTATCAACAAAATACGTGAGTTTGGCATTTATCTAAACAGTTAAAGGCATTGGGCCTTATCTTACACCAGGTGCAAAGCAGGGCACAGCTCACTACACCATTAATGTCATTGATAGTTTAAAAATGACAGCACTGTTGTTTTCATGGCCAGTTACCACATTTTGTAAGCAGCACATGCACTTGCACCCAGGACCATGTAGGTCTTAAAATACGGTGTGGTCAGGCACATGGCTGGAGTTTTGCTCTTTTGAGGCTGCAGGAAAAGACTGCAACACAGACCAACAGGAACCTGGTCGAAAGTCAGAATGGTGCAGTATTTTCCCACTATTTAAAGGGCACTTACACAGTTGGGTTTACAACATGCATAATCTCTGTGGTGCACATTTACACACTAGGACCAGTGACATCACTGCTTTTACTGCATTACTCTCAGCAGCAGTGTCCTGAATCTGCCATGTAAATAGCACGTAAAGAGAATAAGAGATGGCACTCTGATTGAATTGATGTTACACCCATACCACACCTATTACTGATTAGGAAATTAAAAACAACCCCTTTTCCCTTTGCGCCTTATTTTGCACACAGATTATGCACTGTTTAACTTGCAAAAGTCTGGCTGGACACGTCATAAATGCCCTTACCTGATGTACTTTATACCATGTGCTTTAGGTTGTTTAAATACTGTCCCTGTTTGTATGTAGATTTAATGTTTTGTCATTTTTGTGTCCCTGCTCGGAATTCTTCAATCCTGAACAGTCACTAACACAGCTGTTGTGATGCTGCATCCAAACTGGCCTGAGATATACTCTGGAGAGACGATCACACTGACATGTGAAATTAAGAACAAAGGAGACAATGAGTGGGAGTATGAGTGGAAACACCGCTCAAACACACTTAATAAACAAAGCGAATACATGATTCGATATGCAGCGACATCAGACAGTGGAGACTACATGTGCAGGGGCAAAGTGAGAGGTGAAATGTCTTCAACAGAGTGGAGTGATGCTTTCAGATTGAGAGTATCTTCCAGTAAGTCAGACATCATCAGTCATTTTTATTTTACTGAATCTATAAAAATATTTAAAATGTAATTTTGTTAACTTTTATCATGGTGAATCCTCACATTTGTGTTATCTATTTAAATAAAACGTAGGATACAAGCAGTGCATGTCACCATCAGTACATCACAACAGTTTTTTTCTGTTAAATCTCTTTCCAACAGATAAACCTCAGTCTGTCCTCACTGTGTCTCCATTATGGCTGAGTCCTGGAGCCTCAGTAACTCTGAACTGCAGTGTTGAACATCCGTCTGCAGGATGGAGGTTCTTCTGGTATAAGGCTGTTCACAGACCGTCAGACACGTCCTACAGCTATGAGCTGATACCTGGCAGCATCAATGGGACTGAACAGGATTCCTACATTGTTGATGGACAGACACACACAGCAGGATATGTGTGCACAGCTGGAAGAGGAGATCCAGTGTATTATACTCATTACAGTGAACCTAAGTTTGTCTGGTCTGGAGGTAGGTTTGTTTCTGTTGGTCTTTATCAAAAGAAGCATTATGTTATGTATTCGCCTTGGTTCATGTTTATTTCTGTAACCTGCGTACATTATCTTGAAAAGTAACACCTACGTTGACAATTGATTAACTATGGTGATCTTATGATCTTTTTACCTTGTTTCCTTCAGTCCTTACCTCCTTTTCCTTTTGTAATTAATCTGATAGCATAAAAACACCAAAGAGTTAGAGATGAGATTGTTGTGGTTAACTTTTACTTTGGATATTTAAGCTCATCTTATACTTATTATTTTCCTTATACTGAGGAACTCGCAAATTCAGGCGATGAAAAACCAAAAAAGTCAGCACGCTAAATGGACAGGATGAACAAACAGACAGAAACGGCTAAGACAAAAGAGAATGCAACAACACATTTGATTATAAAATACTTGCTCCCTGTATCTTTGTAGATTTGGAAACGGCCTATTTTTACCTGCCATCTTTTAGACAGCAGCTGCTGTTGAAACTTAATTTTCTAGCATTCAAAATATGTTCAAATGGCAATGTTTGAATTTTCCCCCAACAATAAAAATACAGCAAAGGAATATTTACATAATAGGATGTTAATCGTTAAATCACTGTGTATGGTTTGACCCCTTATTACATGTTTTTCAGATGTTCGTTCATCTGCGTCTCTCACGGTGAGTCCAGACAGAGTTCAGCATTTCACCACTGACTCTGTCTCACTGACCTGTGAAGGAAACTCTACTGAGTGGAGAGTGAAGATGTTAACTGAATCTGGCAGCATATTATTCTGCCAAAACTGGGGCACAATGACTGGATCCACATGCAGCATAAAGCGTTCCTGGTCCAGTAATGCAGTGTACTGGTGTGAGTCTGGATCAGGAGAGTTTAGCAATGCAGTCAACATCACTATATCAAGTAAGGTTTTTAAACATCCCGTTCTGTTCTTTTTGCTTGGAGCTTTGAGGATGACTAACGACTTGCAGCTTTTACTAGTGATGGCTTTAGTGATGGATTTCTTTATTTTCTGACCCCACCAGATGGCGCTCTTGGTTTAAAGATAAAGGCTGAAGGACTTGCAGTGAAGTGCGCTTTCAAACCTTTGTTGAACAGACAGCACCATCTGGTGGCTTCACAAAGACAGTGGTTCATGAGGCCTCATTTAGCCATCACTAGCTTTTACTGTAGTCATATGTCATGTACCTGTTTTCAGCACAAAATGATTTGTCATCAGATATTTGGTCAACAGTGTTGCTAATCAACATCATCAGGAAATGACTGAGAAAAATATGAAATATAAAAATGATAACATACACTGCAGGGGGAGTTTTCATGTTAATGAATGACACCTGTTGTTTAACCTCATTCTGTGTCTGTTTTACAGGTAACCATATTATCCTGGTGAGCCCTGTCCATCCTGTGACCGAGGGAGATGCTGTTAGTCTTAGCTGCAGAATAAGAAGCCAAACATTTGCTTCTGAAGTGTTTTTCTATCAAAATGACAAACTCATTCAAAATGACACCAGAAGGGAGCTAAATATCTCTGCAGTGTCAAAGTCAGATGAAGGCTTTTACAAGTGTAAAGACTCACAGAAAGTGTCAGCACAGAGTTGGATGTCAGTTAAAGGTGAGTATGTTTGAAACATGTACTGCACTTTCACTGAGTCCACCTGTTGGATTCAGTTCTTTGTGAGCTGGAGAAAGTCTGCATCAGTTGTTGTGACAGTCTTGAGTTACTGTGAATGGCTAAGTTCACACTGTATTCTGGCATGTCTCTTGTATATAGTGCTGTTAGTGTTTACTTGTATATCAAAATATGAGTGACATTGACATTAATGTTGTGTGTGTGTGTGTGTGTGTACGTGTTGTTTATACTTCTGGATTAGTAAATGTATGTTTCGTCTTTACTTTGGCGTCACGTGACATGACTCATCTTTATGAAAATGTATGTAAATTCAAAAGCTGCTATTTACATCTATTAACAGTCTTTATTTATTAAAGGAGCCTCCAGGTCTGAAAGCTCTTCATTTCCTGTACCAGTGATTATTGGGCTGGTTTTTGGAATTGTACTTGTAATTCTTCTGCTCCTTTTGTATCGCTACAGACGGTCCAAAGGTGAGACCTTTATTACATGAATTATGGTTTAATTGTTCAAATGCACAAATGTATTCTGATGCAGCCTAGTCGCCAGAAGAAAATGTTGGCATTGTACATTTTTGCAAACCAAGGAATACATTCCATTTCACATGAATCAAATCAGCATTTCCAAAGTGTATGTGAGCTGGCTTTGTCATTGGGAGGAATGGTGGATGGTGTGATACCTACTGTAGTTGAGATGGCTGCCAAGCTGCAGACCTCTGCCGGAGATGAACGATGGTTGGTTATGGTTAAACATGAGTGTTTTTTGGCGACCCAAGGCCATGTTTCCAGCAGCTTTCGTGCCACAGAACATGGGTAATCTTTTCTTACCGTACCCTAGTGGGTTGTGTGCCTAAACAAAACCACACATCAACCACAGCATTGTTAGATACCTAAAGGTTTAATGTATCTGCTACATAATAACATACAGGTGCAATGTGTGGTTTTCAGAACTATACAATGCCAACATATTTTCTTGTGATTGGTTTGTCTGATCTCATGACAGAATGGCAGTATGACAACTTAAAATACAAAACCATCTAACAACTGTCTTTTTTTTACAGATTCATGCTTTATCAGGTTGGTACAACATTATCTTATTTTGATTGTAACAGGAAATACATGCCATGTTCCTCTGTAAATTTATTATCTACATGTTGTAGACCAGTCCAGTCTGAGAGCACCAATCGGGGCTCTGCTACAGGTCACATGGTCAACCAGAATGAGGCTCAACAGAATGAAGATCCCTCTCCTCTCCATGGTAAGGACACATCTTGATTTGATACACATGTTTTGAAGAAACATTTTAAAATCATCTCAGGATGTTTAATTATATTTTCATGAAATTAAAATAGTACTAAATAGTAACTTGACTTCAACTTGATTTTCATAGGTGATTCTCATCCCTATGAATTAATTAAAGGCTCCGAAGCTCGTCTCTATGAATCAATTAAAGGCTCCGAAGCTCGTCTTTATGAATCAATTAAAGGCCCTGAAGCTCGTCTCTATGAATCAATTGAAGGCTCTGAAGACGCTGATAATGGTACAGTATGTATATTTATTTTAGTAACATGCGCTGCAAATATGCCCTATCATATTTAGTTGAAAATATGTTCGATATGAGCTGTCTTTTGCTTAAAGTTTGATTTTTCACTGGTAATATTTCTTTAATAAGTGAGGATGTCCAACTACAAGAAATACCAAAACAAAATCAAAATACTCAAACAAGATTTGAATTAGAATTCTTGTTTCTAGATGATATAACATCACATAAGATCCAATTGTTAATTAAGACAAGGCAAGTGAAACTTGTTGAATTAAGTCTTGACAGCCTTGTATAGTGAGCACTAGATAATCCATTCCATACTCAGTGCATGGTGTGAAACAGCCTTGCTCAGATTTTTAACTGAAAAAAAATTGCATTGACATTTATAAAAACTGGTCATTGTAACAATGTGTGGGGACAAAAAATATTCAGACAGATCTCAATTTCTGCATAAATTTTACTTTGAAAATAAATGTTTGACCAATGAAATCCTTTGTTCCAAATGATGTCATACCTTCAGGTCAGAGCTAGCTTGCTGCCAAAATAGAGAATGTCTTCTTACTTTGTTCTTGGCTTGTCATATATATGTTGGTCACTGTCTGAAACAATCTGAAGCACAGTGCTTATTATTATGCTGAATAATGTAATTGGACCACTGGGTGCTGGGACTGTCAGACCTTAATTAATCAATCCTCCTTCCCTGGTTGGGATTATATAGTGTTCCATGCAGCAGTGATATGAGGATGTTAGTGAGGGCTAATCCCCCCAGAGGAACAAGGTACTCATGTTTCTTTATGGACAGTGGATTGCTTGTCAGATGAAATGGAGCAATGTGGATAATTCACACCAGCCTGGTGTGAATAGCTGTCATGTGGATTTTTGCATCGCTCTTGTAGGAAATGGCTTTTTTCAGGGGATTAATTGTAAGTGACTGATGGAGAATCCTGTAACTAAAAAAATGTATTTTTCAGATACATTTGAATCCCAAGATGCCACCTATTCAATGATTGAACTTAAAAACTTTGGAAAGAAGGGTGAGTACTGCAAATACATAGAACAATAGAAAGTAGTCTAGAGATGTTTTGTCCTGAAGTGAAATATTTTATTGAATGGATGATTGTGATCATCTTAACAGGGAAACACCATGAACCAGAGGAGAGTTGTCTTTACTCTGATGTGAATATAGGAACTGCAGGTCAGTCATTTACAACAGTCATGCTCAAAGTTTGTATTGAAATGTGTCCTATCATTATACTGGAGCTCAATTTATCCAAGTCACCATGGGTAGTTACTACTTACTACCACTGGGTGTCACTAGAGTTTTAAATGGTCAAATCTTATAAACATCTATGACCTTTTAAACTCTGGCATATTTCTAATAAGTATTTCATATGTAGTTAATGAATATTAATTCGTTTGTGCAGCCAATTTCTCCTTTCTCTAAAATAATGGTTTATTGTAAGTTTTTTATTTTTATGGTCTTATTTGGCCTTACTGAATCACAGCATCAAAATACTTTTTTAAGATTATTTATTGGGCATTTTTGCCTTGAATTATTGTAGGGATGCATTGATTTTGAAGTCTTGGGCCGGTATGGATACAAATATTTAAGATAACAACTTGGCCAATCAACCAAGTCAAGTCAAAGTTTTTATATTGTTGTTTATTTTCTTTTTATTGTTAATTATCCTCCTTTTGTGCTAGGTAAGCACAGAAATCTACACTATAAAAAATAACTGAACTGTTTTAAAGTAATTAAGGCTTCCATTACGCTGCCTGTGAATGAGCACATGTTCAGTCATACAAACCTCTGCAACTACTTTTAAGATAACCGTTTACATTAAAAAAATATTTTTTGAGAAAAAACAAAACAAAAAACCCAACTGCTTCAAAGGCCTTTTTAATTATATGTAATATATCATAATTCCCTCTTGTATATCTATTTTATATTACTGTGACAACATTATCAAATTTCTGTCAAATGAACACAGTCACTGTATGTCTGTCTATTATAGTGGTTATTTTTGCCACAGAGCAGCTCAGATTGTTACTATAAGTGGTTTAAGTGTCTCTTTACCTTTCACTTCTACTGGTCAGTTTGTCATCGCCTCATTAAGAGAAGTCTCTTTATGAAATATCACAAGATGTCACTTGTTGCAGTGAGACGACAGTGGAAACATGAGTGAGATTTGGAGAAAGTATAATTACCACAGTAGTTCATAGAAAATGTATTTTAGTGTTGTCTAAAAAAAATTAAATAACATGGATGATTATTTATCTGATTTCCACAATGTGGCTCAGGCCTTTGAATTTTATTGCCGCCCATATTTATTTGTGATGGAGTTTATACATGAAGAGTGGACGAGGAGGGCGGGGGAAAGACATTTACGTATTCATTACATCTTGCTGATGCTTCTTGTTACTACACTTCTCTTTGCTGCTGCAACACCACAACGTACTCCATTGCTTCCACATACTTTCAGGTTTAACCTTATGCAACATCAACATAATAACTTTAGCTCATAGCATTAGCCTGCATCCCCTTGCTTGCAGCAGGTAAATCCACTCTTTGAACACCAGTTTTGTTCAGCAAAATCAGCTCTGGATTTCTTCTCCTCTTTGACAGGAGGCAGTCATCCTAGTGGTCACTGCAGGTCTTCATGCACAGTATATGGACAGGAGTGTTAGGATGCATTTGTATCACAGCCAGCCAAAACTTCAGTGTGTCCATATCTGACAAAGATAGTCTATAACAGCTCCTTGAAGTTTGGAAATGCACAAACATGAACCACTCTTTACAACACAGGCATTTTTCCTCTGTGGGCTGAGGGTCACAGTAGTCACAGGAACACCTCCAGTCTCAGGCAAATAATCATCCATGACACTGAATATTGACAAGATAACACGAAACTACTCTGATTCCAACACTCGCTCCAGATCCAACATGTTTCAATTGTTGTTCTCCTGCAACAAATGACATCATCTGATAGTTTCAGAGGGAGGCTTTCACTTAACAAGGAAATAACAAACAGACCGGCTCAAGTGAAAGAGAAACAGACACTTCAGCCACTTACAGTAACAATCTGAGCAACTGTTAAAGGACATACAGTGATGGTGTTCAGTTGCACAGTGTGCTTATTTTGAACCTCTCCATTCACAGGAAAATCAACTGCACCAGCAACTGATGAAACTTCTTTCTGAAGTTAAACCAGGAACAGCTCTTGGTAATAATGCACCACATGATGTGCACACTTAAATGATTCATTCCACAGATCATTAAATGGATATAAGTCAGATTAACATGTCAGAAAGCGTCCTTACATCTTGAATAATGATTTTTGTTGTTTTGCTTCTCTTCCAGTCATTCAATTCAAAATATATTTGTGACATGGGATTGTACAACACACCAGTCATTGTTCACTGTAAAACACAAGTCTTCTTTTCTTCTCCTCCGCTCTGTCAGACTTTGCATATACTGTAGAGACAGAATCACCTGGTGAAATGGCTCTAGCCAAGTTTCAGTGAACATCTTGATATCCTGTTGAAAACTGATGCGTCACAGAGGGCGTCCAGTTTATTTCCAGCATCTGTACAATGGCTGGCAGGATGCTAGTTCAGCTGGTGCTCATCCTTCTCCATCTTTTCCTCGATGTTTACTGATGTTTACGTTTGAGAACTTTGACCTGGCTGGTTAGCAGCTAGCTAGCAGAGGAGAGTTTACAGACTGCTGAGTCGATGCTCATCATCCTGATGAGAGACTCGCAGCCACACGCCATCATCGTCCAAAGCCCACCACAAAAAGCACCACCAACACGCTGACAGAGAGGCGACTGGAAGCGTCCGTGCTTAACTTGTGGATTTAATTAGTCTGAGCATGAGCACAAGACTATTGATGCATATTCTCATCTAGTCTCTAGTATCACTAGCTGCTGGTGCAGCTTTAAAGTCAGCATCTTTTATAGAGTTAGATAAGATCCAGGATGATCATTACAAACTACTTTTATATACAGTATGTAATAATCTGCTATCAGACAACAAATCCTGTTACATGTACATGTTTTCCTCTGTCTTAAAAATATATTTGTAACTACTGCGCATATTTTATTTTCACCTGATTGAATTTGATATTTTCTGTTTTCAATTATGTTTATATTCTGTGCTTCAATAAAGTTTATTTTTCAGGAGTAAGCTGCCAGTTGTATTTTTTAGTTTTCTTCATTTTTTTTTTTTTTTTTTACTGGAAATCTGAACTGGATAAACACATATCACATTGGCCTTCAGACACCATCTTGGCAAAAGCCATTAAGTGGACTTGGTATTGATTTTCAGGAACTATTTCTTTGGTTAAAATAAGTTCCAAACTGTTGACCTTTTTCAAATTCAGTTCATCTGTATTGTATTGAGATGAAGGCAGATATCAGAGACAGAACAAACAAGCTGACCAAAGTGTGTCTGACTTGTTGGTGAGGATGTTTTATTGTTTTACTTGACAGACCCCAATCACTGTGCAGTTAAAATAGGAGTACCTATAAATGACCACATGGGGGTGCCAAATTACCTTAATTGATATCTACACAAGGTAAGTGCTTCTCTGCAAGTCTGGCACTGTTGGAGGTAGTTATGTCCCAGGATGCTATGTCAGTGTAACTCATGAGCCACATTCTCAAAAAGCTTTAGTACTTTATAATATCTTCTTGAACTTACTCAAATTAAACTCAGGGTTTAATTCCTGGCAGTGTTGTGTTCCAGCAAACACAAGTGACTGCTCAGGGGTCACATCCTTAGCACTGTACTAATGTATGGGACTGATGGTTCTGAGCAAGTTAGCAAGCTGCAGGCCTTTCTGTACCATCTCTTTACTGAAAATGAATGACTCCATCATTTTGGTTGGACCTGCTGTACTAAAAATTAATGCAGAACATAGTGATATCTGACACAGTGGTTCCCATTGCGGCAGATTTTCTCAGACTCAGCCGTCTGGTGTTGCCTGTTATCGTCTTCTGATGTTTCCAATTAAAAACCATTGACCTCACACTTCCTCATATCACCAGTCGTCATTGTTTTCAAAATATTCTGTTGAAAATTGTGCGTTAATCACTATATTATTTACCACTGATGTAGTGCGTTTGACTTAATCTCTGCCACTTACAAAAAAATCTTATTGTATATGATCCCTCCTCTTTTTCAGTGTACAGACATATAAGCTCTGGTGTGAATGTGGTGATGACATTGACTAATTCTTATCACTACAGCAACACGTCTTAATGTGTGAAGAGGAACTGGAAACAGTTTTTTTCATGCCTGCTGAGAAACGTTTGCATGGCTTGTTTTTTCTCAGGTTTTAGTTGAAGTCTTTAAGGTACAATGAAACAAAACCCACGCAATGGTTTGATTGAGTGTTTTATTTGATCAGTTTTCCCCTTTATGCATGTATTATCTAAAGTTATATTAGCAACATGAGCTAAAAGTGAAGGCATCTCAAATTAAAGGTTGGAAAACTTAATAAACTTTAATTTTTTTTGTGTTTTTGTTTTAGATCCACACTGTAAGTGTAAAGTGTAAATCTCGACCTGTTTACATTAGGTAATGAAATTCAATATGGACAGTATTAAACACTCTTACAGGATGTACTGTACAAACCTACACACTATAATCATACATGGATACATACAGTATTAAAGGGAGACAGCTGATTGGTTGCAACACTTTTCACTCTGCCGTATTATTCTGGCACAATTTCTGTTAGAATGTTCTAACCAGCAGCAAATGAAAGGTAAAGGTCTCAGTTATGAATACATATGTTTTAATGTACACAAAGGTTTTCCAAAGTTAGGTGATTTGTAATTAAAGTCATGTTGTGCGTTTGTGCCAACGAGCCCTATCATGGGGTTGGTTGGCACACCGTTAGAATGCAACGTGTCCTCATACAACGGCCGTGTGATATCTTACAAAACGAATTGCCGTCCCAAAAAAGATGTAATTAACGTAAAGTTACTCAGGTTAGGTTTAGGCAAGTAAAGTTACTGAGGTGAGGTTTAGGAAAAGAAACATGGTGACGACATCCTTTAAAATGACTCAAAGGTCACTTGGGTTCACACAGTTCTAAACACTGGTCTCCTGGGGGAACGAGTTTTGTGTGTTATAAATACATGGTTTATACACAAATTACTGGCTCATGATCACGTGGATTATACACATATTTTGGGGCATTACTTTACGTTGCTATACGTACAAACAGTACATGAGAACAGCCTGCAGAATGCTGTAGTTACAAGAAATGACACCTTATGTGTCATTTCCAATATTTTCATCTAAACGGTTTCAGTTTTTATTTTCGAAAGTACAAAACTGAAATGTTACCTGCACCAGAAAAGTTAGTGCCTTTCAGATGTTTTGTCATAGTAGATGACTGCAGGGCAGGCAAACAATTCAGTGTTACATTTTTGTTTCTGAGAACGTCCAAGCACCAGGAAATGGCTGTAAGCCAACCAACCCTTGTTGCCAACCACAGTTTCCCCAGCACATAACACATACCTCATCACAATACAGGCAGTATATGTTCACAACATACACTAAATAAACACACAATTTTAAGTGTGTGTATGATGTTATAGGGTTAAATGGTCTTATGTTGCAGGGATGTGGAATGATTGATTATTGTTTATACCACTTTTTAATTTAATGATTTTAGGCACCATGCACAAACCTTTGCACATGAAACAAGCTAATACATTTTCACCTGTGGGCAGGAAATGCAAACATGTCAGTACGCTGTGGTCGAAGCCCCTGCAGTTGCCTTGGCTTTGTGTGAAAGGGAAGTAAGAACAGACAGGCCACACTGAGAGAAGTTAGAGAAAAGGTTTGCTGTCATATTCACATGAAAGGATACTTCTCTCCTCATTTTCCATTGCATCACTATTAATAGTATCTGAATTTCTGACAAGCAGAGCAGCAGAGTGTGTCAGTGCTGGAGGTGAAGATGGGGCACACTTTGCTCTGTGTGCTGGCGTTATTCTGTGAGTACATCAGCGACTTTTCAATTTTGTGACTTTCAGAGGCAGACTCATGTTTTTTCAGACTGCAAAGCTGTTGGATTAACTAGATTAGTTGTTTTTTTGCACACATATTTATTTACATAATGTGTGTACCATATATAATGTAAGGTATTGTTACAGTTATAGTTTTTGAATTGATTTAATTGGGTATTTTATATATTTGATATTAGGAGTTTCTCACGTCTTTACAGACTTAAAGAAACATTGTGTAACATTTTCAGTTGTTTATTGGCAAAAATTGACCTGCATTCATAAATATGTCGTCACAGGTGTACTATTACCTCCACCAATAATCTGACTTATTCTCGTAAAAGGAGAATTTCGGATTTGTTTGTACATTGTGCGGGTAAGTCGTCTGTGGGGTTCCATTACGTTTCACCATCTTGAGAATACACCCGCCAGCAAGGATCATACAGCACCGCCTTCGGCGTTTTTGTTGAGAGCTTGGCCAGCCCTGCGTGACTGAGGAGCCGAAGGAGAGGAGCAAGAGGCGCTTCGCTACTTCCCTGGCAAATTTGAAACAAAGTCGCTTGAGTCCTTTGAGCATAATGCAGGATCAGGCATATGCAGCATCATGGGAGACGGAATCCTTGTCGCCAAGAAAGCGCAAAAGGGAATAAAAAAGCCAGCGTGACCGGCGAATTAAAAAAAGGAAGACCCACGTCAGGGTAGCCTTTCCCAGGTAGAGAGCTGCTGAGCGAGGATGGTAATGCAATCACAGGCCAGTGCCGCTGTTGACTGTTAGCCACTGTTAGCCGCTGTTAGCGGCCAGTCGCTAACAGCCTCATCCCTCTCCTCGCATCACTAGCGCCGCTGTTAGCCGCCGTTAGCCGCCGTTAGCGCTGGCCTGTGATTGCATTACCTTTCTACTTCAGCAGCTCTCTCCACCTGGGAAAGGCAACCCCAGTGCTGACCCTTGTTTTTTTTAACTCGCCGGTCACGCTGCCTTTTTGATTCCCTTTTGCACTTTCTTGGCGACTGCATTATGCTCAAAGAGTGGGACTTTGTTATGCAGCAGTACTGCCGCTGGCCACTAACAGCTGTTAGCGGCACAGTGATGCGAGGAAAGGGATGAGGTGTGTGAGGTTGAGCCACTTGTCAGTTGTCAAAGGACAAGACGTGATTGGTTTGCTTCAATTTACATCCGCCCTAACAGTCCTACGTTGTAAACACAGCCAGCATGGTGAGGAGGGGGTTTGTCAACTCGTGTCGCGTGTGTCTGTGAGCCTGAATGAATACTCCATGTAGTATCGGATGACATGGTTTCATCAGTGTTATCATAGCTTTTTGGTACACAGCGGCTACAGTTGTTGCAATACGTGTTTGAAACAGTGAGGCGCTACAGTGCGCCATCTGTTTGAATGCAATATATGATTTCAACGTTAGATGGGAGAAATTCCTACACACTGTGGCTTTAAAGAACATCATCACAGAAATGCATAATACTGTTGACTGATAAGCTACAGTTGCCACTGTTGTTGTCTAATGAAGTTTTTAATCTTTATTGTAGTGCTGACCACGCTCCTCTATGGACAAGATGAAGGTGAGCAGTTGTCTCTTTCTTTTGTTTTTAATCATTCAGTATTGAGCTGAACTTCATGTGTGAAAAACAAATTATGAAAGTATTATTTTATATGCATGTTTATGTCAGGAGACCTGATGCTGTGCTGACCTTGATGTCAAAGTGTAGTAGTTTTTCTGCAGAGGTTGCTGCCTTCATACAGACACATCTTCTTTTAATACATTTATCTGATCATCTTAACAGGGCAGAATGTGGAACAAATATCTGGGTGTGTATTTGGACTGTAAACTGGAAGATGAACTCTAATGCTATTCTTAAGAAGGCCCAGTCCAGATTATTTTTCTTGAGGAAACTCAGATCATTTGACATCAGCAGATCTCTTCTAAATGTTTTTTATAATGATATTATAGCAAGTGTCCTTTTTTATGCGGTTGTTTGTTGGGGTGGCAGCCTAACATTGGAAGACAGGAACAGGATCAACAAACTTATTAAAAAGGCGGGATCTGTTATTGGTATGAGCCCTGCTTCTCTGGAGGTCATAACAGAGCAGAGGACTAGGGGGAAGCTTAGATCTATCTTGTCTCAGGATGATCACCCCCTGCATAGTACTTTTGTTAGAAGTAAGCGGCTTCTTTTGCCCAGATGCTCCACAGAAAGTTTGAGGAAGTCCTTTGTTCCTGCAGCAACCAGGCTTTTTAATTTGGATTGCTGATGTCATGCCTTGCTGCTATACTAGTCCTTGAACATTGCACTTTAAACTTTAAACTGTAGATACACTCTCTTGCTGTCATGTCTTGCTGTTATACTTTTCCTTGTACATTGCACTTTAAATTGCAGCGACACTTTCTGCTGTTATAACTTGCTGATATTTGTTTGTACATTGCACCCTAAATTGCAGCTATACTCTCTTGCTGTTATAACCTGCTGCTATACTCATCCTTGTGCATTGTACTTCTTAAATTGCATTTGTACTCTTTTTATTTTTATTTATTTATTTTTAATCTTTTTTTTTCCTCTTCTGGTCATTTTGCTATTGTTGTATTGGATCACTGCACTCCTAGGTGATGTTGTTGTATGTATGTTTTGTCTATGTCTTGTTGTTGTACTGTATGTTGGCCATGGTGGCAATTCAGTTTTCCCCTTGGGGATTATTGAAGTTAATCCAATCCAATCCAAAAATGGACACACTGAGGGCCCTGATGTTAGGAAGGGCTAACAGGTGCTACAGTCAGTTATAACAGTTAGTTCAATAACAGTGACTTATTGTTAATACTACTACTACCCTATGCTGTGCCTCTTGCCCAGTGTCAGCTGGGATCAGCCCCCTTGCAACCCTGAATAGGTGTCAGCAGTTTCGGATAATGAATGAACAAATTAATAATTACACATATGATGCAGTTCAGATCTCATTTTTGATACTGACATTGTTGTGGTTGGTGCCACAGTTATCAAACATTGTGAAGTGCTTCACATACAGATGGGTGACGACTTATAAACCAATCGAAAGTCTTCTTTTGTGGGGCCATTTTAGAGATAGTGCTGGCCTTTCTCCCTACAGCAGAAAGATTATGGGTGTTTCCAGACCTTTCTCTGGCCCTGGAGATAGCTATCATTGTAGCAGCAAGCTTATACCTCTCTGACTTGAGTTGTGACTTGGTTTAGTTGGGTTTTATTGCCATTCATTGTAACACTAGCAGGGTGTTTTCTTTACTCTTCAGGCTCCTGCAATTTAAAAAAACATCTTAAAAATTCATGTTAATAAAATTCTGAAATGCTTAGGCTGGACGGGCTGTCTGCTATGCAGCACACTGGCAGAAACCCTGGTGTGTAAGAAAGCTATTTTTAGTTTGAAGAAAAAGAGGAACCCTAATGAATAAGTGATGTTACTTATTACTAAGTTTGACAGATGCATTATATTCTGCGTCATGGCAAGAAAGTGCTTTTTGGTTGAACTTAATAAGTTTGTATGTAGACACATTGTAGAACAACATGCATTAACATAAGTACAGTAAAGATTGTAGCAAACAGTTACATGTTATCTGTGTAGTTTTTAATCCTGTTTGTATCCTAACTGTGTATTATTGATGTGAACAGTTTCCAACAAAGCCACTGTGACCCTTCAACCCAACTGGCCTAAGATATTCAGTGGTGAGAAGGTGACTCTGAGATGTGAGATCCAGGGAGGTGGAGACACTGGGTGGACATATGAATGGAGAACAACCAGCGGATACACACGTCCAACAGGAAAAGATTACATTATTAGCAGTGCTGCTGAGAACCACAGTGGAAAATACAGATGTATGGGTAGAAGAGACTTGTATTCCTCAACACAGTGGAGTGATGTCATCACATTGGAAGTCTTGTGTAAGTTGGACCATCAATAATTTACAGGGAAATGTACAAGAATGAATGAAGAATATCAAGAAACTTACACCATGATGCAGTTTAACACTGTTCCCCCACAGGGAGACGGTTCTGGGTGTGAACATAGTTAACTCACAGGTTAGGTTAACTGGCAGATAGATTAGTTTAGATTTATCACTTTAATTGGCTCGTCTACATTGAGTGTAGGTGTTGTTATTGTGTATTTGTGTAATGTGTTAGACCTGTGATAGACTGGCAACCTGTCCAGGGTGAAGCCTTGCTCTCGCCTAATGTGAGCTTAGATCGGCTCCAGCTCACTGTGACCCTTTGTTCAGGAACATTTGTTCAATGCACAGTGGCTCTCAAAATTTACTTATGCATTGTTTTCGGTGATTGTGCTACAGTTCGTTTTTCACCTCCAAGAATGGATGAAGGCCGTTATGTATTTTCATCATTTTCAGCAAGGTATATTGATTGGGTTCATTCACAGGAACAGTGTTGACCTTTTATGTGTCTGTTCTAAACTGAACAGCACATAAACAAATGCTACAGAAATGGACAGTAACTACCAATTTTATTTCTATGTTCTAAATTACAACAGCATACACACCACGGGCCAGACTGAGTGCTGTCCCCAGAGACATTCCTGTAGGGGGCAGAGTGACGCTGACCTGCTCTGTGAGCCCATCATCATCATCATCATCATCATCATCATCTGGTTGGAAATACTTCTGGTACAGAGGAGAGAAAACCTCTAAACCTCTGACCACACAGGATGTTGTCTTCCTCTCAGATGGACAAATCTGTGTCTCACAGGGAGGACTCTACTGGTGCAGAGGAGGAAGAGGAGACCCTATTTACTACACAGAGTACAGTGATTCAGTCTATATCAACAAAATATGTGAGTTTGATATTTGTCTTAAAAAGCTAAAGGCATTGGGCCTTATCTTACACCAGGTGCAAAGCAGGGCACAGCTCAATACAGCGCTAATGTCATTGATAGTTTAAAAATAACAACACTGTTATTTTCATGGCCAGTTACCACATTTTGTAAGCAGCACATGCACTTGCACCCAGGGTCATGGAGGTCTTAGAATAAGGTGTGGTCAGGCACATGGCTGGAGTTTTGCTCTTTTGAGGCTGCAGGAAAAGACTGCAACACAGACCAACAGGAATCTGGTCGAAAGTCAGAATGGTGCAGTATTTTCCCACTATTTAAAGGGCACCTACACAGTTGGGTTTACAACGTGCATAATCTCTGTGGTGCACATTTACACACTAGGGCCAGTGACATTACTGCTTTTACTGCATTACTCTCAGCAGCAGTGTGCCGAATCTGCCATGTAAATAGCACGTAAAGAGAATAAGAGATGGCACTCTGATTGAATTAATGTTACACCCATACCACACCTATTACTGATTAGGAAATTAAAAACAACCCCTTTTCCCTTTGCGCCTTATTTTGCACACAGATTATGCACTGTTCAACTTGCAAAAGTCTGGCTGGACACGTCATAAATGCCTCACGCCATAAACTTTATACCATGTGCTTTAGGTTGCTTAAATATGGCCCCTGTTGTTTGTATGTAGATTTAATGTTTTGATTGAGATTGAGAGTATCTTCCAGTAAGTCACATGTCATCAGTCATTTTTATTTTGCTGAATGTTTAAAAATATTTTGAATGTAATTTTGGTTACTGTTATGAAGGTGCATCCTCACATTTGTGTTATCTGTTTCAAGAGAACATGTAGGATACAAGCAGTGCATGTCACTGTCAGTACATCACAACAGTTGTTTTTTTTCTGTTAAATCACTTTCCAACAGATACACCTCAGTCTGTCCTCACTGTGTCTCCATTATGGCTGAGTCCTGGAGCCTCAGTAACTCTGAACTGCAGTGTTGAACATCCATCTGCAGGATGGAGGTTCTTCTGGTATAAGGCTGTTCCCAAACTGTCAGACACGTTCTACAGCTATGAGCTGATACCTGGCAGCATCAATGGGACTGAACAGGATTCCTACATTGTTGATGGACAGACACACACAGCAGGATATGTGTGCAGAGCTGGAAGAGGAGATCCAGTGTATTATACTCATTACAGTAAACCTAAGTTTGTCTGGTCTGGAGGTAGGTTTGTTTCTGTTGGTCCTTATCTAAAGAAGCATTATGTTATGTATTCGCCTTGGCTCATGTTTTTTTCCCTCTAACTTACGTACAGTATCTTGAAAAGTAACACCTTTATTGACAATTGATTAACTGTGGTGACCTTATGATCTTTCCTCTCTCACTTGCATCAAGCCAGACTTTATGCTTTCCATCTTACTGGGTGATTTTACTTATGGGCTCAGGTGAAATTACCTTGTTTCCTTCAGTCCTTACCTCCTTTTCCTTTGTAATTAATCTGATAGCATAAAAACATGAAAGAGTTAGAGATTACATTTTAGCTGTATCTTTTACTTTGGATATTTACGCTCATCCTATAATTATTATTTTCCTTACACAACAGGCAGGACATGTTGAGGAACTCACAAATTCAGGCAAAGAAAAACCAAAAAAGTCAGCATGCTAAATGGACAGGGTAAACAAACAGAGAGAGAGACAGATAAGACAAAAGAGAATGCAACAACACATTTTATTCGGAAATACTTGCTCCCTGTATCTTTGTAGAGTGGGAAACTGCCCATTTTTACCTGCCATCTTTTAGACAGCAGCTGCTGTTGAGACTTAATTTTCTAGCATTCAATATATGTTCAAATGGTAATGTCATTTTCCCCCAACAATAAAAATACAGCAAAGGAATATTTACATAATAGGATCTTAATCTTTTAATCACTGTGCATGGTTTGACCCCTTGTTACATGTTTTTCAGATGTTCATTCATCTGCGTCTCTAATGGTGAGTCCAGACAGTGTTCAACACTTCACCGCTGACGCTGTCTCACTGAACTGTAAAGGAAACTCTACTGAGTGGAGAGTGAAGTTAACTGAATCTGGCAGCATATTATTCTGCCAAAATTGGAGGACAATGACTGGATCCACATGCAGCATAGAGCGTTACCTGCCCAGTAATGCAGTGTACTGGTGTGAGTCTGGATCAGGAGAGTTTAGCAATGCAGTCAACATCACTATATCAAGTATGGTTTTCTTTTGTTAAGTAATTTAAACATCCCACTCTGTTCTTCTTGCTTGGAGCTTTGAGGATGACTAATGACCTGCAGCTTTTACTAGTGATGGCTTTAGTGATGGATTTCTTTATTTTCTGACCCCACCAGATGGTGCTCTTGGTTTAAAGATAAAGGCTGAAGGACTTGCAATGAAGTGCGCTTTCAAACCTTTGTTGAACGGACAGCGCCATCTGGTGGCTTCACAAAGACAGTGGTTCATGAGGCCTCATTTAGCCATCACTAGCTTTTACTGTAGTCATATGTCATGTACCTGTTTTCAGCACAAAATGATTTGTCATCAGATATTTGGTGAACAGTGTTGCTAATTAACATCATCAGGAAATGACTGAGAAAAATATGAAATATAAAAATGTGAAAATACACTGTAGGGGGAGTTTTTATGTTAATGAATGACACCTGTTGTTTAACTTATTCTGTGTCTGTTTTACAGGTAAAGATATTATCCTGGTGAGCCCTGTCCATCCTGTGACCGAGGGAGATGCTGTTAGTCTTAGCTGCAGAATAAAAATACAGACATTTGCTTCCAAGGTGTTTTTCTATCGAAGTGACAAACTCCTTCAAAATGACACCAGAAGGGAGCTAAATATCTCTGCAGTGTCAAAGTCAGATGAAGGCTTTTACAAGTGTAAATACTCACAGAAAGTGTCAGCACAGAGTTGGATGTCAGTTAAAGGTGAGTATGTTTGAAACATGTACTGCACTTTCACTGAGTCCACCTGTTGGATTCAGTTCTTTGTGAGCTGAAGAAAGTCTGCATCAGTTGTTGTGATAGTCTTGAGTTACTGTGAATGGCTAAGTTCACACTGTATTTGGACATTTTTATTGTTTCTTGCTTGATGTGACATGACTTATCCTTATGAAAAATGTTGTAAATTCAGCTAAACAAAACTGATATTTAA
Organism: Epinephelus cyanopodus; assembly: GCA_026686955.1. Taxonomy (NCBI): domain Eukaryota; kingdom Metazoa; phylum Chordata; class Actinopteri; order Perciformes; family Serranidae; genus Epinephelus; species Epinephelus cyanopodus. The sequence goes on from CM048934.1 coordinate 13,891,287, forward strand.
GTTTGTTAACAGTCTTTATTTATTACAGGAGCCTCCAGGCCTGAAAGCTCCTCATTTCCTGTATCGATGATTATCCGGATAGTTTTTGTAATTGTAGTTGTTATTCTTCTGCCCCTTTTGTATTGCTTCACACCGTCCAAAGGTGAGACCTTTATTACATGAGTTATGGTTTAACTGTTCAAATACACAGATGTATTCTGATGCAGCCCAGTCGCCGGAAGAAAATGTTGGCATTGTACATTTCTGGAAGCCATGGATACATTACATTTGAATGTTTCACAGGTGCCATATCAGCATTTCTAGGCGGAGGTGGAGGGGATGGTGGATTGTGTCACACCTTTGCCAGACGGTTGCAAAGGGGGGTTGCTGTTGGAGATGAACAAATACCAACACTTGTTTTTAGTGACTGGTGGCTGAATTTCTGGCAGCTTTTGTGCCACAGAACTTAGGTGTTTTTTAACAAACAGTGGCTATGTTTCAAGAAGCGTGGCTGTTTTTTGTTTTTTTTGGTGACCCAAGGCCATGTTTCCAGCAGCTTTTGTGCCACTGAACATGGGTATTTTAAGCCATTCATTCAAATAAACACAAGAAGTTTGTGCTCTAGAAAAGGATCAACACTCAGTGACTACTCTCCTAAACCCTATGATATGCTATTATGGCAAGGCTTAACCATACAGACCAGTGAGCAGTGATAACTAACATGTCTTTGGGGTCATCGGGTGGGAACCTCCTTTCACCAGTGTTTCGTCTAGTTGGTCCCACGACACCTCCAGGAGGCTAGACAGTGATCTCTGGTGTCCCAGAGACACTCCCCTAATGCCAGATCTCACTGCTCTCCACACCAACACAATAACCTCCTTAACCTTACTTACACATGGCTTTCTCAGCCCAAACAGCACTGCCACCTTCAATCAAACCCAGGCTCCATGCAAGCAAGCTCCAGGTCGAGGCTGCGCTGATACTACCTTTCCTAGCACATTCACCATACACTAATTCGCACACTACATAACATAACTACAGCGTAAGCTAAAGTTAAAGGAGATAAATGAACTCACAGGATCAGCAAACACACTCACCCTGCTGCATGGCCTCCAACAAAATGGATTCAACTAGGCCACTCCCACACTTAAATAACCTTCCTCTTCCTCCTTACTTACACATGGCTTTCACAGCCCTAATTCACACAATACATAACATAACTACACTATAAACTAAAGCTAAAGGAGATAAATGAACTCACAGGATCAGCAAACACACTCACCTTGCAGCATGGCCTCAAGCAAAAGGGATTCAAATAGGCCACTCCCACACTTAAATAGCCTTCCTCTTCCTGGATTTCCTCCAGAGAGGAAGTGGATCTCTCCACCAGATCTCAAGGAGTTATGTGCCCTGCTTAGTAGTTCCCCCTGCTGGCCCCCAACTGACATTATTTCTTCTGTAGTAAATGAGCTGGCTGTTTCTTGTTGCTTCATCTGACATTTCCTTCACTGTCTTCTTCAAACTCTGTCCCCGCACTCCGAGTTCCCCCAGGAGCGAGACAGCTGATCTTGCTATGAATCCCCTACACCCCACTTCCACTGGGCAAATCCTAGTCTTCCATCCTCGCTGCTCAGCTTCTGCTCCTAAATCTGCATATCTAAGCTTTTTTCTTTCATAGACTTCTTCCACTTCGAAAGGAACTGTCAGTTCAATGAAATAAACTATCCGTTGACTCAATGACCACAACACTATGTCAGGCCTCTGCTTAGTACAAACTATTTCCTGGGGAACAACAAGCTTTCCCCCTAAATCTACCTGCATTTCCCAATCACAAGCACCTACTAGGCGGCCACACCCTTGCCTCCTTACTAACTTATCCCTTCTGTATTTCTCTCCCTCACGGACAAACTGAATTGCTAAATTCCTATCTTTATAACCTTCTGAATTGACCTCTCTTCGTTTCCCTTCGATTCCTGCAGCTAAACATTTCAACACCTGGTTATGTCGCCATGTATATCGTCCTTGTGACAAACTAACCTTACAGCCTGACAAAATATGCTTTAAGGTTGCCGTACCTGAACACAATGGGCATGATGGGTCCTCATTTACCCACAGTTTTAGCCAAACCTGATCTTTTACGAGCATAACCTTTTGGGTTCTGTGCCTGAACAAAACCACACATTCACCACAGCATTGTAAGAAACGTAAAGGTTCTGCGTATCTGCCACATAATAACATACAGATGTAACAGAAACATACAATGCCAACATATTTTCTTGCAATTGGGTTGTCTGATCTCATGACAGAATGGCAGTATGACAACTTAAAATACAAAACTATCTAACAACAACTGTCTTTTTTACAGATTCATGCTTTATCAGGTTGGTACAACATTATCTTATTTTGATTATAACAGGAAATACATGCCATGTTCCTCTGTAAATTTATTATCTACATGTTGTAGGCCAGTCCAGTCTGAGAGCACCAGTCGGGGCTCTGCTGCAGGTCACATGGTCAACCAGAATGAGGCTCAACAGAATGAAGATTCCTCTCCTCTCCATGGTAAGGACACATCTTGGTTTGATACACACATTTCAAAGACATATTTTCATCCTGAGACACATCTCAGGATGTTTAATTATATTTTCATGAAATTAAACGAGTTAACTTGACTTCAGCTTGATTTTCACTGCTCTGTAGGTGACTCTCATCTCTATCAATCAATTAAAGGCTCTGACGACACTGATAATGGTGCAGTATATATATATATTTTATTAACATGCACTGCAAAAATGCCCTATCAGATTTAGGTGAAAATATTTTAGATATGAGTTGTGTTTTGCCTAAAATTTGGCTGCCAGTGCAGCAACTGATTTTTCACTGATAACAAGTCTTTGAAGAAGTCAGGATGTCCAGCTACCAGGAGTGCCAAAACAAGATCAAATTACTGAAATGAGATTTGAATCAGAATTGTTGTTTGTAGACAAAATAACATCACATTAGATCCAATTGTTAATTAAGACAAGGCAAATGACACTTACTTGCATTTAGTCTTGACAGTCTTGTATAGTGACCATTTCAATTTGCATTGAAATTTATATTTGTTTGTATATTTAAACAATCTGAAGCACAGTGCTTATTATTATGCTGAATAATGTAATTGGACCACTGGGTGCTGGGACTGTCAGACCTTAATCAAACAGTCCTCCTTCCCTGGTTGGGATTATATAGTGTTCCATGCAGCAGTGATGTTTGGATGTTAGTGAGGGCTAATCCCCCCAGAGGAACAAGGTACTCATGTTTCTTTATGGACAGTGGATTGCTTGTCAGATGAAATGGAGCAATGTGGATAATTCACACCAGCCTGGTGTGAATAGCTGTCATGTGGACTTTTGCATCGCTCTTGTAGGAAATGGCTTTTTTTTAGGGGATTAATTATAAGTGGCTGACATAGAATCCTGTGAGCTGAACTGTTTGAAAGTAATTAAGGCTTCCATTCCACTGCCTGTGAATGAGCACATGTGCAATCATACAAAATTATCAAACACATTTTAATATAGCCTTTTACGTGAAAAATATATTTTTTTGAAAAAAATAAAAATCCTTTTAAATAAAGTTAATATATCATTATTCCATCTTGTATATCTATTTTATATTCCTGTGTGAACATCATCAAATTTCTGTCAATTGAACACAGTCACTGTATGTCTATGTCTATTATAGTGGTTTTTACCACAGAGAGACTCAGATTGTTACTGTAAGTGGTTTAAGTGTCTCTTTACCTTTGACTTCATCTGGTTTGTTTGTCATTAAGAAGAAATCTCTCTGAAATATCACAAGATGTCACTTGTTGCAGTGAGACGACAGTGGAAACATGAGTGAGATTTGGAGAAAGTATATTAACCACAGTAGTTTATAGAATTTTTTTAAGTCAGTTTTAGTCAATGCAGCTCATCCCACTTTCATCTCCCTCAATACTGGACCAGTTTCAAAAATTGTTGTTCACATCAGTGACCAAATTACACAGGCAAACAGGGTCCAGGTTGAAAAATGTTGAAGTGATCCTTTATAAAGTTTATATGCATACGGAAATTCTGTTAAAACTTATCATTATTATGACACTATATAATGTATATATTATTAATTAAAATTAACCCTCTCCATTCACAGGAAAATCAACTGCACCAGCAACTGATGAAACTTCTCTCTGAAGTTAAACCAGGAACAGCTCTTGGTAATAATGCACCACATGATGTGCACACTTAAATGATTCATTCTACAGATCATTAAATGGATATAAGTCAGATTAACATGTCAGAAAGCGTCCTTACATCTTGAATAATGATTTGTTTTGTTGTTTTGCTTCTCTTCCAGTCATTCAGTTCAAAATGTATTTGTCACATGGGATTGTACAACACACCAGTCATTGTTCACTGTAAAACACAAGTCTTCTTTTCTTCCCCTCCACTCTGTCAGAATTGGCATATAGAGACAGAGTCACCTGGTGAAATGGCTCTAGCCAAGTTTCAGTGAACATCTTGATATCCTGTTGAAAACTGATGCATCACAGAGGGCGAGCACTAGCACTAGACTATTGATGCATATTCTCATTTAGTATTAATGCACTGCGTTATCGTTTTCATTTTGTACAGTCATTTTGTCATTTACTTTTTGTGGGAAACTTTGAATCCAAGTTATTCCAAAGAGCAGCGCAAATATATTTGAGCTTCTGGTAGTGCAGCTTTGAAGTCAGCATCTTTTATAGAGTTAGATAAGATAGATCCAGGATGGACATTACAAACTACTTTAATATACAGTATGTAATAATCTTCTATCAGACAACAAATCCTATTACATGTACATGTTTTTCTCTGTCTTAAAAATATATTTATAACTACTGTGCATATTTTATTTTCACTTAATTGAGTTTGATATTTTTTGTTTTTATTTTTTTTGTATTCTATGCTTCAATAAAGTTTATTTTTTCAGGAGTAAGCTGCCAGTTGTATTTTTATTTTTTCAAATTTTCTTCATTTTTTTTTTTACTGGATATCTGAACTGGATAAACACATCCCACATTAGCCCTCTGACACTATCTTGGCAAAAGCCATAAAGTGGACTTGGAATTGATTTTCAGGAACTACTTCTTTGGTCAAAATAAGTTCCAAACTGTTGACCTTTTTCAAATTCAGTTCATCTGTATTGTATTGAGATGAAGGCAGATATCAGAGACAGAACAAACAACAGCATCATGATGAGATACCAGCAAGTGTAGTATCACGTATTTTACCTTTCAGAAGTTTGCAGCCGTGACTGAGGAGCTAAAGACACTATCAGCAGACAGCCTGTCACTCAAACGGCTCCACCCTTAAACCACCCTTATTTATAACTTTGTGCCTTAACAAAATATAATCCAGTGAGTTATAAAAACATTCACCTCCCACACAGTTGAAATGGAGGGGAAATTAGCTATAGAGACTAAAACTGTTTTAGCAGTAATATGTGCTATAAATGTGAGATGTTGCACGTCTGCATCTGCTCAACTGGAAAGATGGAAATGAGTTTGATGATGATATGCAGGGTACTGCTATGATTGGTAAAACTCACGGAGAGCTACAGTGATTGGGAAAATTTGCGTAAAAGTTGCAGTGATTGGACAAAATTGCAAGGTTCCACAAAATTCTCAGTGATTGGTTGAATTTGCGTGAATTGTTGTGGTCGTGTCGCAATAATCCTGAAAGACTGTGTAAGGTTCAGTGTTTTCAACTGCAGCAGCAGTAAGCTACAGACCTTCAGCTGAACAGAGAGTTTGCCACAGATATTTGAGACATGCATAACTCAACCAGGACTCAATGAAAATCAGACGAGAGGTGCATCTGTGCTGATTCAAATGAGGCTATTACATTGAAGGCCTTGTATTTTAGCATCTTATGTGATTTCAAAAGTTGAATATACTGTACAGGATTCCTATTTTGTTAATGGGCTGACACAGAGCAATATACTTCATGTATGGAGATGGAAGAGGAGACACTGTATTGCACTTACTGAGGCTTACCAAAGTTTGTGTGATTTGTTGGTGAGGATGTTTTATTGTTTTACTTGACAGACCCCAATCACTGTGCAGTTAAAATTGGAGTACCTATAAATGACCACATGGAGGTGCCAAATTACCTTAATTGATACCGACACAAGGTAAGTGCTCCTTTGCAGGTCTGAGACTGTTGGAGGTAGTTATGTCCCGGGATGCTATGTCAAGGTGACTAATGAGCCACATTCTCAAAAAGCTGTAGTACTTAATAAAAACTTCTTGAACTTACTCAAATTAAACTCAGGGTTTAATTCCTGGCAGTGTTGTGTTCCAGCAAACACAACTGACTGCTCAGGGGTCACATCCTTAGCACTGTACTGATGTATGGGACTGATGGTTCTGAGCAAGTTAGCAAGCTGCAGGCCTTTCTGTAGCACGTCTTTACTGAAAACACATGACCCCTTTGTTCTGCTTGGACTTGCTGTATTAAAAATGAATGCAGAACAGAGTGGGAACCTTTGTGTCCGATTTTCTCAGACTCAGACGTCTGGTGTTGCCTGTTATCGTCTTCTGATGTTTCCGATTAAAATTAAAAACCATTGACCTCACACTTCCTCATATCACCAGTCGTCATTGTTTTCAAAAATATTCTGTTGAAAATTGTGCTTTAATTACTATATTATTTACCACTGATGTAGTGCGTTTGACTAAATTTCTACCACTTACAAAAAAATCTTACTGTATATGATCCTTCTTGTTTATCAGTATACAGACATATAAGCTCTGGTGTGAATGTGGTGTTGACATTGACTGATTCTTGTTTCTACAGCAACACGTCTTAATGTGTGAAGAGGAACTGGAAACAGTTTTTTTTTCATGCCTGTTAAGAAACGTTGGCATGGCTTGTGTTTTCTCAGGCTTTAGTTGAAATCTTTAAAGCACAATGAAACAAAACCCCGCAATGGTTTGATTGAGTGTTTTATTTGATCAGTTTTCCCCTTTATGCATGTATTATCTACAGTTATATTAGCAACATGAGCTAAAAGTGAAGGCGTCTCAAATTAAAGGTTGGAAAACTTAATAAACTTTAATTTTTTTGTGTTTTTGTTTTAGATCCACACTAAGTGTAAAGTGTAAATCTCCACCTGTTTACATTAGGTAATGAAATTCAATATGGACAGTTTTAAACACACTCTTACAGGATGTACTGTACAAACCTACACACAATAATCATACATGGATACATACAGTATTAAAGGGAGACAGCTGATTGGTTGCGACACTTTTCACTCTGCTGTATTTATCTGGCACGATTTCTGTTAGAATGTTCTAACCAGCAGCAAATGAAAGGTTATGGTCTCGGTTATTAATAAATATGTTTAAATGTACACAAAGGTTTTCCAAAGTTAGGTGATTTGTAATTAAATTCATGTTGTGCGTTCGTGCCAACGAGCCCTATCATGGGGAGTCAGTGTTACATTTTTTTTTCTGAGAATGTCCAAGCACCAGGAAATGGCTGTATACCAACCAACCCTTGTCGCCAGCCAACCGCAGTTTCCCCAGCCTTCTGGAAACCTCATCACAATACAGGCAGTATGTGTTCAGAACATACACTAAATAAACACACAAAATTTTAGGTGTGTGTATGATGTTATAGGGTTAAATGGTCTTATGTTGCAGGGATGTGGAATGATTGATTATTGTTTATAACACTTTTTAATTTAACGATTTTAGGCACCATGCACAAACCTTTGCACATGAAACAAGCTAATACATTTTCACCTGTAGGCAGGAAGTGCAAACATGTCAGTACGCTGTGGTCGAAGCCCCTACAGTTGCCTTGGCTTTGTGTGAAAGGGAAGTAAGAAGAGACAGGCCACATTGAGAGACATTAGAGAAAAAGTCTGCTGTTATATTCACATGAAAGGATACTTCTCTCTTCTCATTTTCTGTTGCATCACTATTAATACAAAGTATTTGAATTTCTGACAAGCAGAGCAGCAGAGTGTGTCAGTGCTGGAGGTGAAGATGGGGCACACTTTGCTCTGTGTGCTGGCGTTATTCTGTGAGTACATCAGTGACTTTTCAATTTTGTGACTTTCAGAGGCAGATTCATGTTTTTATATGGACTGCAGAGCTGTTGGATATATAACTGTACTAGCTTTTTGTACACATATTTGCATAATGCATGTACTGTATATAATCTAAGGTATTGTTACGGTTATAGTTTTTGAATTGATTTCATTGGGTATTTTATATGTTTGATATTAGGAGTTTCTCACGTCTTTACAGACTTAAAGAACATCATCACAGAAATGCATAATACTGTTGACTGATAAGCTACAGTTGCCACTGTTGTTGTCTAATGAAGTTTTTATCTTTATTGTAGTGCTGAGCACACTCCTCTATGGACAAGTTGAAGGTGAGCAGTTACCTATTTCTTTTGTTTTTAATCCTTCAGTATTGAGCTGTCATTTTACTTCATGTGTGAAAAACAAATTATGAAAGTATTATTTTATATGCATGTTTATGTCGGGAGACCTGATGCTGTGCTGACCTTGATGTCAAAGTGTAGTAGTTTTTCTGCAGAGGTTGTTGCCTTCATACAGACACATCTTCTTTTAATACATTTATCTGATCATCTTAACAGGGCAGAATGAGGAACAAGATAGACACGCTGAGGACTATGATGTGAAGGAAGGGCTAACAGGTGCTACAGTCAGTTACAACAGTCTGCCCCAATAGTTCATTCACAATGAGTTATTGTTAATACTACTACTAATAATAATAGTAATTGTAATATTTAATTACCCCATGTCTCGCTTCTTGCCCAGTGTCAGCTGGGATCAGCCTCCCTGCAACTCTGAATAGGTGTCAGCAGTTTCGGACGATGAATGAACAAATTAATAATTCCACTTATTATGCAGTTCAAATCTCATTTTTTATTGTGACATAGTGTGCTCAGTGCCACAGTTATCCAACATTGTGAAGTGCTTCACATACAGGTGGGTGACAACTTATAAACCAACCTAAAGTTTCTTAGTAATTTTTAGGATACTATTACTAATAGCACTACTTGGGGTGAGATGTGGTTACTGTGAAAGTCCATGTGTATAATGTTACAAAATCTTTGAAAGTACTTGTTGTTTGTTTTAGGCCATCAGCCCAGTGCAGGAAGGGTTTAAATTTCCATTATATCAGGGCTACCCACTTGAGGGTGTGTCTTTAATTGATGATGGCTTGCCTTGAGTGATGACATTTAAAAGCAGATCCACGGCTTAAGTCCCCTGTTATTGTAGCTGCATGTGTTTTTCCACAGCAGGGCAGGTAAAAGAAGTTTACCTGTTGGAGGTGAGCTGTTTGCAGACGTGCAGTCAGAGCCTGTTGTCTGCAGCTCTTCATTTTCATTTCACAGTAGCTGTTTCTGCTTTTACTCTTCCTCCTTGTGATATTATAGGACTTGCCCTTATTAAAGAAAGGCGCTTCATACAACCTCAAACACAGCTGAATGCGAACATGAAACAGTAAAATAAAACAGATATCTAAAGAAAAAACAGGACGCAGGAGAGAAACTAAACTCCAAACCACATAGATTCAGTTGAAAGCCACAAAAGTACTGAGAGCTGAACACACAGAGACTTTCAAAAACGTTTTTCTGTCTGGTCTCCTGCACACAGAGGTGAGTGGAGTTGCCACAGACACGGTTCATTTGAGGAATAGAAGAGGAGTCATTGAGGGTTGGCTGCGGTCGGCATGACGTCACTGCTACCTGCTTGAGGGCAGGCAGCCTGGCTTTTGGACCTACTCTAGAAAGGGTCCATCTCCAGACAACTTCCATCTTAGACGTTCATTTCTCCTTTCCATTATGTTGTCGGATAATTATACTAACAATTCGAGCCTATCTGTGTGAAAAAAATTCACTTTTAGTGGACGTATTTTGACGTTGTTTGACGTTGTCTGAGTGCCCTATTATTTAATATAGCGCGTGCTCACGGGCTGCAGGCAGGTCAGCCCTAACTTCATACTAGAGGAATGTCAAATAGTGAACATCCTATCACTCATTTAGACAAAAGTAGATCGGAAAATAGGGCCCAGGTTGAAAAAAACATTAGTTCCCCTTAAATGAAGTTTGTCAGTGTCAATGCCAGCTTTATTGATATAGCACCTTTAAAACAGCCAACAGCCAACCAAAGTGGTTTACAGTTAAAATAAGCAAGAACAACAACACAGAAAAATATTTAAACAGTGAAATATAACAAAGGTAAAAGACCAAATAGAGGTGACTGTACTCAACCAAAGGCCAAGGTGAACAAGTGAGTCTTAAGCAGTGATTTAAAAGTGGAGAGGCGATTCGCAGTCCTCACAGTCAATGGTACAGTAATGCGTTCCACAGAGTGGGAGCCGCGACTGCAAAGGCTCAATCTCCTCTAGAGTTTTTAATAGTGATTGAGGAACATCCAAGACCATCTGATTGGCTGATCTGAGGGCCCTGGAGGGCCGATGCAACTCAAAAAGGTCAGATAGGTTTTCCAGAGCTCGCCCATTCAGAGACTTAGACACAATTAAAAGAACCTTGAAATCAATCCTGTACCTAAGTGGAAGCCAGTGAAGTGAAGAGACCACCACCAGAGTTATATGCTTGTGTTTCTTTGATTTGACAAGTTTGACAAATGCATAACATTGTGTGTCATGGCAAGAAATGGCTTTTTGTTTGAACTTATTCAGTTTGTATGTAGACACATTGTAGAACAACATGCATTAACACAAGTACAGTAAAGATTGTAGCGAATAATAACATGTTATCTGTGTAGTTTTTAATCCTGTTTGTGTCCTAACTGTGTATTTTTGATGTGAAAATGCACAGGACAGAACAAATAAATATCAAGTAACTTACAGGGTGAAACCATGATGCAGTTTAACACTGTTCCCCCACAGGGAGAAGGTTCTGGGTGTGAACATAGTTAACTCACAGGTTAGGTTAACTGGCAGTTAGATTAGTTCACATTGATCTTTTAATTGGCTCGTCTACATTGAGTGTAGGTGTTGGTGTGAATGGTTAAAAATATTGAAATAAAAAAAATAATGACTATTTTCTGTGGCCAGGCTACAGTTAGTTTCACCTCCAAGAATGGGTGAAGTTCATTATGTATATTGGTATTTTTCATCAAGGTATTTTAATTGGGTTCATTCACAGGAACAGTAATCACCTTTATATGTCTCTGTTCTCAACTGAACAGCACATAAACAAATGCTAGAAAAATGACGACCTCCATTTTTATTTCTTTGTTCTAAATGAAAACAGCATCCAGACCACGGGCCAGACTGAGTGCTGACAATGGAAACATTCCTGTAGGGGGCAGTGTGACCCTGACCTGCTCTGTGGACCCATCATCATCATCATCGTCATCATCATCACCATCTGGTTGGAAATACTTCTGGTACAGAGGAGAGAAAACCTCTAAACCTCTGACCTCACGAGATGTTGTCTTCCTCTCAGATGGACGAATCAGTGTCTCACAGGGAGGACTCTACTGGTGCAGAGGAGGAAGAGGAGACCCTGTTTACCACACAGAGTACAGTGATTCAGTCCGTATCAACACAATACGTGAGTTTGGCATTTGTCTGAAACAGTTAAAGACATTGGGCCTTATGTTACAGCAGGTGCAAAGCAGGGCACAGTGCAAATGTCACTGCAGTGTCAGAGCAACACAGATGTCATTTTCACAGCCAGTTATCACTTTGTACAAGTTGTGCCCATCTGTGTGTGTGTAGGTGTTAAAATAAGGTGTGAGGCCTGGCATGTTGTTATTTTGAGGCAGCAGAAAGCGATTGCTTCATTAACCAACAAACACTTGATCTAAAGTCAGAATGGTGCTGTGTTTTCATGCTATTTAAAGTGCACATTAATCAGATAGTAAGATGAGCCTACATAGGTGGGTTCACAACCTGCCTACACTGGTTGATACACACACAGGAACAAGTTGATGGGTTGTGGGTGGGTGAATAATACAACATTAATGAGTAACATATTAATGACATTGTCTAATATGTGACCATAGCAGAGAGCAGTGCAGAGCTGCAGAGCTGCTGTCTGACTCCCCTTTAAGAGAGAGGCTGTGCATATTTACACACAACAAGCAGCTTAACTTCTTTGAATATTAGAAACTGAAAGTTTAGAATTGTTTCCTCTGTTAAGTTTCTAACTATAGTTTTGAGTTTTGCTGCTTAAATGTCCCACAGTATTTGCTGCAGTGACATCACTGTTCTGACTGTATTACTCTCAGCAGAAACCAGCTCACTTCTCCAGTTTGCCAAGTCTGCCATGTAGATAACATCACAGGGCCCTGAGCAGCAGCTGCTGGTGTTACAGTGACACTACATGGCACTTTACTGGCCTCTGAGTATTTTAGCATTTGCAAGATTACTGTTATAGATGTTGTTATTATATTTTGAATTTTGCTGCAAAACAGAACAAAATGCATCAACATAAGAACTATAACTGTTGTAGTTGAAAACAGTTACATGTTATCTGTGTAGTTTTTAATCCTGTTTGTATCCTAACTGTGTATTTTTGATGTGAACAGTTTCCAACAAAGCCACTGTGACCCTTCATCCCAACTGGCCTCAGATATTCAGTGGTGAGAAGATGACTCTGAGATGTGAGATCCAGGGAGGTAGATACACTGGGTGGACATATGAATGGAGAACAACCAGCAGATACACACGTCCAACAGGAAAAGATTACATTATTAGCAGTGCTACTGAGTACCACAGGGGACAGTACGAATGTATGGGTAGAAGAGACTCCTATTCCTCAACACAGTGGAGTGATGTCATCACATTGACAGTCTCATGTAAGTTGGACCATCTTTCATCCATAATAAAAACGTTATTCAAAGGAGTCAACAGAAAACATTTTTCATGAAAAATTATATAGCTCATTTTAAGTCACACAATAAGAAATCATATTTGTTTTTTAGTGTGGGAGCCTGTTATGCCCCGGCCTAGGGAACCTTTGGCACAACATGTAAAGGTGCTCCCCCAGTCTTCCCACTCCAAGAAAGGCCAGCAACGTCAGTAAGCAAAGTCATGATGAGCAGTTTTATTATCTTCAGAAGGAGAATAAGCCAACATAACAAACAAACATTCTGAATTAGCCCTACCTTCCCTAAACAAAAGAAAAGGTAAATAAATAACAAATACTTAACCTAACTCCTACCGAATTAATAAACAAGAGAAAAGAAGGTTAAAACAAAAGGCTTCCCCCTCCTACTACAGCTGCTCTTTTAGTATTTACAAGTATTTACAAAAGTCATATTTTAATGTAGTCTGTACAACTTCACAAGGCTTCACAAGAAAACTACACAGATCAACAAACCATCTGATCACTACTTATCAGCTTACTACAAGACCACAAGAAAAAGGTACAGCGTGCTGACGTTCCCTGGGGTGGAAAGGCTGGAGAGGAGACAGACTGCAGTCGGCAGGCTGTTCAAATAGGTTAGGGGATCCGCCCCCTGACCAGTCACATGGCCGCAATCAGGCGAGGCAGCCAATCAGCAAACACCACCTGCTCCTAATTCACTCATTCATAAAAAACACACACACCAAGGAGAGAGAAAACACTGCACCAAAAACACAGAACCACAAATGACCCACAGGGTCATAACAGAGCCAAATAACTTATCAGAGTACCACAGTTTTTGAAATGCAATAATTAGGTGAGGAAATGCAATAAATTGACTAGTCTACATTGCCTGTAGGTGTTACTATTGTGTATTTGTGTAATGTGTTAGACCTGTGATAAACTGGCAACCTGTCCAGGGTGAAGCCTTGTTCTTGCCCAATGTCAGCTTAGATCGGCTCCAGCTCACTGTGACCCTGCAGAAGGAAAAGTACATAGTACTGAAAAAACAAACAAACAGTGAATGTGTTGAACTTGGCTCTTAATCACAACTTCTTTTGTGTGTGTTGAGTTTCACAGGAACATTTGTTCAATGCACAGTAGCGCTCAAAATGTATTTATTCACTGTTTTTGGTGATCGTGCTACAGTTAGTTTTTCACCTCCAAGAATGGATGAACGTCGTTATTTGTTTTCATCATTTTCATCAAGGTATATTGATTGGGTTCATTCACAGGAACAGTGTTGACCTTTTATGTCTCTGTTCTCAGTTGAACAGCACGTAAACCAATAAACCAAAGTGGACAATAACTACCATTTTTATTTCTGTGTTCTAAATGAAAACAGCATCCAGACCACGGGCCAGACTGAGTGCTGACAATGAAGACATTCCTGTAGGGGGCAGTGTGACGCTGACCTGCTCTGTGAGCCCATCATCATCATCATCATCATCATCATCTTCATCATCATCTGGTTGGAAATACTTCTGGTACAGAGGAGAGAAAACCTCTGAACGCCTGGCCACACAGGATGTTTCCTTCCTCTCAAATGGACAAATCCGTGTCTCACAGGGAGGACTCTACTGGTGCAGAGGAGGAAGAGGAGACCCTGTTTATTTCACAGAGTACAGTGATTCAGTCTATATCAACAAAATACGTGAGTTTGATATTTGTCTTAAAAAGCTAAAGGCATTGGGCCTTATCTTACACCAGGTGCAAAGCAGGGCACAGCTCAGTACAGCGCTAATGTCATTGATAGTTTAAAAATAACAACACTGTTATTTTCATGGCCAGTTACCACATTTTGTAAGCAGCACATGCACTTGCACCCAGGGTCATGGAGGTCCTAAAATAAGGTGTGGTCAGGCACATGGCTGGAGTATTGCTGTTTTGAGGCTGCAGGAAAAGACTGCGACACAGACCAACAGGAACCTGGTCTAAAGTCAGAATGGCGCAGTATTTAAAGGGCACCTACACAGTTGGGTTTACAACGTGCATAATCTGTGGTGCACATTTACACACTAGGACCAGTGACATCACTGATTTTACTGCATTAGTCTCAGCAGCATTGTGCCGAATCTGCCATGTAAATAGCACGTAAAGAGAATAAGAGATGGCACTCTGATTGAATTAATGTTACACCCATACCACACCTATGACTGATTAGGAAATTAAAAACAACCCCTTTTCCCTTTGCGCCTTATTTTGCACACAGATTATGCACTGTTTAACTTGCAAAAGTCTGGCTGGACACGTCATAAATGCCTCACGCCATAAACTTTACACCATGTGCTTTAGGTTGCTTAAATATGGTCCCTGTTGTTTGTATGTAGATTTAACGTTTTGTCATTTTTGTGTCCCTGCTCGGAATTGTTCAATCCTGAACAGTCACCAACACAGCTGTTGTGACGCTGCATCCAAACTGGCCTGAGATATACTCTGGAGAGATGATCACACTGACATGTGAAATTAAGAACAGAGGAGACAATGAGTGGGAGTATGAGTGGAAACACCGCTCAAACGCACTTCGAAAACAAAGCGAATACATGATTGAATATGCATCGACATCACACAGAGGAAACTACAAGTGCAGGGGCAGAGTGAGAGGTGAAATGTCTTCAACAGAGTGGAGTGATGCTTTCAGATTGAGTGTTTCTTCCAGTAAGTCACACATCATCAGTCATTTTTATTTTGCTGAATGTTTAAAAATATTTTGAATGTAATTTTGGTTACTGTTATGAAGGTGCATCCTCACATTTGTGTTATCTGTCAAGAGAACATGTAGGATACAAGCAGTGCATGTCACCGTCAGTACATCACAACAGTTGTTTTTTTTCTGTGAAATCACTTTCCAACAGAACCTCAGTCTGTCCTCACTGTGTCTCCATTATGGCTGAGTCCTGGAGCCTCAGTAACTCTGAGCTGCAGTGTTGAACATCCATCTGCAGGATGGAGGTTCTTCTGGTATAAGGCTGTTCCCAAACTGTCAGACACGTCCTACAGCTATGAGCTGATACCTGGCAGCATCAATGGGACTGAACAGGATTCCTACATTGTTGGTGGACAGAGACACACAGCAGGATATGTGTGCAGCGCTGTAAGAGGAGATCCAGTGTATTATACTTATTACAGTGGACCTAAGTTTGTCTGGTCTGGAGGTAGGTTTGTTTCTGTTGGTCATTATCTAAAGAAGCATTATGTTATGTATTTGTCTTGGTTCATGTTTTTTTTCCCTCTTACTTACATACAGTATCTTGAAAAGTAACATCCACACTGACAACTAATTAACTGTGGTGACCTTATGATCTTTCCTCTCTCGCTTGCATCAAGCCAGACTTTATGCTTTCCATCTTACTGGGTGATTTTACTTATGGGCTCAGGTGAAATTACCTTGTTTCTTTTAGTCCTTACCTCCTTTTCCTTTTGTAATTAATCTGATAGCATAAAAACACGACAGAGTTAGAGATTACATTTTAGCTTAACTTTTACTTTGGATATTTACGCTCATCTTATAATTATTATTTTCCTTACACAACAGGCAGGACATGTTGAGGAACTCGCAAATTCAGACAAAGAAAAACCAAAAAAGTCAGCATGCTAAATGGACAGGGTAAACAGACAGAGAGAGACAGCTAAGACAAAAGAGAATGCAACAGCACATTTTAGTATGAAATACTTGCTCCCTGTATCTTTGTAGAGTTGGAAACGGCCTGTTTTTACCTGCCATCTTTTAGACAGCAGCTGCTCTTGAGACTTAATTTTCTAGCATTCAATATATGTTCAAATGTTAATGTTTGAATTTTCCCCCAACACTAAAAATACAGCAAAGGAATAATTACATAACAGGATATTAATCTTTAAATCACTGTGCATGGTTTGACCCCTTATTACATGTTTTTCAGATGTTCATTTATCTGCGTCTCTCACGGTGAGTCCAGACAGAGTTCAACACTTCAGCACTGACACTGTCTCACTGACCTGTGAAGGAAACTCTACTGAGTGGAGAGTGAAGTTAACTGAATCTGGCAGCATATTATTCTGCCAAAACTGGAGGACAATGACTGGATCCACATGCAGCATAAAGCGTTACTGGTCCAGTAATGCAGTGTACTGGTGTGAGTCTGGATCAGGAGAGTTCAGCAATGCAGTCAACATCACTATATCAAGTATGGTTTTCTTTTTAAAGTAATTTAAACATCCCATTCTGTTCTTCTTGCTTGGAGCTTTGAGGATGACTAATGACCTGCAGCTTTTATTAGTGATGGCTTTAGTGATGGATTTCTTTATTTTCTGACCCCACCAGATGGCGCTCTTGGTTTAAAGATAAAGGCTGAAGGACTTGCAATGAAGTGCGCTTTCAAACCTTTGTTGAACAGACAGCGCCATCTGGTGGCTTCACAAAGACAGTGGTTCATGAGGCCTCATTTAGCCATCACTAGCTTTTACTATAGTCATACGTCATGTACCTGTTTTCAGCACGAAATGATTTGTCATCAGATATTTGGTCAACAGTGTTGCTAATTAACATCATCAGGAAATGACTGAGAAAAATATGAAATATAAAAATGTGAAAATACTCTGTAGGGGGAGTTTAATGTTAATGAATGACACCTGTTGTTTAACTTATTCTCTGTCTGTTTTACAGGTAAAGATATTATCCTGGTGAGCCCTGTCCATCCTGTGACCGAGGGAGATTCTGTTAGTCTTAGCTGCAGAATAAGAAGCCAAACATTTGCAAACATTTCCAAGGTGTTTTTCTATCGAAATGACAAACTCATTCAAAATGACACCAGAAGGGAGCTAAATATCTCTGCAGTGTCAAAGTCAGATGAAGGCTTTTACAAGTGTAAATACTCAACAGGAGTGTCAGCACAGAGTTGGATGTCAGTTAAAGGTTAGTATGTTTGAAACAGAACTTTCACTGAGTCCACCTGTTGGATTCAGTTCTTTGTGAGCTGAAGAAAGTCTGCATCAGTTGTTGTGATAGTCTTGAGTTACTGTGAATGGCTAAGTTCACACTGTATTTGGACATTTTTATTGTTTCTTGCTTGATGTGACATGACTTATCCTTATGAAAAATGTTGTAAATTCAGCTAAACAAAACTGTTATTTAAGTTTGTTAACAGTCTTTATTTATTACAGGAGCCTCCAGGCCTGAAAGCTCCTCATTTCCTGTATCGATGATTATCCGGATAGGTTTTGGAATTGTAGTTGTTATTCTTCTGCCCCTTTTGTATTGCTTCACACCGTCCAAAGGTGAGACCTTTATTACATGAGCTATGGTTTAACTGTTCAAATACACAGATGTATTCTGATACAGCCCAGTCGCCGGAAGAAAATGTTGGCATTGTACATTTCTGGAAGCCATGGATACATTACATTTGAATGTTTCACAGGTATTATATCAGCATTTCTAGGCGGAGGTGGAGGGGATGGTGGATTGTGTCACACCTTTGCCAGACGGTTGCAAAGGGGGGTTGCTGTTGGAGGTGAACAAATACCAACACTTGTTTTTAGTGACTGGTGGCTGAGTTTCTGGCAGCTTTTGTGCCACAGAACTTAGGTGTTTTTTAACAAACAGTGGCTACGTTTCAAGAAGCGTGGGTGTTTTTTTTTTTGTTTTTTTTTGTGACCCAAGGCCATGTTTCCAGCAGCTTTTGTGCCACTGAACATGGGTATTTTAAGCCAAACCTGATCTTTTACGAGCATAACCTTTTGGGTTCTGTGCCTGAACAAAACCACACATTCACCACAGCATTGTACGAAACGTAAAGGTTCTGCTTATCTGCCACATAATAACATACAGATGTAACAGAAACATACAATGCCAACATATTTTCTTGTGATTGGGTTGTCTGATCTCATGACAGAATGGCAGTATGACAACGTAAAATACAAACCTATCTAACAACAACTGTCTTTTTTACAGATTCATGCTTTATCAGGTTGGTACAACATTATCTTGATTATAACAGGAAATACATGCCATGTTCCTCTGTAAATTTATTATCTACATGTTGTAGGCCAGTCCAGTCTGAGAGCACCAATCGGGGCTCTGCTGCAGGTCACATGGTCAACCAGAATGAGGCTCAACAGAATGAAGATTCCTCTCCTCTCCATGGTAAGGACACATCTTGGTTTGATACACACATTTCAAAGACATATTTTCATCCTGAGTTTAATTATATTTTCATGAAATTAAACGAGTTAACTTGACTTCAACTTGATTTTCACTGCTCTGTAGGTGACTCTCATCTCTATCAATCAATTAAAGGCTCTGACGACACTGATAATGGTACAGTATATATATATATATTTTATATTAACATGCACTGCAAAAATGCCCTATCAGATTTAGGTGAAAATATTTTAGATATGAGCTGTGTTTTGCCTAAAATTTGGCTGCCAGTGCAGCAACTGATTTTTCACTGATAACAAGTCTTTGAAGAAGTCAGGATGTCCAGCTACCAGGAGTGCCAAAACAAGATCAGATTACTGAAATGAAAAAATCAGAATTGTTGTTTGTAGACAAAATAACATCACATTAGATCCAATTGTTAATTAAGACAAGGCAAATGACACTTACTCGAATTAAGTCTTGACAGTCTTGTATAGTGACCATTTCAATTTGCATTGAAATTTATATTTGTTTGTATATTTAAACAAACTGAAGCACAGTGCTTATTATTATGCTGAATAATGTAATTGGACCACTGGGTGCTGGGACTGTCAGACCTTAATCAAACAGTCCTCCTTCCCTGGTTGGGATTATATAGTGTTCCATGCAGCAGTGATGTTTGGATGTTAGTGAGGGCTAATCCCCCCCAGAGGAACAAGGTACTCATGTCTCTTTATGGACAGTGGATTGCTTGTCAGATGAAATGGAGCAATGTGGATAATTCACACCAGCCTGGTGTGAGTAGCTGTCATGTGGACTTTTGCATCGCTCTTGTAGGAAATGGCTTTTTTTAGGGGATTAATTATAAGTGACTGATGGAGAATCCTGTAACTAAAAAAAATATATTTTTTAGATACAGCTGAATCTCAGGATGTCAACTATTCATTGATTGAACTTAAAAACACTGGAAAGACGGGTGAGTACTCCAAATACATAGAACAACAGAAAATAGTTTATGTTTTGTCCTGAAGTGAAATATTTTATTGAATGGATGAATGTGATCATCTTAACAGGGAAACGCCATGAACCAGAGGAGAGTTGTCTTTACTCTGATGTGAATATAGGAACTGCAGGTCAGTCATTTACAACAGTCATGCTCAAAGTTTGTATTGAAATGTGTCCTATCATTATGCTGGAGGTAACAACAGGTCAGCAGCTCACAGAAATCTACTCAATAAAAAATAGCTAAACTGTTTGAAAGTAATTAAGGCTTCCATTCCACTGCCTGTGAATGAGCACATGTTCAATCATACAAAATTATGAAACAAATTTTAAATTAGCCTTATATGTAAAAAAATATATTTTTTGAAAAAAATAAAAATCCTTTTAAATAAAGTTAATATATCATTATTCCATCTTGTATATCTATTTTATATTCCTGTGAGAACATCATCAAATTTCTGTCAAATGAACACAGTCACTGTATGTCTATGTCTATTATAGTGGTTGTTTTTGCCACAGAGCAGCTCAGATTGTTACTGTAAGTGGTTTAAGTGTCTCTTTACCTTTCACTTCATCTGGTTTGTTTGTCATTAAGAAGAAATCTCTCTGAAATATCACAAGATGTCACTTGTTGCAGTGAGACCACAGTGGAAACATGAGTGAGATTTGGAGAAAGTATATTAACCACAGTCGTTTATAGAATTTTTTTTTGTCAGTTTTAGTTAATGCAGCTCATCCCACTTTCAACTCCCTCAATACTGGACCAGTTTCAAAAATTGTTGTTCACATCAGTGACCAAATTACACAGGCAAACAGGGTCCAGGTTGAAAAATGTTGAAGTGATCCTCTATAAAGTTTATATGCATACGGAAATTCTGTTAAAACTTATCATTATTATGACACTATATAATGTATATATTATTAATTAAAATTAACCCTCTCCATTCACAGGAAAATCAACTGCACCAGCAACTGATGAAACTTCTCTCTGAAGTTAAACCAGGAACAGCTCTTGGTAATAATGCACCACATGATGTGCACACTTAAATGATTCATTCTACAGATCATTAAATGGATATAAGTCAGATTAACATGTCAGAAAGCGTCCTTACATCTTGAATAATGATTTGTTTTGTTGTTTTGCTTCTCTTCCAGTTTTTCAATTCAAAATGTATTTGTCACATGGGATTGTACAACACACCAGTCATTGTTCACTGTAAAACACAAGTCTTCTTTTTTTCCCCTCCACTCTGTCAGAATTGGCATATAGAGACAGAGTCACCTGGTGAAATGGCTCTAGCCAAGTTTCAGTGAACATCCTGATATCCTGTTGAAAACTGATGCATCACAGAGGGCGAGCACGAGCACTAGACTATTGATGCATATTCTCATTTAGTATTAATGCACTGCGTTATCGTTTTCATTTTGTACAGTCATTTTGTCATTTACTTTTTGTAGGAAACTTTGAATCCAAGCTATTCCAAAGAGCAGCACAAATATATTTGAGCTTCTGATAGTGCAGCTTTGAAGTCAGCATCTTTTATAGAGTTAGATAAGATAGATCCAGGATGGACATTACAAACTACTTTAATATACAGTATGTAATAATCTTCTATCAGACAACAAATCCTATTACATGTACATGTTTTTCTCTGTCTTAAAAATATATTTATAACTACTGTGCATATTTTATTTTCACTTAATTGAGTTTGATATATATATATATATATATATATTTGTATTCTATGCTTCAATAAAGTTTATTTTTTCAGGAGTAAGCTGCCAGTTGTATTTTTATTTTTCCAAATTTTCTTCATTTTTTTTTTTTTTTACTGGACATCTGAACTGGATAAACACATCCCACATTAGCCCTCTGACACTATCTTGGCAAAAGCCATGAAGTGGACTTGGAATTGATTTTCAGGAACTACTTCTTTGGTTAAAATAAGTTCCAAACTGTTGACCTTTTTCAAATTCAGTTCATCTGTATTGTATTGAGATGAAGGCAGATATCAGAGACAGAACAAACAACAGCATCATGATGAGATACCAGCAGGTGCAGTATCACATATTTTACCTTTCAGAAGTTTGCAGCCGTGACTGAGGAGCTAAAGACACTATCAGCAGACAGCCTGTCACTCAAACGGCTCCACCCTTAAACCACCTTTATTTATAACTTTGTGCCTTAACAAAATATAATCCAGTGAGTTAAAAACATTCACCTCCCACACAGTTGTAATGGAGGGGAAATTAGCTATAGAGACTAAAACTGCTTTAGCAGTAATATGTGCTATAAATGTGAGATGTTGCACGTCTGCATCTGCTCAACTGGAAAGATGGAAATGAGTTTGATGATGATATGCAGGGTACTGCTATGATTGGTAAAACTCACGGAGAGCTACAGTGATTGGGAAAATTTGCGTAAAAGTTGCAGCGATTGGACAAAATTGCAAGGTTCCACAAAATTCTCAGTGATTGGTTGAATTTGCGTGAATTGTTGTGGTCGTGTCGCAATAATCCTGAAAGACTGTGTAAGGTTCAGTGTTTTCAACTGCAGCAGCAGTAAGCTACAGACCTTCAGCTGAACAGAGAGTTTGCCACAGATATTTGAGACATGCATAACTCAACCAGGACTCAATGAAAATCAGACGAGAGGTGCATCTGTGCTGATTCAAATGAGGCTATTACATTGAAGGCCTTGTATTTTAGCATCTTATGTGATTTCAAAAGTTGAATATACTGTACAGGATTCCTATTTTGTTAATGGGCTGACACAGAGCAATATACTTCATGTATGGAGATGGAAGAGGAGACACTGTATTGCACTTACTGAGGCTTACCAAAGTTTGTGTGATTTGTTGGTGAGGATGTTTTATTGTTTTACTTGACAGACCCCAATCACTGTGCAGTTAAAATAGGAGTACCTATAAATGACCACATGGAGGTGCCAAATTACCTTAATTGATACTGACACAAGGTAAGTGCTCCTTTGCAGGTCTGAGATTGTTGGAGGTAGTTATGTCCCGGGATGCTATGTCAAGGTGACTAATGAGCCACATTCTCAAAAAGCTGTAGTACTTAATAATATCTTCTTGAACTTACTCAAATTAAACTCAGGGTTTAATTCCTGGCAGTGTTGTGTTCCAGCAAACACAACTGACTGCTCAGGGGTCACATCCTTAGCACTGTACTGATGTATGGGACTGATGGTTCTGAGCAAGTTAGCAAGCTGCAGGCCTGTCTGTACCACGTCTTTACTGAAAACAAATGACCCCTTTGTTTTGCTTGGACCTGCTGTATTAAAAATGAATGCAGAACAGAGTGGGAACCTTTGTGTCCGATTTTCTCAGACTCAGCTGTCTGGTGTTGCCTGTTATCGTCTTCTGATGTTTCCGATTAAAAACCATTGACCTCACACTTCCTCATATCACCAGTCGTCATTGTTTTCAAAAATATTCTGTTGAAAATTGTGCTTTAATTACTATATTATTTACCACTAATGCAGTGCGTTTGACTAAATTTCTGCCACTTACAAAAAAAATCTTATTGTATATGACCCTCTTGTTTTTCAGTGTACAGACATATAAGCTGTGGTGTGAATGTGGTGATGACATTGACTGATTCTTGTTTCTACAGCAACACGTCTTAATGTGTGAAGAGGAACCGGAAACAGTTTTTTTTTCATGCCTGCTAAGAAACGTTGGCATGGCTTGTGTTTTCTCAGGCTTTAGTTGAAATCTTTAAAGCACAATGAAACAAACCCCCACAATGGTTTGATTGAGTGTTTTATTTGATCAGTTTTCCCCTTTATGCATGTATTATCTACAGTTATATTAGCAACATGAGCTAAAAGTGAAGGCGTCTCAAATTAAAGGTTGGAAAACTTAATAAACTTTAATTTTTTTGTGTTTTTGTTTTAGATCCACACTGTAAGTGTAAAGTGTAAATCTCGACCTGTTTACATTAGGTAATGAAATTCAATATGGACAGTATTAAACACTCTTACAGGATGTACTGTACAAACCTACACACTATAATCATACATGGATACATACAGTATTAAAGGGAGACAGCTGATTGGTTGCAACACTTTTCACTCTGCCGTATTATTCTTGCACAATTTCTGTTAGAATGTTCTAACCAGCAGCAAATGAAAGGTAAAGGTCTCGGTTATGAATAAATAAGTTTTAATGTACACAGAGGTTTTCCAAAGTTAGGTGATTTGTAATTAAAGTCATGTTGTGCATTCGTGCCAACGAGCCCTATCATGGGGTTGGTTGGCACACCGTTAGAATGCAACGTGTCCTCATACAACGGCCGTGTGATATCTTACAAAACGAATTGGCGTCCCATAAAAGATGTAATTAAGGTAAAGTTACTCAGGTTAGGTTTAGGCAAGTAAAGTTACTGAGGTAAGGTTTAGGAAAAGAAACATGGTGACGACATACTTTAAAATGACTCAAAGGTCACTTGGGGTCACACAGTTCTAAACACTGGTCTCCTGGGGGAACGAGTTTTGTGACCCATCAGCGACCCCAACCTGCCTCCTCATGGGCATACTTCCTTCTTTCTCTCTGTCAGCACATTGGTCACATGATCGCAGGGTTTATAAATACATGGTTTATACACAAATTACTGGCTCATGATCACGTGGATTATACACATATTTTGGGGCATTACTTGACGCAGCTATACGTACAAACAATACATGAGAACAGCCTGCAGAATGCTGTAGTTACAAGAAATGACACCTTACATGAAAATGTAGCTGATTCCTTTGTCTTTTAACTAGGAGCGACACATTTCCAATATTTTCATCGAAACAGTTTAGTCAATTTTTATTTTCGAAAATACAAAACTGAAATGTTACCTGCACCAGAAAAGTTAGTGCCTTTCAGATGTTTTGTCATATTAGATGCTGCAGGGCAGGCAAACAATTCAGTGTTACATTTTTGTGTCTGAGAACGTCCAAGCACCAGGAAATGGCTGTAAGCCAACCAACCCTTGTTGCCAACCAACCGCAGTTTCCCCAGCACACAACACAAACCTCATTACAATACAGGCAGTATATGTTCACAACATACACTAAATAAACACACAAAATTTTAGGTGTGTGTATGATGTTATAGGGTTAAATGGTCTTATGTTGCAGGGATGTGGAATGATTGATTATTGTTTATACCACTTTTTAATTTAGTAATTTTAGGCACCATGCACAAACCTTTGCACATGAAACAAGCTAATACATTTTAAATTGTGGGCAGGAAGTGCAAACATGTCAGTACGCTGTGGTTGAAGCCCCTGCAGTTGCCTTGGCTTTGTGTGAAAGGGAAGTAAGAACAGACAGGCCACACTGAGAGAAGTTAGAGAAAAAGTCTGCTGTTATATTCACATGAAAGGATACTTCTCTCTTCTCATTTTCTGTTGCATCACTATTAATACAAAGTATTTGAATTTCTCGCAAGCAGAGCAGCAGTGTGTCAGTGCTGGAGGTGAAGATGGGGCACACTTTGCTCCGTATGCTGGCGTTATTCTGTGAGTACATCAGCGACTTTTCAATTTTGTGACTTTCAGAGGCAGACTCATGTTTTTATATAGACTGCAAAGCTGTTGGATATATAACTGTACTAGCTTTTTGTACACATATTTGCATAATGCATGTACTGTATATAATCTAAGGTATTGTTACAGTTGTAGCTTTTGAATTGATTTCACTGGGTATTTTATATGTTTGATATTAGGAGTTTCTCACATCTTTACAGACTTAAAGAACATCATCACAGAAATGCATAATACTGTTGACTGATAAGCTACAGTTGCCACTGTTGTTGTGTAATGATGTTTTTAATCTTCATTGTAGTGCTGAGCACACTCCTCTATGGACAAGATGAAGGTAAGCAGGTGTCTATTTCTTTTGTTTTTAACCCTTCAGTATTGAGCTGTCATTTTACTTCATGTGTGAAAAACAAATTATGAAAGTATTATTTTATATGCATGTTTATGTCGGGAGACCTGATGCTGTGCTGACCTTGATGTCAAAGTGTAGTAGTTTTTCTGCAGAGGTTGTTGCCTTCATACAGACACATCTTCTTTTAATACATTTATCTGATCATCTTAACAGGGCAGAATGAGGAACAAGATAGACACGCTGAGGACTATGATGTAGAGGAAGGGCTCAAAGGTGCTACAGTCAGTTACAACAGCCCCAATAGTTCAATAACAATGACTTATTGTTAATACTACTACTACTACTAATAATAATAGTAATTGTAATATTTAATTACCTCATGCTGTGCCTCTTGCCCAGTGTCAGCTGGGATCAGCCTCCCTGCAACCCTGAATAGGTGTCAGCAGTTTCAGATAATGAATGAACAAATTAATAATTCCACTTATGATGCAGTTCAAATCTCATTTTTGATATTGACATGGTGTGCTCAGTGCCACAGTTATCCAACATTGTGAAGTGCTTCACATACAGATGGGTGACAACTTAGAAACCAATCTAAAGTTTCTTAGTTTAGGATACTATTACTAATGGCACTACTTGGGGTGAGATGTGGTTACTGTGAAGGTGATCGTATGTGCAGGGTGTCTGCAGGATCCTATGAAGTTTTGAAGTGTAATAAATTAAATTTTCTAAATATTAAGCCATAAAATTAAATAGTCCTAAATGTGAATTTGTGAGGTCTTAATTGCCAAAAACATTTGATCTTATTTCATTTTTAGCTTTCTTTTGGTCAAAATGAGTCAAGGTCTTCTGGGTGAAAGTCCAGAATCTTATGGAGTACTTCTGGTTTGTAAGAGCCTGATGTCTGCAGCTCTTCATTTTCATTTCACAGTGGCTGTTTCTGCTTTTACTCTTCCTCCCTGTGATATTATAGGACTTGCCCTTATTAAAGAAAGGCACTTCATACAACCTCAAACACAGCTGAAAGCAAACATGAAACAGTAACATAAAGCAGATATCTAAAGTACAAACAGGACGCAGGAGAGAAACTGAACTCCAAACCACAGAGATTCAGTTGAAAGCCACAAAAGTACTGAGAGCTGAACACACAGAGACTTTCAAAAATGCTTTTCTCTCTGGTCTCCTGCACACAGAGGTGAGTGGAGTTGCAACACACACGGTTCATTTGAGGAGTAGAAGAGGGGTCATTGAGGGTTGGCTGCGGTCGGCATGACGTCACTGCTACCTGCTTGAGGGCAGGCAGCCTGTCTTTTGGACCTACTCCACAAGGGTCCATCTCTGGCCCAGCTAAACTGACAATGGAAATGCAAGTGGCGCAAGAGTGACAGTGGAAAAGCCTCAATATACTGCTTACCTTTACTTTATACTTACCTGCAATGCTTAGATAAGGAAAAATATAAATGAATGAAATATTTTGAAAGATTTTAAATTTGGTTAAAAATGATCATGAAAAGGTTTTCAAAAGTATTCAGTGTAAGTTTTTAGTAGCAGTAGACTTGTTGGTTTGAGTCACATCATTTTCATGTTCATCAAATCATCCAGTGAGCCTGTCTGCCCTGTGTGGAAGCATCTGCATTGTTCACACGTTATTGTAAGTGTCACTGAGTAGCCATGTTGATATGATCATCCTGTTGACACTATGCTTATATTATTTACATTAAATCTTATTTTAAGGTTCAGGGAATTTAAACCATGATAATCTGGAGTGATGTGTTTTAAATGACTAACTGTCACAAACATTATCACTTGAAGGAAAATAAAAAACAGGAAGAAGAGAAGGGCAGAGTTACGCTGTTCAAATCAAGAGCTTCATATAAATTATAGGCAGCCTTTTAAAGCATCTGATAAATGTTTCCTTGTGAAAGATGAATACAGTAAGATGTAACTGCTGAATCACTCATGAGTTGTAAGATGAGGAAGATGTTTGATTGATTGAGCTTATTAATAAACTAACACTCTACATCTGTTACACAGGTGGTGATGCAGTCCTGGAGAGTCCTGCATCAGCTGTGTTTGAAGGAGACTCAGTGACTATGCGCTGCAAACAGCATAATCAAATACACAAGATGGAAGCTGCCTTTTTCAAAGACGGATCACTTGTCAAAAATGACACAAACCATCAGTCACGAGGAGCAGAAATGACCATTTATTCAGTCTCCGAGTTAGATAAGGGCAAATACACGTGTGAGTTTGGTGACGGGGCAAAATCTGAGGCAAAAGACCTGAGAGTGGAAGGTAAGTAGCTGTCAGACTGTGATAAATAGACATTGTTTGAAATGCTATAAGAGTCCAAGAAATAGGTCACAAAATAATCACAAACATCTGCTCAGTGAGTTGTGTAACCTTTCAATCGCAATTCACATTTTTCATTCAGCAAAGACTCTTTTAAATGCTTCATAAAGTACTCATATGTCTCAAAAAACTCTCAAGCAAGTACTGAAGAAGTAAATCTTTACTCTGCCTTCACCTAACCAATCAGTGAACAGACTGAAGTCTTCAGTTTTATGTAGATTTTGTCACAGTGGATGAGAGAGCTCAGTGCACGCACACTTATGAACATGCTGCGATTAAATAAGATTTGAGCAAATTCAGAAACACATTCACCAATTTGAAAATACAGAAAACATAAGTAAACAGAGACACGCTGCAAGCTGGAGACAACACTGTGTTGAAAACTGACTGCTGATGAATACCATGACCACTTGTCAGTGATACTGGAAAACAAGCTCACTTTACATTTTACATTCTGATGGTGTGATTTAATTATCAAAGATAGTGGGCACATCCAGCATCAGCATTTTACTGCTAGCGTGTCCTGGAGAAATTTGTTTTGCATTTAGACCTTATTTAGTTGTTGTGCAGGACTTATCTCTGTTTTCTCCTCATATCTGAATTTGCAGCTGTGAATGTGGCGTCAGACTGTTGAAAATGTTTCTTCACTCACTTGTGTTCTGTCTGTTTGTGTTTTCTTAAGCTGCATTGTGTTGAACTGTCTGCCACCACTCAAGAGGCTTTAGACGTGTAGAAAGTGTCAGGATGGATTATGTGCACTAGCAGCTGAAAACAAATTGGTTCATTTAAACAAGTTTTACACAACATGAATTCAGCTGATTTCAGCTGGCGTTCTCCCTTACTTCTGCTATCTGCATGCCTCAGCCAGCCGGAGTTGATTTGCTGCATTTTTCTAACCGTGGCAGGAGCTAGTGACAGTGACTTCACTAATGTACTAATGTACTGATGTGTGTCACTTTACACAAGCTTGTGTGATATGGTCGTAATAATGTTCTGCACGAGCCACATACAGCCAGCAAACCGTCTGTAACAGGTCCAGTTAGCTCCTCCTGAGCTTAAGTACAGTCAGGCTTCACCTCTAGGACCCGATTATCAAAAGTTGAATGACACAGTGACATACAATGTAATGTTTTTGTGGCATTTTCTTTTGTGGGGCCATTTTAAAGATAGTGCTGGCCTTTCCCCCACAGCAGAAAGATTATGGGTGTTTCCAGACCTTTCTCTGGCCCTGGAGATAGTTATCATTACAGCAGCAAGCTTATACCTCTCTGACTTGAGTTGTGACTTGGTTTAGTTGGGTTTTATTGCCGCCATTCATTGTAATGCTGGCAGGGTGTTTTCTTTACTCTTCAGGCTCCTGCAGTTTAAAAAACATCTTAAAAATTTATGTTAATAAGATTCTGAAATGCTTAGGCTGGACGGGCTGTCTGCCATGCAGCACACTGGCAGAAACCCTGGTGTGTAAGAAAGCTATTTTTAGTTTGAAGAAAAAGAGGAACCCTAATGAATAAGTGATGTTAGTGTTAAAGGGGAACTAACGTTTTTTTCTGATCTACTTTTGTCTAAATGAGTGATAGGATGTTCAATATGTGACGTTCCTCCAGTATGAAGCTCGAGCTGACCTGCCTGCAGCCCGTGAGCGCGCGCTGTATAAAATAATAGGGCACTCAGAAAGGAGAAATGAACGTGTTTGTTTACCTTTAGCTGGATTCGGGCATGTTCCTCTGCCTGTTGCAATTTTACTTTATGTGCTACTGAAGTAACACTGCTCCCTCTCTCTTCTCGTCCGCTCTTCAGTTTCAATGAGCTCTGCATCCATGTACGTCCGTGTTCAAATAAATACGTTGCATCCAGATCCAGTTGGTCAAAATCGGGTAAAAATTTGGACGTTTGTTGTGGCAAGTCAAACACTCAGAGTGAAAGTCTGGCTCTGAAATCTCATGTCTCGCGAGATTCTTCTTCCTCTTCTTTGGTGTTTTACTATATAGTCTATGGTGTTTTAGACTTGAGTTGTTGCAGGAAGTTACCGTTGGAGCAAGCTTACAAATGTGACTGTTTGGTGTAGTCATGGCTGAATGTTTACCCGATTATGACCAACTGGATCTGGATGAGCCATTTGAATTTGATGACCGCCCGTATTTATTTGGACACGGAGTACGCGGACGTACACGGACACAGAGCTCATTGAAGAGGGACGAGGAGAGAGAGGGAGCAGGAAGAGGAAGTGTTTTGACTTGCCACAACAAATATGTCCCAATCCAGCTAAAGGTAAACACAGACGTTCATTTCTCCTTTCCATTATGTTGTCGGGTAATTATACTAACAATCCGAGCCTATCTGTGTGAAAAAAATGCACTTTTAGTGGACGTATTTTGATGTTGTTTGATGCTGTCTGAGTGCCCTATTATTTAATATAGTGCATGCTCACGGGCTGCAGGCAGGTCAGCCCGAGCTTGGTACTGGAGAAATGTCACATATTGAACATCCTATCACTCATTTAGACAAAAGTAGATCGGAAAATAGGGCCCAGGTTGAAAAAAATGTTAGTTCCCCTTTAATGAAGTTTGACAAATGCATAACATTCTGTGTCATGGCAAGAAATGGCTTTTTGTTTGAAGAAGTAAATCTTTACTCTGCCTTCAGCTGACCAATCAGTGAACAGACTGAAGTCTTCAATTTTAAGTAGATTTTGTCACAGTGGACGACGCACAGACACTTAAGAAAATGCTGCATATAAATTTAATTTGAGCAAATTCAGAAACACATTCACCAATTTGAAAATACAGAAAACATAAGTAAACAGAGACACGCTGCAAGCTGGAGACAACACTGTGTTGAAAACTGACTGCTGATGAATACCATGACCACTTGTCAGTGATACTGGAAAACAAGCTCACTTTACATTTTACATTCTGATGGTGTGATTTAATTATCAAAGATAGTGGGCACATCCAGCATCAGCATTTTACTGCTAGCGTGTCCTGGAGACATTTGTTTTGCATTTAGACCTTATTTAGTTGTTGTGCAGGACTTATCTCTGTTTTCTCCTCATATCTGAATTTGCAGCTGTGAATGTGGCGTCAGACTGTTGAAAATGTTTCTTCACTCACTTGTGTTCTGTCTGTTTGTATAAACAGAACTTAAGGCACTGTATAGGCATTGTGTTGAACTGTCTGCCACCACTCAAGGGGCTTTAGACATGTACATGTAGATAAAAATGATACGCCTTTCTCTCTGGTCTCCTGCAGACAGAGGTGAGTAGAGTTGCAACACACAGCACATTTGAGGGGGAGAAGACGGGTCATCAAAGGTTGGCTGCGTTCGGTGTAACATCACTGCTACCTGCTTGAGGGCAGGCAGCCTGGCTTTTGGACCTACTCCACAAGGGTCCATCTCTGGCCCAGCTCGGTGTGGCATGGCGCGTCTAAACTGACAATGGAAATGCAAATGGGTGCAGCATGGCTTTACTCGGCGCGGCCAAGAGTGACAGTGGAAAAGGCCCAATATACTACTTACCTTTATACTTGCCTGCAATGCTTAGATAAGAAAAAGATGACATTTTTTTAAGTTTTGGATTTCTCAAATTTGGTTCAAAAAGATCGTGAAAAGGTTTTCAAAAGCATTCAGTTTAGGTTTTGGGCACCAGTAGACACACTGGTTTGAGTCACATCATTTTCATGTTCATCAAATCATCCAGTGAGCCTGTCTGCCCTGTGTGGAAACATCTGCATTGTTCACACGTTATTGTCAGAGCCACTGAGTAGCTATGTTGATATGATCATTCTGTTGACACTATGCTTATATTGGGTTTAAAGAATTTAAACCATGATAATCTGGAGTGATGTGTTTTAAAATGACTAACTGTCACAACCATTATCACTTGAAAGAAAATAAAAAACAGGAAGAAGAGAAGGGCAGAGTTACGCTGTTCAAATCAAGAGCTTCATATAAATTATAGGCGGCCTGTTAAAGCATCTGATAAATGTTTCCTTGTGAAAGATGAATACAGTAAGATATGTAACTGCTGAATCACTCATGAGTTGTAAGATGAGGAAGATGTTTGTTTGATTGAGCTTATTAATAAACTAACACTCTACATCTGTTACACAGGTGGTGATGCAGTCCTGGAGACTCCTGCATCAGCTGTGTTTGAAGGAGACTCAGTGACTATGCGCTGCAGGCATCATAATCCAAGCAATGACATGGACGCTGCCTTTTTGA
This sequence comes from Epinephelus cyanopodus, assembly GCA_026686955.1. NCBI lineage: Eukaryota > Metazoa > Chordata > Actinopteri > Perciformes > Serranidae > Epinephelus > Epinephelus cyanopodus. Next base: position 13,923,796 of record CM048934.1, read on the forward strand.
AAGACGAATTACATGTTGCAAACCATCAGTCAAGAAGAGCAGAAATGACCATTTCTCCAGTCTCCAAGTCAGATGAGGGCAAATACACGTGTGAGTTTGATGACGGGGCAAAATCCGAGGCAAAAGAACTCAGAGTGAAAGGTAAGTAGCTGTCACACTGTGATGAAATATCTTCTTATTGAGTTTTCTAAGCTTTCAGTCACAATTCACATTATTCATTCAGTAAAACAATTTCTTTAAATGCTTCATAAAGTACTCATATGTCTCAAAAAACTCCCAAACAAGTACCGAAGAAGTAAATCTTTACTCTGCCTTCACCTAACCAATCACTGAACAGACTGAAGTCTTCAATTTTAAGTAGATTTTGTCACAGTGGACGACGCACAGACACTTAAGAAAATGCTGCATATAAATTTAATTTGAGCAAATTCAGAAACACATTCACCAATTTGAAAATACAGAAAACATAAGTAAACAGAGACACGCTGCAAGCTGGAGACAACACTGTGTGTTGAAAACTGACTGCTGATGAATACCATGACCACTTGTCAGTGATACTGGAAAACAAGCTCACTTTACATTTTACATTCTGATGGTGTGATTTAATTATCAAAGATAGTGGGCACATCCAGCATCAGCATTTTACTGCTAGTGTGTCCTGGAGAAATTTGTTTTGCATTTAGACCTTATTTAGTTGTTGTGCAGGACTTATCTCTGTTTTCTCCTCGTATCTGAATTTGCAGCTGTGAATGTGGCGTCAGACTGTTGAAAATGTTTCTTCACTCACTTGTGTTCTGTCTGTTTGTGTTTTCTTAAGCTGCATTGTGTTGAACTGTCTGCCACCACTCAAGAGGCTTTAGACATGTAGAAAGTGTCAGGATGGATTATGTGCACTACCAGCTGAAATCAGATCGGTTCATTTAAACAAGTTTTACACAATATGAAACAAAAGTGTTTGTTTTGTGTTGTGTTAAAATGTAAGTACAGTTTGGTGTCATGCCCAGTGCAATAATTTCCTTGTTTTACTGTTTTTTTAAATTTCTTTTTATTTATTTTTTGTTTAACTTAACAGCATATAGACGTAGGGTCACACTGACAGCAGATAAGATCACCATACCAGTGGGGGGCCATGTGACTCTGACCTGTGATGTGGAGGATGCTACTGGCTTGGAATATCTATGGATCAGATATAGCTCAGACCCTTCAGAAGAACCTTCTACTCAGAATAAAAAAAATAATAAATATGACATCTCACATGGAGGCAAATACACCTGCCAAGGATTGAGGAGGGAACCAGATTTCTTCACACCTCAAAGTAATGCAGTCATCATTCAGGAAACTGGTGAGTTTAGTCATTTGCTCTGGAATAAAACAACCCACTGTCTTTAATTAAACAGTGCCTAACTCAGAAAAGCCTTAGACAAGGTGCCAAGTATCTTTTGATGGGGCTGGTGCAGGCTGGAGCCCAAGGGCCCTGTGACAGACTTTGTTTTGATTTTGATGTTAATCGCACAGTAATGTTAAATTAGAATACTTTTTTTTTGTGCGGTCTCAGACGCATATAAAATAGAATGTAGAGGAGTTCTGACCCTTCATAGTTAACGTAACGTGAAAGTCATTGTCAGCTCACTCACTGTAAATACAAACTTTGGTTGCTGACGTGTTAGTTACGTAACCATTAACATCTAAACGTCTAATGTTAGTTAGTCTGACTCAGCAGATGTAGACTGTGGCTATGAGCCTACCCTTTGGGTGCTGATGTCAGCTGGCGTTCTCCCTTCCTTCTGCTGTCTGCATGCCTCTTGATAGTAGATAGAAGAAGATTTGGATTTGACCTACAATAAATAAAACAACTTGTGAATGCATGTCTGATGTTGATGCGGCCGGAGTTGATTTGCTGCATTTTTCTAACCGAGGCAGTGGCAGGAGCTAGTGACAGTGACTTCACTAAAGTACTGATGTGTCTCACTTTACACAAGCTTGTGTGATGTGGTCGTAATAATGTTCTGCACGAGCCACATACAGCCAGCAAACCGTCTGTAACAGGTCCAGTTAGCTCCTCCTGAGCTTAAGTGCAGTCAGGCTTCACCTCTAGGACCCAATTATCAAAAGTTGAATGACACAGTGACATACAACGTAATGTTTTTGTGGCATTCTCTTTTGTGGGGCCATTTTAATGATAGTGCTGGCCTTTCCCCCACAGCAGAAAGATTATGGGTGTTTCCAGACCTTTCTCTGGCCCTGGAGATAGTTATCATTACAGCAGCAAGCTTATACCTCTCTGACTTGAGTTGTGACTTGGTTTAGTTGGGTTTTATTGCCGCCATTCATTGTAACGCTAGCAGGGTGTTTTCTTTACTCTTCAGGCTCCTGCAATTTAAAAAACATCTTAAAAAATTCATGTTAATAAAATTCTGAAATGCTTAGGCTGGACGGGCTGTCTGCCATGCAGCACACTGGCAGAAACCCTGGTGTGTAAGAAAGCTATTTTTAGTTTGAAGAAAAAGAGGAACCCTAATGAATAAGTGATGTTAGTGTTAAAGGGGAACTAACGTTTTTTCTGATCTACTTTTGTCTAAATGAGTGATAGGATGTTAAATATGTGACATTCCTCCAGTATGAAGCTCGAGCTGACCTGCCTGCAGCCCGTGAGCACGCGCTGTATAAAATAATAGGGCACTCAGAAAGGAGAAATGAACGTCTGTGTTTACCTTTAGCTGGATTCGGGCATGTTCCTCTGCCTGTTGCAATTTTACTTTATGTGCTACTGAAGTAACACTGCTCCCTCTCTCTTCTTGTCTGCTCTTCAGTTTCAATGAGCTCTGCATCCATGTATGTCCGTGTTCAAATAAATACGTTCCATCCAGATCCAGTTGGTCAAAATCGGGTAAAAATTTGGACGTTTGTTGTGGCAAGTCAAACACTCAGAGTGAAAGTCTGGCTCTGAAATCTCATGTCTCGCGAGATTCTTCTTCTTCTTCTTCTTTGGTGTTTTACTATATAGTCTATGGTGTTTTAGACTTGAGTTGTTGCAGGAAGTTACCGTTGGAGCAAGCTTACAAATGTGACTGTTTGGTGTAGTCATGGCTGAATGTTTACCCGATTATGACCAACTGGATCTGGATGAATTTGATGACCGCCCGTATTTATTTGGACACGGAGTACGCGGACGTACACGGATACAGAGCTCATTGAAGAGGGATGAGGAGAGAGAGGGAGCAGGAAGAGGAAGTGTTTTGACTTGCCACAACAAATATGTCCCAGTCCAGCTAAAGGTAAACACAGACGTTCATTTCTCCTTTCCATTATGTTGTCGGATAATTATACTAACAATCCGAGCCTATCTGTGTGAAAAAAATGCACTTTTAGTGGATGTATTTTGACGGTGTTTGATGCTGTCTGAGTGCCCTATTAATTTATATAGCGTGTGCTCACGGGCTGCAGGCAGGTCAGCCCGAGCTTGGTACTGGAGGAATGTCACATAGTGAACATCCTATCACTCATTTAGACAAAAGTAGATCGGAAAATAGGGCCCAGGTTGAAAAAAATGTTAGTTCCCCTTTAATGAAGTATGTCAATGTCAGCTTTATTTATATAGCACCTTTAAAACAGCCAACGACCAACCAAAGTGGTTTACAGTTAAAATAAGCAAGAACAACAACACAGAAAAACATTTATACAGTGAAATATGACAAAGGTAAAAGACCAAGTAGAGGTGACTGTACTCAACCAAAGGCCAAGGTGAACAAGTGAGTCTTAAGCAGTGATTTAAAAGTGGAGAGGCGATTCGCAGTCCTCACAGTCAATGGTACAGTAATGCGTTCCACAGAGTGGGAGCCGCGACTGCAAAGGCTCAATCTCCTCTAGTTTTTAATAGTGATTGAGGAACATCCAAGACCATCTGATTCACTGATCTGAGGGCCCTGGAGGGCCGATGCAACTCAACAAGGTCAGATAGGTTTTCCAGAGCTCGCCCATTCAGAGACTTAGACACAATTAAAAGAACGTTGAAATCAATCCTGTACCTAACCGGAAGCCAGTGAAGTGAAGAGAGCACCAGAGTTATATGCTCGTGTTTCTTTGATTTGACAAGTTTGACAAATGCATAACATTCTGTGTCATGGCAAGAAATGGCTGTTTGTTTGAACTTATTCAGTTTGTATGTAGACACATTGTAGAACAACATGCATTAACACAAGTACAGTAAAGATTGTAGCAAACAATAACATGTTATTCTGTGTAGTTTTTAATCCTGTTTGTATCCTAACTGTGTATTTTTGATGTGATGTTTGTTTCCAACAAAGCCACTGTGACCCTTCATCCTGACTGGCCTCAGATATTCAGTGGTGGTGAGAAGATGACTCTGAGATGTGAGATCCAGGGAGGTGGAGACACTGGTTGGACATATGAATGGAGCACACCCAGCCAATACACACTTCCAACAGGAAAAGATTACAATATTAGCAGTGCTGCTTGGTACCACAGTGGAGAATACAGATGTATGGGTAGAACAGACTCCTATTCCTCAACACAGTGGAGTGATGTCATCACATTGGAAGTCTTGTGTAAGTTGGATCATCTTTCATCCATATTGGAAATGTTATTTAAAGGAGTCAACAGAAAACACTTTTTCATTAACAATTATGTCGCTCACTTTAAGTCATGCAGTAAGAAATTATATTTGTTTTTTAGTGTGGGATCAGAGTATCACAGTTTTTGAAATGCAATAATTAACTGGGAAATGCACAGGACAGAACAAATAAATATTAAGTAACTTACAGGGTGAAACCATGATGCAGTTTAACACTGTTCCCCCACAGGGAGAAGGTTCTGGGTGTGAACATAGTTAACTCACAGGTTAGATTAACTGGCAGTTAGATTAGTTCAGATTGATCTTTTTATTGGCTCGTCTACATTGACTGTAGGTGTTGGCGTGAATGGTTAAACAGATAAAGATAAAAGAATTAACAAGTATTTTCTGTGGCCAGGCTACAGTTAGTTTCACCTCCAAAAATGGGTGAAGTTCATCATGTATTTTTGGTATTTTTCATCAAGGTATTTTCATTGGGTTCATTCACAGGAACAGTAATCACCTTTATATGTCTCTGTTCTCAACTGAACAGCACATAAACAAATGCTACAAAAATGGACAATAACTTCCATTTTTATTTCTGTGTTCTAAATGAAAACAGCATCCAGACCACAGGCCAGACTGAGTGCTGACAATGAAGACATTCCAGCAGGGGGCAGTGTGACACTGACCTGCTCTGTGAGCCCATCATCATCATCATCATCATCATCATCATCTGGTTGGAAATACTTCTGGTACAGAGGAGAGAAAACCTCTGAACCTCTGACCACACAGGATGTTGTCTTCCTCTCAGATGGACAAATCAGTGTCTCACAGGGAGGACTCTACTGGTGCAGAGGAGGAAGAGGAGACCCTGTTTACTACACAGAGTACAGCAATTCAGTCCGTATCAACAATATATGTGAGTTTGGCATTTGTCTAAAACAGTTAAAGACATTGGGCCTTATCTTACAGCAGGTGCAAAGCAGGGCACAGTGCAAATATCACTGCTAGTTTCAGACCAACATAGATGTCATTTTCACAGCCAGTTACCACAATGTATCAGTTTCTTTTTTTTTTTGTGACCAATTTTTATTTGACATTTTCTAAAAATAAAACAGGTCAGTCCACTTCATATGCAATATACATATCATCATCACTGAAATGCCAGAACAACTTTCAGCAATTACATATATAGGGTAGTTCTCCTGAACCATTTCCCTCTTTCCCCTCCAGCCCATCCCCACCTCCAGTTCGCTTCTCACCAAATCTGCCATGTAGATAACATCACAGGGCCCTGAGCAGCAGCTGCTGGTGTTACAGTGACACTACATGGCACTTTACTGGCCTCTGAGTATTTTAGTATTTGCAAGATTACTGTTATAGATGTTGAGTTTGTATGTTATTATATTTTTTAATTTTGCTACCACATAAAACAAAATGCATTAACATAAGAACCATAACAGTTGTAGTTGAAAACAGTTACATGTTATCTGTGTAGTTTTTAATCCTGTTTGTATCCTAACTGTGTGTTTTTGATGTGAACAGTTTCCGACAAAGCCACTGTGACCCTTCATCCTGACTGGCCTCAGATATTCAGAGGTGAGAAGGTGACTCTGAGATGTGAGGTCCAGGGAGGTGGAGACACTGGGTGGACATATGAATGGAGCACACCCAGCCCAAAGACACTTCCAGCTCAAAAAGAATACACCATTGACAGTGCTACTGAGTACCACAGGGGACAGTACGAATGTATGGGTAGAAGAGACTCCTATTCCTCAACACAGTGGAGTGATGTCATCACATTGACAGTCATGTGTAAGTTGGATCATCTTTCATCCATATTGGAAATGTTATTTAAAGGAGTCAACAGAAAACACTTTTTCATTTTTTCATTAACAATTATGTAGCTCACTTTAAGTCATGCAGTAAGAAATTATATTTGTTTTCTAGTGTGGGAGCCAAATGACTGAAAAGGAGCCAGTAATCAGAGTACTGCAGCTTTTTAAATGCAATAAGTCACAGAGAAATGTACAAGAATAAACAAATAAATATCAAGTAACTTACAGGGTGAAACCATGATGCAGTTTAACACTGTTCCCCCACAGGGAGAAGGTTCTGGGTGTGAACATAGTTAACTCACAGGTTAGGTTAACTGGCAGTTAGATTAGAGTTAGATTAGATTGATTTTAATTGGTTTGTCTACATTGACTGTAGGTGTTGGTGTGAATGGTTAAACAGATTGAAATAAAAAAATAATGGCTATTTTCTGTGGCCAGGCTACAGTTAGTTTCACCTCCAAGAATGGGTGAAGTTCATCATGTATATTCGTGTTTTTCATCAAGGTATTTTAATTGGGTTCATTCACAGGAACAGTAATCACCTTTATATGTCTCTGTTCTCAACTGAACAGCACATAAACAAATGCGAGAAAAATGACGACCTTCATTTTTATTTCTTTGTTCTAAATGAAAACAGCATCCAGACCACGGGCCAGACTGAGTGCTGTCAACAGAGACATTCCAGCAGGGGGCAGTGTGACGCTGACCTGCTCTTTGAGTCCATCATCATCATCATCATCTGGTTGGAAATACTTCTGGTACAGAGGAGAGAAAACCTCTAAACCTCTGACCACACAAGATGTTTCCCTTTCAAATGGACAAATCAGTGTCTCACAGGGAGGACTCTACTGGTGCAGAGGAGGAAGAGGAGACCCTGTTTACTACACAGAGTACAGTGATTCAGTCCATATCAACAAAATACGTGAGTTTGGCATTTGTCTAAAACAGTTAAAGACATTAGGCCTTATCTTACACCAGGTGCAAAGCAGGGTGCAAATGTCACTGCTAGTTTTAGAGCAACACAGATGTCATTTTCACAGCCAGTTACCACTTTGTACAAGTTGTGCCCATCTGTGTGTGTGTAGGTGTTAAAATAAGGTGTGAGGCCTGGCTTGTTGTTATTTTGAGGCAGCAGAAAGCGATTGCTTCATTAACCAACAAACACTTGATCTAAAGTCAGAATGGTGCTGTGTTTTCATGCTATTTAAAGTGCACATTAATCAGATAGTAAGATGAGCCTACATAGGTGGGTTCACAACCTGCCTACACTGGTTGATACACACACAGGAACAAGTTGATGGGTTGTGGGTGGGTGAATAATACAACATTAATGAGTAACATATTAATGACATTGTCTAAAATGTGACCATAGCAGAGAGCAGTGCAGAGCTGCAGAGCTGCTGTCTGACTCCCCTTTAAGAGAGAGGCTGTGCATATTTACACACAACAAGCAGCTTAACTTCTTTGAATATAGAAACTGAAAGTTTAGAATTGTTTCCTCTGTTAAGTTTCTAACTATAGTTTTGAGTTTTGCTGCTTAAATGTCCCACAGTATTTGCTGCAGTGACATCACTGTATTACTCTCAGCAGAAACCAGCTCACTTCTCCAGTTTGCCAAATCTGCCATGTAGATAACATCACAGGGCCCTGAGCAGCAGCTGCTGGTGTTACAGTGACACTACATGGCACTTTACTGGCCTCTGAGTATTTTAGTATTTGCAAGATTACTGTTATAGATGTTGTTATTATATTTTGAATTTTGCTGCAAAACAGAACAAAATGCATTAACATAAGAACTATAACTGTTGTAGTGGAAAACAGTTACATGTTATCTGTGTAGTTTTTAATCCTGTTTGTATCCTAACTGTGTATTTTTGATGTGAACAGTTTCCAAAGCCACTGTGACCCTTCATCCCAACTGGCCTCAGATATTCAGAGGTGAGAAGATGACTCTGAGATGTGAGATCCAGGGAGGTGGAGACACTGGGTGGACATATGAATGGAGAACAACCAGCAGATACACACGTCCAACAGGAAAAGAATACACCATTGACAGTGCTGCTGAGTACCACAGGGGACAGTACAGATGTTTTGGTAGAAGAGACTCCTATTCCTCAACACAGTGGAGTGATGTCATCACATTGACAGTCTCATGTAAGTTGGACCATCTTTCATCCATAATAAAAACGTTATTCAAAGGAGTCAACAGAAAACACTTTTCATGAAAAATTATATAGCTCATTTTAAGTCACACAATAAGAAATCATATTTGTTTTTTAGTGTGGGAGCCAAATAACTTATCAGAGTATCACAGTTTTTGAAATGCAATAATTAGGTGAGGAAATGCACAGGACAGAACAAAGAATATTACGTAACTTACAGGGTGAAACCATGATGCAGTTTAACACTGTTCCCCCACAGGGAGAAGGTTCTGGGTGTGAACATAGTTAACTCACAGGTTAGATTAACTGGCAGTTAGATTAGTTTAGATTATTTTCTTAATTGACTAGTCTACATTGACTGTAAGTGTTACTATTGTGTATTTGTGTAATGTGTTAGACCTGTGATAGACTGGCAACCTGTCCAGGGTGAAGCCTTGTTCTTGCCCAATGTCATCTTAGATCGGCTCCAGCTCACTGTGACCCTGCAGAAGGAAAAGTACATAGTACTGAAAAAACAAACAAACAGTGAATGTATTCAACTTGGCTCTTAATCACAACTTCTTTTGTGTGTGTTGAGTTTCACAGGAACATTTGTTCAATGCACAGTAGCTCTCAAAATGTATTTATTCACTGTTTTTGGTGATTGTGCTACAGTTAGTTTTTCACCTCCAAGAATGGATGAACGTCGTTATGTGTTTTCATAATTTTCATCAAGGTATATTAATTGGGTTCATTCACAGGAACAGTGATGACCTTTTATGTCTCTGTTCTCAGTTGAACAGCACGTAAACCAATAAACCAAAGTGGACAGTAACTACCATTTTTATTTCTGTGTTCTAAATGAAAACAGCATACACACCACGGGCCAGACTGAGTGCTGACAATGAAGACATTCCTGTAGGGGGCAGTGTGACGCTGACCTGCTCTGTGAGCCCATCATCATCATCATCATCATCTTCATCATCATCTGGTTGGAAATACTTCTGGTACAGAGGAGAGAAAACCTCTGAACGCCTGGCCTCACAAGATGTTGTCTTCCTCTCAGATGGACAAATCCGTGTCTCACAGGGAGGACTCTACTGGTGCAGAGGAGGAAGAGGAGACCCTGTTTACCACACAGAGCACAGTGATCCAGTCTATATCAACAAAATACGTGAGTTTGATATTTGTCTTAAAAAGCTAAAGGCATTGGGCCTTATCTTACACCAGGTGCAAAGCAGGGCACAGCTCAGTACAGCGCTAATGTCATTGATAGTTTAAAAATAACAACACTGTTATTTTCATGGCCAGTTACCACATTTTGTAAGCAGCACATGCACTTGCACCCATGGTCATGTAGGTCTTAGAATAAGGTGTGGTCAGGCACATGGCTGGAGTTTTGCTCTTTTGAGGCTGCAGGAAAAGACTGCGACACAGACCAACAGGAACCTGGTCTAAAGTCAGAATGGCGCAGTATTTAAAGGGCACCTACACAGTTGGGTTTACAACGTGCATAATCTCTGTGGTGCACATTTACACACTAGGACCAGTGACATCACTGATTTTACTGCATTAGTCTCAGCAGCATTGTGCCGAATCTGCCATGTAAATAGCACGTAAAGAGAATAAGAGATGGCACTCTGATTGAATTAATGTTACACCCATACCACACCTATGACTGATTAGGAAATTAAAAACAACCCCTTTTCCCTTTGCGCCTTATTTTGCACACAGATTATGCACTGTTTAACTTGCAAAAGTCTGGCTGGACACGTCATAAATGCCTCACGCCATAAACTTTACACCATGTGCTTTAGGTTGCTTAAATATGGTCCCTGTTGTTTGTATGTAGATTTAACGTTTTGTCATTTTTGTGTCCCTGCTCGGAATTGTTCAATCCTGAACAGTCACTAACACAGCTGTTGTGACGCTGCATCCAAACTGGCCTGTGATATACTCTGGAGAGATGATCACACTGACATGTGAAATTAAGAACAGAGGAGACAATGAGTGGGAGTATGAGTGGATACCCAGCTCAAACACACTTCGAAAACAAAGCGAATGCATGATTGGATCTGCGTCTTCATCAGACAGAGGAGACTACATGTGCAGGGGCAGAGTGAGAGGTGAAATGTCTTCAACAGAGTGGAGTGATGCTTTCAGATTGAGTGTTTCTTCCAGTAAGTCACACGTCATCAGTCATTTTTATTTTGCTGAATGTTTAAAAATATTTTGAATGTAATTTTGTTTACTTTTATGAAGGTGCATCCTCACATTTGTGTTATCTGTTTCAAGAGAACATGTAGGATACAAGCAGTGCATGTCACTGTCAGTACATCACAACAGTTGTTTTTTTTCTGTTAAATCACTTTCCAACAGATAAACCTCAGCCTGTCCTCACTGTGTCTCCATTATGGCTGAGTCCTGGAGCCTCAGTAACTCTGAACTGCAGTGTTAAACATCCATCTGCAGGATGGAGGTTCTTCTGGTATAAGGCTGTTCCCAAACTGTCAGACACGTCCTACAGCTATGAGCTGATACCTGGCAGCATCAATGGGACTGAACAGGATTCCTACATTGTTGGTGGACAGAGACACACAGCAGGATATGTGTGCAGCGCTGTAAGAGGAGATCCAGTGTATTATACTTATTACAGTAAACCTAAGTTTGTCTGGTCTGGAGGTAGGTTTGTTTCTGTTGGTCGTTATCTGAAGAAGCATTATGTTATGTATTCGCCTTGGTTCATGGTTTTTATCCCTCTTACATACAGTATCTTGAAAAGTAACACCTACGTTGACAACTGATTAACTGTGGTGACCTTATGATCTTTCCTCTCTCGCTTGCATCAAGCCAGACTTTATGCTTTCCATCTTACTGGGTGATTTTACTTATGGACTCAGGTGAAATTACCTTGTTTCTTTTAGTCCTTACCTCTGTTTACTTTTGTAATTAACCTGATAGCATAAAAACATGAAAGAGTTAGAGATTACATTTTAGCTCTAACTTTTACTTTGGATATTTACACTCATCTTATAATTATTATTTTTCCTTACACAACAGGCAGGACATGTTGAGGAACTCGCAAATTCAGACAAAGAAAAACCAAAAAAGTCAGCATGCTAAGTGGACAGGGTAAACAAACAGACAGACAGCTAAGACAAAAGAGAATGCAGCAACATGTTTTAGTATGAAATACTGAGTCCCTGTATCTTTGTAGAGTGGGAAACGGCCTATTTTTACAGCTGCTGTTGAGACTTAATTTTCTAGCATTCAATATATGTTCAAATGTTAATGTTTGAATTTTCCCCCAACAATAAAAATACAGCAAAGGAATAATTACATAATAGGATGTTAATCTTTAAATCACTGTGCATGGTTTGACCCCTTATTACATGTTTTTCAGATGTTCAGTCATCTGTGTCTCTCACGGTGAATCCAGACAGTGTTCAACACTTCACCAGTGACTCTGTCTCACTGACCTGTGAAGGAAACTCTACTGAGTGGAGAGTGAAGAAGTTAACTGAATCTGGCAACGTATTATTCTGCCAAAACTGGGGGACAATGACTGGATCCACATGCAGCATAAAGCGTTACTGGCCAGTAATGCAGTGTACTGGTGTGAGTCTGGATCAGGAGAGTTCAGCAACGCAGTCAACATCACTATATCAAGTATGGTTTTGTTATATTTTCTTTCTTTTAAGTAATTTAAACATCCCATTCTGTTCTTCTTGCTTGGAGCTTTGAGGATGACTAACGACCTGCAGCTTTTACTAGTGATGGCCAAATGAAGCCTCATGAACCAATTTCTTTATTTTCTGACCCCACCAGATGGCGCTGGTGGTTTAAAGATTAAGGCTGAAGGACTTGCAATGAAGTGTGCTTTCAAACCTTTGTTGAACAGACAGCGCCATCTGGTGGCTTCACAAAGACAGTGGTTCATGAGGCCTCATTTAGCCATCACTAGCTTTTACTATAGTCATATGTCATGTACCTGTTTTCAGCACAAAATGATTTGTCATCAGATATTTGGTGAACAGTGTTGCTAATTAACATCATCAGGAAATGACTGAGAAAAATATGAAATATAAAAATGCTAAAATACACTGCAGGGGGAGTTTTCATGTTAATGAATGACACCTGTTGTTTAACTTATTCTGTGTCTGTTTTACAGCTAAAGATATTATCCTGGTGAGCCCTGTCCATCCTGTGACCGAGGGAGATTCTGTTAGTCTTAGCTGCAGAATAAGAAGCCAAACATTTGCTTCCAAAGTGTTTTTCCATCGAAATGACAAACTCCTTCAAAATGACACCAGAAGGGAGCTAAATATCTCTGCAGTGTCAAAGTCAGATGAAGGCTTTTACAAGTGTAAATACTCACAGAAAGTGTCAGCACAGAGTTGGATGTCAGTTAAAGGTGAGTATGTTTGAAACATGTACTGCACTTTCACTGAGTCCACCTGTTGGATTCAGTTCTTTGTGAGCTGAAGAAAGTCTGCATCAGTTGTTGTGACAGTCTTGAGTTACTGTGAATGGCTAAGTTCACACTGTATTCTGGCATGTCTCTTGTATATAGTGCTGTTAGTGTTTACTTGTATATCAAAATATGAATGACATTGACATTAATGTGTGTGTGTGTGTGTGTGTACGTGCATGTGTGTTGTTTATACCTCTTGATTTGTAAATGTATGTTTTGTCTTTACTTTGGCATCATGTGACATGACTCATCTTTATGAAAATGTATGTAAATTCAGAAGCTGCTATTTACATCTATTAACAGTTTTTATTTATTACAGGTGCCTCCAGGTCTGAAAGCTCTTCATTTCCTGTACCAGTGATTATTGGGCTGGTTTTTGGAATTGTACTTGTTATTCTTCTGCTCCTTTTGTATCGCTACAGACGGTCCAAAGGTGAGACCTTTATTACATGAATTATGGTTTAATTGTTCAAATACACAAATGTATTCTGATGCAGCCCAGTCACCAGAAGAAAATTTTGGCATTGTACATTTTTGCAAACCTCGGATACATTCCATTTCACATGAATCAAATCAACATTTCCAAAGTGACTGTGTATGTGAGCTGGCTTTGTCATTGGAAGGAATGGTGGATGGTGTGATACCTACTGTAGGCGAGATGGCTGCCAAGCTACAGACCTCTGCCGGAGATGAACGATGGTTGGTTATGGTTAAACATGGGTGTTTTTTGGCGACCCAAGGCCATGTTTCCAGCAGCTTTTGTGCCACAGAACATGGGTAATCTTTTCTTACCGTACCCTAGTGGGTTGTGTGCCTAAACAAAACCACACATCAACCACAGCATTGTTAGATACCTAAAGTTTTAATGTATCTGCTGCATAATAACATACAGGTGTAATGTGTGGTTTTCAGAAACATACAATGCCAACATATTTTCTTGCGATTGGATTTGTCTGATCTCATGACAGAATGGCAGTATGACAACTGACAATACAAAACCATCTAACAACTGTCTTTTTTTTCACAGATTCATGCTTTATCAGGTTGGTACAACATTATCTTATTTTGATTGTAACAGGAAATACATGCCATGTTCCTCTGTAAATTTATTATCTACATGTTGTAGGCCAGTCCAGTCTGAGAGCACCAATCGGGGCTCTGCTGCAGGTCACATGGTCAACCAGAATGAGGCTCAACAGAATGAAGATCCCTCTCCTCTCCATGGTAAGGACACATCTTGATTTGATACACACGTTTTAAAAACATTTAAGGAGGTTTAATTATAGTATCATGCAATGAAAATAGACGCTCATCTCTATGAGTTTGTTGTTGTTAATTAAGACAAGAAAAGCGACACTTACTTGAATTAAGTCTTGACAGCCTTGTGTAGTGAGCACTAGATAATCCAAGTCATACTCAAAGCAAGGTTTGAAATCTAAATGTGAGAAGATTATAGCACTTACTTAGACATAGAGTTGTCCCAGTGGCAGTAAGAAATGCAGTAATGGCATGATTTAAAGCTGTTTCACACCAAGCATGGATTTTCGTCTATAGAATTTGCATGGAAATTTACAAAAAATGATCTTTGTAACAATGAGTGGGGACAAAAACTGTTAAGACAGATCTCAAATGGGTATTTTTCAGACACAGCTGAATCCCAGGATGTCACCTATTCATCGATTGAACTTAAAAACTTTGGAAGGAAGGGTGAGTACTCCAAATACACAGAATAACTAGAATATAGTTTATGTTTTGTCCTGAAGTGAAATATTTTATTTAATGGATTAATGTGATCATCTTAACAGGGAATTGCCATGAACCAGAGGAGAGTTGTCTTTACTCTGTTGTGAAAATGGGAACTGCAGGTCAGTCATTTACAACAGCCATGCTCAAAGTTTGTATTGAAATGTGTCCTATCATTATACTGGAGCTCAATTTATCCAAGTCACCATGGGTAGTTACTACACATTAGCACTGGGTGTCACCAGAGTTTTAAATTGTTAAATCTTAAACACATCTATGACCTTTTAAACTCTGGCATATTTCTAAGTTTAAGTTTTTCATATGTAGTAAATGAATATCAATCAATATTGTGTGTCATTTCTGTATAACACACTTCCATCTCACAGTTGTGGCAATGACTGAATTGTGCTGTTACACATTATGAAATACTGTGGATTCTACATGGAAATTCCCCCTTCACTTTCTTCTTTTTTTTCTTAATGAGGTTGCACCATAGTACAGACATACAGAGAGCTGTGTTCATTACTGACGTGGTTATTTTGTCTTTTGATGTGTTGTAAAATTTGTGCTGACAGTTTCTTCTTTCCCCAAAGTTATGGTTTATTGTTTTTATCGTTTATTTGTATTGTTTGATTTGGCCTTACTGAATCACAGCATCATAGGATTTTTTTGGTCAGTTTTGCCTTTATTTATTGTCGGGATGCACCGATTTTGAAGTTGTAGGCTTATATTTAAAATGACAATTTATTCAGTAGCCAATGTCAGTGTGTTTTTTTTGTTGTTATTTATTCCCCCTCTTTGTGCCAGGGAAACACAGAAATCTACACTATAAAAGTATAACTTTTTAAGTAATATTCAATCAAGCAAAATTATGACACAACCACTGAACATATCATGAGAATGTTATAACTTACCTTTCATCCAATACTCATTTTTACTGAATTGAGCTTGAACACATCACAGTGTAACTCAATAACATAGATTAACCACCCCTACATACATTTTCACCCGCTTATCCCAGGCTGGGTCACTGGGGCAGTAGGCGAAGCAAAGTACCCCAGACGTCCCTCTCCCCAGTGACACTTTACAGCTGTACAGCATAGAATATCTCGGCTGAGCAAACAAATCCTGAAATCTAGCTTGTGTTTTAGATGACAGTGTGACGTATGCCCAAGTCACCCCGCGCAACAAAGGTAAAGCCAAGAAAAACAAAGGTGAGAAAAGTCTGCTTTCATCTTCAGTTGTTATTGTCCAACATGTTGGTCTTGTGCGGAGAGCAGTTTGCAGTATGCAGTGTGAGTTTAGTCTGTTTAAAAATTCTGTAAAAACATTATTACGCTACATACTGTAGTTATTATTAATTAAACTGAACCTCTCCATTTATAGGAAAATCAACTGTGCCAGCAACTGATGAAGCTGTTTATTCTGAAGTTAAACCAGGAACTGCCCTTGGTATTAATGCACCACATAATGTGCACACTTAAATGATTATTCAGCAGATTGTTAAATGGATATAAGTCAGATTAATATGTCAGAGAGCCCTATTGCATCTTGAATAATGATTTGTTTTGTTGTTTTGCTTCTCTTCCAGGTCTGTAAGGAGAGGTCATTCTTCATTTCCATATTTTTTTTAATCCTGTTGGGGGTTGCGGGGAGGCTGGAGCCTATCCCAGCTGACATACACCCTGGACAGGTCACCAGACTATCACAGGGTTGACACATAGAGACAGACAATCGTTCACACACATTCACACTTACGGACAGTTTAGAGTCACCAATTAACCTGCATGTCTTTGGACTGTGGGAGGAAACCAGAGCACCTGGAGAAAACCCACACTGACTCGGGGAGAACATGCAGACACCACACAGAAGGGCTCCCCCACCCCAGGTTCAAACCCTTCACCCTGGAACCTTTTGGCTGTGAGGCAACAGGGCCAACCACTGCACCACGTGCCGCCTGTATAAAAATGCTCTCAAGCATTTTAGAAAATTATTGTGGGCACACTGCTGTCCACATATTACACATGCTCAGTATTTTGTGCAGTGAATTTGTTGGTATATCAAAAAAAAATCACATCATTCCATTCAAAAATTATTTGTCACATGTATTCAAAGTACATCTCCAGTGAAACGAGATCCCATCAGCTTCTTCACCTTGTGCACTGTAATTTAGTCCTTTTTACGTCTTTTTACATTGTTGGCTGCTGCTTTATAATTGTGCATGTTTGTGCAGTGATCCACAGCAGGATCGGGACAGCAGCTCACAGTCCCACTGACACAACAGTCCTTGTTCACCATGGAACACATGGCTTCTCTCCTTCTCTTGCCTGAGTCCTCTGCTCCGTCACGATTGGCATAAAGAATAAGAGTCACCTGGTGAAATGGTGCTGTCAGGGAGCAGCCTAGTTTTGGTGATATCCTGATAACCTGAGAAGAGAGACACAGAGGGCGTCCAGTTTATTTCTATCATCTGTACAATGGCTAGCAGGATGCTAGTTCAGCTGGTGCTCATCCTTCTCCATCTTTTCCTCAGTGTTTACTGATGTTTACATTTGAGAACCTTGACCTGGCTAGCTAGCAGCTAGCTAGCAGAGGAGAGTTTACAGACTGCTGAGTCGATGCTCATCATCCTGATGAGAGACTCGCAGCCACACGCCATCATCGTCCAAAGCCCACCACAAAAAGCACCACCAACACGCTGACAGAGAGGCGACTGGAAGCGTCCGTGCTTAACTTGTGGATTTAATTAGTCTGAGCACGAGCACAAGACTATTGATGCATATTCTCATTTAATGTTAATGCACTGCAACCAATTTTGTCATTTATTTTTTTGTATGAAACTTTGAATCCAAGTTATTCCAAAGAGCAGCATAAGTATATTTGAGCTTCTGATAGTGCAGCTTTAAAGTCAGCATCTTTTATAGAGTTAGATAAGATAGATGCAGGATGGTCATTAAAAATTATTTTAATATACAGTATGTAACAACTTGCTATCAAACGACATACATGTCCATGTTTTCCTTTTGTCTTAAAAGTATATTTATAACTGCTGTACATATTTTATTTTCACCTTAATGGATTTGATATTTTTTGGGTTTAATTTTATTTTATTTTTTAGCATTCTGTGCATCAATAAAGTTAAAAGCTAATTTATTTTTCATTTTTTTATTTTTTTTTAACTGGACATCTGAACTGGATAGAGATCCCATATTAGCCTTCTGGCGCTATCAATCTTGGCAAAAGCCATAAAGTGGACTTGGTGTTGGTCTTCATGAACCTTTTCTTTGGTTAAAAGTCTGTGGATCCAGAGTCACTGAGACTTCTGCTCAGCAAAGACATGTTGCTGTGTGTCTCCATTTATTCAAATTCAGTTCACCTATATCGCATTAAGGTAAAGGCAGATATCAGACACAAAACAAACAAAAGTATTTTTATGATGAGATGCCACTGAGTGTATTGTGGTATATTTTAGCTTTCAGCTCAGTAGCCACAGAAAAGCCTGGAGTTGGACAATTACAAAATGATGGAAAACATTAGTTAAAGCTATTACAGTTTAATGAGGCTGTGTTGCACGAGTCCTCACGTGTATCCTCTGTTTTTGTGTCACATTACCCGCCAGAATAAAGGTCAAGCTAAGAATAGTAAAGAGAAAAATTGCCCTGCATCCTGTTGGAGTTAAATGTGACTTTGGTGCTTGAACAAATTTGACGCTTAGTATACAGTAAATGACGTGTTGCTTATTATATTACAGCTCAACTGAAATTCAGTTGAATTCTAAGTTCAGTTCTACATGGCCCTGTGGGTCTATGTCTACATTTTAAAGGGGAGGTACACCCATTTTAAAAATCCATACATCATTCCTATGGTCTCAGACAGTCCAGAAATATTAATAAACAAACAACTCTCCCGAATCCAAAAACTGGTTGCTGAAACTCAGATTTTTGATATAAAGTACAAAGTCTGACGCTGCTCCATAGACAATGAACTGGTAAAGGTGTTCTAGATGACACTGAGGGCACAGATACAGAGGAATGTTCTGAGTATATGGGTGCATTTTCTGTTTCACAACTGAGAACACTACAATATAATAAAGTTCACTTAAGTATAAAAAAGAAAAACATTCTGTGGGTCCACAAAAGCAGACTCCCATTCATTGTCTATAGAGCAGTTTCAGACTTTACACTTGATGACATCACAATTTTGAGACTTGTGTGACAGATTTATAGGTTTGAGAGAGAGAGAGTAGCTCATGTTCACAAATATTCATTGAACTTTCGTAGGCCTTGGAAGTAACATATTGGAGTTATTAATTAAGGCGTGCTCCCCTTTAAACTAAACATACATGTGTTGCTGCATGAGAGAGTACAATTTGAACAATTATCTTAAACAGGACAAAATAATTTTTGTTTTTTGAAGCATTCAACAATGTTTCATATGAGTCCTAGCTACTGGCACCCAGTTAACTGTCAGAGGGGGCAGGGCTTGGCTCTCTTCATGTCGACTTCCAATGATGAGACTATTTCTGTTCTGCTCGAGTGCATCACTTCCTGTGGGTGATGTCGTGACCAAAGTTGAAACCAGAATTTCACCATAAAGGGAGGCCATTTAAAGTTTCTGTACTAGTGCGAGGGAATACTTTTCTCTGCAGTACTGCCGTTCAACTTTTTGATTTGAGCTGAAGAATGAACATTTTTTGAAGAAGGAATTTTCCCAGCATGGTGAGAGAACCCATGGATTAAAGATGTAAGTGTAACACCTGTAATGTCATCTGTCCACTTGAATCTGTGTGCTGTAGAAAGGTAGGCAGTTTATTCATTATTCATTCTAGCAGGAAACTCTTGACTTTAACTATTTTATACAGCAGCAGGCGTCATAGTAGCGCTAAGAATTATTGACCCTGTGAGAGGCAGCAGTAGCCCACAGGATGATCATATCTATATCAGGAAGGAAATTTAAATGTTTATCTCTTTCCATTATGAGATGATATAATTCTATTAAATTAAACATATATACATCTATGCCTCAGTCAAACCAGTGCAGTTGTGTGAGCTTCGTGTAAAAGGGAAGGAAGTACAAACCACATAAACTCAGAAGAAGAAGTTAGAGAAAACTTCCGATCCAGTATTTAAATGTAATGCATCTTCTGTTTCTTCACAGTTTCTCATTTTTCTTCATATGTTGCAAGATTTTTTTTTGTCTTTACACAGTGTAGAAGCATTTCTAAGAAGCAGAGTAACTGAGTAACAGCACTGGATGTGAGGATGGGACACACTCTGCTCTGTGGGCTGGGGCTTTTCTGTGAGTGCATACAGTAGATACAACTTTTTAAATGCCTGAGTGTATTTTATATTTGATAGTTTCTGTCAGTCTGATAATCTCTGATGAAGTTTCAAACTTTATTTTAGCCCTGAGTCTACTTCTTTACTGTGGACATGCTCAAGGTAATTATATAGTTCTCTATTTCTTTCTCTTTATATGTTCACTTAAGACAAATATCCACCAAATGTATCACTTTTCATCTCATCCTAATTCTGTGTTCTGTGTTGTCAAGAGAAAACACATTAACATTTTACATCTTATGTTGGTTTTATAGATGCTGTGCTGACCATTGAACCAAACTGGTCCACTTTATTTACCGGAGAGTCTGTTACCTTCATATGTGACATGAGGGTGGGAAAAGACACCGACTGGTATTATGCAATCCACAGAGATGGTCAAGGATTTCTATCCTTCAACTTCCATAAGAGATATACATCACAATCTATATCTAAAGGCCACAGTGGTGAATACCAGTGCCTTGGTGATCACAAGCGCTCAGCATATTCAAGAAAAGAAAGTAATAAAGTCTCTCTAACTGTATCAGGTAAGTGATAAGTTTTACCACCATGACCAAGTTCACTTTAAGCATTAATTTATATATTTATTTATTTTTATCAGCCATGTTAATATGATCAACCTGTTTGGCATAGTGCTAATATATAGTGTATAAATATTAAAGGGGCAATAAGCGAAATTAATCAATTCCAGATTGAAGGAATCAAAAAATCGCTATGTGATGGACTAGGGGTGTAATTTCATCTGGAGTATAGCATGACCTCACACACCCTCTCTCTGTGTTGATCTCCAGCCCCTTGTTCACAAGTCGGTCCAGTCGGCTACTGGAGTAACATTAACTTACAGCTATGGAGCGCTTCTACCAGCTCTTCTAGTCACTGAGCCTCGCCTCCATCTCAGCAAATATATTACATTTATTACAGGTACCATCATCAATGAAGTAGGCAGGGGAATAGCTAAACACAGCAGAGACCGAGAGTAAGTGAAAGACAACACTAACTGCTAGACTGAGTTGGCTGTTTAGGTTTTATTCTCTCGCCACTGTAGCGAGTGAATCTGCCTGTAGTGAAACTGGGGCTAACTGGTGCTTCCTCCTCAGGCTGCACTTCACATAATAATGATGAACAATAACAAACAGGAGCTAGCTGGGAGCTGCTGGCGGAGCGTTAGCCACAGCATGACCGGAGGGAAGCACAGCCAGTTAGCCTCCACTCAGCTACGCAGATAGGTAACAAGGCCAGTGGGTGGTTGGGGGGTGTAGAGCAGAGGTAGAGGGAGGAGTGGCTCATGACACACTTTGCTTTGGTCTACAGGCAGTGCACAACAGCAAACCTAGCGGTAAAGCGATTTCACTTTTTGCCCCTTTAATCTTGTTTATGAACTAGTTTTAGATTCAGAAACCTTAAAGTGGAGATAAAGCACTTAACGACGTATAGGCATTTCCCATTTCTGGATTTTGTGCCTCCTCGGCCCTTCACTTTGTTACCTGGAAATCAGTCTTCGCGCTTCATCTTGCAGACCATCCCGATTCCTAAAATGCATCTTGAGAAGCTAGGAGTGAGGAGGCTTGTTGGAAAAACTAAATAGAAATATTTGTATAAAAAGTAGCCTTATCAATCTGTCTATCTCTCTACCTATCTGCCTACCCACTCCAACAACATTTGCAAGTCAAAGCTAGCACTTCTATAAAAAACAGACTGTGATCAAAATAAAATGCAAACACAGGGATATTATTCCTGTTTGAAAATTTGCAGCTGCAAAACAGTTACGCCTCCAAAACACTAATCGGCAGCAGGGTTTCTGTGATGTGCTGTAAAGTGTAGTTGATTCAAAACACACAGTAAACACACATTAAACATGGCTTAATAGCAACAGTTTCAAACACAAGTACACAAATCAGCTTCACTATAACTTGCAGCATTCACAGACAAACACTTGCCTTTATCTGGACACATTTTCCCCACAAATACAACATGCTAATGTTATAAGCACAAGCCTATGGCATTTTACATTGTATAAGTTAGCCTTGTGGCCAGTGGACTTTTATCTATTCATATGAAACCAGGGTCAACAACATTTAACAAGGGAAATGTTACAAAATTCGGCTCCATTACAGCTCACAGGGTTCACCTGCAAAACAACCGTCTTATACTAAACACATTTTCCAAAAAATACAACATTCTAACATTAGCACAAGCCTATGGCATTTTACATTTTATAAATTAGTCGAGATTTCCTCTGCTCATATGAAGCCAGGATAAATCACACACAAGACTTAAAATGCTATTTTTGAGGAGGCTTCATTGTCTTTGCGATTTATTGTTTCTTATCTCTGAAATAAGAGTAAATAAAAGCTTTGTTTCAGCTTATAGTAATAGACAGGAGGTCTGCGTTGCCATGACGTGTAGTTACATTTCTGGGGAGGTGCACGTCAGGCTACGGCTCTAAAAAGTGTCGCTGGAGTGTGTGTGTGGAGTGGAGCTGTGCCAAGAGTGTGAGAGAGGAGAGACACACGCTGGTATGCGTCATGTAACAGGACTTGACCCTATATCAATATAAACAGCGTTGTCTTAATTTTTATCTTGCTTGAAAATAAATGGATATATTGTATATAGTTGTTGGATCGCCCAGCCCTAGGTTCATATAGTGATTGGCATAAATTACAGCTGTGTTAGAAACTTCTCTGATTGGTTGTTGCTGCCACTCTGTGGTCTGACTCGCAATTGCCATTAGTGACAGTGGAAAGAGGAGCAGGGACATGAGTTATTTCTCAGATTATCTGTCTCATGTACTTGTTTTAGAACATTGTGATAATTTCAGCAAATATGACACAAAAATATTTTCATGAAAGTTTCCAAGTGTAGCTTTAAATTCAGAATGTTACAACATAAATCAGTAATAATTTTTAACATTTTTTTTTTTTTAAATGACATGTTTATTTAATTGAGCTGATTTACTAAAAACGGTATGACCTGTGTTCCACAGACAAAGATGTGATCCTGCAAAGTCCTGCATCCGCTGTGTTTGAAGGAGAATCAGTGACCCTGCGCTGTCGACATCGTCATCAGACAAAGGAGAAGAATGCTGTTTTCTACAAAGACGGATCACCTATTGAAACAGACACAAACCATCAGTCAGCGATGTCTTCAGAAAACACAGTTCAAGTCATTTCAGATGGGAGCTCTTACATGTGTAGATTTGAGGACGAAGAATCTGAACCAGTAAAACTCAAAATGGAACGTAAGTAGTTTTCATACTAGAGTCTCAAAATTTAAAGAGCAGCAGGCAGCAGTACTTTAGCATTTCCAGAGTGAAGTGGAGTGATGATTTCTCTGCATTATCTTAGAGACGGTGGACACTTAACAAAGGGAAAAAGAGAAAGCTGTGTTTAAATTGACTTTCATTCTTAGAAGTGTGTTTGTGCTCACTTTAATCCATGTTAGGTTAATTTAACCAACAGCTTTAGTGGTTAATAAATGTTTAACAGAAGCATTGTTGCAACTGATTTCCATCAGTTTACGATACTTTAATAATATATTACTGACTTAAAAGTGATTTACTATTTTCTATATTTTCAACAATAAGTTGTAGCACCACCAAGAATGAACTGGACTGATTCACAGGGAAATAATGACCACTTGTATGTCTTTGTCTAAATTAAACAGCACAACCAAAGGCCACACTGAGGAAATACACTCCATCAGGGGGCAGTGTGACGCTGACCTGCTCTGTGAGCCCATCATCATCATCATCATCATCATCATCATCATCTGGTTGGAAATACTTCTGGTACAGAGGCAATAAAACCTCTGAACCTCTGACCACACAAGATGATGTCTTCCTCTCAAATGACACAATCCGTGTCTCACAGGGAGGACTCTACTGGTGCAGAGGAGGAAGAGGAGACCCTGTTTACTACACAGAGTACAGTGATCCAGTCGGTAATATATGATATGGAACATAAAATGCAGAAAATGATACACTGTGTATTTTTGGTTAATGATTACACTAAAATGCGTTTGAGGTTTAATCTTTTCTAATCTGTGTATTTGTGGCCTCTTGATCATGAACAGTCACAAACAGAGCTGTTGTGACTCTGCGACCCAACTGGCCTGAGATATACCCTGGAGAGACGATCACGCTGACATGTGAAATTGAGGATGGAGGAGACGCTGAGTGGGAGTATGAATGGACGATATCCCGCTCATACAGACCTGAAAAACAAAAGGAAAACATGATTACAGATGCTTTGCCATCATACAGTGGAGACTACAGGTGTATGGGCAGACTGAAACATGAAAAGTCTTCAACAGAGTGGAGTGATGCTTTCACACTGAGAGTATCTGATCGTAAGTCACATGTCATCAGTCGTCATTGTTATTTTACTGAATGTAAAAAAGAAATTATTGTTCCCTGTATTTTCAGACAGTGCACCTTTATATTTGAATACAAGTCGTGGATGTCATCTACCAACAATGAATTATAGCATGTCTTCATTCTGCGAAATCACTTTCCAACAGATAAACCTCAGCCTGTCCTCACTGTGTCTCCATTATGGCTGAGTCCTGGAGCCTCAGTAACTCTGAACTGCAGTGTTGAACATCCATCTGCAGGATGGAGGTTCTTCTGGTATAAGGCTGTTCCCAAACTGTCAGACACGTCCTACAGCTATGAGCTGATACCTGGCAGCATCAATGGGACTGAGCAGGATTCCTACATTGTTGATGGACAGACACACACAGCAGGATATGTGTGCAGAGCTGGAAGAGGAGATCCAGTGTATCATACTTATTACAGTGGACCTAAGTTTGTCTGGTCTCGAGGTAGGTTTAGTTTGAGTTTTTTTATGCTGACACAATAGTAGACATGCACTTGTTATGACTATTCCCTCACACAAACATCAAGGGCCGTATTAAACAACATTCTGAAAACACTCTCAGAGAGCTCCTAACTTAGTCTAAATGCTTTTAGTAAGGAGTCCGAGCTTAGCAGTGATTTAGGAAAGTTCTCAGAGCAACTTTGAGCGAGGAAGGGACAGGAACTTTTACCTTAGTGAGAAGGTGTAATTGACATGGTTGCTAGGTATGATGCATTCTTTTAACAGATGTGATTTGAGCCTGCAAGGTGTGGACACCCAGTGGAAATGAAATGAGCCACTGACTGTGAAAGTGTTGTTGTTGTTAGTGTGATCACTCTGCTGATGGAAGGTTGAGACAGACTCAAGTCATCACTGCTGCACTGCTTCATTTTTCTAGTGCTTCAAATATCTTGCTATTGTGATCATTTTATGTCTGACGTTATAGCATTAATGTGTTGGATGGAAAATGTGTGTGTACCCCGAGTGAGATCAACCACAAACATAATTCCTGCGCAATCTAATCTGTAGCACCTCATTAACTCACTGTCATCCAGTGTTTGGAGAACATTTCTCCTACCTCTTTGTGTTTCTACCATTTTCTCCTCTGATTAAGAAACTCTCAAGTCTCTTAAAAGTCCTCCGCTTTACTCCTAACAGTTTTTCATCTTAGGAGCTCTTTGAAGCTCTACGATGATTTGTGAATAACTTTACGAGGACCTAGTCTTACCGTTAAGGACGTTCTATGAAAACATCAGATACTGTCTTTTTTTTCTTTCCTTCCATCCATTTCTTCAGCTTCCCTTTCCTCTGTTCTTTTTTCCATTTTTATTTTGATGTACTTTCTTACAGTACTTGGCTCTATTTATGTTTGATTGTTTCCTTCTTTCTGCCCCCCAAACCCTTCAGTGCAGGGCTTTTAGGTGTAATGGGGTATTTGTCTGTTTTTGTGTTGCTGCTTTTATGTAATGGTATACCTGTATTGGTGTGATCCTTTGCGTTTAAACTCAGCATTTAAACACATTAAAACACAGTTAAACCAAATGATTGTTGACAGTATGGTCTTTTAAATGTTTTATTCTTTGTCTGCTTTTTATGTGTTTTTAGATTCTCATTCAGCAGCGTCTCTCACAGTGAGTCCTGACAGAATGCAACACTTCAGCAGAGAGCCTGTGTCACTGAGCTGTGAGGGAAACTCTACTGAGTCGAGAGTGAGCATGTTTTCTGTAGATGGCTACCTGGGACACTGTTCTTCGTCCTCTTCTTCCTGGGGGACCATGACTGGATCCAGATGCAACATGGACAGTCACTGGCAGAGTGGAGTCTACTGGTGTGAGTCTGAAACAGGACAGTTCAGCAATGCAGTCAACATCACTAAACAGTGTGAGTCTTAATTCATTCATTTCATTTTTGTTTCTGAAGTATTTTAACATGACAATAACAAAATGAGTTAAACTTGATGACCTTTAACAGAGCTCATCAGCTTTGGTTCATTCAAGTATCATTTCTTTATATTATCCAAGATATTGTCATGGATTTTATTGCTCATTGACATCTTTATGACAATAATCATCTACCATTAATTTTATACTTGAAGTACCAGAGTTTTGAAGCTCTACCAGTCTGTAGTACACTGCCACAAAATCCACATGGACAGCCAACAAATACCAATAATAATAAATGTTAATGTTTCAATACATTGAAATGTTATTATTGCTGTAATTAACAGAGAAATCAAACAGCTCGCACACTGCAGGGCTCCAATGCTCAGTCGAAATTTATTCAGGTAAGTAACGTTTCGAGTGTCAGGCTCTTCATCAGACTTTTTTAAGACAAAGGGTGCGCCATCTTAAATACACACAGGACGTGGTCACATGATGCAATCATAAGTTACAGGCCCAGAGAAAAAGGAGGAAAAACAATGACCTCCTGTCAGAGATAAACAGTGGAAAATACGAGCACTCTCGGAGATACAGAACTGTGGAGGTGCACTGCTCAGTTCTCGATATAAAGGTCTTTAAATAGCCAGCAGCACTCAAGTGTCCATCAAAATTTTTTTATTTATTTTACTCACAGGCAAGTAGCACAACAGGCAGTTAGCACAGACGCGTTTCGACGCTAGGTCACACTTGAGTGCTGCTGGCTATTTAAACTCCTGTCAGAGATGTCCGACATAGTATAGATAACACATAGAAAAATCAACATGCAAAAAATAGAAAAAAAGATGGTAAGTACATGTGCCAGCGTGTACACACAGACACACACAACCCCTGTCTGTGAATGCACAGTAGAACATACACATATCAGCAGACCCACACATACACAGCAATAGCGTATGGACACCAGTGCTGTATAAACAAGAGATACATCACATCACAAACAAAAGCTACTTGGAACATCAGTGTGAATATATATACACAACACCATATACAAGGATGCCGCTGGAAAAATATTTTAAGATAACTCTCTTGAAAGGCATACCAGAGTCAGGCTTCAGAGCGTTTTTCCAATCGCACACAGACTGAGTGCCTGTACACCACCAAAAAGAGAACTGTCGATAACCGTATTACCTGCGCCTTCCAATACTCCCCCATGGTGAAGGACATGATGATGATGATGATGATGATGATCAATAAACACTGGCACATGGTGGCCACCAATGCAGCCTTGACAGGACTGATGGACAATCCACCCCGCATTGTTTTTAAAAGACCCCCTAACCTCAAGAGAGTGAGAGCGGACTGCCCTAGTCCCCCTCCCACTCCTACGTTTCTGGGTCCTGTGCCACCTGGAAACTACAAGTGCGGCCACTGCCAACAGTGTACCTTTACCAGAAAGACTAATAGTTTCCATCATCCACGCACTGGCAAAAGGTTTTTTATTAAAGGCATTATTTCTTGTAAAACGTCAAATGTGATATACATGTTGAAATGTCCCTGTGGCCTTGCATATATAGGTAAAACCTCAAGACCTTTAAAAAACAGAATCTCGGAGCACAGATGTGCCATTAGGAACCATGATCAAAGGAGCCCTGTGGCCACTCATTTGAACCTTTTGAACCACACTGTGGCCTCCCTGACTTACATTGGAAACGAACATGTTCAAATACCAAGGAGAGGCGGTGACCATGATAAGTCACTCTTGAGACGTGAACTATTTTGGATTTACACCATAGGTACTATGTCGCCCAAGGGCCTTAACGAGGAGATGGACCTTTTTTGTGATGTGATTTATTTGTGATGGTGATGGTCTCTGGTACAAGTGCTTAGTGGTTCTGCTCCTTGTTGTCATACTTTACCTGACATTCTATATGGGTGTGTTTACAATATGTGTGGTTGTTTATTATTGTACATAGAGAGGCCCCTTTGTTAAAGCGGTTGATTTTTCTGTCATTCTTCTGTCATTTCTGGCACAGAAGCTTGACTCACCCGCTCTCTCTGGTAGCCTCTTTGTAGAGATCGGTGTTCCAGGTCCATCTTTTGTTTGTTGTACTCAGCATCTGAACTTCATATATGGCGTATACGCTTAAGCTGGGCCACAGGAAGGCTCCTTTTCAGAGGAGTCAGGTGGTATGATTGTCCATGTAACAGAGAGTTTCTATCAGTGGGCTTTCTGTACAGAGTAGTGCCGAGGCCGTCAATTTTGTTGGAAATCAAAATGTCTAAAAAGTTCATCTTGTGGGGGTCATGTGCCATGGCGAATTTCAAATGTGTGTTGTGTGTGTTGATAAAGTTGTGAAATTCCATTAGATGCTCCACTGTGGAGGTCCATATGAAGAAAGCGTTGTCTATGTACCTTCTGTATGTGGAGATATATGGCAAGAAGAGTGTAAAAAACTAGTGTTACTGGTGAAGTGACCAGCATGAAGGAGTGTTCATGTTTGGTGATTTCACCTTGAGTTAGAAGGTCATGGACGACACCGTGGACCTTAGATTTAAAATCTGTGGTGGGACTTCCAGGAAGTCTCTGATAGAACGCGGCATTATTCAGTTGCCTCATAACTTCCTGGTTGTAGGCCGATCTGTCCAGAATCACTAGAGCCCCCCCTTTGTCCGCGCTTTGAAGTACTATGGATGTGTCATTTTTTAAAATATCCACTTCTGTGCGTTGTAGTGTTGTCAGTTTGTGTTTCACTTTATATTCTCTCTTCTGTCCCAGTAACTTAGAAATGTCACGTTCCACCAATCTGCAGTATGTGTCTATAGCAGAGTTCCTATGTTTCGGGGGAATGAAGGTGGATTTACCTCTAAAGTGTGTGCGGGGTCTAGTAGAGGTGTGGTGGGTGTTGCCCAGGTCGTCCCTAGTCCCTGTGCCGCTGGTTGGGGCCGCCCCGTGGGTGTCGTCATGTATGCTGACCACATGGGAGAGTTCTCCCTCTGCTTGTCTTTGAAGAATTCTTTGAGGTGTAGGTTGCGGAAAAACTTCTGGAAGTCAATAAACACATCAAAATCTTTACAATGGGTGGTGGGACAGAATGATAGGCCCTTGTTCAAAGCAGAGATGCAAGTGTCTGAGATGGGCTTACTTGAGAGATTGATGACATTCACTTCCTCCACGTCTGGCGTGTGTTGTAGGGTTCTCTTGGAGCGTTTCTGCCCCCTCCTGCATTTCTTCCTCTGCCGTACGTGCGGGTGTTGAGGGAGTACTCCTGAGGATAGTGGGTTGATAAAAAAAGCTTGCACTGTGAGGAGCTGGACCCCGAATCCACATCCAGAGAGGAGGTGGAAGCAGCCGGGCTGTAGTGTCTGTGCTGTTGTCTCCTCCTCGGCGGCCTGTGGGGCCTGTACAAGTTGCGCCATGTCATCTTTGTCAGGAGACTTAGACAGAAGTTGATGTTTGAGTTCACTTACTTCATCTCTGGTCTTTTTCAGCTGGGAGGACAGCTCCTGGATTGTCAGCGCCTTGAGGTCAAAGGAGCATTTATTTAAAATTTCACACCAGCAGCTGACAAATGTGTCGTTGTCTCTGCCTATTATTGGGCTCTTAACAAGTCGTAGTCCCCGAGGAATTCTTTTCACTCTCATGTAATCACTGAGAGTGACGGCATGCAAAAACTGGCGCACTTCTTTATCTTGTAACTTGTACAGCGTATGAATACCATCCTGGTCAGCAGACCTCGTCGTGGCACCAACGACATCATTGCATCATGTGACCACGTCATGTGTGTATTTAAGATGGCGGCACCCTTTGTCCTAAAAAAGTCTAATGAAGAGCCTGACGCTCGAAACGTTACTTACCTGAATAAATTTCAACTGAGCATTGGAGCCCTGCAATGTGAGAGCTGTTTGATTTCTCTGTTGTTTGCATCGTTTTCGGCTCAGCACCTGCCCTTCTTCCGGTTTGGATGTGCGCGTGTTTTTTTTTGTCTGTGTATACTGTAGTTGTGATTAAACCATGTACATCACCATAGTGCCATGTTTTCCAGTCTGATGAAGGTTGGCTGCTCAAGTAAATTGGCATTTTCTGAATCTAATTTCCAAAATAGGCAACATTTTATCTAAAAAATGTCACATCTCCAGTCACCAGCAGCTGAAATGAAAGGACTGGTTTAAAGGTCCAGTGTGAAGGATTTAGGGGCATCTATTGGCAGAAATGGTGTATAGTATTCATAACTATGTTTTAATTGGTTTATAATCATCTGAAAAAAGCGTCATTGTGTTTTTGTTTCCTTAGAATGAGCTGTTTATATGTACATACGGCCACAGTATTTCTCCTACAGGCTTGGTCAAAGGGAGAAGTGTCAGTTTGACAACCTCACCACTTGATTCCACTAAGTCCTACACACCAGGCCTTTAAGGGTGATCACTGAAATTACAGTATTACAGTACATCAGTGAGCAACACTGAAACAAGTACTATAATATTTACTGTACACAGCTGTAAAATTAATTCAAACATTTATTTTCATAATGTTACATCAGCTTGTTTAAGCTGCACCAGCTGATCTCTGCAACCAAATCTTTGTGTTCTTTAATCTTTTTACAGATGGTAATATTATCCTGGTGAGCCCTGTCCATCCTGTTACTGAGGGAGATTCTGTCACTCTTGGCTGCAAATTCAGGACAGAACAAGTTTCTTATAATGTGGATTTCTATAAAAATGACGGACACATCCCAAATGTTACTGGAAGGGAGCTGACTATCTCTGCAGTGTCAAAGTCAGACGAAGGCTTTTATAAATGTACAGGAAAAGATTCACCACAAGGTTGGCAGAGTTTGACGTCACCAGAGAGCTGGATGTCAGTAAAATGTGAGTGTGATTTAAACAGTTTCTTCAGCATTTTTTGTAAGCTGTGTTACGGTCCGAGATAGAAAAGTTGTAACTGAATTAGTCTGACTTTGTTTAGCTTTTTTTTTTTTTTTTTTTTAAACAGTTTAAACTGAAGTAACCCTTCAGACATGGTACCTTGACCCTAGTTCCGTTAAGCGTTTCCACCGCAAACAGTACCCTTAAATGTGGCTGGGTTTGTTGTCACTCGCTGCTCTGTCCAGCACTCACTGTAAATGGAACAACACCTGCACCTCGTTTATCGTCCACAGAACAAGGTTGTGCGGCGACATTTTCAGAGCAAAACAGAGCAGACTGCAGTGAGAGTCTCTCTCCATGGGATATTTAAAAATAGCAGAGTTGTGCCTTTAGTCCTTCTCAGGCAAGCTCAGGGGTTTAGTGTTGCTCGAGCCCACAGGAACAACACTCCACAATGTTTTTTTTCTCTAAGTGAGGATTTGAATTTACACAGTTCACATAATGTGGTCGAAATTAATATATATTTTTTTAAATGTTTGAAGATCCAATCATTACTTAAAATGTATCTCATCCAAGAGAGACAGAAAAAACTAAAGTAATGGTAAAAGTTGTCACAGTGCAATTTAAGCTGTGTTGATTGATTCACATCGTCAACTCATGGATTGAGTAACATTTCAAGAAAATGTCCCACCTTTAGAAGCTGCTGCCAGTCGGCCCAGTAAATTGAGTGTTTTTTTCTGCTGCAAGAGACAGCAACATCCTTTATTTTTATAGTTATATTTTACAAATGTAAAACTTGCCACGGTATGAAGAGTGGTTACAAAACCAGCCACAACTCAGCCCTGAGCAGAGTGACCGTCTGCTATTGACCAATCAACAGACTGCAGTGTTCACAGCTCCAGCTTTTAGTACCAGATCTGTGTGCTAGGTACCCCAACAGAGGGGGGACCAAAAACTGGGATGTACGGAACGGTTCCACTGGTACCATCCACAACTTTACACAGTGGAAACAGAAAAGAAGCGTGCCAAACTGAACTGAACTGTACAGTACTGTTTTGTGGAAACGGGGCTTAAATGTACATGGTATCTGATCAGGGGTTTATAAAAGTGTATTTCTGTGTATGTGGTTTTCTACTTGTGCATTTATGCGTAAATGTATTTTGTTTACATGCTTACATTATGTTTGCATGTTAGTGTATATGTATGCAACACATGATTCCTACGAATTAGCGCCCCACAAATGAGGTTGCGTCCTTAATGCAGAGTTATGTAATTAACATAAAGTTACAGAGGTTAGGTTTAGGAAGAAAACATGGTATGGGCGTATCCTAAGATGCCTTAAAGTTCACATGGTTCCGAACATGTGACTCCAGGGGAAAGTAACAGGCAAATGTCTGTTTTTTGTGACCCTTCCATCACTCCAATCTGCCTCCTCACAAGTGTGCTCGGGACTGTCTCTTTGTTAACTGCTGCCAGTGCATTGGTCATATTATAGCAGATTTTCCAAAAAATGGTGGGATATGAATGAATTTGGGTGCATTACTTTTTGTAGGAAAATGTACAAGCAGTTTGTGAGAGCAGTCTGATGTATGTTCTTATACATTTTTGGATGTCAGTTATTGTTTTCTTACTCTTGGAGTTTTATTACTTCAGCTTGACTGGACCTTGACTCTGTGTTTATGTAAAGCACTTTGGGAAATCTATTTGTAAAAAGTGTTATATGAGTAAATATTAATATAGGTTATTTATTTTAGCAGCGTCCAGGCTTGAACAAAGCTCTCCATTTCCTCTGCTGTTGATTGTTGGGCCGGTTTGTGGAGTTTTACTGATTCTTCTTCTTCTTCTGCTGCTGTTTGTGTGTTGCTACAGAAAGTCAAAAGGTGAGAACTTTTATTTCTGATGTCAGACTGACTCTGATGTGATTACATGTACTGTAGTAACAGTCAGACAATTTGCCATACAAAACAATGTAACAACAGATGTCTTTTTCCTCCACAGATTCATGCTTTATGAGGTTGGTTCAACACTCTTGCCTCTCTTTCTGAACCTAACAGTAGCACAGTGCATATTCTTATTAAACCCACTGTATTTACTTCATGTTTTGGGCCCATCAGGTCTCAGAGCATCAGTCGGGGCCCTGCTCCAGACCACATGATCAACCAGGATGAAACTCAGCTCAAAGAATATGCTCCTCTCCTCATGGTCAGCCGAATTATTCATAATCATCAACTCTAAGACTAGTATTTCACATGTGATTATCTGTTTTGGTAGTGATGGCCAAATGAAGCCTCATGAACCAATTTCTTTATTCTCTGACCCCACCACATGGCGCTCTTGGTTTAAATATAAAGGCTGAAGGACTTGCAATGAAGTGTGCTTTCAAACCTTTGTTGAACAGACAGCGCCATCTAGTGGTGTCAGAAAATAAAGACAGTGGTTTATTAGCACTCATTTGGCCGTCACTATGTTTTGGAATTATATAGAATATTGTATAATGTGATTAAAGGTTTTAGTATGACCTTGGCTTGATTTTCACTGCTCTGTAGGCGATGCTGTTCTCTATGAATCAATCAAAGACTTTGAAGAACCTGAACATGGTAAAGTACAGACTTTATGTTTGACACTGAGCAGTTAGATATACTAGAATAAGGTGATCAGGTGATTTATTGACAATCCCTTAAGTTTAAAGAAATATCTATGTTTCAGGTGAATCCAACGATGTCACATATTCTGTGGTTGAGCTCAAAAACAAAAAGGGTGAGTACTTTATTTTATGTAGTGACAATTACATTAAACACTAGAGATGCCTTTGTAGGTCAGCAGTACCTAAATAACCAAAACAAACTTTATTTCAAATCAAACTTTATTTATATAGCGCTTTTCATACATTAAAAAAAAAAAAAAACATACAGGAAGTTGTCTTTTCATGCATTCATCTGATCCTTCAAACAGGGAAGAAAACAGAGGAGCCAGAGGAGAGTGCAGTTTATTCAGATGTGAAGATAAGATCAGCTACAGGTACAGTGACGTACAACAGTTTCTCTCTAACTTTTTATTGGGTACTGACACTGTGTTGATCTTTTCATACCACTTCATACTACTAGATTTGTCAGCAGTGTCTGCAGTGTTCAAATCCTACAGTACATAAAGAGCTTTCGGTCTCATGTACCCCTGCAGTACTCCAAAGTACTGCTAGAGGTACCCGTACTCCACTTTTCAAAACACCGACTTATTCCTGCTAACACTGTAACCTGTATCATATTTCCTGTTGTGTTTTGTTGTGTACACTAAGATTATTTTAAATCATGTATGGATGCATTGCTAAAGAATACAGTGTACATGTCATTATGACTGTTTGCTGGGGCGTTACTGTTTAACGCAAATCATCTCTCCATTCATAGGAAAATCACGTCCTGCAGCGGCAGATGAAACCGTTTATTCAGAGGTCAAACCAGGAAAAGCTCTTGGTAATAATACAGCATCATCAGCAGCAACACAATGTGCAGTTTTGGATAAGTCACTACAGTGAATTATTTTACAGATACAGATAGTTAAATGGGTTAGAAATGGGAGTTAAATGTCATTGAGCACCCTTAATTCTAACCATGTTTTCCTTTCGGTTTTCATCCAGATCTATAGAGAGATCTGCATCGACAGGACCAGCAGAATGGATGACAACTGAATAACTACATCAGTGTTTAAACCGTATTTGCTATTTTTATTTAATTATTGTGTGCAGCTCCGCTATGCAAATATCAGACATTATTCTGTACAGTTAAACTAATGGCAGGTCATTTAAAGAAAATGATTATATGGGTCTTAAGCTTCTGTATTGTTAAAAGTATGGTTGACCATTTCTTGTATCAATAAACTTTTGTTCCAGTAATTTGCTATCAGCAGTGTTTTTAATTGTTCTTACATTATTTCCTGTACATAAGCAGTTTATTTATTCTTCTATCTTCTCTCTGATTGTAGTGATCCATTAAAGTCAAGCTTTTGTTAGAAGTATGTTTCTCTGATAGAAATGTGCACATTTTTATGCAGATGACATGCTTTTATGTGTCAGCGGCTCTTCTCTTAATCAGGCCATGGAAAATCTACACACTGCTTTTGATATATTTCAGATCTCTCTCATCAAACATGAGCTTGTTTTAAATTCTGGTACATTTAAAACAAGTTTATGCTGTTCTCTAGGTCACAGGTTTCCAACCTGGGAGTCCTGACACCCACTAAGGGTCACCAAAGCTTCACAGGGGTTTGGAGGCCTTCTTGATTTTAAGAGGTGTAAGACAACTTTTTTTCTAAAAAAAAAAGATATACAGTAGGCCTATATCTTAGCATTTCATTTATTTATGTGAAGAAATCAATATATATGTATGTATATGTATGATTGTTAAAATTAAAAAATAAAAAGACATAATACAGACAGAATTGTAAAGAAAGTTACTGAAAATATCAAACTCATCTCTGATGCAATAACCAGGAAATACTCTTCAAAATTAATTTATTGTGTTCACTACTTGGGTTAATTGTACAGTTTATCCTTGTTCTGTGTTGTTGTTATGCATTGAACATAATATATATAAAACACATCACTTGGTAAGGGGTCGTCAGTTTACTCAGTAATAGAAAAGGGTCTCTTAAGGAAAAAGATTGGGAACCACTAGTTACCCACAAATATCCAGCCTACTGTCCATATCCAAACCCTCCAGGGTTCTGCAATTGAAATTGTTAAATGTTATAAATCTTTGGGACTCTGGCTGGATACCAGACGCACTTTTAAGACCCATGTGGAACACCTAGCAAACTGAGGGTCAAAATTGGAGTTTTGTCCAGAGACAAATCCTGTTTTCCTCCAGCTCGTTGAAAGACTGTTGAAGATTGTTTAATCTACAGAATAAGGTAATCTACAGTCACATCTGCTCCTGATTATGGTGATGTTGTATATATGCATGCTTCTTCCTCCACCTTTGAGCCTCTTGACTCAGTATATCAAAGTGCTGCACTTCAACATAGGTGGTACATTTGTCACACTCCGTTGCATCTTATATAAAAAAGTGGGATGGTTCTCCTACAACCAGAAGGGAGCAACATTGCATCTTGTTTATTTACTAGGCTCTTCTGCAAAAACTGCAACAACACAACAACTTCCCTTCAATGTCAAACATTATACAGTATGTGGACACTTACTGTGGTACAGTAAGTATTTTAAATGGCCATTTTAATCATTTTCAACCTGAATCTTAATGCTGTAATATAGTGAGGGCATGTGGAAATGTGACCTGTAAACGGCAATTCATTCGTCTCTCTCTGCCATCTGCTGTCCACCCCATGATGTAAAACATGTCTACACTACATATAAAGATAGGGTTGTTTACATTTGATTAGCTTTTTTTAGAGAAAGAAATAGCAATTACAAACGCTGCTGACAGCTTTGTGCTGGAACAAGTTTATTGATGCATAACATGCTCAAACATAACAAAGACATGTTAAATCCATCCAGGTGAAACTAAAATTCAGACAGTATCTTATCATAGCATTAAAAATGGGAGAACAGAGGGAAACTTGTATGTGTGACAGGAGAAAATGGTTTGATAACAGATCAAATGTTGTAAATCTGTAAAGCTTTTTCATCAAAAACTGAAAAAGATGCTGACGTTAATGGCGCTTGATCACCTGAAGCTCAAATATTTCAAACTGTTACTTTCTACTGTTACTTGGAACAAACTGCATTTGAGATTGTCTACAGGAGCTTTAAAAAACAAAGTGACAGTAAATTGTAAGAGGCAATACAAGACATAAATATTATACAGAAACATGAAAATGTATTTGAGTGTGTATATATATATATATATATATATATACAGACTGGTGCTCCAGTAGAAGACAAAATAAAAACCATATGATGTATTTCTTTGAAATGATCTGCTACTAGATTAACTACAGAATGCTGTCTGATATTTGGATAGCAGGGGTGCTCACAATAATTACATAAAAGCTGCAAATACTGTTTAAACAAAGGTTTAGTTTATCGTGTCATCCATTCTGTGGGCTTTGTTGATGCAGATCTCTTCATTGATCTGGAAGAAAACCAAAGGAAAAGGTGATTTAAGCTTATTTAAGAATGAATGGGTGCTTTTTGACATTTAACTCTGTTATTACACAACATGAA
The DNA here is from genome assembly GCA_026686955.1 of Epinephelus cyanopodus. NCBI lineage: Eukaryota > Metazoa > Chordata > Actinopteri > Perciformes > Serranidae > Epinephelus > Epinephelus cyanopodus. The sequence goes on from CM048934.1 coordinate 13,961,171, forward strand.
ATGAAAAATAAAATAAAAATAAAATAAAATAAAAATAATAAAATAAAAAATGTAATAATCAGCCTAGCGAGGGAGACTCCACCGCTATTTAGGTTCACCAAAATTTAGGAGAAGGCACCAGGTCATAGACGTACGACGCACACTTTAGTTGATGGAATGGTAAAACGTTTTTGAGTGCATAGGTTACACATTTTTACCACTGGAAAATGTAAGAGTCACTTTAGGCCTACAGCAATGAAAGATGAAAATTTAAATGTTAAAAAACAACAACATTAATTTCCGTATCATTTTCCATATTGTTTGTGAGAGGCTTAAAGAGCCACATGAGGCTCCAGAGCTGCAGTTGCCTACCCCTGGTGGTGGTATTAAAAACTTACAATGTGACAGGCAGCACAGCATCTAATAAAATCTTACATTATAGAAAACAGAATTATATAGAATATTCATATTTACTACAAAGTTTATTGTACTTGACTGTACCTGCAGCTGATCCTGTCGTCACATCTGAGTAATCGTTCTCCTCTGGCTCATTATTCCCCCCTGTTAAAAGAATAAGATGAATTCATGAAAAGACAAGTTACTGTACTGTATTCAGGGTTCACTGGCCTACACAAGCATCTCAACTTTTGCATGTTATTCTCACCACATAAAATGAAGCACGCAGCCCTCTTAGCAATCAGTGCTTTTAAGATCAGTTAAAGAATATGTGACATCCCTAGATTTATTTCAAATATAGATATTTTTCTTTAAACATAAGGGATTGTCATTCAGTTCAGAAAGTATCTACTGTACCATGTTCAGGTTTTTCAGAGTCTCTGATTGTTTCATAGAGACAGACGTCACCTACAGAACAGAACATAAAGGTATTAATCATTTTCCATTATCCTATTATCTATTAACTTCCTAATCCTCTAAAACAGATAATAGACACTAACAATGTTGGTCTTCAGGCCCGTTTCCACCAAACACTTTTGGTATGGTACCGTTGGAACCGAATGTAACCCTTCAGACATGATACGTAGACTCTAGGTCAGTTAAGCGTTTCTGCAATCAGTATCCTTAAATGTGGGCGGGGTTGTTGTCACTCACTGCACCATCCAGCACCCACTGTATTCAGCAGACTTTAGTATTCAGAGCTCCACCTTTTAGTACCAGATCTGTGTGCACCCCCAAGAGAGGGGGGACCAAAAATGGGGACAGTATGGAACAGTCCCATAGGTACCATCCACAACTTTTTACAGCAGAAATGGACAATGAAAATTACCGAACTGAACTCTGTCATACTGTACTGCTCGGTGGAAATGGGGCTTTAGATTTAATGATAAATAATTAAATGAATCAGGTTTGAGGCTGACCGTGGAGAAGAGACGCATAGTTGCCTTGAGTTTCACCCTGGGTGATCATGTGGTCTGGAGCAGGACCCTGATTGGTGCTATCAGACCTGGTGGGTCCAAAACATGAAGTAAATACAGTGGGATTAACAAGGAACATGTAATGTGCTGCTGTTATGTTCAGAATGAGAGAAGAGTGTTGAACCAACCTCCTGAAGCAGGAATCTGTAACAAAAGAAAAAAAAGACATTAACTGTAACATTGTTTAGTATTGCAAATTGTTCCATTGTTACTACAGTACATGTGATTACATCACAATCTGATATCAGCAGGAAAAGATCTCACCTTTTGACTTTGTGTAGCGACACACAAACAGCAGCAGGAGAAGAATCAGTGAAACTCCACCAACCAGCCCAACAATCAACAGCACAGGAAATGGAGAGCTTTGTTCAGGCCTGGACGCTGCTTTAACAAATAATTAATCAACAATAAAAAATCTTAATTATGTAGATGACACATTTCTTAAATGGATTTTTTCAAAGCACCAAAGAGTCAAGGTCACATCAAGCCTTGGTGGCAAAACTCAGGAGTAAAAACTTGAACATACTTTCTGCATTTAACCTCAGAGGACAACTGTGGTTATGAGGATGTGTTTCCACTTTCATTCATACTACAGCTGAGGGTCCGCATCAGCCCTTTTCAGGTAAATGAGGGCTGTTTAACCGTCCTCTTCCTCAAAACGTGACTGCAGTTGGTTCAGATCGAGGTCAGAAACCAACCGCATCAGAGTTAGTTTGTAACCGGACCAATACCACCTCTTCAAGAAGGTCTCAGTGCGGTTGTTTTGGTGCACACCTGAGTGTGATTGCTGTGTTCACACTTGCCCATATGAACCGTACTTAGGCGGCAAACAAACTTGAGTTCGATTGAACTGAACCAAACAGGGCAGGTGTGAAAGCACCAGAAGATGCTGCTGGGTCCAGAGTGAATGTCTGTGAATGTCTACAGTGTTTTGGACTGGACTCAGATTAGAGCAGTCAACACGCTTGCTTACAGCCCGTGTGATCACAAAAACTCTCCTGCCCGTGGACGTCTGCACGTCTGGTCCGTGCACAGCTTCACAGACATGAATGGATGACAATATTTCCATCACACATACCAGAGCAGACCCTCGTGAAACTCAGTGAAAACATTTCTGTCACCAATTGTAGCACAGTTTACAAAAAACAATCTATTTTTAAATCATACTCACATTTTACTGACATCCAACTCTCTGGCGACGTCAGATCTTTTCCTCTACATGAGTAAAAGCCTTCGTCTGACTTTGACACTGCAGAGATAGTCAGCTCCCCTCTGGCATCTTTAAGGATGAGTTTGCCATTTTTGTAGAAATCCACATTATAAGGAACTGTGTCTGTCCTCAATTTGCAGCCAAGAGTGACAGAATCTCCCTCAGTAACAGGATGGACAGGGCTCACCAGGATAATATCATCTGTAAAATGATCAATGAATATTAAGTTTTGGTCGCAGAGATCAGCTGATGCAGGTTAAACAAGCTGACATATATTAAGCAGGTGTCTATAAACTAGCAAAAACATTATAGTGCTTGTGCCAAATTCTCCTGCGGACGTAATTTCGTGCAGATCGACCTTAAACCGAGCGCTTTATTTCAGCAGGTAGAGACTGAGCACAGGAAACATTGACGTTTGGCAAAGTATATACAGTTCATGCCAATTTACACAAACAGCCAACCTTCGTTATACTCTATGTTAGCACACACAATTTGACACTATTTTAAAACAATAAACTCGACCCACCAAGGTTGAATACAAATAAAACAAATAAAACTTTATAAATGAAAGTTGAAATTAGTCTGATACAAATAATGTGATTTACACTCACTGCTTTCCGTGATGTTGACTGCATTGCTGAACTGTCCTGTGTGAGATTCACACCAGTAGACTCCTTCAATGTTCTGTGAGCCACGGATGTTGCATGTGCTTCCATTCACTGTCCCCAAGGTAAAACAGTGTGTCAGGTAACCGAATTTAGAAAACCTCCTCACTCTCCACTCAGCAGAGTCTCCCTCACAGCTCAGTGACAGGGAGTCAGAGGTGAAGTGTTGCACTGTGTCAGGACTCGGTGTGAGAGACCCTGCTGAATGAGAATCTGAAAACAACACACATAGGAGGTAAAGCATTAAAAGTAATGTTAGACAACAATAATGCGAACAATCCTGTTTTTTTTAACTGTTAGTCCATAGAAGCAATGGATCATACCAATAGATGTTTATAATAAGATTAAAAATACAACTAAATGTCCAGTATTTGCAGTTTCAGGGGAAAGAGAGAAGGAAAAACACAGACAAATTGAAGGAAGTACGAAGGAGGATGAGAGAAGAACTAAGGACAGTGAAAATGACAGAAGGAAAGAGGAAAATCAAAACAGAAAGTACTTGTGCCTTGACCTTAGACATACTTAACTAAATGTATTTGTTTATTTTTCAGATCCCTAGTGGCATGTCTTAACATTAAACACATACAGTGCCCAACCTAGCACATTCGGCACACAAGGCAATCCCATCCATCTATTTTCATCCGCTTATCTGAGGCCGGGTCATAGGGGCAGCAGGCCAAGCAAAGCACCCCAGACATCCCTCTCCCCAGTGACGCTTTCCAGCTCCTCCTGGGGGACCCCAAAGTGTACCCAGGCCAGATGAGATAGGTAATACCTCCAGCGTGTTCTGGGTCTGCCCCGTGGCCTCCTACCTGTGGGACGTGTCTGGAGCACCTGTAATGGGAGGCGCCCCTCAGCTGTTTTAAATCAGATCCCCGAACCACCTCAACTGACCCCTTTTGATGCAAAGGAGCAGCGGCTCTACTCTGAGCTCCCTCCAGATATCTGTGCTCACCCTATCTCTAAGACTGAGCCCAGCCACCCCACAGAGGAAACTCATTTTACCGCTTGTATCTGCGATCTCATACTTTCAGTCACTACCAAAAGCTGGAGGAGCAGGAGGCAGGAGGGGAGGCAATCCCCTTAGTTATTATTATTGTCCTTATGTGTAATAATAATAAGAATAATTGTATAAATAAATATTTATAATATTTTAGAGAGTAGGGGGATTTTGGCGCCACCCAAAACAGCTGCCTATTTTGCGCATAGGAACACATCTTGAAAAATGTATTTTTTTCAACAAGCAAGGAAAAAGCAAAATAAACCTACCTCCAGACCAGACAAACTTGGGTCGACTGTAAGAAGTATAATCCACCGGATCTCCTCTTCCAGCTCTGCACACATATCCTGTCGTGTGTGTCTGACCATGAACAATGTAGGAATCCTGTTCAGTCCCATGGATGCTGCCAGGTAGACGCTGAAAGCTGTAGAAGGAGTTGTTCGACGGTCTGGGAACAGCCTTATACCAGAAGAACCTCCATCCTGCAGTTGGAGGTTCAACACTGCAGTTCAGAGTTACTGAGGCTCCAGGACTCAGCCATAATGGAGACACAGTGAGGACAGGCTGAGGTTTATCTGTTAGAAAGTGATTTGACAGAATGAAAACATGCTATATATTGTTGAAGTATTTGGACTGGTTGTATCTTCCATCTATGTCTTCAAATATATATTCAATATATACAAACAAAAAATGACTTGTAGGATATACTGTCAGATACTCTCAATGTGGAGAATTGTCTCGAGTGAATATATATAAAAATAGAAAGTTATGTGGTTACCTTGAGCATGTCCACAGTGGAGGAGTAGATTCAGGGCTAAAATAGAGTTTGAAACTCCTTCAGACATCATCAAACTGACAAACTATTAAACACTATATGATAACATCAGGCATTTAAAAAGATTTTTATCAAAAGAAACTACAAACAGAGAAATTAACTGATGTACTCACAGAAAAACCCCAGCGCACCAGGCAAAGTGTGTCCCATCCTCACATTCAGCACTGACGCTCTGTCACTCTGCCTCCTCCTACTTTGTGTTCAGCTTGAAAATGCAGCAATCTAATCTGAAGTTTTCTGTGACTTCCTCTTCTGGGTGTAGCGTGTGGTTTGACCACAGCATATTTTGGACACATATCTAAGATATAAGTCAGTTGAATTTAATCATCTCATCTTAGAGTGGTGGCACCAAAATTGATCAGAATAAAACCTTGCAATGCATGAGCAATTGTACGTAGACTGCACACACCAAACACAACCAAAATCTTTTTTTTTTTACCATTTTCCTTTTGTGGATGTTTTATCGTAACCAGAGAAGCGTCACAGTGGGCACTGTTTACCTGCCATACATGTCATCTTCTCAGCTCATTCAGTAGTTTTCCACTCTCCCTGCCTCTCCACCACGCCCACTTCATCATGCTGATGATGCTGCCTCTCACCTGTGGATCAGTAATTCCTGTCACTATAAAGACTCCCGCGTCACAGACTCTTCTTACCAGATTGTTCTTCGCCTCCATGCAAGACTTTCCAGCGTTGTTTCTGGACTGCTTCCTCGTTACCAACCCCGCCCGTCCCTGGTTGTCCGGTTTCATTTGTTTCCCGGTAAACCACTCTGCCTTCTGTTCTCGACCAAGAGTTCTGCTTCCACCTTCCCAGCTCCTGTTCACTTTTGCGGCTGTCTTCAGAGACCGTCGCCCAGCTCTACCAATGGTCTTCTGTGCTGTGGATTGCTTCACTGTGTGGCTGCACATTCCACCTTTCTGTGGATCCCAGTCTTCATCTGGCTGACAGGCTCTTCCTGGTCCATGGGCGGCTTTGCGTCGGAGAGACTTTCCCCTGTGAGTACTCCTGGTTTTGGAATCCTGGCTTTTCTGACGTTGCTCTTTGCCTGTCCCCTCATGTTAACATTGTTGCATTTTGATTCACCATAAAGTCCTCAACAAAAACAGTGAGTTTGTAAAATATGAATAATTTTTATGTAATGATCATTTTCATAGGTAAACATGATGATCCAGTGGAGAGCTCTGACAGGTAATCTGAATCCAGATCTGTATATAGTGAAGTACCATTAAATTTGTGTAAAATCACACATTTATAGAATAGTATAATGTCATTAATAAAAATTTTATAGCTGAAATTGGTCTAAAGTGGCACTGCACAAACTAACACACAAGTAATTATCCCTTTTCGCATTGTCTTGCTTCTGTAGAACACGTGCATCTCTAATTTCAAATGTATAAAACTACTTTGTGGAAACTAAAGAAGACTGTTCATTTAGGGGTCTAACTGGGAACAGCCTTGGTGGCATTGTATGATTAATGCTGATTTATCAAATACATTGTGAAATAATGACATAAAATGTCAAATAGAGTGCTTACATCTTTATCTTCACACTGCAAATGCAGTCATTTACACAGAATTATGACTGTTCAGTCAGCTACCCACTGATTTGTATCTTTCTTGATAATTTATGACTTCATTTTTTTTTAGACCTGCTGTTCCATGACTGAGGGAGTGTCATCAGACTTTTACATGCACTTCCTCAGTAACAGTGATCTAAGACTTATGGTATTCAGCTGCCATTAACCAACTGACAATTGACTTTAAAAAACAACAACAACCAAAAAAAAAAAACCCAACAACTTTAATTAAATTGATTTTTAAAAAAAAGAGTTTTGAGTTTTAAAAGGTTTTGAATAAAGATTTTGACAAACACATTTTACAATTTTTTTTTTTTTTTTTTTTTTTAAAAGTCATAATTTTTCATGCTTATTGAAATGATATATTGCTGTACAATCTTGCAGGCGAGAAATTCAACTGTTTTCTCACAATTGTGAAATGGATGTTAGCCCAAATGCAGTCATTTCAGATTTCGTTTCAGTCGTAATGATCCTTGTTACCTGCAGAGGTTGGAAAAAGATACACGTTTCTTCTCTGTTCCAAAACCAAAATCAAACCCTGAAAAGTGTAGGGTTAGCTAGCTAGCTACTGAAGATATAGCCTACTGAATGTATACACATGCTGCTTTTGCTTTTTTAATTTTATCAACAGTGAATTCAGACCGACCCTGCTGTACAGGAAAAGTGAAGGGAAAACAGGGAAACTTTGCCAATATTGAACCAGCTGTGTGTCATCGCAGTATGCGCAGATGAACAGTGTTTAACTTCCCCCGGAGCTCCCCGACAGTCCAGCGGCAGAGGCCCAAGGCACCAGGGTGAAGCCAAACACTGTTCATCTGCACACACTGCGATGACACACAGCTGGTTCAATATCAGTGAAGTTTCCCTTTATATTCATTGTCTTGTGTGGCGATCAGCAGTGATGTGGTGGTTCACTTTTACACTGTGATCTGTAGCCTATAGTTCAGCTTTAGCTTCTAACTATCTTTGTCTTTTTAACCTGTTGTTGCTGCTGAGTCAGTTTGACATCCTGGATATATCCTTCAAACACAGACTGTAGACCCCTCTGTCTGCTTCTCTCTGGAATCACTGCTTCATTTCTCCAAAAATATGATAATATTTCATCAGGGAGTGCAGATAGTTACAGTGTGGGCTCCATGCTTACTCTGACAGCTTGTCGGACCATCACAAAGAGGCGGGGGCTCAGCGAAAGGTCAAATGTTTGTTATTGTTTGCTAGCGTAAGTTAACATACTGTAAAACTTGAATTAGTGGCCCGGGCTATTTGCTTAAATCACTGAAATCAGTGGGCCTATATTTAGGAAAGGCCTTTAATTCCTTTCACACAAAACTGTGCAGCAAAGATGGGAAATATGATCAAATTGTTTTTTTAAACCAATTATGAATCATTCATTTGATCTAGCTCTGACAGAGTAAGTGAGTTACACCACTTTATCCTGTTAAAATGACGCATCCAAAGGACTTTTATATAAATGAACTGCTTGGCAACCAGACCAGGCCTCTAATTGAGACAGGCCTGTATTTGTCAAAATGTGTAGCTACACCAGGTTAGTAGAAGGGACTGGGTAGTAAATTGGGACTAGGCTTTTAATTGAAGTTTCACAGTATGTACATGCTAGTTGGCCATTAGCTGTAGTCTTTGTGATGTGTTCAAGTGCAACTTTTTGGCCATGAGGCAAAAGCTGGCCTTGGTTGCCACTAGATCATTGATGTTGGTTTGGTATGTCTGGGCTCTCACAGTTTAACAACACAGTATTCCAATGGCACGCATATTTTGTATATTTCTAAGTAATTTGTTGCATGCAAACAGATCTGATGTTAATGTGATGTTGTCACTGTCTAAACATGTACCCTGCAACACATTTTGTAGGTGTGAAAGGAAGTTGAGTTTTAATTATCATATCTCTGACAAGCGGCGCCTTGGCTTTTTTTACCTTCGACTCTAGTTGGAGCAAGAAATAGCAGTTTGATATTCGGGTTATTGCTCTATGTTTTATGATTTTTAGGGCAAAGTTATGAGAGAGAAAAAGATACTGTCTGAACAGAGTGCTCGCTCACTTCTCCTTTGGAGACAGTTTATATTTAGCTTAGAATTCTGTCGCAACTTCCTGTGTATGTAGTAGTGACGAAACTTCATCATAATGGAAAAAATTGCAGCCTGAGCTACACGGACACCAGTAATGTCGTAATCTTACATTCCTACTTCGTTTTTATATTTAGATTTTTTTTCTTTTTACTTAAGGTAGAAATACATCTTTAAAATTACAACTTGCATGGGATCTTTTTTTTTTTACGTCCTTTGAGCTAAATTATGACCATATGTGACTTAAGATGTTGACACTGATGTTTTTTCTGATGAAATCTTGCCACCAACACTTTCGAGCAACATTATTACATTGTGTTCCATGTTGAACTCACTGACCGCTTGTATTGTTTTTGACTTAAGCCAACATACAAATTAGAGATGTCAGTTCGATAGGACGACACCCATAACCTGGTAACTAACAGGTTACTTTTTACGGGAAAAAAAATCTCAATGTGAAATACAGGAGGCCTTTCCTTTTAATCTGGTGCTTCATTGACCCATTGAACTTTAGCACCTCATTTTAAAATGTTATCCACTTAGAGGTGGTGAAATTTTAATATTTTGTGATATAATGTTGCCTTTTCTCTTCTTTTGGCTTTGCTTAGAGACAGCTGGCTATCCATGTTAACATGCAGAAACATAGTGCCCACTTCCCATCTTCTGGTCTCCACTTGTTAGCTAACGTTAGCCTTATAGATGCATGGTTTGTCCTGGGTTGGGTACTTGTCCTTTATTGCTGTCTGTGTACAAACAGAATACACCACTATGATAGATATTATACAATGCAAAATGTCCAGCACTTATTTCTAATAACTACTCATCCTAGTTTTGTCGAAGGGACCATTTGATGTTATCCATGCTGTCTTTATATCACCATGCCATCTGTGGTCAAAGTGTATGATCAAACCCAGTGTTGTACCTCTGATCTTGTGTTCAGATGTTATTTTAACTTCTTTTCCCCCACACCTCTCCATTTCACAAGCAGAGTGCAGGGTTTCAATGCTGGATGTGAGGGTGGGGGTCGAGGTATCTTTGGATAATTCGTAATTCGTTTCTAATTGACAAATGAAAAAAACGTTATTTTGATATTTGTTTCAAGACGAAGAACAGAAAACCCATTTTTGATGTCAGAAAACCGTTTTTGATGTTATTATCAAAAAACGAAAACCCAATCAAAACCGAGTCATTTTTCGTTATTGAATATTCCTTTTCTCCTCATTCGTTTTGGAATGAAGAATGAAACAACCCATGGAGTCACGTGGTTTTTTTGTTTCTCAGTTTAAAACCAAAAAGGAAAAACGGAATCACGTGGTCTAATTTGTTTTTCGTTTGTAAAGGAAAAATTGGAAATCCAAACTCAAACAGGCCAATTATGGTTTTTGCTTATTCTTTTTAGTGTCTTTCTGTCAGAGGAAAGTTAAGAGGTAAAAGTAAATGCGAGACATGTGACACGTGACCCGGAAATAGATAGAAATATGAAATATGATGCTCTAGATACTTCTCCAGTGTCAGGTTAGGACACTCAGGGACAATGTGTCAATTCACTCTCATTGCATGCAGGATCTTTTCAAAATAAGTGTCTGTTTTCACAGGAAATGTACAGTTTTCAGACCTCTGTAGATAATTTGGCTTCCTGTAAAAAAACCCTTGAAAACTCTTAAAAAGCCCGATTGTTCAAAAGTAATCTGGCAAGATTAATCCAATAAAATAGCAGAGGGCTAGATTCAGACTGGATTACAGGGGTAAAATGAAATAAAAACTCAAAAAGTAGCCAAACAAGAAAACCAGAACTGATCAACAGAGTTAAGAGAATGATACATTGCAGGTTTACACCAGTATTTTTACAATTTGTATTAAGTAGTATATTTATGTTATAACATTTTCATACACTTATTTCATACGTTTATTTTTGTGATGCATTGTATTTCATACATGCAATACATATATATATATATATATATATATATATATATATATATATATATATACTTTTATTCATTAAAATCATAAAGAAATGAAACATACAATAAACTGTGAGCTGTGTCGTTAAGTCGACATAAATTTAAAAAAAAGGTTAGGATGTGATTACAGTAGATAAAAGTTAAATCATTGAAAACTTAAATCTCTGCATATGTTGTTTATGTTTGCTGCCATCTGCTGGTCATTCTTTAATTTCTCAGATACAGGTCATGCCCAGTGGAGTAAAGGCATAAAGATGAATAGTGCAGAAAGTGTGTTGCTGCAGGAAGCCAAAGAGGAATGTTCATGCTTTGAACCTTGTTATTTTGGTCAAACCTGCTTTGACAACAACAACAGCAGTAGTCAACTTTTTCCCTTTTACTTGTGGCTTTTGTGGGAGTGCAGTTGTTTATTTCATGCAGTACAGTGCAGTACTTTTTTAGGTGAGACCGTAATTGTAATTTGACAGGCATCTGTCAATAGCTCTGTACTGACTTATGTTATTCTGTTTAGTGTTTCAGTTGTGTTTCTTTGTTTTCGTCTGTATGATGTAAGATCAAATTAATTTGTTCTCAAACAGACTACTGTTTAACCCTTTAAAGTACAATTTAAAGTAATCAGTCACCATCAAATAGTCTCTGTACCTGGATCAGAGTGATCCTATCCATTTTTTTTATTTTTCAACAACCGGGACAAAAGTGAGCTGGATCCATGGAAGAAAAAAAAAATTGATTATCAAAACTAGATCATTTTTATCTGGATTTCACCTTGAATAACCGGGCCCTGGATCTAAGTTATCAGAGGAGAAAAAAGGTGAGCACACATTAGCAGGCACTAGGCTTTAACAGCTTATGACAGACACTGATTTGTAATGTGAAACTGTTTTAATCAGCTAGTCCATTTGTTTTGGAGAGGAGGAGACCTCTGTGGATAATTCAGCTCCTGGTAAAAATCTCCTAAGCAATAGGAATTCTAATAGGAGAAGTCTCAGCTGGTTGCAATCTGCAATCTCCACCACTAGATGTGGTGTCTAAGATTAAGTCCCCCTTAATCTTAGACACTGCTCCTACAAAATAACTTCTGGTCTCACATGGGTCAAGAACCCCGTTCTCCCGGGTGAAAGCCCTGGGTGTGTTGTATTCCTTGTTTTTCTCCTCATTAATGTTGTTTTCCAGATTTTCACTCATAAGCGTCTCAGTGAGTGCAACACTTCACCGATGACTAGTTATAGCCAAATGAAGCCCCATGAACCAGTTTCTTGGATGTCAATAAAATGTGAGTATGACTGATACTTCCTGTCATTTTCATTTTTGTGTGCTACAACAGCCATAGCTTCGGCATATTTCCCCATTTAGTTTCTGTTTTAAAAAAATCTGTACGGTTATGTAAACGTTTTCCAGCCCTTTTTATTTATTTATTTATTTATTTATTTATTTATTTATTTACTTTTAAATCACATAAACAAACAAACACTTATACATTACTAACATCACAAAAATAAGTTGGACAATAAGATGAAATAAACTAAGACAAAACTAAATAAACAATTAAGTTACTGTGTATAAAACAGACACAAACGGAGAAAAAGAGAGGGAAAAAAATAAAGTTGAGAGATACATCAGCTTTAGCCACAAAACATTTTTATACAATACTTGTGTGGAGGAAATAGGCTATACAAACAAATCATTCAATCATGTACATAAAAGGTTGCCATATTTTATAAAATACATTAATCCTGTTTCTTAAAGAATATGTTATCTTTTCTAGAGGTATGCATCTATTAAATGGCAATTGTCAGTAAAATTTCAGCAAACTTAATGGAGTAGCTGCATTTAAGATTAGAATGTACAAAGCCCCCCCTAATTTCCTCTCAACATAAAATCAATACTCAATACTTAGATGTTACTTGATGTTACTACTACTACTTGCTGAAAGCAACAAGAAATAAGTTATTCAGTAGAGCTGCGTGAAAAATGAAGCAACTGAACAGTGAGAAACAGCTAGGCAGTGGTGTGCGCTGCACTCACTAACTTTAAAACAAGGAATATAATGTCTCGATTTAGAGCAGCCTACACAATAATACAGCAACATGCCAGGACAAAGTGACACACCAAGAATAAAATGTGTTACATTTGCTGAAATTTATGAGAAGGCATGAGTAAAAAAAAGAAGAATTTCTCATAGACAATGTTTCACAACGTTTCTAAAATTTCCCCTAACTCCCCTAACATGTTGCGCAATATTTTCTGTTTCCATCAGTCTAAAATAAGAACCATAATAGACAGAGAAGTCATTCTTTTAACAGCAGAAAGCTAAGGCTTCTGTCTTCCCCGTCATCATGTCATCACCTGATGTTATCTTTACCTAACTGCAGCGCACACGTAGTATTTTCCCCTGGGAATTTGCCTGTAATGGCCGCCAGTAGATCACTGTTTGCATAATCCGGTATCAGCTGCTTAAAGAACATGCATGATAAAAGTTAAACTGGGAAGAAAAGTAGTAGTAGTAGCTACTACTGATGTACCAGAATCTCTTTAAGTTAATGGGGCAGATTACCACTTATAAATATACAAACACCTTCCTCAATGTAGCCTCACTAGAATTAATCAGAAAAAAGCACAAAAGTCTCACAGACAAAGGATACAAAAAGTGAAAGGGTGAGACCTTTTCTGCTTTGTTTTAGATAAATTACACTCTGCTCAAACGTCACAGAGGAATTCTGATGGCACGACATGGAGCAGTAATGATTACTGTCTTTTCCACAGATACATGTTGTCACAGGTTGGTACAACACTCTCTGTTCTCATCTGAAACAAAACATAATTATCATTATTATTATTATTATTATTATTATTATTATTATTTACTTTTACTAGTTTTTACATATTAATACTTGAATACAATTTCTTGCTACTTGTTTCAAGCTCATCCAGTCGCAGAGAACCAATCAGAGCTCTGCTACAGTCCGAACTGTCAACCAAGGTGGAAATCAAGAGCAGCTATACTCCTCACCATGGTCAGCTCACACTCTTCTTTATTCATATCCAGTTATTATTTTGATCATACTGATTAGGGCTGCCCCCGACTAAGAATTTTCCTAGTTGACCAACAGGCATCATTTAGGGTTATTAGTCAATGAGTTGCCTGCATGTTTACAATATTAATTTAATTATTAAATTCAATATTTTGAGCAGAGCAACACAATCTTCATTAAAATAGGTCTATATTTTATCTACAAGTGCACGTGAAGAAAGGACACATACTCTGACTTAATGTCAGCTACAGAGGAACGGAGTCACAACTTGTTTTTTGTCAAGCTGGCAAATCTGAATGGATTATAGTCTCCTCTGGTGCTCATGGTTTTGATATAATGAAATGAACCTAGCAAATGATATATAGCATTTCCTTATTGACAAAAGTTTCAACATTTATGTTTGTATGTGCAATCTACCGTTCGCTCAAGTTGGTAGTCAACAATCCAGTTTTATACATCCTAAAAACTTACATAAAAATGAATTGCTTGGCAACCAGACCAGGCCTCTAATCGAGACAGGCCTGTATTTGTCAAAATGTGTAGCGACACCAGGGTAGTAAAAAAGACTAGGTGTTTAATTCGGGCTAGGCTTTTAATTAAAGTTTTACAGTATTTTTTATTTTTTTTTTTTTCATAGAGCAAAACCTACATATCTCTTAAGCTTTTGTTACCAGAGACTTCAAGAAGAGGGAACCAGGAGTGCTAAAATGCTAATTTCTGGATGGGAATAACACACATGTCTCAGCATGTAGCTTTTCAAACGCCTTGAAATTATATAATACTTCCTCAAAGTTTTCCCTTAATGTTAAAACAGTTATGACCATCCTCTTCCTCATTTTTTTTTTATAAACCAGTACCACCAGAGATAGTTTCAGTCAAAGCCACAGTGACAGCAGGTTTTAATGCTAAGTTTATAATAATATGAATAATCTGTTGCTTTGTGCAGAACGTTCTTCTGTTAATGGGATGATGTCATTGTCTAAATGTGTGTGCAGCAACACATGTTGTAGGTGTGAAAAGGAGGTGAAGGAGAGTTTAAAGGGCCAGTGTGGAATATTTGGCATGGTTTTTTGTCAAATCTAAATCTGAATCTGAATATTCTACCCATTAATATATTTATTTAAGTGTATAATCACTATAAAATAAAATTTGTTTGGTTTTCGTAGCCTTATAATTATGCTTATATAGCAAGGGCCTTGCTTTAGAGAGGTTGTCATCTTGCGCCGCCATGTATGTACGGCAGACCGAGCGGACAATCCAGCCAGCCAGAGAACGCGTTTCACGTGTATAAATAAACCAACGAAGACAGCGGAAGGATGGAAGAAGGAGGAGGAAACAGCAGAGAGTGTTAGTAGTTCATTGATGGAGAGCAGTGAAAAGTTTTTTAGTTATAAAGTTTGCGAGTGGACCACACTTACCACGCAACAGGAGAGAATGAACCCGAACCGTCATCTGTGAGGAAAAGAAGACACAACTTCACTCCTTGTGACGCACTGTCTGCGGCGCTTTTCCCCCTGATGATATATCTCCCCGACAGGGGCGTCATGCAACCCCAAAATGTGAGGGGGCACAGTGGATTGGGTTCATGCGCTATGCGCACGCACAAATTTTTGGGGGGGATTCCCTCAAATCACTTATTTTGGGCCCCTGCTGCACAACGCCTTGAGGTTGGATAGGGCCCAAACTCAAAGCCGACCCCCCCGTCCAGACACACACACACACACACACACACACACACACACACACTTAACGCATCTACACCTTGCCATGTAAACTATTTTGTGTAAGGAGGAAAGGAGTTTTTCTCAAACAAACCCTAGCAGCTAGGAAAATATTGCAAACATAGCTAAGCTTATTGTATTGCATAAAATATTTGGCTACACACTAATGTTAATACACACAAACGTGAACCCAGGCCGGTTCCCACTACTGACAGCAAAACGTAACGTGACGTAGATAACGTTAGCCAATGTTATTGGCAACGACGTGCCAAGACAATAAAATAGGACACAGTCATACACACTCACCCATCTTGTTAGGCGGCCTAACGTTGAAACACAGATACACCAAAATAAATCCCGTCCCAAGTTTTTCTGATACTTCCATGGATACTCCCTAGGCTACTAGTAGCTGATTAGTCAGGCTAACGTTACAGTCCAGACATTATAGGCTAACGTTAACTCTTCGGTTAGATCGCTCAAACAGGTATGGCTTTGGGTCTGTGTCCGCTAGAAGAAACTCTTTAAAATCGCGTTCAAAGTCGTCCATTGCAGCTACTATAGTCCGGAGATATTGCTAGGCTAGATAAACAGCTCTGTTTACAGGCTACGCTGTCAGTCAGTCAGTGTGCGGGCTGGAGATTGGTGGAGCAGAGAGGGGAGGGGTTACCCGCTAGGTACTTTAAACGAGTATGTGTGTATTAAGTGTGTGTGTTACGCTAGAAGAGTCAAAGTTTGGGACGGAGTCTTTTACCCCCAGGATTGTTACCGGAGTTTTTGGAGCGCTCAAATAAACAAGCCTTTTTCCCGAACGCTACTCTGGTCTCCTGCTCGCGAGGGATTCATTACAATATCTCTATTTCTAAATAAATATTCACCTCGTCGCTAGATAGACCTACATCTGAAAAACTCGTGTCTGCGCAGGCTTTTTGTCCCTACGAGGCCACCGTCCTTGACCCGACAGGAGGGGTGAGTGAGTGAGCCCTGCAATCTAGAATTTGACCACTGATGTCACTGTTTTCAACCCATTTTACAGACTGACCCTTTAATGTTCTCATAATGACAGGCAGTGCCTTGGCCTGCTTTTTCTCCGGTTCTAGTTGGAGCAAGAAATAACATTTTGAAAAAAAGCAACATTTGGTCATTGCTGTTTATTTTATGATGTTTATGGCAAAATGCAAGAACAAATATCTCATTTCTTGACTGAGCACATGCTCAGTTATGCACAGGAGTCAGCAACACTTCCTGTGTGTGTAGTCGTGACCAATGTCATCTTATCAATGGTCCTACGCTGTTTTCACAATCATGTCATTTTATTTTAACATGCAGCCCTTGTTTTAATATCCTTCTCTGAGCTTTATTGTGACAACTATGTGATCTAAGCTGTTGAGTACCCTATGGTTTTTGTTAATGTATTTCTTAACTGTCATAAAAAAAAATCTGCCAAAATATGAAATCGATAAACGTACTTTCTTAAAAAAACTCTGATAATACTGTAAATCGGGATTATTTCACTATAGTTTAGTTTATCATTAAGCACCATTATTGCTCTCACAGTAATTGCACCACACACAGATAAATATATATATATTTTTTTTATAGATCTGCTGCCATAGAAATTGGACAAACAGGGGAGAAGTCACAAATACGGTGGCTGAGACCCGCCATAGCTGCAAATAAAAAAAACCCGCTGCAAATAAAAAGAAACGCCGCGATACAAATAAAAAAAGCATTGACACAAATAAAAAAAGCAACGATGCAAATAAAAAAGCCACAACGGAAGTGAATTACCGGGGACTATTATTGCCGATGCACATGTTTTTTTATGTGAAAGAAGAAGAAGAAGAAGAAGAGAGAGGAAAGTAAGAAGAAGAAGAAGAAGAAGAGAGAGGAAAGTAACAAGAAGACGAAAAAGAAAAAGAAAAACAAACGAAAAACTAAGTGTGTTATATATGGTTAGGCCATGTAGCCCCAGGTTTGATATGAAGCTGAACTGGAGGATGCTCGTCTTCCTCCATCTGTATAGTATAGACGAATTCGGTGATTGATTTGTGTATGCCGCCATCTTGCGGCGGCGCCATTGCTGCGGTGACATGTGTCAGTCATCAATTCATTATGCTGTCATTGTGAAGTGACTCTCTACAATGACAGCATCATGAATAGCGGGGCTGATGATGTTAGACAGTGGCCTCCGGTAACTGATGAAGGTATCTTAAATGAGTTCCGATATTAATTTAGAAATTAATCATCTGTTTGAGCGATAAGCAGGAAAGATTAGAGTAATAGGGAGATAATAGACTGTATCATTAAACACTGTGTAATATAACGTTAGTATACATTACGTGTGCTGACATTAGCAAGCTAGCAGTGTGACATTTAATCATTATGGAGAGGCTATGTGACCATCACATCATATTGAAGGTGATCAATATTGATCGCCTTCCTATATATATATATATATATATATATATATATATATATATATATATTATATATATATATATATATATTATAATATAATATATAGGAAGGCGTAATTTTGACCCTCAATCAGAAACCTGTAATTGCCGTTTTTCTGGTCATCGGAGGCCAGGTGATCAATAAAATATTCGTTTATTCGTCTATACTATACAGATAAAGGAACACCAGCATCCTCCAGTTCAGCTTCATATCAAACCTGGGGCTACATGGCCTAACCATATATAACACACTTAGTTTTTCGTTCGTTTTTCTCTTTATTTTTCATCTTCTTCTTACGTTTCTCTCTTCTTCTTCTTTCACATAAAAAAAACATGTGCATCGGCAATAATAGTCCCCGGTAATTCATTTCCGTTGTGGCTTTTTTATTTGCATCGTTGATTTTTATTTGCATCGCGGCGTTTCTGTTTAATTTGCAGCGTTTTTTTTTTATTTGCAGCGATGGCGGGTCTCGGCCACCGTACACAAATGTCACATGGCCCACAAACTGACAGGAAGCAATCCACAAATGTGCAAAAATCAGTCTCATGTGTAAAAATGGATCCACAAATGCATAAATATGAATTCATGTGTATTTACTGTGGTGAAACTGTTCACATTCATAAAACCTGTAACATTTTTCTCTGAAATTAAAGTCACAACAAATAAAGTCCAACAAAAACTAATATTAAAATATGCCATGGTGAAGCCAGTCTGGTTGTGTGAGCTTCGTGTAAAAGGGAAGGAAGTACAGACTGCGGTAACTCAGAGGAAGAAGTGAGAGAAAACTTCCTGTCCACTATTACTGTTTAATGCATCTTCTAGCATCCCACAGTTTCTGATCTCTCTTTATGTGATTCACATGTTCTGAGCTTTTTATTGACACAGTGTGGAAGCATTTCTCAGAGGCAGAGTAACAGTCGTGAGTGTGAAGATGGGGCACACCCTGCTCTGTGTGCTGGGGTTTTTCTGTGAGTACACCAGTGACTCTGTTTAAAGAATTGTTGCCATTAATGAAAGAAATGTCTGAGGTTATTATAATTGATCATTCTTTTAAGTTTGATAATGTCTGATTAAGTTTCAATTTTTATCTCAGCACTGAATATACTCCTCTACTGTGGACATGCTCAAGGTAATTATACTTCTTCTTGTTTATATATTCACTCGAGACAAATATTCAACAACTGCATCACTTTTCACTATTTTCTGTGTGTTCTGTTTTGGCAGTGTTTAAGTAATACAATAAAGAAAACACAATGTTTATTGTCAGAAACCTTTGTTATAGTCAAAATGCACTCTTTTTAGATTCTTGCAAGTCAAGCATTATGTACAACATTTAGTATCACAATTCTCTCAACCTCTACTCAATCCTATTGATCCTATCGTTTCTTCAAATGACTGATATGTTCATTTATTGAGATGATTTAATAAAACACCTACTGACCTGTGTTCCTCAGACAAAGATGTGATCCTGGAAAGTCCTGCATCCACTGTGTTTGAAGGAGAATCAGTGACCCTGCGCTGTCGACATCGTAATCAGACAAAGGAGAAGAATGCTGTTTTCTACAAAGACGGATCACCTATTGAAACAGACACAAACCATCAGTCAGCGATGTCTTCAGAAAACACAGTTCAAGTCATTTCAGATGGGAGCTCTTACATGTGTAGATTTGAGGATGAAGAATCTGAACCAGTAAAACTCAAAATGGAACGTAAGTAGTTTTCATACTAGAGTCTCAAAATTTAAAGAGCAGCAGGCATGTACTTTAGCATTTCCAGAGTGAAGTGGAGTGATGATTTCTCTGCATTATCTTAGAGACGGTGGACACTTAACAAAGGGAAAAAGAGAAAGCTGTGTTTAAATTGTCTTTCATTCTTAGAAGTGTGTTTGTGCTCAATTTTATCCATGTTAGGTTAATTTAACCAACAGCTTTAGTGGTTAATAAATGTTTAACAGAAGCATTGTTGCAACTGATTTCCATCAGTTTATGTTACTTTAGTAATATATACTGATTTAAGAACGTGATCAAAATAATTTGATATCATTTTCTACAGTAAGTTGTAACACCACCAAGAATTCTGGATGAGATTATGTTATTCATTTTAATTATCTTTCAAACTGGACTGATTCACAGGGAAATAATGACCACTTGTATGTCTTTGTCTAAATTAAACAGCACGACCAAAGGCCAACCTGAGCAGACACTTTCCTGTAGGGGGCAGTGTGACGCTGACCTGCTCTGTGAGCCCATCATCATCGTCATCATCATCATCATCATCTGGTTGGAAATACTTCTGGTACAGAGGAGAGAAAACCTCTGAACTCCTGACCACACAAGATGATGTCTTCCTCTCAAATGACACAATCAGTGTCTCACAGGGAGGACTCTACTGGTGCAGAGGAGGAAGAGGAGACCCTGTTTACCACACAGAGTACAGTGATCCAGTCGGTAATATATGATATGGAACATAACATGCAGAAAATAATACACTGTACATTTTTGAATGAGGATAAAGACTAACACTAAAATGTGTTTGATGTTTAATCTTATCTATTTTTTTATTTGTGGCCTCTTGATCATGAACAGTCACAAACAGAGCTGTTGTGACCCTGCGACCCAACCGGTCTGAGATATACACTGAAGAGAAGATCATACTTACATGTGAAATTGAGGATGAAGGAGACGCTGAGTGGGAGTATGAATGGACGACATCCAGCTCATACAGACCTGAAAAACAAAAGGAAAACATGATTAGACGTGTTCGGCCATCATACAACGGAGAGTACAGGTGTATGGGCAGACTGAAACATGAAAAGTCTTCAACAGAGTGGAGTGATGCTTTCACATTGAGAGTATCTGATCGTAAGTCACATGTCATCAGTCGTCATTTTCATTTTGCTCAATGTGGGGAAAAAAGTGATTGGTTCCCTGTATTTTAAGACAGTGCACCTTAACATTTGATTTTGGATACAACCAGTGCATGTAATCCACCAACAATACATCATAACATGTTTTTTATTCTGTGAAATCACTTTCCAACAGATCCAGTCTTTCCTGACCTCACTGTGTCTCCATTATGGCTGAGTCCTGGAGCCTCAGTAACTCTGAACTGCAGTGTTAAACATCGCTCACCAGGATGGAAGTTCTTCTGGTATAACGCTGTTCCCAATCTGTCAAACGACTCCTACAGCTATGAGCTGATACCTGGCAAAATCCATGGGACTGAACAGGATTCCTACATTGTTGATGGACAGACACACACAACAGGATATGTGTGTGGTGTTCAAAGAGGATATCCAGTGTATTTTAGTTATGTCAGTCGACCTAAGTTTGTCTGGTCTGGAGGTAGGTTTGTTTTGACTTTTCCATGTTCAGATGATTATATAAATGCACTTATTATGACCTTTCCTTCACACCAGCATCAGATCAATAGTTTAGTTTTCCAAACATCCTGACACATAATATTGTTGTACGCATCTTCTCTTTGGCGATTCACATTAAAAATTATTTACCCAGAGAACAGTAATGTACTGTATGCACACTCAAATGTTTTGTTCTTTGTCTGCTTTTTATGTGTTTTTAGATTCTCATTCAGCAGCGTCTCTCACAGTGAGTCCTGACAGAATGCAACACTTCAACAGAGAGCCTGTGTCACTGAGCTGTGAGGGAAACTCGGCTGAGTGGAGAGTGAGCAGGTTTTCTGTAAATGGCTATGTGAGACACTGTTCTTCGTCCTCTTCTTCCTGGGGGAACATGACTGGATCCAGATGCAACATGGACCGTGACTGGCAGAGTGGAGTCTACTGGTGTGAGACTGAAACAGGACAGTTCAGCAATGCAGTCAACATCACTATACTGGGTGAGTCTTAATTCATTTAAAAGATTTTGTTCCTGAAGTATTTTAACATGTTGTTACATCATTTTGAAAATCTGAAGGTGACTAACATTATACAAACTGATTTTCAAAATGACTGAAACTTGATGACCTTTAAAAGAGCTCATCAGCTTCAGTTCATTCAAGTATCATTTCTTGATATTATGCAAGATATTGTCAGATGGATTTGAAATGGAAGGACTGGTTTAAAGTTCCAGTGTGAAGGATTTAGGGGCATCTATTGGCAGAAATGGTGTATAGTATTCATAACTATGTTTTGATTGGTTTATAATCTGAAAAATAGTCATTGTGTTTTCGGTCTCTTAGAATGAGCTGTTTATATCTACATACGACCACGGTAGTTCTCCTACAGGCCTCATCAAAGGAAGAAGTTTCAGTTCAGCAACCTTTTGGACATGAGTTATCTGCTTGGACGAGCTCACAGGCTCTTTCTTCTATGTGTCCTACCTAAACCACACTCATCACGTCAGTGCAAGAGCAAAAATAAAAAAAGCCTCATGAGCAAAAAGCCAATAAGTAATAGCAGTAATTTACTGATGTAATCCACATGAAAGGTGTACACACGACAAAAATAAACTCTCAGTTGAATACAGTTCATCCAGATAACTCAGGCAAACCAAGCAACACAAAGACCTGTGGCCACTCTGAGAGCAGGCAGGACAACAGTGCCAGCAGGGGGCACTCTGACACTGACCTGTTGTGTGGAAGGCTCTGCTGGATGGAAATACGACTGGTTCAGACGTACCTCAGATTCCCATGAAACAATAATCCTTACGAATGGTGAACAAAACATCAGTGTCTCACAAGATGGTATCTTTGATTCTGATGCTGCATTGCCTTTTCTCCTCTCAAATGTTATCAGCAACATATTTTAGTGCACTGTTTAGCTGTAAAAAGAGAAAGCTGGTTCAGCTGGTGTGGAACTCGGTACTTGAGTTTACTGTATCCAACATGGTAGTGGGGGCACAAACTGTCTCATTTCACACTGAGTGGGAGCTAGAATGGACACCCGTCTCATACACACGTCATCAGTCATTTTTATTTTGCTAAATGTGCAAAAAAAAAGTTATTTTGGTCTCTGTATTTTAAGACAGTGCACCTTAACATTTGAATTAGGATACAAGCACTGCATTTAATCCACCAACAATACATCATAACATGTTTTTCATTCTGTGAAATCACTTTCCAACAGATAAACCTCTGCCTGTCCTCACTGTGTCTCCATTATGGCTGAGTCCTGGAGCCTCAGTAACTCTGAACTGCAGTGTTGAACATCCATCTGCAGGATGGAGGTTCTTCTGGTATAAGGCTGTTCCCAAACTGTCAGACGACTCTTACAGCTATGAGCTGATACCTGGCAGCATCAATGGGACTGAACAGGATTCCTACATTGTTGATGGACAGACACACACAGCAGGATATGTGTGCAGAGCTGGAAGAGGAGATCCAGTGTATTATACTCATTACAGTAAACTTAAGTTTGTCTGGTCTGGAGGTAGGTTTAGTTTGAGTTTTCCATGCTCAGATGATTGTATAAATGCACTTGTTGTGACCTTTCCCTCACACCAGCATCAGGTCAATAGTTTAGTTTTCCAAACATCCTGATCCTGACACATAATATTGTTGTCTACATTTGTTCAAACCTTTGACTTTGGAAATCCATAACCCAATCTTGTAAGGCTTCTGCATTACATGTCAAGTCACAAACCATAATGTTTTTAAAAATGCTTTAAATTGGGTTGCGGTGGCTTAGTGGTGGAGCAGGCGCCCCATGTACAAGGGTGTTGCTGCAGCGGCCCGGTTCGACTCCAGCCTGTGGCCCTTTGCTGCATGTCACTCCCTCTCTCTCTCCCCCTTCACACTCATCTGTCCTATCAATTAAAGGCTTAAAAATGCCCAAAAAATATCTTAAAATATCTTAAATTAAATTTCACTTAACAGTACAATGGTTTTATTTTATCTAAGGATTAATATTCCTTATTATTAGTTAAATGTTTAAGTTAAGACGTGGTAAATTAACATCCAACTATTCTCTCCAAAATGCATTTTAGGCATCAGTTATATACTCATGTTTTATGTTTGCCCTCTTCTTCCTCACTTCATTTTTTGGCATTCACATTGAAATTATGTACCCAGAGAGCAGTAATGTACTGTATGCATCCTTGTATTTGTGCAGTCTATGAACTGCACGTTCCTCCACAATTTGCACACATCCATTTGCACTAATGGCATAACGTGCACTGTGTTACACTGGTGCATGACTAAGAATTGTTTCAGCCTCAACTGTCAAAATGATTAAATCCACATTAAACCTGAAGGATTGTTTCCATGGTGGGATTTTAAATTGTATTATATACCTGTATTGGTGTGATCCTTTGTGTCTATACTCCAGCAGTTAGACAAATTACAACCAACAAGGAAACCAAATGATTGTTGACAGTATGGCCTTTTAAATGTTTTATTCTTTGTCTGCTTTTTATGTGTTTTTAGATTCTCATTCAGCAGCGTCTCTCACAGTGAGTCCTGACAGAATGCAACACTTCAGCAGAGAGCCTGTGTCACTGAGCTGTGAGGGAAACTCTACTGAGTGGAGAGTGAGCAGGTTTTCTGTAGATGGCTACCTGAGACACTGTTCTTCGTCCTCTTCTTCCTGGGGGACCATGACTGGATCCAGATGCACCATGGACCGTGACTGGCAGAGTGGAGTCTACTGGTGTGAGTCTGAAACAGGACAGTTCAGCAATGCAGTCAACATCACTATACAGTGTGAGTCTTGATTCATTTAAAAGATTTTGTTTCTGAAGTATTTTAACATGTTGTTACATCGTTTTGAAAATGTGAAGGTGACTGACATTATACAAACTGATTTTTGAAAATGACTGAAACTTGATGACCTTTAAAAGAGCTCATCAGCTTCAGTTCATTCAAGTATCATTTCTTGATATTATGCAAGATATTGTCAGATGGATTTGAAATGGAAGGACTGGTTTAAAGTTCCAGTGTGAAGGATTTAGGGGCATCTATTGGCAGAAATGGCATATAGTATTCATAACTATGTTATAATTGTTTATAATCATCTGAAAAAAGCGTCATTTGTGTTTTCGTTACCTTAGAATGAGCTGTTTATATCTACATACGGCCACAGTAGTTCTCCTACAGGCCTCATCAAAGGGAGAAGTTTCAGTTCAGCAACCTTTTGGACTTTAGTTATCTGCCTGAACTAGCTCACAGGCTCTTTCTTCTATGTGTCCTACATGAGCCATATTTCAAATCATAACAGTCATGTTGCCTGTTAATAATCATCCGTAAATACAATGTCCATTTTCATTGTTATGCAGACGACACACAGTTGTACACCCCAATCAATCCCGGTGATCAGTCTAATGTAGCAGCCCTCCACAACTGTATCACAGAAATAAAATACTGGATGTCAGACAATTTTCTCCAACTCAATTAGTCAAAATCCGATGTCATTGTTATAGGTCCATCCACAACAAGAAAACTAATTTTGGAAAGCCTTGGCGATTTAACACCTCTTTTAAAACCCTCAGCCAGAAACCTCGGCATCATTTTTGACCAGGACTTTAACTGACCAGGACTTAAACTGTAAAAAAACAAAAAACAAAACGTGGTCCAGACATGTTTTTATCATTTGAGAAACATAGCCTAAGTCAGGTCTGTTATCTCAGCCACAGATTTGGAGAAACTCATCCATGCTTTTATTTCTTCACGTCTCGACTATTGTAATAGCTTATATACCTGTCTCAGCCAGAAATCACTTCACCATCTACAGTTAGTACAAAATGCTGCAGCTCGGCACTTAACTAGATTTAAAAAATGTGACCACATCACCCCTGTTTTAGCATCCCTGCACTGGCTGCCTGTTCATTTTAGGATTGATTTTAAAATTCTTTTATTTGTTGTTAAGGCCAGACTTGGGCTAGCCCCTGCCTGTATTTCATACCTTTTATCCTCACATAAACCAGCTCGCAATCTGAGATTCGCTGATAAGACCCTGCTAGCTGTTCCAGGGTCTAGGCTGAAAACAAAAGGCAACAGGGCCTTTGCAATCAGGGGCCCTAGACTCTGGAACGATTTACCTGAGGAAATCAGGTTTTCAGAATCTGTTCCTCGTTTTACATCGCTCCTCAAGACACACTTTTACAGGAAGGCTTTTATGAAGTAACGTTTAAGTTGATGTAATATTTAATTTGTATGTATTTTGTGTTGATATTGAGTGTGTGCTGATATTTTATGCTGTAAAGCACTTTGTTATTCATATTGAAAAGTGCTATACAAATAAAGTTTTTATTATTATTATTATTATTATTATTAAGTTCCCATGGAACTATAATCATTACAAATTGTGTAGAAAACATCAGTATCTCACAAGATGGTATCTTTGATTCTGATGCTGCATTGCCTTTTCTCCCCTCAAATGTTATCAGCAACATATTTTAGTGCACTGTTTAGCTGTAAAAAGAGAAAGCTGGTTCAGCTGGTGTGGAACTCGGTACTTGAGTTTACTGTATCCAACATGGTAGTGGGGGCACAAACTGTCTCATTTCACACTGAGTGGGAGCTAGAATGGACACCTGTCTCATACACACGTCATCAGTCGTCATTTTTATTTTGCTAAATGTGCAAAAAAAAAAGTTATTTTGGTCTCTGTATTTTAAGACAGTGCACCTTAACATTTGAATTAGGGTACAAGTACTGCCTGTAAATCCACCAACAATACATCATAACATGTTTTTGATTCTGTGAAATCACTTTCCAACAGATATACCTCAGCCTGTCCTCACTGTGTCTCCATTATGGCTGAGTCCTGGAGCCTCAGTAACTCTGAACTGCAGTTTTGAACATCCATCTGCAGGATGGAGGTTCTTCTGGTATAAGGCTGTTCCCAAACTGTCAGACGACTCTTACAGCTATGAGCTGATACCTGGCAGCATCAATGGGACTGAACAGGATTCCTACATTGTCGATGGACAGACACACACAGCAGGATATGTGTGCAGAGCTGGAAGAAGAAATCCAGTGTATTATACTCTTTACAGTGACCTAAGTTTGTCTGGTCTGGAGGTAGGTTTAGTTTGAGTTTTTTTATGCTGACACAATAGTAGACATGCACTTGTTATGACTATTCCCTCACACAAACGTCAAGAGCCGTATTAAACAACATTCTGAAAACACTCTCAGAGAGCTCCTAACTTAGTCTAAATGCTTTTAGTAAGGAGTCCTAGCTTAGCAGTGATTTAGGAAAGTTCTCAGAGCAACTTTGAGCGAGGAAGGGACAGGAACTTTTGCCTTAGTGAGAAGGTGTAATTGACATGGTTGCTAGGTATGATGCATTCTTTTAACAGATGTGATTTGAGCCTGCAAGGTGTGGACACCCAGTGGAAATGAAATGAACCACTGACTGTGAAAGTGTTGTTATTGTTAGTGTGATCACTCTGCTGATTGAAGGTTGAGACAGACTCAAGTCATCACTGCTGCACTGCTTCATTTTTCTAGTGCTTCAAATATCTTGCTATTGTGATCATTTTATGCCTGACGTTACAGCATTAATGTGTTGGATGGAAAATGTGTGCTACCCCGAGTGAGATCAACCACAAACATAATTCCTGCGCAATCTAATCTGTAGCACTTCATTAACTCACTGTCATCCAGTGTTTGGAGAACATTTCTCCTACCTCTTTGTGTTTCTACCATTTTCTCCTCTGATTAAGAAACTCTCAAGTCTCTTAAAAGTCCTCCACTTTACTCCTAACAGTTTTTCATCTTAGGAGCTCTTTGAAGCTCTACGATGATTTGTGAATAAGGACGTTCTATGAAAACATCAGATACTGTCTTTTTCTTCTTTCCTTCCATCCATTTCTTCAGCTTCCCTTTCCTCTGTTCTTTTTTCCATTTTTATTTTGATGTACTTTCTTACTTTGCTCTATTTATGTTTATTTGTTTGTTGTTTATTTATGTTATGCTTGTTTCCTTCTTTCTGCTCCCCAAACCCTTCAATGCAGGGCTTTTAGGTGTAATGGGGTATTTGTCTGTTTTTGTGTTGCTGCTTTTATGTAATGGTTCCCTGTGGTACTTAAATTTTATTATATACCTGTATTGGTGTGATTCTTTGCGTTTAACTCAGCATTTAAACACATTAAAACACAGTTAAACCAAATCATTGTTGACAGTATGGCCTTTTAAATGTTTTATTCTTCGTCTGCTTTTTATGTGTTTTTAGATTCTCATTCAGCAGCGTCTCTCGAGGTGAGTCCTGACAGAACGCAACACTTCAGCAGAGAGCCTGTGTCACTGAGCTGTGAGGGAAACTCTGCTGAGTGGAGAGTGAGCAGGTTTTCTAAATTTGGCCGCACAACACACTGTTCTTCTTCTTCCTGGGGAATCATGACTGGATCCAGATGCAACATGAGCCGTTACTGGCAGAGTGGAGTCTACTGGTGTGAGTCTGAAACAGGACAGTTCAGCAATGCAGTCAACATGACTACTCGTTGTGAGTCTTAATTCATTTAAAAGATTTTATTTCTGAAGTATTTTAACATTCTGTTACATAGTTTTGAAAATGTGAAGGTGACTAACATGGTACAAACTGATTTTCAAAATGAGTTAAAGTTATTGTCAGATGGATTTTATTGCTCATTGACACCTTTATGACAATAATCACCTAACATTAATATTATACTTGAAGTACCAGAGTTTTGAGACTCTACCAGTCTGTAGCACACTGCCACAAAATCCACATTGGCTGCCAACAAATACCAATAATAATGAACGTTAATGTTTGAATACATTAAAATGTTATTATAGCTGTAATTTTAACCATGTACACCATAGTGCCGTATTTTCCAGTCTGATGAAGGTTGGCTGCTTGGTTAAATTGGCATTTTTTGAATGTAATTTCCAAGTCAAAATTTTTGCCAAAAAGTCACATCCCCAGTCACCAGCAGCTGAAATGAAAGGACTCGTTTAAAGGTCCAGCATTTGATGACAAAAAGACACATTTACAGTAAGAAAGGGATTTCTCAGTTATTGCATGCAGCTGTAAAATTAATTCAAACATTTATTTTCATAATGTTACATCAGCTTGTTTAAGCAGCACAAGCTGATCTCTGCAACCAAATCTTTGTGTTCTTTAATCTTTTTACAGACGGTGATATTATCCTGGTGAGCCCTGTCCATCCTGTTACTGAGGGAGATTCTGTCACTCTTGCCTGCAAATTGAGGACAGAACAAGTTCCTTATAATGTGGATTTCTATAAAAATGACGGACACATCCCAAATGTTACTGCAAGGGAGCTGACTATCTCTGCAGTGTCAAAGTCAGATGAAGGCTTTTATAAATGTAAAGTAAAAGATTCACCGCAAGGTTTGCAGAGTTTGACGTCACCAGAGAGCTGGATGTCAGTAAAATGTGAGTATGATTAAAACAGTTTCTTCAGCATTTTTTTTGTAAGCGTTACGGTCCAAGATAGAAAGATTATATCTGAATTAGTCTGACTTTGTCTAGCTTTTTCAAAAACAGTTTAAACTGAAGTAACCCTTCAGACATGGTACCTTGACCCTAGGTCCGTTAAGCGTTTCCACCGCAAACAGTACCCTTAAATGTGGGTGGGTTTGTTGTCACTCGCTGCTCTGTCCAGCACTCACTGTAAATGGAACAACACCTGCACCTCATTTATCATCCACAGAACAAGGTTACACGGCGACATTTTCAGAGCAAAACAGAGCAGACTGCAGTGAGAGTCTCTCTCCATAGGATATTTAAAAATAGCAGGTTTGTGCAGTTAGTCCTTCTCAGGCAAGCTCAGGGGTTTAGTGTTGCTTGAGCCCACAGGAACAACGCTTCACAATGCTTTTTATCTCCAAGTGAGGATTCGAATATACACAATTTCACATGATGTGGTCGAAATTAATATATATATTTTTAAATGTGTTTGAAGATCCAATCATTACTTAAAATGTATCTCATCCAAGAGAGACAGAAAAAACTAAAGTAATGGTAAAAGTTGCGACAGTGCAATTTAAGCTGTGCTGATTGATTCACATCGTCAACTCATGCATTGAGTAACATTTCAAGAAAATGTCCCACCTTTAGAAGCTGCTGCCAGTCGGCCCAGTAAATTGAGTTTTTTTTCTGCTGCAAGAGACAGCAACATCCTTTATTTTTAGATATATTTTACAAATGTAAAACTTGCCACGGTATGAAGAGTGGTTACAAAACCAGCCACAACTCAGCCCTGAGCAGAGTGACCGTCTGCTATTGACCAATCAACAGACTGCAGTGTTCACAGCTCCACCTTTTAGTACCAGATCTGTGTGCTAGGTGTATATGTATGCAACATATGATTCCTACGAATTAGCGCCCCACAAATGAGGTTGCGTCCTTAACGCACAGTTACGTAATTAACGTAAAGTTACAGAGGTTAGGTTTAGGAAGAAAACATGGTATGGACGTACGCTAAGATGCCTTTAAGTTCACACAGTTCCGAACATGTGACTCCAGGGGAAAGTAACAGGCAAATGTCTGTTTTTTTGTGACCCCTCTATCACTCCAATCTGCCTCCTTACAAGCGTGCTTGGGACTGCCTCCTTGTTAACCGCTGCCAGTCACGTTATTGCAGAATTTTCAAAAAATGGTGGGATATGAACGAATTTGGGTGCATTACTTTTCGTAGGAAAATGTACAAGCAGTTTGTGAGAGCAGTATGATGTATGTTGTTATACATTTTTGGATGTTAGTCATAGTTTTCTTACTGTTGGAGTTTTATTACTTCAGCTTGACTGGACCTTTACTCGTGTTTATGTAAAGCACTTTGAGAAATCTATTTGTGAAAAGTGTTATATGAGTAAATATTAATACAGGTTATTTATTATAACAGCGCCCAGGCCTGAACAAAGCTCTCCATTTCCTGTGCTGTTGATTGTTGGGCTGGTTTGTGGAGTTTTACTGATTCTTCTTCTGCTGCTGTTTCTGTATCGCTACACAAAGTCAAAAGGTGAGAACTTTTACTTCTGATGTTAGACTGACTCTGATGTGATTACATGTACTGTAGTAACAGTCGAACAATTCACGATACAAAACAATGTAACAACAGATGTCTTTTTCCTCCACAGATTCATGCTTTATGAGGTTGGTTCAACACTCTTGCCTCTCTTTCTGAACCTAACAGTAGCACAGTGCATATTCTTATTAAACCCACTGTCTTTACTTCATGTTTTGGGCCCATCAGGTCTCAGAGCAGCAGTCGGGGCCCTGCTCCAGACCACATGATCAACCAGGATGAAACTCAGCTCAAAGAATATGCTCCTCCTCTCCATGGTCAGCCTTCATCCTGATTCATTTTATGATTTATCAGAAACTCTAAGACTAGTATTTCACATGTGATTATCTGTTTTGGTAGTGATGGCCAAATGAAGCCTCATGAGCCAATTTCTTTATTCTCTGACCCCACCACATGGCGCTCTTGGTTTAAATATAAAGGCTGAAGGACTGGCAATGAAGTGTGCTTTCAAACCTTTGTTGAACAGACAGCGCCATCTAGTGGTGTCAGAAAATAAAGACAGTGGTTTATTAGCACTCATTTGGCCATCACTATGTTTTGGAATTATGTCGAATATTGTATAATGGAAAAGCTCTTGGTAATAATACAGCATCATCAGCAGCAACACAATGTGCATTTTTGGATAAGTCAGTATAGTGATTTATTTTACAGCTACAGATAGTTAAATGGGTTAGAAATGGGAGTTAAATGTCATTGAGCACCCTTAATTCTTAAATAACCCTAAGCTTGTTTTTCCTTTTGGTTTTCATCCAGATCAATAGAGAGATCTGCATCGACAAGACCAGCAGAATGGATGACGACTGAATAACTACATCAGTGTTTAAACAGTATTTGCTATTTCTATTTAATTATTGTGTGCAGCTCCGCTATGCAAATATCAGACATTATTCTTTACAGTTAAACTAATGGCAGGTCATTTAAAGAAAATGATTATATGGGTCTTAAGCTTCTGTATTGTTGAGTATGGTTGACCATTTCTTGTATCAATAAACTTTTGTTCCAGTAGTTTGCTATCAGCAGTGTTTTTAATTGTTCTTACATGATTTCCTGCGCATAAGCAGTTTATTTATTCTTCTATCTTCTCTCTGATTGTAGTGATCCAGTAAAGTCATGCTTTTGTGAGACGTATGTTTCTCTGATAGAAATCTAAAAACGTGCACATTTTTATGCAGATGACATGCTTTTATGTGTCAGCGGCTCTTCTCTTAATCAGGCCATGGAAAATCTACACACTGCTTTTGATACATTTCAGATCTCTCTCATCAAACATGAGCTTCTTTTAAATTCTGGTACATTCAAAACAAGTTTATGCTGTTCTCTAGGTCACAGGTTTCCAACCTGGGGTCCTGACACCCACTAAGGGTCACCAAAGCTTCACAGTGGATTGAGCTAAATTATGACAATATGTGACCTAAGGTGTTGACAAATGTTTTTTCTGATGAAATCTTGCTGCCAACACTTTTGAGCAACACTATTACATTGTGTTCCATGTTGAACTCACTGACCGCTTGTATTGTTTTTGAAATAAGCCAACATACAAATTAGAGATGTCAGTTCGATAGGACGACACCCATAACCTGGTAACTAACAGGTTACTCTTTAAGGGAAAAAAATCTCAATGTGAAATACAGGAGGCCTTTCCTATTAGTCTGGTGCTTCATTGACTCATTGAGCTTTAGCACCTCATTTTAAAATGTTATCCACTTAGAGGTGGTGAAATTTTAATATTTTGTGATATAATGTTGCCTTTTCTCTTCTTTTGGCTTTGCTTAGAGACAGCTGGCTATCCATGTTAACATGCAGAAACATAGTACCCACTTCCCATCTTCGTTACCACTATACCACTATGATAGATATAATATAAGGCAAAATGTCCAGCACTTATTTCTAATAACTACTTAGTGCCATCCTAGTTTTGTCGCATGGACTATTTGATGTTATCCATGCTGTCTTTATATCATCATGCAATTGCAAGTGTAAACAAGTCAAAGTATATGATCAAACCCAGTGTTGTGGTGTGAGTTTTACGTAGTGAAGAAAAAAAGGAAGCTACGATAGACGAAACTAAAAGCCTCTGATCTTGTATTCAGATGTTATTTTAACTTCTTTTCCCCCACACCTCTCCATTTCAGAAGCAGAGTTTCAGTGCTGGATGTGAGGGTGGGGCTCGCTTTGTTCTGTGTGCTGTTGTTATTCTGTACGGATTAAGGAGAATGTAGTGAGGAGGACAGATTATCAGATGTTTGTTCAACTCTCTATTTTGAAATGCCTTAGGTTATAATCTGATAGATGAGCCCATGTAATTAAATGAGCAATATTGTGTGCAATGTACTTATAGCCTACTCGTGAAAATCCGCTGCGTGGTCAGTGGCCCTACACATCGAAATATGATGCTCTAGATACTCCTCCACTGTCAGGTTAGGATACTCAGGGACAGTGTGTCAATTCACTCTCATTGCATGCAGGATCTTTTCAAAGTAGGTGTCTGTTTTCACAGGAAATGTGCAGTTTTCACTTGATTAATACACACAGACTTTTTTGAAAATAAACTTCCAACATAGGTTTACTTAGTTTTAGGTTTACTTTCAGTTTAGGCAACAAAAGCAAACGGTAATGTTCATAAAAAAACATCACGGTTTGGCTTAAAATAAGTACATTTGTTACTGACTTAACTTCACATGAGCATACTCCAGGACTAAAGGTAGGATTTATGAGGGATATGTTGGCAGAAATGAAATATAATATATTATGTACTGTATGTTTTCTTTTGTGTATAATGTCCTAAAAAAAGAATCATTGTGTTTTATAGTAAATAAATAGATAAATAAAACAAGGGAAGGGATTTTGTTTTTTTTAAATGATTTTCTCTAATGTTTCCTGTCAGGTGTTTCAGCAGAGGACCCGCCAATGATGCACTACAGGGAGAGAAACAGCTCTTTATGTCTAAAAGTCAGAAAACCACCACCACATAGAGAGATCAAGTGGCGTTTTAATGAGAGAGTCATTGTTATGCAGATGAACGTCACACCCAATTACACAAGTAAAGTGAATTATAATCCAAAGGACCACTCCGTCTGTATCAACAAACTCACAGAGACAGACAATGGCAGCTATCAAGTTTCAGTCATTGATGGGAATTATGTTGAATCAGTGGAGAAACACAGACTGATTGTTGAAGGTAAGATCTGATTGCTTCTTTGTCTTTAGCCAGTGTATGGGTCTTCTTGGTCTGCAGATTTCATTGTTAAGGTTATTATGGCAGTCCTTATGATACAGGTTTCTTTAACTTGCAGTATTTAACGCAAGACCGCCTTCAAGATTTTCTCAAACCTTTCATGACATGAACATAATACATCAGACACCCCTTTAAATGCATATACTATGTTTTTTCTGTGTGACTTCAAAAAAGTTCTATTGTCCAATTTACAAATATAATCACATACACTGTACATTGTTACAAAGTTGGCATCTGCCATTGTACATCCCTGTTTATTTTCAAATGATATGTGGAAATTAAAGTCTCAGTCTTAATTTCAGATCTTTCATTTGCCTGTGAATCTTTGATAAAGACCACGTGGCTCGAACCTTCATGAAAATGTTGTGTTACCAGAACCAGCTGCTGACATACAAAGTATAGACAAAGCCTAGGTATGCTGGGACACTGTAGGGGCACTCAGTGGCTAGGGAAATAAATTGATGAAAAAATTACTTAAAACATGCAGTTATACATGCATATGTGTATTGTGGAGGCTTTATCTGAGTCTTGTGTTGGTACAAATTTATTGATGTTGTTATTCCTACTAGTTGCCACCAGAGGGTGCCAACAAATCACCCAATGCCTCAATCTCTCTGTTTGGGTGGGTGTTGCAGAAACTGTTCGCACACCCAGTGGCGGTTCTTGCCGTAGGCGATATAGGCGGCTGCCTAGGGCACCATCCCGAGGGGGGGCGCCAAAATTGCACCTGTGACAAAAACAAAAAAAAAAAGTTTCAGTGTGTCATCACAGTCTGCTGGAGTCTGCCACAGTCCACCCACCTTCTCCTCTGTAACCCACTCATCTACCTATTAGTGCGCCCACCTCATCTACTATCACTACACTACTGACAGGAGTGTAAGTGGAGAAAAATAAAATAAAATAAAACATAACAACAACAACAACAACAACAGTAAATCCATGTTGAAATCAGGAGGAGAGCTAGTTATCATTACCTCTGAGCAGCCGGTGGCCACAATGAACAGCTCCATTGATTCAAATTGTGGTGCGTTCACTCTCTCTTTTCAGTAAAAAATAGTGTTGGGCGAAGGTACATTACAACATTCCCATGATGTGTTCAGTGTAATCTTGTAAAATGTAGCTTTTGGAGAGAAACTTGAATAAATCCAGCTGTTTGAAGGAGAAATTTGTTGATGTTTTCACAGCAATATAAAGTAGAACTTAGAGAGGGAATTACGGCATATTATAAAAAGTTTTTTGTCACACTTACACTAAGCTCTGTAACGAGACCCCATATTACATTAGAGCTTTTTGCCTCTATTGATTGTTTTTGTTTTTATTCTGTACTGTAATGTGTTTTTGTTGCATAACAGGAACCTGCTGAAAAACAATTTTAACTGAGTCAGGCCAGTTTTAATTATAATACCCAATGATACTTTTAATTCCTTTCCTGTAAAAATCAATGAAATGAAAGTAATAAAAGCCTTTTGTGTGTGTGTGTGTGTGTGTGTGTGTGTGTGTGTGTGTGAAAGAAGGTTATGTTAAAGGTTGTTTCATAAATGTGTATTATTAAATTTGTGCTATTTCAAAGCTAATTTAATAACTGACACATAAAAGCATGTCATCTGCATAAAAATGTGCAAGTTTTTAGATTTCTATCAAAGAAACATACACCTAACCAAAAGCATGACTTTACTGGATCACTACAGTCAGAGAGAAGACAAACAAATAAACTGCTTATGTACAGGAAATAATGTAAGAACAATTAAAAGCACTGCTGATAGCAAACTACTGGAACAAAAGTTTAATACATGAAAAGGTCAACCATACTTTTAAATACAGAAGCTATTTATAGTATACAGAAGATATTTTGGATGACAGTTAAGACATAAACAAACAAAAAACACAGGATACAATGCAATGCTAATTTAATCAGAAAAACCCAACTGTCTCAGCAGCTTAGATCACATAGTTGTCACAATAAAGCTCAGAGAAGGATATTAAAAGAAGGGCTGCATGTAAAACTAAATAAATAACAAATTGTGAAAACAGTGTAGGAATGAAACTTTACATCAGTGGTTCTTGTAAGACGACTACATTATATTTTGAGTTACAAAACATAAATGTCTCATGATTAATGTTTATTTATTCATATTAGTTAACATTTTAACTAAATACATGGTAAATTGAGAATGCCATCAATATACAGATCTGGAAGATGAACAGATTCTTACTTCATTATGTACCGTAGTGAAAGCATGCATATACACAATATCACCATAATCAGGAGCGGACGTGACTGTAGATGGTGTTTTGACTAGCAGGAGAAAAACAAGATTTGTTTCTATACAAAAATCCAATTTTGACCTTCAGTTTGCTTGATAGTTGTTCTACATGGGTTTTAAAAGTGAGTCTAGTATCCAGGCAGAAGCCCAAATATTTATAATATTTTACAATTTCAGTTGCAAATATTTCAAACTGTTACTTTCTGTGGTTATTTGGAACAAACTGCATTTTAGGTTGTCTACAGCAGCTTTAAAAACAAAATGACAATAACATATAAGACACAATGCAACACAACAAATTATTTGAATGTATATATTTTAGAATACTACATGTGAATATATTTATATATGTACACAAAAGCTGCAAATACTATTTAAACAAAGTTTTAGTTTATCGTGTCATCTGTCATCATTCTGTGGGTTTTGTTGATGCAGATCTCTTCATTGATCTGGAAGAAAACCAAAGGAAAAGGAGATTTAAGCTTATTTAAGAATGAGTGGGTGCTTTTTGACATTTAACTCTGTTTTTACACAACATGAAATGATGGTCAGTGACAGCGGTGACAACTAATTTGTGTGAAATGAGATGTAAATGTGCCATATATTAATCGGTGTAAAAAACAAACAGAAAAATAATAGTATTAAAAAGTGTAAAACCTCCTATAGAGTTTGTGTAGGATTTGACCATTGCTGAATCCTGGTGGTGGTATTAAAAAATTACAATGTGACAGGCAGCACAGCATCTACTAAAATCTTACATTATAGAAAATAGAATTACATAGTATATTTATATTTAGTACAAAGTTTATTGTACTTGACTGTACCTGCAGCTGATCCTGTCGTCACATTTGAGTATTCGTGCTCCTCTGGCTCATTATTCCTCCCTGTTAAAAGAATAAGATGAATTCATGAAAAGACAAGTTACTGTACTGTATTCAGGGTTCACTGGCCTACACAAGCATCTCAACTTTTGCATGTTATTCTCACCACATAAAATGAAGCACGCAGCCATCTTTGCACTTTATCAGTTACAGAATATGTGGCATCCCTGGATTCATTTAAAATCAGTCATTTAACCATCTCTATTATTTCTGCTCCATGTTGAACAAAAAGTATCTACTGTACCGTGTTCAAGTTCTTCAGAGCCTCTGATTGTTTCGTAGAGACAGACGTCACCTACAGAACAGAAAATCAAACCAAAGTATTAATCATTTTAATCCCATTATGTAGGAATTCCCTAATCTTCTAAAACAGAAAATCAAAACTGAAAATGTTAGTCTTTGATTTAATGATAAATCATAAAATGAATCAGGATTAAGGCTGACCATGGAGAAGAGAAGCATACACTCTGCCTTGAGTTTCATCCTGGGTGATCATGTGGTCTGGAGCAGGACCCTGATTGGTGCTCTGAGACCTGGTGGGTCCAAAACATGAAGTAAATACAGTGGGTTTAATAAGGAACATGTAATGTGCTGCTGTTATGTTCAGAATGAGAGAAGAGTGTTGGACC
Source organism: Epinephelus cyanopodus (assembly GCA_026686955.1). Taxonomy (NCBI): domain Eukaryota; kingdom Metazoa; phylum Chordata; class Actinopteri; order Perciformes; family Serranidae; genus Epinephelus; species Epinephelus cyanopodus. The sequence goes on from CM048934.1 coordinate 13,999,112, forward strand.
AACCTCCTGAAGCAGGAATCTGTAACAAAAGAAAAGACATTAACTGTGACATTGTTTAGTATTGCAAATTGTTCTATTGTTACTACAGTACATGTGATTACATCACAATGTGATATCAGCAGGAAAAGATCTCACCTTTTGACTTTGTGTAGCGACACACAAACAGCAGCAGGAGAAGAATCAGTGAAACTCCACCAACCAGCCCAACAATCAACAGCACAGGAAATGGAGAGCTTTGTTCAGGCCTGGACGCTGCTGTAATAAATATTATATTAATGATTACAAGTACTGACTCATAAATAAATGTACAAATATTAGAACACATACACTCATAAACCCTGATCACACACCATGTACATTTAGATTAACACATAAACTCACAGTAAAAACTTCTCAGTCTAACCTGTTATTTGATGAAAACTTTTCTTTGGCTTAAAATTAATATTCTTTTGTAATATAAAGTAATATACCATTAATTTTTTAATATGTATTTAATTTTTTTCTTTCTGTGTTTCATCACTAAATGCCCTAGTTTATAAAACTAATATCTATCAACAAACTTGCAGGTAAAATCAGCTGAAACTTACCCATCTTCTAATTTAGTGATGACTTTTCTAACTCTGACCGTAACACAGCTGACAAATAAAGATTCTGTTTTGAATTATACTCACATTTTACTGACATCCAGCTCTCTGGTGACGTCAAACTCTGCCAACCTTGTGGTGAATCTTTTACTTTACATTTATAAAAGCCTTCGTCTGACTTTGACACTGCAGAGATAGTCAGCTCCCCTCCAGTAACATTTTGGATGAGTTTGTTATTTTTATGGAAATCCACATTATAAGGAACTTTTTCTGTCCTGAATTTGCAGCCAAGAGTGACAGAATCTCCCTCAGTAACAGGATGGACAGGGCTCACCAGCATAATATTACCATCTGTAAAAAGATTAAAGAACACACAGATTTGGTTGCAGAGATCAGCTGGTGCAGCTTAAACAAGCTGATGTAACATTATGAAAATAAATGTTTGAATTAATTTTACAGCTGTGTACAGTAACTGAGAAATCCCTTTCTTACTGTAAATGTAGCTGTCAGCTGTGTCTGTGGGACTGTACAGATAGTGACAGAGAAAAAAAAAAAGTGGTCTGATCTAAAGGTAGACCAAATACTTCTTCTCTTTTACCAACATGTAGTTAATGTGTTGCTTTTAAATTTGAGGATGTTTGACATTGATGTGCGACATAAAGAATCACATTTATTAAAGGTGGAGGCAAAAATGAGTATGTGCCAGTGCCATCTTGCGCAATTACGCACGAGGGTCACCCAGTATTTATATGTTTATGGCAATTAGTCTGATCAGAGTCCCGGCCTGATTTACAGCATGAACCAGTGGTATCCCTGCCCCAAAATACAACGTGTAATTTGAAATACAATTCAAATATTAAAGTGTAATAGGCGAACACGTTTCTTCATGCCAGTTTTATCATGAATAGCAAATGTCTAAGTAGGGCTGATGAAATGAGTGTAAGGGTTGTGCTTAATGGCTGTATTCCGAGACATGATAAATGCACTGGAAATATTTAGCTAAATACATAAACATATTCCATGCAGTCGCGCCGTCCTCTCCCCCTCCTGCGCTCACAGAATGGACAATGAAATGTTAGAGGCAGTGCGGATTAAATACGTATTTAGAAACAATTTCAATTGAGGATTTGAGTTGGATTTTACAACATTTTTATGAAACAATTATCACTCACTCCAAATGTAAAATAAGGCTGCTGGATTTAATTTCAGTGATAACGTGGATCTAAGGTATAGCGTGACATTAAATTCGTGTGAGACATCAATAAAAATCTGACTCCACTTCTCCACCTCGCCATCTGCGTCGCCACTTCCCAGTGTCTCCAAAATGTGCGCACGCATGGCTCAGAGTTTGCTTCCAGGTGTGCACATTCTCCCGCCAAGTTTATTTTTATAAATCACAACCTTTGCGTGGCCGTATGTACATATAAACAGCTCATTCTAAGGTAACGAAAACACAATGATTCTTTTTTCAGATGATTATAAACCAATTAAAACATAGTTATGAATACTATACAGCATTTCTGCCAATAGATGCCCCTAAATACTTCACACTGGACCTTTAAACCAGTCCTTTCATTTCAGCTGCTGGTGACTGGGGATGTGGCAGTATACAATTAATGTTAGATGATTATTGTTATAAAGATGTCAATGAGCCATAAAATCTATATGACAATATCTTGGATAATATTAAGAAGTGATACGTGAATGAACTGAAGCTGATGAGCTCTTTTAAAGGTCATCAAGTTTCACTCATTTTGAAAATCAGTTTGTATAATGTTAGTCACCTTCAGATTTTCTAAACTATGCAACAGAATGTTAAAATACTTCAGAAACAAAATCTTATAAATGAATTAAGACTCACCCTGTTTAGTGATGTTGACTGCATTGCTGAACTGTCCTGTTTCAGACTCACACCAGTAGACTCCACTCTGCCAGTAACGGTCCATGTTGCATCTGGATCCAGTCATGGTCCCCCAGGAAGAAGAGGATGAAGAACAGTGTCTCGGGTAGCCATCTACAGAAAACCTGCTCACTCTCCACTCAGTAGAGTTTCCCTCACAGCTCAGTGACACAGGCTCTCTGCTGAAGTGTTGCATTCTGTCAGGACTCACTGTGAGAGGCGCTGCTGAATGAGAATCTAAAAAACACATAAAAAGCAGACAAAGAATAAAACATTTAAAAGGCCATACTGTCAACAATCATTTGGTTTCCTTGTTGGTTTTAATCTGTTTAAAAGCAGTGTACATACACTGGACTACAGCTCCCTGGATACATAACTTCCATGTTTATCCCAAAAAAAGAAGAGAGGAAGAAGAGAGCTAACATGAAAAGTGAGTATATATAAGTGATGCCTAAAATGCATTTTGGAGAGAATAGTTGGATGTTAAAGTGCCACAGTAAAGCACCATTATGTAGAAGTAGCAACACCAGAACAGACAAATATCCCATTACAACTAAAAGACCTGTATTTAAAGGTTTGGTGGACAGAAAGAAGGAAACAAGCAAACATAAACCGACGGAGGTAAGAAAATATGTGAAAATAAAAACAGGAAAAAAGAGCAGAGGAAAGGGGAGCTGAAGAAATGGATGCAAGGAAAGAAAATAGATGTATCTCAACTTTGTACAACAATAAATATTGAAGAAAAACTTGGTTTATTTTCCAGATCTGTGTATTGGTGTCATTCTTAATTTACAATGTCTATAGATAAAAAGTTAACATGGAAAGAAATGTATAATATTAATATATTAATAGTAATAAGACATTTTTGGTTTGCGACTAAATTGTAATGTACTGTCATAGTCTTATGAGTTTGAGTTATAGATTTCAAAGTCAAAGATTTAAACTAAGCATGTGTAAAAATGAAAAGGAGATCATGAGATTCACTCATGTTAAAATTATTAGTACAGTAGTTTGGAAAACTCAAACTAAACCTACCTCCAGACCAGACAAACTTAGGTTCACTGTAATAAATATAATACACTGGATCTCCTCTTCCAGCGCTGCACACATATCCTGCTGTGTGTGTCTGTCCATCAACAATGTAGGAATCCTGTTCAGTCCCATTGATGCTGCCAGGTATCAGCTCATAGCTGTAGGACGTGTCTGACAGTTTGGGAACAGCCTTATACCAGAAGAACCTCCATCCTGCAGATGGATGTTTAACACTGCAGCTCAGAGTTACTGAGGCTCCAGGACTCAGCCATAATGGAGACACAGTGAGGACAGGCTGAGGTATATCTGTTGGAAAGTGATTTCACAGAATGAAAAAGATGTTTTGATGTATTGTTGGTGGATTTCATGCACTGCTTGTATCATAATTCAAATGTTAAGGTGCACTGTCTGAGAATACATGGACCAAAAATAAAAAAGACGACTGATGACATGTGACTTACGATCAGATACTCTCAGTGTGAAAGCATCACTCCACTTTGTTGAAGACTTTTCATGTTTCAGTGTGCCTATACACCTGTACTCTCCCTTGTATGATTGCAACACATTTCTAATCTTGTTTTCCTTTTGTTTTTCAGGTCTGTATGAGCTGGATGTCGTCCATTCATACTCCCACTCAGCGTCTCCTCCATCCTCAATTTCACATGTCAGTGTGATCGTCTCCAGATAGTATATCTCAGGCCAGTTGGGTCGCAGGGTCACAACAGCTCTGTTTGTGACTGTTCATGATCAAGAGGCCACAAATACACAGATCAGAAAAGATTAAACATCAAACGCATTTTAGTGTTAGTCTTAATCCTCATTCAAAAATACAGTGTATCATTTTCTGCATTTTATATTCCATATTATATTACCGACTGGATCACTGTACTCTGTGTAGTAAACAGGGTCTCCTCTTCCTCCTCTGCACCAGTAGAGTCCTCCCTGTGAGACACTGATTGTGTCATTTGAGAGGAAGACATCATCTTGTGTGGTCAGAGGTTCAGAGGTTTTATTGCCTCTGTACCAGAAGTATTTCCAACCAGATGATGATGATGATGATGATGATGATGGGCTCACAGAGCAGGTCAGCGTCACACTGCCCCCTGATGGAATGTATTTCCTCAGTCTGGCCTTTGGTTGTGCTGTTTAATTTAGACAAAGACATACAAGTGGTCATTATTTCCCTGTGAATCAGTCCAGTTCATTCTTGGTGGTGTTACAACTTATTGTAGAAAATAGTAAATCACTTTTAAATCAGTGTATATTATTAAAGTATCATAAACTGATGGAAATCAGTTGCAACAATGCTTCTGTTAAACATTTATTAACCACTAAAGCTGTTGGTTAAATTAACCTAACATGGATTAAATTGAGCACAAACACACTTCTAAGAATGAAAGACAATTTAAACACAGTTTTCTCTTTTCCCTTTGTTAAGTGTCCACCGTCTCTAAGATAATGCAGAGAAATCATCACTCCACTTCACTCTGGAAATGCTAAAGTATACTGCTGCCTGCTGCTCTTTAAATTTTGAGACTCTAGTATGAAAACTACTTACGTTCCATTTTGAGTTTTACTGGTTCAGATTCTTCGTCCTCAAATCTACACATGTAAGAGCTCCCATCTGAAATGACTTGAACTGTGTTTTCTGAAGACATCGCTGACTGATGGTTTGTGTCTGTTTCAATAGGTGATCCGTCTTTGTAGAAAACAGCATTCTTCTCCTTTGTCTGATGACGATGTCGACAGCGCAGGGTCACTGATTCTCCTTCAAACACAGTGGATGCAGGACTTTGCAGGATCACATCTTTGTCTGTGGAACACAGGTCAGTAGGTGTTTTATTAAATCATCTCAATAATATATCAGTCAAATGAAGCTTTTGTTTGAGTCGTAGGGGACAAATTCTTGACCATCCCTGTGGATTGTGTAATAACAAATAGTATTTTTCTCAATCTAAAACTAAACAAGATTAACAACATTCATACATTATATATTAGCACTTTGCCAAACAGGGTGATCATATCACAATGGCTCAAATTTAAATAAATATATAAAGTAATGCTTATAGTGAACTTGGTCATGGTGGTAAAATGTATCACTCACCTGATACAGTTAGAGAGACTTTATTACTTTCTTTTCTTGAATATGCTGAGTGCTTGTAAGCACCAATGCACTGGTATTCACCACTGTGGCCTTCAGATAGAGATTGTGATGTAAATCTCTTATCAGTGCTGAAGGGTAGAAATTCTTGACCATTCCTGTAGATTGTGTAATACCAGTCGGTGTCTTTTCCCACCCTCATGTCACATATGAAGGTAACAGACTCTCCGGTAAATAAAGTGGACCAGTTTGGTTCAATGGTCAGCACAGCATCTACAAACCAACAGAAGAATTGTGTTTTCTTTATTGTCTTACTTAAACATTGCCAAAACAGAACACACAGAAAATGGTGAAAAGTGATGCAGTTGTTGAATATTTGTCTCGAGTGAATATATAAACAAGAAGAAGTATAATTACCTTGAGCATGTCCACAGCAGAGGAGTATATTCAGTGCTGAGATAAAAATTGGAACTTTGTCAGACATTATCAAACTTACAGAAAAGATCGATTATAATAACCTCGGACATTTCTTTCATTAATGGCAACAGTTCAGTCACTGGTGTACTCACAGAAAAACCCCAGCACACAGAGCAGGGTGTGCCCCATCTTCACACTCACGACTGTTACTCTGCCTCTGAGAAATGCTTCCACGCTGTGGAAAGAAAAAGCTCAGAACATGTGAATCACATAAAGAGAGATCAGAAAATGAATAAACAGAAGATGCATTAAATATTAATACTGGACAGAAAGTTTTCTCTCACTTCTTCTTTTTCGCGGTCTATACTTCCTTCCCTTTTACACGGGGCTCACACAACCAGACTGGTCTGACCACAGCATGTTTTAATGTTAGTTTTTGTTGGACTGTATTTGTTGTGACCCACACAAGACAATCTACAAATGTGTGCCATGATCCACAAATACGTCACTATCCACAAACATGTCTGTTTATATTTGTGTTGTGAAAAGTCACATCCACAAAAATACAGATTGATTTGCAAATACACAGAACTAATTACAGTTTCACCACAGTAAATACACATGAAGTCATATTTATGCATTTGTGGACCCATTTTTACATGTGAGACTGGTTTTGAACATTTGTGGATTGCTTCCTGTCGGTTTGTGGGCCGTGTGACACAGCAGATCTGTAAAACAAATATCAGTGTGAGGTGCAGTTACTCAATACATCAGCAAGTGGCGAAACACTTGAAAGGTTACCTCTGGATTGCTTCTCTGATAATGTGAGCAGTTTCATGAGACACACTGTGTTTTTTCATGACGAACATAACTAATGCTTAGTATGCTTTTATTCTGATATTGATTGGGGCAGGATTCAGTCAAAAATGGTGGCTGTTATTTATTAATAACCTTTGTGTCATCTCTTGTCATTGTAACCTGTTTGGTCCAGTGATGGTAACAGCTGTGGTGCTGATGAGAAGACGGGAAGAAAGAAAGGCATGAAACGGTCAGTGATACCTCAGAGAAATTCACAAGTAACATCATTAATGGGATGATGTCGTTGTCTAAATGTGTGTGCAGCAACACATGTTGTAGGTGTGAAAAGGAAGTGAAGGAGGGTTAAATGACCTCATACTGACAGGTGGTGCCTTGACCTGCTTTTTATCCAGCTATAGTTAGAGCAAGACATAATATTTTTTTAAAAAGCAACATTTGGTGATTGCTGTTTATTTTATGATGTTTATGGCAAAGTCAAAGAAAACAATGTTTACATTCTGGACAGAGTGACCAGGAGACACTTTATATTTAGCTAAGATTCCTTTAGTCACTTCCTGTGCGTGTGTGTGTGTGTGCGTGTGTGTGTGTGTGTGTGTGTGTGTGTGTGTGTAGGTGTGTGTGTGTGTGTGTGTGTGTGTGTGTGTGTGTGACGTATTTCATCTGAACGATGCATCACAGACTCTACTGGTGCAAAAGTTCATTTTTACTATCATGTCATTTTCTATTTATGTTTACATGCGGCCCTTCTTTTAATATCCTTCTCTGAGCTTTATTGTCACAACTATCTGATCTAAGCTGTTGAGACAATTGTATTTTCTGATTAAATCAGCATTGTATTGTACCCTGTGGTTTTTGTTTGTTTATTTCTTAATGGTCATAAAAAATCTTCGAAAATACGAAATCATCCTGATCTATTAGTATTTTTACACCCACAACTCTGATAATACTGTAAATAGGGATTATTTCACTATAGTTCAGTTTATCATTTCCATCATTGCTCTCTGTGTAGAAACAGAACACACAGCTATGATAGATATTATATAATGCAAAATGCCCAACAATTATCTGTTATAATTATGAGCTACTTGGTGCAATACTAGTGTTGTGTAAAATGCTGTGACCGTGTGACGTCCCTGCATGCTACCTGCAGTGGTTGGGCAGGAAGTGTGGGACTGTCAACATATGTGGTCAAACCCAAAGTGTTGTGAGGCCCCAGAAAAAGAAGATGTGGGAAAGGTCTGGTTTCATGTATTATTTATACATATTAGGTATGTAAGTTCTCTTTTCTTTTGTCCAGCTCCAGTGTCAGTCTTTCTGTTTCTTGTTGAGTGCAGAGTGTCAGTGCTCGATGTGAGGATGGGGCTGACTTTGTTCTGCGTGCTGTGGTTATTCTGTGAGTACATAAGTGACTTTATTTGTTTGACAGATACAGATTAAGGAACATGTAGTGAGAGGAACAGTGTGTCATATGTTTGTCCAGCTCCAGCTGTTTTTAAAGGCTTTTGTTTATTATGTATTTGACAGTTCAGCCAGTTTATGGTTGAGATAATCAGTGAACTATCACAGAGACATAATCAAGAGAAATAAAGTAGCAGCCAAAAAACTTGAGGCACGAACACAGCGCATCATGTGGGCAGGGTTCAACCTGCTACACAGACTCCATGTTTGCAGCATGTAGTTGCTGCAGTTTACTGTGTGTGTACAGAGTTTAGTTGAGTCATATATGTTGTTGTAAGCTACTGTCATTACCGTCTGTCCTGCTTCTCTCTCTCTCTCTCTCTCTCTTTCTGTCTCATTGTGTCATACATATTACTGTTAACTTATTATGTTGACCTGTTCTGTTTGACATCTATTGCACGTCTGTCCGTCCTGAAAGAGGGATCCTTCCTCAGTTGCTCTTCCTGAGCTTTCTACTGGTTTTTTTCCCCTGTTAAGGTTTTTTTTGGGGGAGTTTTTCCTTATCTGCTGCGAGGGTCCAAAGGACAGAGGGATGTCGTATGCTGTAAAGCCCTGTGAGGCAAATTGTGATATTGGGCTTTATAAATAAAATTGATTGATTGATTATTTTCAAATGATATATGGAAGTTAAAGTCTCAGTCTTAATTTCAGATCTTTCATTTGCCTGTGAATCTTTGATAAAGACCACGTGGCTCGAACCTTGTGTTACCAGAACCGGCTGCTGGCATAGAAAGTATAGACAAAGCCTAGGTATGCTGGGACACTGCAGGGGCACTCAGTGGCCAGGGAAATAATCTTTTATCTTTAATCTTTATCGGAGTCTTGTGTTGGTACAAATTTATTGATGTTGTTATTCCTACTAGCTGCCACCAGAGGGAGCCAACAAATCACCCAATGCCTCAATCTCTCTGTTTGGGTGGGTGTTGCAGAAACTGCTTGTACACCCAGTGGCGGTTCTTGCCGTAGGCGATATAGGCGGCCGCCTAGAGCACCATCCCGAGGGGGGCGCCAAAATTGCACCTGTGACAAAAACAAAAAAAAAAGTTTCAGTGTGTCATCACAGTCTGTTGGCGTCTGCCACAGTCCACCCACCTTCTCCTCTGTAACCCACTCATCTACCTATTAGTGCGCCCACCTCATCTACTATCACTACACTACTGACAGGAGTGTACAACAACAGTAAATCCGTGTTGGAATCAGGAGGAGAGCTAGTTATCATTACCTCTGAGCAGCCGGTGACCACACTGAACAGCTCCATTAATTTACATTGTGGTGCCTTCACCCTCTGTTCAGTAAAAAATAATATTGGGCGAAGGTACGTTACAACATTGTGTAATCTTGTAAAATGTAGCTTTTGGAGAGAAACTTGAATAAATCCAGCTGTTTGAAGGAGAAATTTGTTGATGTTTTCACAGCAATATAAAGTAGAAATTAGAGAGGGAATTACGGCATATTATAAAAAGTTTTTTGTCACACTTACACTAAACTCTGAAACAAGACCCCATATTACATTAGAGCGTTAGTGTTTTTATTGTTTTTAATTGTTTGTTTTATGTCTTATGTTTTTCTGTTTATGTACAGCATTTTGTTTCAGCTGTTGTTTTTAAAGTGCTCTATAAATAAAGTTTAGTTGAGTTGAGAGTTAAGTTTAAAAAATGGCATATACAGTTCAAACAAAGACAGATGCAAATTTTCACAGTCAAGAAAAGCAGTTATAAGTGTCAGTGCAAGTTCATAAGTTCAACCTTTTCAAATGTTCAAATGGAATAAGAGAATGCAACTTAAACATTTTTGGAGCCCACTCCATTTGTATGCATCTTAGTATTTGAAGCTATGTTTACCAAGTTCAGTGTGAACATAGGGTAGCGCTAATTTTAAGATGTCCTGAGACCTGACATTGTATTTAAATGCAACCAGAGAGCAGAGGTAACACTGCAGTTTTTGCAGCAGAGCCTTATAAATAAACAAGATACAATGTTGCTCCCTTCTGTTTGTTAAGGAGGACCATCCCACCTTTTCATATAAGATGCAACAGAGTGTGAGAAATGTACCACCTATGATGAAGTGCAGTGCTTTGTGATACACTGAGTCAAGAGGCTTTAAGGTGGAGGAAGAAGCATGCATATATACAACATCACCATAATCAGGAGCAGACGTGACTGTTGGTTAAAAAATAGTCTTTCGTTGAGCAGGAGAAAAACAAGATTTGTTTCTATACAAAAATTCAATTTTGACTGAGTTTTTTTTTTTTTTTTTTTTTTTTTAGAAAAAAGTTTTCTTACACCCCTTAAAATCAAGAAGGCCTCCAAACGCTCTGTGAAGCTTTGGTGACCCTTAGTGGGTGTCAGGACCCCAGGTTGGGAACCTATGACCTAGAGAACAACATAAGCTTGTTTTAAATGTACCAGAATTTAAAAGAAGCTCATGTTTGATGAGAGAGATCTGAAATGTATCAAAAGCAGTGTGTAAATTTTCCATGGCCTGATTAAGAGAAGAGCCGCTGACACATAAAAGCATGTCATCTGCATAAAAATGTGCACATTTTTCGATTGCTATCAAAGAAACATACACCTAACATGACTTTACTGGATCACTACAATCAGAGAGAAGACAAACAAATAAGCTGCTTATGTACAGGAAATCATTTAAGAACAATTAAAAACACTGCTGATAGCAAACTACTGGAACAAAAGTTTATTGATACATGAAAAGGTCAACCATACTTTCAAAATACAGAAGCAATTTATAGTATACAGGAGATATTTTGGAAGATTTTTAATGACAGTTAAGAAATAAACAAATGAAAACCATATGGTACAGTGCAATGCTGATTTAATCCGAAAATACAACTGTCTCAACAGCTTAGATCACATAGTTGTCACAATAAAGCTCAGAGAAGGATATTAAAAGAAGGGCTGCATGTAAAAAGAAATAGAAAATGACATGACTGTAAAAACGGTGTAGGAATGGCGTCTTGTATGACAATTGCATTACATTTTGAGTTACAAACCATCAATGTCTCATGATTAATATTTATTTATTTCTATTAGTTAACATTTTGAACATGGTAAATTGAGAATGACACCAATATACAGGTCTGGAAAATAAACAGATTCTTACTTCAATATGTACCGTAGTGAAAGCATGCATATACACAATATCACCATAATCAAGAGCAGACGTGACAGTAGATTAAACAATGGTCTTTCATTGAGCAGGAGAAAAACAAGATTTGTTTCTACACAAAATCCAATTTTGACCCTCAGTTTGGTTGATAGTTGTTCTACATGGGCTTTAAAAGTGAGTCTAGTATCCAGGCAGAGGCCCAAATATTTTTAATATTTTACAATTTCAGTTGCAAATATTTCAAACTTCTACTGTTGTTTGGAACAAACGGCAGCTGATCCTGTCATAACATTTGAGTATTCGTGCTCCTCTGGCTCATTATTCCTCCCTGTTAAAAGAATAAGATGAATTCATGAAAAGACAAGTTACTGTACTGTATTCAGGGTTCACTGGCCTACACAAGCATCTCAACTTTTGCATGTACTGTAATTCTCACCACATAAAATGAAGCACGCAGCCATCTTTGCACTTTATCAGTTACAGAATATGTGACATCCCTGGTTTCATTTAAAATCATTATTCATCATTAGTCATTTAACCATCTCTATTATTTCTGCTCCATGTTGAACAAAAAGTATCTACTGTACCGTGTTCAAGTTCTTCAGAGCCTCTGATTGTTTCGTAGAGACAGACGTCACCTACAGAACAGAAAATCAAACCAAAGTATTAAACATTTTATTCCCATTATGTAGCAATTCCCTAATCTTCTAAAACAGATAATCAAAACTGAAAATGTTAGTCTTAGATTCAATGATAAATCATAAAATGAATCAGGATTAAGGCTGACCATGGAGAAGAGAAGCATACACTCTGCCTTGAGTTTCATCCTGGGTGATCATGTGGTCTGGAGCAGGACCCTGATTGGTGCTCTGAGACCTGGTGGGTCCAAAACATGAAGTAAATACAGTGGGTTTAATAAGGAACATGTAATGTGCTGCTGTTATGTTCAGAATGAGAGAAGAGTGTTGGACCAACCTCCTGAAGCAGGAATCTGTAACAAAAGAAAGAAAAGACATTGACTGTGACATTGTTTAGTATTGCAAATTGTTCTATTGTTACTACAGTACATGTGATTACATCACAATCTGATATCAGCAGGAAAAGATGTCACCTTTTGACTTTGTGTAGCGACACACAAACAGCAGCAGGAGAAGAATCAGTGAAACTCCACCAACCAGCCCAACAATCAACAGCACAGGAAATGGAGAGCTTTGTTCAGGCCTGGACGCTGCTGTAATAAATATTATATTAATAATTACAAGTACTGACTCTTAAATAAATGTACAAATATTAGAACACATACACTCATAAACCCTGATCACACACCATGTACATTTAGATTAACACATAAACACACAGTAAAAACTTCTCAGTCTAACCTGCTATTTGATGAAAACTTTTCTTTGGCTCAAAATTAATATTTTTTTGTCATATTAAGTAATATACCGTTAATTTTTAATATGTATTTAATTTTTTTATTTCTGTGTTTCATCACTAAATGCCCTAGTTTATAAAACTAATATCTAACAACAAACTTGCAGGTAAAATCAGCTGAAACTTACCCATCTTCTAATTTAGTGATGACTTTTCTAACTCAGACCGTAACACAGCTGACAAATAAAGATTCTGTTTTGAATCACACTCACATTTTACTGACATCCAGCTCTCTGGTGACGTCAAACTCTGCTGACCTTGTGATTTTTTTCCTGTACATTTATAAAAGCCTTCATCTGACTTTGACACTGCAGAGATAGTCAGCTCCCATCCAGTAACACTTTGGATGAGTTTGTCATTTTTATAGAAATTCACATCATAAGGAACTTGTTCTGTCCTGAATTTGCAGCCAAGAGTGACAGAATCTCCCTCAGTAACAGGATGGACAGGGCTCACCAGGGTAATATTACCATCTGTAAAAAGATTAAAGAACACAAAGATTTGGTTGCAGAGATCAGCTGGTGCAGCTTAAACAAGCTGATGTAACATTATGACAATGAATGTTTGAATTAATTTTACAGCTGCGTACAGTAACTGAGAAATCCCTGTCTTACTGTAAATATATCTTTCTGTCATCAAACCAACAAAAAGATTATAGTGCTTGTTTCAGTGTTGCTCACTGATGTACTGTAATACTGTAATTTTTCAAAACTATGTAACAGAATGTTAAAATACTTCAGAAACAAAATCTTTTAAATGAATTAAGACTCACCCAGTATAGTGATGTTGACTGCATTGCTGAACTGTCCTGTTTCAGACTCACACCAGTAGACTCCACTCTGCCGGTAACGGTCTATGGTGCATCTGGATCCAGTCATGTTCCCCCAGTAAGAATAATAAGAAGAAGAACAGTGTCTCAGGTAGCCATCTACAGAAAACCTGCTCACTCTCCACTCAGTAGCGTTTCCCTCACAGCTGAGTGACACAGGCTCTCTGCTGAAGTGTTGCATTCTGTCAGGACTCACTGTGAGAGACGCTGCTGAATGAGAATCTAAAAACACATAAAAAGCAGACGAAGAATAAAACATTTAAAAGGCCATACTGTCAACAATCATTTGGTTTCCTTGTTGGTTTTAATCTGTTGAAATGCTGGAGTATAGACACAAAGGATCACACCAATACAGGTATATCATAAAATTTAAAATTACACTGTGAAACAATCCTTCAGGTTTAATGTGGATTTATTGTTGAGGCTACAACGGTTCCATGTTGTGCAACAGTGTAACACGGTGCACGTTATGCCATTAGTGCAAAGGTGACGTGTGCAAATTGTGGAGGACAATGCAGATACGTTGAACTACAGCTCTCTGTACATAATTTTCATGTGAATCTCAAAAAAGTGGAGAGGGCAAGCATAACAAGTGAGTATATAATTGATGCCTAAAATGCATTTTGGAGAGAATAGTTGGATGTTAAAGTGCCACAGTAAAGCACCATTATGTAGAAGTAGTAACACCAGAACAGACAAATACCCCATTACAACTAAAAGTCCTGTAAGAAGGAAATAAGCAAACATAAACTGAAGGAGGTAAGAAAAAACATGAAAATAAAGACAGGAAAAAAAGAGCAGAGGAAAGGGGAGCTGAAGAAATGGATGGAAGGAAAGAAAATAGATGTATCTCAGTGTTTTACAACAATACATACTGAAGAAAAACTTTATTTTCAAGATCTGTGTATTGGTGGCATTCTTAATTTACAATGTCTTTAGATAAAAAGGTAATATGGAAATAAATGAATATTATAATAATAATATCTTATAAGATTGAGTTATGGATTTCAAAGTCAAAGATTTAAACTAAGCATGTGTAAAAATGAAAAGGAGATCATGAGATTCACTCACGTTACAATTATTAGTACAGTAGTTTGGAAAACTCAAACTAAACCTACCTTCAGACCAGACAAACTTAGGTCCACTGTAATAAGTATAATACACTGGATCTCCTCTTCCAGCTGTGCACACATATCCTGCTGTGTGTGTCTGTCCATCAACAATGTAGGAATCCCGTTCAGTCCCATTGATGCTGCCAGGTATCAGCTCATAGCTGTAGAACGTGTCTGACAGTTTGGGAACAGCCTTATACCAGAAGAACCTCCATCCTGCAGATGGATGTTTAACACTGCAGCTCAGAGTTACTGAGGCTCCAGGACTCAGCCATAATGGAGACACAGTGAGGACAGGCAGAGGTTTATCTGTTGGAAAGTGATTTTGCAGAATGAAAAACATGTTTTGATGTATTGTTGGTGGATTACATGCACTGATTGTATCATAATTCAAATGTTAAGGTGCACTGTCTGAGAATACATGGACCAAAAATAAAAATGACGACTGATGACATGTGACTTACGATCAGATACTCTCAATGTGAAAGCATCACTCCACTCTGTTGAAGACTTTTCATGTTTCAGTCTGCCCATACACTTGTACTTTCCACTGTGTAATGACAAAGCATTTCTAATCATGTTTTCCTTTTGATTTTCAGGTCTGTATGAGCTGGATGTCATCCATTCATACTCCCACTCAGCGTCTCCTCCATCCTCAATTTCACATGTAAGTGTGATCGTCTCTCCAGGGTATATCTCAGGCCAGTTGGGTCGCAGGGTCACAACAGCTCTGTTTGTGACTGTTTATGCACAAATTAGAAAAGATAAAACATAATGTTTTCAATGTTAGTCTTAATCATAATTTATGAATAAACAATGTTACTGCATTTTGTTTTTCATGTCATTTTGCCAACCAGTCATTTTTTTCTTTACTGACTGGATCACTATACTCTGTGTAGTGAACTGGCTTTTCTCTTCCCCAACACTGATAGATACCATCTTGTGAGACACTGATGTTTTGTTCACCATTCGTAAGGATTATAGTTTCATGGGAATCTGAGGAACGTCTGAACCAGTCGTATTTCCATCCAGCAGAGCCTTCCACACAACAGGTCAGTGTCAGAGTGCCCCCTGCTGGTACTGTTGTCCTGCCTGCTCTCAGAGTGGCCACAGGTCTTTGTGTTGTTTGGTTTAAAATACATTTTTATTATTTGTCTATTATTCATTATTATACATCTAGGGAGTGAGCACGAGTTGTGTGTGTTTATCGAGACAACTGGTCGACCGTTCCTGCTGAATGTGTAAAGCCAGTCAGTGTCTGTTCCTCCTCTCATGTCACATATGAAGGTAACAGACTCTCCACTAAATAAATAGGGTGAGTTGGGTTCAACCGTCAGCTCAGCATCTACAAACCCACGCAAACATATAACAGATACACAGTCAACATATAAACCCTAAAAAATTGTCAGAGGAAAGTAATGACACACTCTTAATCACTGCTTTAGTCACATCATAACTGCTACATGAAATGATACATATATTGATCAAATATAGTGAATAAACCCCAAAACAGAACAGACAGAAAATTGTTCAATCACCTTCAGTGTGTCCACAGTCGAGGAGTGTGTTCAGCACTGTAATAAAGATTGATACTTAAGACATTAGAAACTGGCTGAACTGTCAAATACATAATAAACAAAAGCATTTAAAAACAGCTGGAGCTGGACAAACATATGACACACTGTTCCTCTCACTACATGTTCCTTAATCTGTATCTGTCAAACAAATAAAGTCACTTATGTACTCACAGAATAACCACAGCACGCAGAACAAAGTCAGCCCCATCCTCACATCGAGCACTGACACTCTGCACTCTGTTTGTGCAATGCTGATTTAATCAGAAAATACAACTGTCCCAACAGAGAGGGATATTAAAAGAAGGGCTGCCTGTCAGTTTGAGGTCATTTAACCCTCCTTCACTTCCTTTGCACACCTACAACATGTGTTGCTGCACACACATTTAGACAACGACATCATCCCATTAACACCAGAACGTTCTGCACACAGCAACAGATTAGTTTAGAAATATTGTCTTCAGGATAGCTGTGCATTTAAAATATCACGTCGTTATACCTGGAAGGTAAAATGCATATTATTATAAACATAGCAATAAAACCTGCTGTCATTGTGGTGCTGACTGCAATTATCTCTGGTGGTGTTGTTTTACACAGAAATGAGGAAGAGGATGGTCACAATCCATTTCACAATCTCAAACACTGTGAGAAAACTTGTATCTCTAGTCTGCAAGATCTTAAAGCACACTTAAATCCCACATCAGGTCTCGATGAATGAGTTATTCAAGTTGAAAATCTTTACTGATGATGTGGGATTTAAGTGTGTTTTAAGATCTTGCAGACTAGAGATACAAGTTTTCTCACAGTGTTTGAGATTGTGAAATGGATTGTGACCATCCTCTTCCTCATTTCTGTGTAAAACAACACCACCTGAAATAGTTGCAGTCAACACCACAATGACAGCAGGTTTTATTGCTATGTTTATAATAATATGCATTTTACCTTCCAGGTTAACGACGTGATATTTTAAATGCACAGCTACCCTGAAGACAATATTTCTAAAGTAATCTGTTGCTGTGTGCAGAACGTTCTGGTGTTAATGGGATGATGTCGTTGTCTAAATGTGTGTGCAGCAACACATGTTGTAGATGTGAAAAGGAAGTGAAGGAGGGTTAAATGATCTCAAACTGACAGGTGGTGCCTTGACCTGCTTTTTCTCCGGCTCTCGTTGGAGCAAGACATAACATTTTCTTAAAAAGCAACATTTGGTGATTGCTGTTTATTTTATGATGTTTATGGCAAAGTCAAAGAAAACAATGTTTACATTCTGGACAGAGTGACCAGGAGACACTTTATAGTTACTTAAGATTCCTTTTGTCACTTCCTGTGCGTGTGTGTGCGTGTGTGTGTGTGTGTGTGTGGGCGACGTATTTCATCTGAACGATGCATCACAGACTCTACTGGTGCAAAAGTAAATTTTTTCTATCATGTCATTTTCTATTTATGTTTACAGGCAGCCCTTCTTTTAATATCCTTCTCTGAGCTTTATTGTCACAACTATCTGATCTAAGCTGTTGAGACAGTTGTATTTTCTGATTAAATCAGCATTGCATTGTACCCTGTGGTTTTTGTTTGTTTATTTTTTAACTTTCATAAAAAATCTTCCAAAATACGAAATCATCCTGATCTATTAGTATTTTTACACCCACAACTCTGATAATACTGCAAATAGGGATTATTTCACTATAGTTCAGTTTATCATTTCCATCATTGCTCTCTGTGTAGAAACAAAACGCACAACTATGATAGATATTATATAATGCAAAATGCCCAACAATTATCTGTTATAATTATGAGCTACTTGGTGCAATACTAGTGTTGTGTAAAATGCTGTGACCGTGTGACGTCCCTGCATGCTACCTGCAGTGGTTGGGCAGGAAGTGTGGGACTGTCAACATATGTGGTCAAACCCAAAGTGTTGTGAGGCCCCAGAAAAAGAAGATGTGGGAAAGGTCTGGTTTCATGTATTATTTATACATATTAGGTATGTAAGTTCTCTTTTCTTTTGTCCAGCTCCAGTGTCAGTCTTTCTGTTTGTTGTTGAGTGCAGAGTGTCAGTGCTCGATGTGAGGATGGGGCTGACTTTGTTCTGCGTGCTGTGGTTATTCTGTGAGTACATAAGTGACTTTATTTGTTTGACAGATACAGATTAAGGAACATGTAGTGAGAGGAACAGTGTATCATATGTTTGTCCAGCTCCAGCTGTTTTTAAATGCTTTTGTTTATTATGTATTTGACAGTTCAGCCAGTTTATGGTTGAGATAATCAGTGAACTATCACAGAGACGTAATCAAGAGGAATAAAGTAGCAGCCAAAAAACTTGAGGCACGAACACAGCGCATCATGTGGGCAGGGTTTAACCTGCTACACAGACTCCATGTTTGCAGCATGTAGTTGCTGCAGTTTACTGTGTGTGTACAGAGTTTTGTTGAGTAATAATGCAGTTAGATATGCAGGGTTTGGAGGTTTATGCGATATCAAGTCCACATTAAAGCTGAAGGATTGTTTCCATGTGTGTGATCCTTTGTGTCTATACTCCAGCATTTTAACAGATTAAAACCAACAAGGAAATCAAATGATTGTTTACTTTATGGCCTTTTTCGTTTTTTAATGCTTTGTCTGCTTTTTATGTTCTTTAGAGTCTCATTCAGCAGCGTCTCTCACAGTGAGTCCTGACAGACTCCGTGTGTATCAAGAAACTCAACGACACAGACAGTGGCAGCTATCAAGTTTCAGTCACTGATGGAAATTATGTTGAATCAGTGGAGAAACACATACTGATTGTTGAAGGTAAGATCTGAATGCTTCTTTGTTTTTAGCCAGTGTATGGGTCTTCTTGGTCTACAGATTTCATTGTTAAGGTTATTATGGCAGTCCTTATGATACATGTTTCTTTAACTTGCAGTATTTAGTGCAAGACCACCTTCAGGATTTTCTCAAACCCTTTATGACATCAGACACCACATTTTTTCATTGTGTAGTAGCCAGAACTATAACTATAATATTATTACTTTATCTTTCATTTGCCTATGAATCTTTGATAAAGACCACGTGGCTCGAACCTTCATGTAAATTTTGTGTTACCAGAACCGGCTGCTGACATAGAAAGTATAGACAAAGCCTAGGTATGCTGGGACACTGCAGGGGCACTCAGTGGCTAGGGAAATAATCTTTTATCTTTTATCTTTAATCTTTATCTGAGTCTTGTGTTGGTACAAATTTATTGATGTTGTTATTCCTACTAGTTGCCACCAGAGGGTGCCAACAAATCACCCAATGCCTCAATCTCTCTGTTTGGGTGGGTGTTGCAGAAACTGTTTGCACACACAGTGGCGGTTCTTGCCGTAGGCGATATAGGCGGCCGCCTAGAGCACCATCCCGAGGGGGGCGCCAAAATTGCACCTGTGACAAAAACAAAAAAAAAAGTTTCAGTGTGTCATCACAGTCTGTTGGCGTCTGCCACAGTCCACCCACCTTCTCCTCTGTAACCCACTCATCTACCTATTAGTGCGCCCACCTCATCTACTATCACTGCACTACTGACAGGAGTGTACAACAACAGTAAATCCGTGTTGAAATCAGGAGGAGAGCTAGTTATCATTACCTCTGAGCAGCCGGTGGCCACAATGAACAACTCCATTAATTTACATTGTGGTGCCTTCACCCTCTGTTCAGTAAAAAATAATATTGGGCGAAGGTACATTACAACATTGTGTAATCTTGTAAAATGTAGCTTTTGGAGAGAAACTTGAATAAATCCAGCTGTTTGAAGGAGAAATTTGTTGATGTTTTCACAGCAATATAAAGTAGAAATTAGAGAGGGAATTACGGCTTATTATAAAAAGTTTTTTGTCACACTTACACTAAACTCTGAAACGAGACCCCATATTACATTAGAGCGTTAGTGTTTTTATTGTTTTTAATTGTTTGTTTTATGTCTTATGTTTTTCTGTTTATGTACAGCATTTTGTTTCAGCTGTTGTTTTTAAAATGCTCTATAAATAAAGTTTAGTTGAGTTGAGAGTTAAGTTTAAAAAATGGCAAATACAGTTCAAACAAAGACAGATGCAAATTTTCACAGTCAAGAAAAGCAGTTATAAGTGTCAGTGCAAGTTCATAAGTTCAACCTTTTCAAATGTTCAAACTGAATAAGAGAATCCAACTTAAACATTTTTGGAGCCCACTCCATTTGTATGCATCTTAGTATTTGAAGCTATGTTTACCAAGTTCAGTGTGAACATAGGGTAGCGCTAATTTTAAGATGTCCTGAGAACTGGCATTGTATTTAAATGCAACCAGAGAGCAGAGGTAACACTGCAGTTTTTGCAGCAGAGCCTTATAAATAAATAAGATACAATGTTGCTCCCTTCTGTTTGTTAAGGAGGACCATCCCACCTTTTCATATAAGATGCAACAGAGTGTGAGAAATGTACCACCTATGATGAAGTGCAGTGCTTTGTGATACACTGAGTCAAGAGGCTTTAAGGTGGAGGAAGAAGCATGCATATATACAACATCACCATAATCAGGAGCAGACGTGACTGTTGGTTAAAAAATAGTCTTTCGTTGAGCAGGAGAAAAACAAGATTTGTTTCTATACAAAAATTCAATTTTGACCGATTTTTTTTTTTTTTTTTAGAAAAAAGTTTTCTTACACCCCTTAAAATCAAGAAGGCCTCCAAACGCTCTGTGAAGCTTTGGTGACCCTTAGTGGGTGTCAGGACCCCAGGTTGGGAACCTGTGACCTAGAGAACAGCATAAGCTTGTTTTAAATGTACCAGAATTTAAAAGAAGCTCATGTTTGATGAGAGAGATCTGAAATGTAACAAAAGCAGTGTGTAAATTTGCCATGGCCTGATTAAGAGAGCCGCTGACACATAAAAGCATGTCATCTGCATAAAAATGTGCACATTTTTCGATTGCTATCAAAGAAACATACACCTAACATGACTTTACTGTATCACTACAATCAGAGAGAAGACAAACAAATAAGCTGCTTATGTACAGGAAATCATTTAAGAACAATTAAAAACACTGCTGATAGCAAACTACTGGAACAAAAGTTTATTGATACATGAAAAGGTCAACCATACTTTCAAAATACAGAAGCAATTTATAGTAAACAGAAGATATTTTGGAAGATTTTTAATGACAGTTAAGAAATAAACAAATGAAAACCATATGGTACAATGCAATGCTGATTTAATCCGAAAATACAACTGTCTCAACAGCTTAGATCACATAGTTGTCACAATAAAGCTCAGAGAAGGATATTAAAAGAAGGGCTGCATGTAAAAAGAAATAGAAAATGACATGACTGTAAAAACGGTGTAGGAATGGCGTCTTGTATGACAATTGCATTACATTTTGAGTTACAAACCATCAATGTCTCATGATTAATATTTATTTATTTCTATTAGTTAACATTTTGAACATGGTAAATTGAGAATGACACCAATATACAGGTCTGGAAAATAAACAGATTCTTACTTCAATATGTACCGTAGTGAAAGCATGCATATACACAATATCACCATAATCAAGAGCAGACATGACAGTAGATTAAACAATGGTCTTTCGACTAGCAGGAGAAAAACAAGATTTGTTTCTACACAAAAATCCAATTTTGACCCTCAGTTTGATTGATAGTTGTTCTACATGGGCTTTAAAAGTGAGTCTAGTATCCAGGCAGAGGCCCAAATATTTATAATATTATACAATTTCAGTTGCAAATATTTCAAACTTCTACTGTTGTTTGGAACAAACGGCAGCTGATCCTGTCATCACATTTGAGTATTCGTGCTCCTCTGGCTCATTATTCCTCCCTGTTAAAAGAATAAGATGAATTCATGAAAAGACAAGTTACTGTACTGTATTCAGGGTTCACTGGCCTACACAAGCATCTCAACTTTTGCATGTACTGTAATTCTCACCACATAAAATGAAGCATGCAGCCATCTTTGCACTTTATCAGTTACAGAATATGTGACATCCCTAGATTCTTTTAAAATCAGTCATTTAACCATCTCTATTATTTCTGCTCCATGTTGAACAAAAATTATCTACTGTACCGTGTTCAAGTTCTTCAGAGCCTCTGATTGTTTCGTAGAGACAGACGTCACCTACAGAACAGAAAATCAAACCAAAGTATTAAACATTTTATTCGCATTATGTAGGAATTCCCTAATCTTCTAAAACAGATAATCAAAACTGAAAATGTTAGTCTTAGATTCAATGATAAATCATAAAATGAATCAGGATTAAGGCTGACCGTGGAGAAGAGAAGCATACACTCTGCCTTGAGTTTCATCCTGGGTGATCATGTGGTCTGGAGCAGGACCCTGATTGGTGCTCTGAGACCTGGTGGGTCCAAAACATGAAGTAAATACAGTGGGTTTAATAAGGAACATGTAATGTGCTGCTGTTATGTTCAGAATGAGAGAAGAGTGTTGAACCAACCTCCTGAAGCATGAATCTGTTACAAAAGAAAGAAAAGACATTAACTGTGACATTGTTTAGTATTGCAAATTGTTCCATTGTTACTACAGTACATGTGATTACATCACGATCTGATATCAGCAGGAAAAGATCTCACCTTTTGACTTTGTGTAGCGACACACAAACAGCAGCAGGAGAAGAATCAGTGAAACTCCACCAACCAGCCCAACAATCACCAGCACAGGAAATGGAGAGCTTTGTTCAGGCCTGGACGCTGCTGTAATAAATATTATATTAATAATTACAAGTACTGACTCATAAATAAATGTACAAATATTAGAATACATACACTCATAAACCCTGATCACACACCATGTACATTTAGATTAACACATAAACACACAGTAAAAACTTCTCAGTCTAACCTGTTATTTGATGAAAACTTTTCTTTGGCTCAAAATTAATATTCCTTTGTAATATAAAGTAATATACAGTTAATTTATTAATATGTATTTACTTTTTTATTTCTGTGTTTCATCACTGAATGCCCTAGTTTATAAAACTAATATCTAACAACAAACTTGCAGGTAAAATCAGCTGAAACTTACCCATCTTCTAATTTAGTGATGACTTTTCTAACTCAGACCGTAACACAGCTGACAAATAAAGATTCTGTTTTGAATCACACTCACATTTTACTGACATCCAGCTCTCTGGTGACGTCAAACTCTGCCAACCTTGTGGTGAATCTTTTACTTTACATGAATAAAACCCTTCATCTAACTTTGACACTGCAGAGATAGTCAGCTCCTCTTCAGTAACATTTTGGATGAGTTTGTTATTTTTATAGAAATCCACATTATAAGGAACTTTTTCTGTCCTGAATTTGCAGCCAAGAGTGACAGAATCTCCCTCAGTAACAGGATGGACAGGGCTCACCAGGGTAATATCATCGTCTGTAAAAAGATTAAAGAATACAAAGATTTGGTTGCAGAGATCAGCTGGTGTGGCTTAAACAAGCTGATGTAACATTATGAAAATAAATGTTTAAATTAATTTTACAGCTGCATACAGTATCTGAGAAATCCCTGTTTCACTGTAAATGTATCCTTCTGTCATCAAACCAACAAAAAAGATTATAGTACTTGTTTCAGTGTTTCTCACTGATGTACTGTAACACTGTAATTTTTCAAAACTATGTAACAGAATGTTAAAATACTTCAGAAACAAAATCTTTTAAATGAATTAAGACTCACACTGTTTAGTGATGTTGACTGCATTGCTGAACTGTCCTGTTTCAGACTCACACCAGTAGACTCCACTCTGCCAGTCACGGTCCATGTTGCATCTGAATCCAGTCATGTTCCCCCAGTAAGAATAATAAGAAGAACAGTGTGTCGTGCGGCCAAATTCAGAAAACATGCTGACTGTCCACTCAGCAGAGTTTCCCTCACAGCTCAGTGACACAGGCTCTCTGCTGAAGTGTTGCATTCTGTCAGGACTCACTGTGAGAGACGCTGCTGAATGAGAATCTAAAAACACATAAAAAGCAGACGAAGAATAAAACATTTAAAAGGCCATACTGTCAACAATCATTTGGTTTCCTTGTTGGTTTTAATCTGTCTAAATGCTGGAGTATAGACACAAAGGATCACACCAATACAGGTATATGATAGAATTTAAAATTCCACCATGGAAACAATCCTTCAGGTTTAATGTGGATTTATTGTTGAGGCTACAACGGTTCTATGTTGTGCAACAGTGTAACACAGTGCACGTTATGCCATTAGTGCAAAGGTGACGTGTGCAAATTGTGGAGGACAATGCAGATACATTGAACTACAGCTCTCTGTACATAATTTTCATGTGAATCTCAAGAAAGTGGAGAGGGCAAGCATAACAAGTGAGTATATAATTGATGCCTAAAATGCATTTTGGAGAGAATAGTTGGATGTTAAAGTGCCACAGTAAAGCACCATTATGTAGAAGTAGCAACACCAGAACAGACAAATACCCCATTACAACTAAAAGTCCTGTAAGAAGGAAACAAGCAAACATAAACTGAAGGAGGTAAGAAAAAACATAAATAAACAAAATAAAAACAGGAAAAAAGAGCAGAGGAAAGGGGAGCTGAAGAAATGGATGGAAGGAAAGAAAATAAATGTATTTCAATGTTTTACAACAATACATACTGAAAAAAAACTTTATTTTCCAGATCTATATATTGGTGGCATTCTTAATTTACAATGTCTTCAGATAAAAAGGTAATATGGAAATAAATGAATATTATAATAACAATATCTTATAAGATTGAGTTATGGATTTCAAAGTCAAAGATTTAAACTAAGCATGTGTAAAAATTAAAAGGAGATCATGAGATTGACTCATGCTAAAATTATTAGTACAGTAGTTTGGAAAACTCAAACTAAACCTACCTCCAGACCAGACAAACTTAGGTCCACTGTAAGAAATATAATACACTGGATCTCCTCTTCCAGCGCTGCACACATATCCTGCTGTGTGTGTCTGTCCATCAACGATGTAGGAATCCTGTTCAGTCCCATTGATGCTGCCAGGTATCAGCTCATAGCTGTAGGACGTGTCTGACAGTTTGGGAACAGCCTTATACCAGAAGAACCTCCATCCTGCAGATGGATGTTTAACACTGCAGTTCAGAGTTACTGAGGCTCCAGGACTCAGCCATAATGGAGACACAGTGAGGACAGGCCGAGGTATATCTGTTGGAAAGTGATTTCACAGAATGAAGACATGCTATAATTTGTTGTTAGTAGATGACATCCACTACTTGTACTCAAATATAAAAGGTGCACTGTTTGAAAATACAGGGAACAATAATTTCTTTTTTCACATTCAGCAAAATAAAAAAAAAGATCATAATTCAAATGTTAAGGTGCACTGTCTGAGAATACATGGACCACAATAAAAATGACAACTGATGACATGTGACTTACAGTCAGATACTTTCAGTGTGAAAGCATCACTCCACTCTGTTGAAGACTTTTCATGTTTCAGTCTGCCCATACACCTGTACTCTCCCTTGTATGATTGCAACACATTTCTAATCGTGTTTTCCTTTTGTTTTTCAGGTCTGTATGAGCTGGATGTTGTCCATTCATACTCCCACTCAGCGTCTCCTCCATCCTCAATTTCACATGTCAGTGTGATCGTCTCCAGATAGTATATCTCAGGCCAGTTGGGTCGCAGGGTCACAACAGCTCTGTTTGTGACTGTTCATGATCAAGAGGCCACAAATACACAGATCAGAAAAGATTAAACATCAAACGCATTTTAGTGTTAGTCTTAATCCTCATTCAAAAATACAGTGTATTATTTTCTGCATTTTATATTCCATATCATATATTACCGACTGGATCACTGTACTCTGTGTGGTAAACAGGGTCTCCTCTTCCTCCTCTGCACCAGTAGAGTCCTCCCTGTGAGACACTGATTGTGTCTTTTGAGAGGAAGACATCATCTTGTGTGGTCAGAGGTTCAGAGGTTTTATTGCCTCTGTACCAGAAGTATTTCCAACCAGATGATGATGATGATGATGATGGGCTCACAGAGCAGGTCAGCGTCACACTGCCCCCTACAGGAAAGTGTCTGCTCAGTCTGGCCTTTGGTTGTGCTGTTTAATTTAGACAAAGACATAAAAGTGGTCATTATTTCCCTGTGAATCAGTCCAGTTTATTCTTGGTGGTGTTACAACTTACTGTAGAAAATATAGAAAATAGTAAATCACTTTTAAGTCAGTAATATATTATGAAAGTATCGTAAACTGATGGAAATCAGTTGCAACAATGCTTCTGTTAAACATTTATTAACCACTAAAGCTGTTGGTTAAATTAACCTAACATGAATTAAAGTGAGCACAAACACACTTCTAAGAATGAAAGACAATTTAAACACAGCTTTCTCTTTTTCCCTTTGTTAAGTGTCCACCGTCTCTAAGATAATGCAGAGAAAACATCACTCCACTTCACTCTGGAAATGCTAAAGTACTGCTGCCTGCTGCTCTTTAAATTTTGAGACTCTAGTATGAAAACTACTTACGTTCCATTTTGAGTTTTACTGGTTCAGATTCTTCATCCTCATATTTACACATGTAAGAGCTCCCATCTGAAATGACTTGAACTGTGTTTTCTGAAGACATCGCTGACTGATGGTTTGTGTCTGTTTCAATAGGTGATCCGTCTTTGTAGAAAACAGCATTCTTCTCCTTTGTCTGATTACGATGTCGACAGCGCAGGGTCACTGATTCTCCTTCAAACACAGCGGATGCAGGACTTTGCAGGGTCACATCTTTGTCTGAGGAACACAGGTCAGTAGGTGTTTTATTAAATCATCTCAATACATGAACATATCAGTCAAATGAAGCTCTTGTTTGAGTCGTAGGGGAAAAATTCTTGACCATCCCTGTGGATTGTGTAATAACAGTTAGAGTCTTTTTCTTAATGTAAAAGTTTTTTAAACAAGATTAACAACATTCATACATTATATATTGGCACTTTGCCAAACAGGTTGATCATATCAACATGACTGATGAAAATAAATAAATATATAAAGTAATGCTTACAGTGAACTTGATCATGGTGGTAGAATGTATCACTTACCTGATACAGTTAGAGAGACTTTATTACTTTCTTTTCTTGAATATGCTGAGCGCTTGGGATCACCAATGCAATGGTATTCACCACTGTGGCCTTTAGATAGAGATTGTGATGTATATCTCTTACTGGATTTGAAGGGTAGAAATCCTAGACCATCCCTGTAGATTGCATAATACCAGTCGGTGTCTTTTCCCACCCTCATGTCACATATGAAGGTAACAGACTCTCCAGTAAATAAAGTGGACCAGTTTGGTTCAATGGTCAGCACAGCATCTACAAACCAACAGAAGAATTGTGTTTTCTTTATTGTATTACTTAAACACTGCCAAAACAGAACACACAGAAAATGGTGAAAAGTGATGCAGTTGTTGAATATTTGTCTCAAGTGAATATATAAACAAGAAGTAGTATAATTACCTTGAGCATGTCCACAGTAGAGGAGTATATTCAGTGCTGAGATAAAAATTGGAACTTCATCAAAGATTATCAAACTTACAGAAAAGATCGATTATAATAACCTCGGACATTTCTTTCATTAATGGAAACAATTCTTTAAACAAAGTCACTGGTGTACTCACAGAAAAACCCCAGCACACAGAGCAGGGTGTGCCCCATCTTCACACTCACGACTGTTACTCTGCCTCTGAGAAATGCTTCTATGCTGTGTAAAGAAAAAGCTCAGAACATGTGAATCATATGATGAAAGATCAGAAACTGTGGGATGATAGAAGATGCATTAAATAGTAATAGTGGATAGGAAGTTTTCTCTCACTTCTTCCTCTGAGTTACCGCAGTCTGTACTTCCTTCCCTTTTACACGAAGCTCACATAACCAGACTGGCGTCACCATGGTATATTTTAATGTTAGTTTTTGTTGGACTTTATTTGTTGTGACCCACACAAGACAATCTACAAATTGATTTACAAATACACAGAACTTACTCTGTGGACATGTACTTTAATTTCACAGAAAAATGTTACAGGTTTTACGAATGTGAACAGTTTCACCACAGTCAATACACATGAAGTCATCATAAAAAGGGAAATCCAAGGCACTCTTCTTTAAATGTATAGAAAGCTATAGATGGCTCCATCAATTGTTAAACAATTAAATACAGAAAAAAAAAAAAAGAAAAAACACCGTATCTGTAATGATAGAAAAAAAGGACTGAAATCAATGTCTTCATTTAGACCTTGATAGATAGTGGCTTTCATTTGGTAAATATAAAAAGTCTCTCTCTGCAAAAGTTATTGAGTCTTATTTGAGTCATCTTGACAAACAGAAATTATGGTCCATCGGCCGAAAAGAAATTACCATGTATAAGCATGAGGTCCCGTAGACCTGGATGCACAAGCTGGAGTCCTAAAGACCATCAGTAGAACAAAATAAAAAGTCGGAAGGCCAAACAAAATAAAAGGTCACATGACCAAACAGAAACTAAGGTCAGAAGGCCAACTTAAATAAAATGGATAAGTTAAGATAAGGTCCAACGACCAAACATAAATTACGTCTGATATGACAAAACAGAAATTAAGTTGGTCCCTCTGACCAAAGAAAATTAAGTGTTGCAGGGGAAACATTCTGAGGCGGTCCAATGACCTTGGTGTGGTGCAAGAGGTCACAGGCCATGGGGGCATAGCATGAGGTCCCGAAGACCAGGGGTGTTGGAGCATACAGCATGGGGTCCACAGATCATGATGGGGCATTTGCATGAGGTTCAGAAGACTGAGGGAGGCAGAGCATAAAGCATGAGATCCCAAAGACCAGGGGTGTAAGAGCATGCAGTATGAGGTCCCAGGGAACATGATAGAGCACTAGCCTGAGGTCAGAAGACTGAGGTTGTTAGTGCATACAGTATGAGGTCCCACAGAACATGGTAGAGCATCCATGGGGTCCGAAGACCAAGGTTATTAGTGCATGCAGCATGAGGTCCCACAAACCGTGATTGTGCATTTGCTTGAGGTCCTGAAGACCATGTAAATGAGCGAGAGATCAGGCGGATGAGGTAAAGGAAATGAACCAATAAAATTGCAATAAATCACGGCCAACTTGAATAAAAGAATACAGCAGAATATGTCCCAGGACCAGCAGATAGAGAATTGGGAGATAGAATTTGTGATTATATAACCAAAATGGAATATTTATGGGTGATGCATGATTGAGGATTATAAAATGATAGGTGGGCAGTACTGTATGAGCAGGTGTTCGTGCATGCAGCATGTAGTTGGAGGGCCACGATGAATGGCAAATGGCATGAGAACGCGTAGAGCATGGGTATTAAGGGAACATGGGATAAATGACAGTCATCCTAACTGAACTGAGGCAGATGGAATTGGAAACATGAACGAGTGCAAGGAACACAGAACTGCACAACAAGCG
Source organism: Epinephelus cyanopodus (assembly GCA_026686955.1). Taxonomy (NCBI): domain Eukaryota; kingdom Metazoa; phylum Chordata; class Actinopteri; order Perciformes; family Serranidae; genus Epinephelus; species Epinephelus cyanopodus. The sequence goes on from CM048934.1 coordinate 14,028,946, forward strand.
AATTTCAGGTCAGCAATGATGCAATAGCAATAGATAAGCAAACAGAAATGGCATACGGCTAATGCATGATGTCGCTACATTGAATGTAAAGGTGGGCAAGAGGACAAACCATACTGGGATTTGATTGAAGGTAGCCGAAGAGGAAACTACGAAAGACCACCACCAGCTATTTGCATGAGTTAGTGAGAATTTGGAGAGCAGAAATTTGATATATGAATTGGTGCTAGAATGGAGCCATACCCACTAAAAAAAATAAATAAATAGATTTTGCCCTGGTCCTTGATCCCAGTCTTTGTATATTATATAGATCACCATTTATTTATTTTTGTTTTTAATTTTATTTTATTAAAGAGAAGAATTTATTCTTCTTCCTCGCTGTATTGCTCAGCCTTAATAGATATTACCAACACTGATTGGGAAGTGCAAAGCTGGATGCATCTATCTCAACAATAAGTGGATCAAGTTTATTGTCCAAATAGATGTAGTGGGTCCTATGATAGAAGCCCTACAGCTGAAATGGACAAGTGTCACTAAAAGAATGAGAGATTGCATGGGCATCTTCGAGTGTATGCTGACCGGCTACATTTCCCTACAGGCAGTCGACGAATGATGCTCTGGATCGCTACTAAATTCAAACAGAGTGACATGGCACAAGACGTCATGTGCATAAGGGGGCGATCACGCAGCTACTTGCTGAGCTCACAAGAGTTGACAACTACTATGCATGTCCTTGAAGTGCGTGAAAACCAGAAAAGATCGGCCTGATTAGAAGCTGCCCTGCGTACTGCTCTGCATGACGGGATTTAGGCATGTTCCGGCTGATTCATGGATGAAATCATGAATGGTGAATCTGAGATGAATATAATTGTGAAGGGCAGCTTGAAATAAGTTAGACCACTTACGACTGGGAACTGTGAGTACCAGAACTGATCAGTGTGCATAAGCTGAACTGCACACAGACTGGAAACATGACAATTAAAAAAAAATAGCATGAAGGCTGAGAAAACGCCTGGAGCGCCGCCAGGAAGGAGCTGCTAGAACAGAGCGAACAAGATTATTGAGCCCCAGCCGTCATAACCGCAGTGTGTGTCAGAATGGTGGTTCAAAACATTGACTACTAGGTGAAGTAAATCACGCTAAATAAAAGCCCTGCAGGAGCAGACTTACTGATTCTTTCTTAATGTGCATGTTAATCAATCATGGTGGAGGGAGCCCAAGACGTGCCAATGGCTGCTTCTGTATTACTGTCCATATAATCATGATGATAATAATAATAATAATAATAATAATAATAATGATAATAATAATAATAATAATAAAAATGAAAATCACAAGGAGTGAAGTTGCGTCTTCTTTTCCTCACAGATGACGGTTCGAGTTCATTCTCTTCTGTTGCATGGTACGTGTGGTCCATTCGCAAACTTTATAACTAAAAAAACCTTTCACTACTCTCTATCGACGAACTACTGACACTCTCTGCTGTTTCCTCCTCCTTCTTCCTTCCTCCCGCTGTCTTTGTTGGTTTATTTATACACTGGCTGGATTGTCCGCTCGGACAAGGCTACGAAAACCAAACAAATCTTATTGTATAGCGATTATACACTTATATAAACATATTAATGGGTAGAATATTCAGATTCAGATTCAGATTGACAATAAACCATGGCAAATATTACACACTGGCCCTTTAAGGTGGAAGAAGAAGCATGCATATATACAATATCACCGTCATCAAGAGCAGACGTGACTGCAGATTAAAAAATAGTACTTTGATGAGCAAGAGAAAAACAAGATTTGTTTCTACACAAAAATTCAATTTTGATGTTGTATTTATTTATTTATTTTTTTAGAAAAAAGTTTTCTTACACCCATTAAAATCATGAAGGCCTCTAAACGCTCTGTGAAGCTTTGGTGACCCTTAGTGGGTGTCAGGACTCCCAGCTCGGAAACCTGTGACCTAGAGAACAGCATAAGCTTGTTTTAAATGTACCAGAATTTAAAAGAAGCTCATGTTTGATGAGAGATATCTGAAATATATCAAAGCAGTGTGTAAATTTTCCATGGCCTGATTAAGAGAAGAGCCGCTGACACATAAAAGCATGTCATCTGCATAAAAATGTGCAAGTTTTTAGATTTCAATCAAAGAAACATACACCTAACATGACTTTACTGTATCACTACAATCAGAGAGAAGACAAACAAATAAACTGCATGTGTACAGGAAATCATTTAAGAACAATTAAAAACATTGGCGACAGGAAACTATTGGAAAAAAAGTTTATTGATACAAGAAATGGTCAACCATACTTTCAAAATACAGAAGCTATTCATAGTGTACAGAAGATATTTTGGAAGATTTTTAATGACAGTTAAGAAATAAACAAACGAAAACCATAGTGTACAATGCAATGCTGATTTAATCCGAAAATACAACTGTCTCAGCAGCTTAGATCACATAGTTGTCACAATAAAGCTCAGAGAAGAATATTAAAAGAAGGGCTGCATGTAAAAAGAAATATAAAATGACATGATTGTAAAAACAGTGTAGGAATGGCGTCTTGTATGACAACTGCATTACATTTTGAGTTACAAACCATCAATGTCTCATGATTAATATTTATTTATATCTATTAGCTAACATTTTGAACTTAAAACATGGTAAATTGAGAATGACACCAATATACAGGTCTGGAAAATAAACAGATTCTTACTTCAGTATGTACCGTAGTGAAAGCATGCATATACGCAATATCACCATAATCAAGAGCAGACGTGACAGTAGATTAAACAATGGTCTTTTGACTAGCAGGAGAAAAACAAGATTTGTTTCTACACAAAATCCAATTTTGACCCTCAGTTTGATTGATAGTTGTTCTACATGGGCTTTAAAAGTGAGTCTAGTATCCAGGCAGAGGCCCAAATATTTATAATATTTTACAATTTCAGTTGAAAATATTTCAAACTTCTACTGTTGTTTGGAACAAACGGCAGCTGATCCTGTCGTAACATTTGAGTATTCGTGCTCCTCTGGCTCATTATTCCTCCCTGTTAAAAGAATAAGATGAATTCATGAAAAGACAAGTTACTGTACTGTATTCAGGTTTCACTGGCCTACACAAGCATCTCAATTTTTGCATGTACTGTAATTCTCACCACATAAAATGAAGCACGCAGCCATCTTTGCACTTTATCAGTTACAGAATATGTGGCATCCCTGGATTCATTTAAAATCAGTCATTTAACCATCTCTATTATTTCTGCTCCATGTTGAACAAAAAGTATCTACTGTACCGTGTTCAGGTTCTTCAGAGCCTCTGATTGTTTCGTAGAGACAGATGTCACCTACAGAACAGAAAATCAAACCAAAGTATTAAACATTTTATTCCCATTATGTAGGAATTTCCTAATCTTCTAAAACAGATAATCAAAACTGAAAATGTTAGTCTTAGATTCAATGATAAATCATAAAATGAATTAGGATGAAGGCTGACCATGGAGAAGAGAAGCATACACTCTGCCTTGAGTTTCATCCTGGGTGATCATGTGGTCTGGAGCAGGACCCTGATTGGTGCTCTGAGACCTGGTGGGTCCAAAACATGAAGTAAATACAGTGGGTTTAATAAGGAACATGTAATGTGCTGCTGTTATGTTCAGAAAGAGAGGCAAGAGTGTTGAACCAACCTCATAAAGCATGAATCTGTGGAGGAAAAAAGACATCTGTTGTTACATTGTTTTGTATGGCGAATTGTTCGACTGTTACTACAGTACATGTAATCACATCAGAATCAGTCTAACATCAGAAGTAAAAGTTCTCACCTTTTGACTTTCTGTAGCAACACACAAACAGCAGCAGAAGAAGAATCAGTAAAACTCCACAAACCAGCCCAACAATCAACAGCACAGTTCTGTTCAAGCTTTGTTCAGGCCTGGACGCTGCTAAAATAAATAACCTATATTAATATTTACTCATGTAACACTTTTCACAAATAGATTTCTCAAAGTGCTTTACATAAACACAGAGTCAAGGTCCAGTCAAGCTGAAGTAATAAAACTCCAAGAGTGAAAAAACAATGACTGATGTCCAAAAATGTGTAAGAACACACATCAGACTGCTCTCACAAACTGCTTGTACATTTTCCTACGAAAAGTAATGCACCCAAAATCATTTATATCCCACCATTTTTTGGAAATGCTGCCATAACGTGACCAATGCACTAACGGCAGTAAACAAGGAGGCAGTCCCGAGCACGTTTGTAAGGAGGCAGGTTGGAGTGGTGGAAGGGTCACAAAAAAGTTTTCCCTGTTACTTTCCCCTGGAGTCATGTATGTGAACTTTGAGTGAATTTCGTCTTGACCATGTTTGATCCTAAACCTAACGACTGTAACTTCTACTGGCTAAATCTAGCATCCCAAACTTTATGTTAATTGCGTAACTGTGCATTAAGGACGCAACATAATATGCAGGGCACTAATTCATAGCAATCATACAAACCGTTATGAGAATATGTTGCACACATATACACTACCATGCACACATAATCTAAACATGTATCCAAAAATACATTCACGCATTAATAAATGCACAAGTCAAAGACCACATACACACAAATATACTTTTATAAACCCCTGATCAGATACCATGTACATTTTGATTAACACACAAACACATACAGTATCATTATAAATTCTAAACCTTTCACTGCTAATCATGTATTTACTTTTGCATTTTTAATGTATAAAACAGTTTCTCTTTCACAAACAAAAAAGCTGAACAAAGCCAGTCTAATCCAGTTATAACCTTTCTGTCTTGGACCGTAACACATCTTACAAAAAATGCTGAAGAAACTGTTTTAATTATACTCACATTTTACTGACATCCAACTCTCTGGTGACGTCCATCTCTGCAAATCTTGCGGTGATTTTTTTCCTGTACATTTATAAAAGCCTTCATCTGACTTTGACACTGCAGAGATAGTCAGCTCCCCTCCAGTAACACTTTGGATGAGTTTGTTATTTTTATAGAAATCCACATTATAAGGAACTTTTTCTGTCCTGAATTTGCAGCCAAGAGTGACAGAATCTCCCTCAGTAACAGGATGGACAGGGCTCACCAGGATAATATTACCATCTGTAAAAAGATTAAAGAACACAAAGATTTGGTTGCAGAGATCAGCTGGTGCAGCTTAAACAAGCTGATGTAACATTATGACAATGAATGTTTGAATTAATTTTACAGTTGCATACAGTGACTGAGAAATCCCTGTCTTACTGTAAATATATCTTTCTGTCATCAAACCAACAAAAAGATTATAGTGCTTGTTTCAGTGTCGCTCACTGATGTACTGTAATACTGTAATTTCAGTGCAGATCACCCTTAAAGGTCAGGTGTTTAGGATTTAGTGGATTCCAGCGGTGAGGTTGTCGAACTGAAATTCTCTCTTTGACTAAGCCTGTAGGAGAACTACCATGGCCGTATGTAGATATAAACAGCTCATTCTAAGGTAACGAAAACACAGTGACTCAGTGCAACCTGGGCTCAAAGCTCTGGTTTGGTATAAAGGTCTGTAGAGACTGAAGGCAGGGAGAGAACTCTGCTCTTCTCTTCATGCTGCATGTATTAAAGAAACTTGATTCCTCACACCGAGTCCATCACTTCTTCAGAGAGGAGAATTTCCCTCACATCAGAATGTTAAAATACTTCAGAAACAAAATCTTTTAAATGAATTAAGACTCACCCAGTATAGTGATGTTGACTGCATTGCTGAACTGTCCTGTTTCAGACTCACACCAGTAGACTCCACTCCGCCAGTAATGGTCCATGGTGCATCTGGATCCAGTCATGATCCCCCAGGAAGAAGAAGAAGAAGAACAGTGTCTCAGGTAGCCATCTACAGAAAACCTGCTCACTCTCCACTCAGTAGAGTTTCCCTCACAGCTCAGTGACACAGGCTCTCTGCTGAAGTGTTGCGTTCTGTCAGGACTCACTGTGAGAGACGCTGCTGAATGAGAATCTAAAAACACATAAAAAGCAGACAAAGAATAAAACATTTAAAAGGCCATACTGTCAACAATCATTTGGTTTCCTTGTTGGTTTTAATCTGTTTAAATGCTGGAGTATAGACACAAAGGATCACACCAATACAGGTATATCATAAAATTTAAAATTACACTGTGAAACAATCCTTCAGGTTTAATGTGGATTTATTGTTGAGGCTACAACGGTTCTATGTTGTGCAACAGTGTAACACAGTGCACGTTATGCCATTAGTGCAAAGGTGACGTGTGCAAATTGTGGAGGACAATGCAGATACATTGAACTACAGCTCTCTGTACATAATTTTCATGTGAATCTAAAAAAAGTGGAGAGGGCAAGCATAACAAGTGAGTATATAATTGATGCCTAAAATGCATTTTGGAGAGAATAGTTGGTTGTTAAAGTGCCACAGTAAAGCACCATTATGTAGAAGTAGCAACACCAGAACAGACAAATACCCCATTACAACTAAAAGTCCTGTAAGAAGGAAACAAGCAAACATAAACTGAAGGAGGTAAGAAAAAACATGAAAATAAAAACAGGAAAAAAGAGCAGAGGAAAGGGGAGCTGAAGAAATGGATGGAAGGAAAGAAAATAGATGTATCTCAGCGTTTTACAACAATACATACTGAAGAAAAACTTTATTTTCAAGATCTGTGTATTGGTGTCATTCTTAATTTACAATGTCTTTAGATAAAAAAGTTAAAATGGAAATAAATGAATTTTATAATAATAATATCTTATAAGTTTGAGTTATAGATTTCAAAGTCAAAGATTTAAACAAATGATGTGTAAAAATGAAAAGGAGATCATGAGATTCACTCATGCTAAAATTATTAGTACAGTAGTTTGGAAAACTCAAACTAAACCTACCTCCAGACCAGACAAACTTAGGTTCACTGTAATGAGTATAATACACTGGATCTCCTCTTCCAGCTGTGCACACATATCCTGCTGTGTGTGTCTGTCCATCAACAATGTAGGAATCCTGTTCAGTCCCATTGATGCTGCCAGGTATCAGCTCATAGCTGTAGGACGTGTCTGACAGTTTGGGAACAGCCTTATACCAGAAGAACCTCCATCCTGCAGATGGATGTTTAACACTGCAGCTCAGAGTTACTGAGGCTCCAGGACTCAGCCATAATGGAGACACAGTGAGGACAGGCTGAGGTTTATCTGTTGGAAAGTGATTTCGCAGAATGAAAAACATGTTTCGATGTATTGTTGGTGGATTACATGCACTGATTGTATCATAATTCAAATGTTAAGGTGCACTGTCTGAGAATACATGGACCAAAAATAAAAATGACGACTGATGACATGTGACTTACATTCAGATACTCTCAGTGTGAAAGCATCACTCCACTCTGTTGAAGACTTTTCATGTTTCAGTCTGCCCATACACTTGTACTTTCCACTGTGTGATGACAAAGCATTTCTAATCATGTTTTCCTTTTGATTTTCAGGTCTGTATAAGCTGGATGTCATCCATTCATACTCCCACTCAGCGTCTCCTCCATCCTCAATTTCACATGTAAGTGTGATCATCTCTCCAGAGTATATCTCAGGCCAGTTGGGTCGCAGGGTCACAACAGCTCTGTTTGTGACTGTTTATGCACAAATTAGAAAAGATAAAACATAATGTTTTCAATGTTAGTCTTAATCATAATTTATGAATAAACAATGTTACTGCATTTTGTTTTTCATGTCATTTTGCCAACCAGTCATTTTTTTTTTACTGACTGGATCACTATACTCTGTGTAGTGAACTGGCTTTTCTCTTCCCCAACACTGATAGATACCATCTTGTGACACTGATGTTTTGTTCACCATTCGTAAGGATTATAGTTTCATGGGAATCTGAGGAACGTCTGAACCAGTCGTATTTCCATCCAGCAGAGCCTTCCACACAACAGGTCAGTGTCAGAGTGCCCCCTGCTGGTACTGTTGTCCTGCCTGCTCTCAGAGTGGCCACAGGTCTTTGTGTTGTTTGGTTTAAAATACATTTTTATTATTTGTCTATTAATCATTATTATCTTCTAGGGAGTGAGCACGAGTTGTGTGTGTTTATCGAGACAACTGGTCGACCGTTCCTGTTGAATGTGTAAAGCCAGTCAGTGTCTGTTCCTCCTCTCATGTCACATATGAAGGTAACAGACTCTCCAGTAAATAAATAGGGTGAGTTGGTTTCAACGATCAGCTCAGCATCTACAAACCCACGCAAACATATAACAGATACACAGTCAACATACAAACCCTAAAAAAGTGTCTGAGGAAAGTAATGACACACTCTTAATCACTGCTTTAGTCACATCATAACTGCTACATGAAATGATACATATATTGATCAAATATAGTGAATAAACCCCAAAACAGAACAGACAGAAAATTGTTCAATCACCTTCAGTGTGTCCACAGTCGAGGAGTGTGTTCAGCACTGTAATAAAGATTGATACTTAAGACATTAGAAACTGGCTGAACTGTCAAATACATAATAAACAAAAGCATTTAAAAACAGCTGGAGCTGGACAAACATATGATACACTGTTCCTCTCACTACATGTTCCTTAATCTGTATCTGTCAAACAAATAAAGTCACTTATGTACTCACAGAATAACAACAGCACGCAGAACAAAGTCAGCCCCATCCTCACATCGAGCACTGACACTCTGCACTCTGTTTGTGCAATGCTGATTTAATCAGAAAACACAACTGTCTCAACAGAGAGGGATATTAAAAGAAGGGCTGCCTGTCAGTTTGAGATCATTTAACCCTCCTTCACTTCCTTTGCACACCTACTACATGTGTTGCTGCACACACATTTAGACAATGACATCATCCCATTAACACCAGAACGTTCTGCACACAGCAACAGATTACTTTAGAAATATTGTCTTCAGGATAGCTGTGCATTTAAAATATCACGTCGTTATACCTGGAAGGTAAAATGCATATTATTATAAACATAGCAATAAAACCTGCTGTCATTGTGGTGTTGACTGCAATTATCTCTGGTGTTGTTGGTTTACACAGAAATGAGGAAGAGGATGGTCACAATCCATTTCACAATCTCAAACACTGTGAGAAAACTTGTATCTCTAGTCTGCAAGATCTTAAAGCACACTTAAATCCCACATCAGGTCTCGATGAATGAGTTATTCAAGTTGAAAATCTTTACTGATGATGTGGGATTTAAGTGTGTTTTAAGATCTTGCAGACTAGAGATACAAGTTTTCTCACAGTGTTTGAGATTGTGAAATGGATTGCGACCATCCTCTTCCTCATTTCTGTGTAAACCAACACCACCTGAAATAGTTGCAGTCAACACCACAATGACAGCAGGTTTTATTGCTATGTTTATAATAATATGCATTTTACCTTCCAGGTTAACGACGTGATATTTTAAATGCACAGCTACCCTGAAGACAATATTTCTAAAGTAATCTGTTGCTGTGTGCAGAACGTTCTGGTGTTAATGGGATGATGTCGTTGTCTAAATGTGTGTGCAGCAACACATGTTGTAGGTGTGCAAAGGAAGTGAAGGAGGGTTAAATGATCTCAAACTGACAGGTGGTGCCTTGACCTGCTTTTTCTCCGGCTCTCGTTGGAGCAAGACATAACATTTTCTTAAAAAGCAACATTTGGTGATTGCTGTTTATTTTATGATGTTTATGGCAAAGTCAAAAAAAACAATGTTTACATTCTGGACAGAGTGACCAGGAGACACTTTATTGTTAATTAAGATTCCTTTAGTCACTTCCTGTGCGTGTGTGTGTGTGTGTGTGTGTGTGTGTGTGTGTGTGTGTGTGTGTGTGTGGGCGACGTATTTCATCTGAACGATGCATCACAGACTCTACTGGTGCAAAAGTTCATTTTTTCTATCATGTCATTTTCTATTTATGTTTACAGGCGGCCCTTCTTTTAATATCCTTCTCTGAGCTTTATTGTGACAACTATTTGATCTAAGGTGTTGAGACAATTGTATTTTCTGATTAAATCAGCATTGCATTGTACCCTGTGGAATGGTCATAAAAAATCTTCCAAAATACGAAATCATCCTGATCTATTAGTATTTTTACACCCACAACTCTGATAATACTGTAAATACGGATTATTTCACTATAGTTCAGTTTATCATTTCCATCATTGCTCTCTGTGTAGAAACAGAACACACAGCTATGATAGATATTATATAATGCAAAATGCCCAACAATTATCTGTTATAATTATGAGCTACTTGGTGCAATACTAGTGTTGTGTAAAATGCTGTGACCGTGTGACGTCCCTGCATGCTACCTGCAGTGGTTGGGCAGGAAGTGTGGGACTGTCAACATATGTGGTCAAACCCAAAGTGTTGTGAGGCCCCAGAAAAAGAAGATGTGGGAAAGGTCTGGTTTCATGTATTATTTATACATATTAGGTATGTAAGTTCTCTTTTCTTTTGTCCAGCTCCAGTGTCAGTCTTTCTGTTTGTTGTTGAGTGCAGAGTGTCAGTGCTCGATGTGAGGATGGGGCTGACTTTGTTCTGCGTGCTGTGGTTATTCTGTGAGTACATAAGTGACTTTATTTGTTTGACAGATACAGATTAAGGAACATGTAGTGAGAGGAACAGTGTATCATATGTTTGTCCAGCTCCAGCTGTTTTTAAATGCTTTTGTTTATTATGTATTTGACAGTTCAGCCAGTTTCTAATGTCTTAAGTATCAATCTTTATTACAGTGCTGAACACACTCCTCGACTGTGGACACACTGAAGGTGATTGAACAATTTTCTGTCGCTCCTGTTTTGGGGTTTATTCACTATTTATTCACTGTATTTGATCAATATATGTATCATTTCATGTAGCAGTTATGATGCGACTAAAGCAGTGATTAAGAGTGTGTCATTACTTTCCTCGGACACTTTTTTAGGGTTTGAATCTTTGACAGTATCTGTTATATGTTTGCGTGTGATTCCAGACGCTGAGCTGACGGTTGAACCCAACTCACCCTATTTATTTAGTGGAGAGTCTGTTACCTTCATATGTGACATGAGAGGAGGAACAGACACTGACTGGCTTTACACATTCAGCAGGAACGGTCGACCAGTTGTCTCCTTCAATACAAACTCATACTCGCTTAACCTGACGGCTGACTTGAGCGGTGATTATCAGTGTACTGGTCGTCACAAGGTCTCAACAAATTTGACCAAACAGAGTAACAATGTCACTCTGTCTGTATCAGGTAAGATATCTGATTTGTTGCCACTACCACCTGTAGCGCAGCCATGTTGAGATAATCAGTGAACTATCACAGAGACATAATCAAGAGGAATAAAGTGGCAGCCAAAAAACATGAGGCACGAACACAGCGCATCATGTGGGCAGGGTTTAACCTGCTACACAGACTCCATGTTTGCAGCATGTAGTTGCTGCAGTTTACTGTGTGTGTACAGAGTTTTGTTGAGTAATAATGCAGTTGGATATGCAGGGTTTGGAGGTGTATGCGATATTAACTGATACTGAAATAATTAACTGGATCATTTTAACAACAGGATGCATTGATTTGATTGATTATTTGAATGTAAAGGTTGCTGGGTTGCTTTGCATTGCCTCTGGTACAATGAGGTATCATTAGAATCCCTTTTAAACAGACTGAACTCATTTTTTACACAATTCACCTGTTGGAGGGAAAAGACTGAAGAAATGGTTTGTTATTTTATACTTTGTTGGATGCACAAAGTCAAATTTATTTGTATAACACCTTTCATATGACAAACATAGTTCAATGTGCTTAAAATGAACACAACATACATATGAAAACACATAACAACAAGGAAACTGCATAGTACAAGAGCATGTAGAAACCTGATAATAACAACAATACAAAAACAATGGCACAGCTGGTTTAAACCACACATATGTCTAAGTAAAAGCTTGTGGAAAAAGATGTGTTTTTAACCAGTTTAAAAGTGGATATTGATGCAATAGACCTGAGGTCACGTGGTAAGGAATTCCAAAGAACTGGACCATAGTGACTAAAGGCACCATGAGCTGATCTAGAATATATTCTTGGAATAGTGAGAAGGTCTCTACTTCCAGATCTCAGGAATCTATCTGGCGTGTACTCAGCCAGCATGTCATTGATATAAGGTGGAGCTACACCATTCATAGCTTTAATAACAATAAGCAAAATCTTAAAATCAATTCTTTGCTTCACAGGAAGCCAGTGAAGAGAAATTAAAATGGGAGTGATGTGCTCATATTTTTTGGTCCTGGTTATCACTCTAGCTGCAGCATTCTGAACAAGCTGCAGCCTGTAAAGTGCCTGTTTTGTTATTCCTGTGAAAAGTCCATTACAGTAGTCCAGCCTGCTAGAAATGAGAGCATGCACCAACATTTCCACATCTGAGAGGGATAGAAATGATCTAACTTTAGTTACGTTTCTAAGATGATAGAATGCAGTCTTGGATATAGAGAAAATATGCTTCTGAAAATTAAGATCAGTGTCAATAATAACGCCTAGATTCTTAACATGCTCACTAGGTTTCACAGAAAGAGGAGTCAGTAGGGAACTAATCTGCTGCCTTAAAGCTTTTGGACCAATGAGAAGAATTTCAGTTTTGTCATCATTAAGTTGTAAGAAGTTTTTGGTCATCCAGCACGTAACATCATTAATGCACTGGATGAGGTCATTTACAGGACTAAGATGCTTAGACAGATATTTATAGCTGGGTGTCGTCTGCATAGGAATGATATGACATATTGTACTGACGGATTATGAAACCAAGCGGGAGCATGTAGTAAAAAGAAGAGGGCCAAAGATAGACCCTTGAGTCACTCCATATAAAACGCTGACCTCATCTGAAAGACAATCTCATGATGAAGTGCAGCGCTTTGTGATACACTGAGTCAAGAGGCTCAAAGGTGGAGGAAGAAGCATGCATATATACAATATCACTATAATCAGGAGCAGACGTGACTATAGATTAAACAATGGTCTTTCAACTGGCAGGAGAAAAACAAGATCTGTTTCTATACAAAAATCCAATTTTGACCTTCAGTTTTCTTGATAGGTGTTCCATGTGGGTTTAATAAGTGAGTCTGGTATCCAGCCAGAGTCCCAAATATTTTTAACAATTTCAATTGCAGAACCCTGGAGGGTTTGGATATGGACAGTAGGCTGGATATTCTTGGGTAACCTAGAGCAGTGGTTGCCAACCTTTTTTCCTTCAAGGAAATGGCCACTTTAGGAGGGTAACAGCTTGCTGGAATAACAGCTACACTTGAAGTGCATGGAGCCCACATTTCGAAAATGTAATAAAACTCCGCTGATGCATTTCAAAAACGTCAGAATGGCTCGTCCGTCATGATCCAAGTGCCCTGAAGCCGTGGCAGCCTGTTATCCTTCGATACGCTGAACGAGTTTTGTGGATTAAAAAACTACACTGGACTTCTTGTTGGCATGAGGGTCAGTAAGTACTGTCTGTATTTTCATTCTAAAGTGGCCATTTCCTTTTAGAGACCCCTTTTCTGTCATTGAGTTAAACACTACTGCAGTTCTTCAAGTTGTCATCCATTCTGCTCGTCTTGTTGATGCAGATCTCTCTATTGATCTGGATGAAAACCAAAAGAAAAACAAGGTTAGGGTTATTTAAGAATTGAGGGTGCTCAATGACATTTTACACCCATTTCTAAGCCATTTAACTATCTGTATCTGTAAAATAATTCACTGTAGTGACTTATCCCAAAATGCACATTGTGTTAATGCTGTATTATTACCAAGAGCTTTTCCTGGTTTGACCTCTGAATAAACAGTTTTATCTGCTGCTACAGGATGTGATTTTTCTATGAATGTTTTGCATTAAACAGTAAGGCCCCAGTAGACAATCATAATGATATGTACACTGTCTTCTTTAGCGATGCAGCCATACATGATCTAAAATAATCTTAGTGTACACAACAAAACACAACAGGAAATATGATACAGGTTACAGTGTTAGTAGGAAGAGGTTGGTGTTTCTAAAATTGGAGTATGGGTACCCCTAGGGGTACTCTGGAGTACTGCAGGGGTACATGAGATTTTTGAAATGCAAAAAACTGAATATAGTGAATTTTAGTTTAATACAAAAATGTTATTATAGTATTGATAGACCACGTTTTATATATACTCAGTTATATTTTATATAGCTATATATTTTATATTGACAGCACAGGAGATACATGGACCAAAAAGGTCCACACACTGAGATCAATGCAAAGATAGTCTTTATTTAAGACATTTGTGCACAAGAAAAGATGCTAAATATGCAACAAAATAATGAAGAGCAGCAGGGTTAACTACAGAAGTGCCACAGAAACTGAGTGCAGTGGCTGGATGTTTGGCCTCCTGGAGGTGAGCACCTTTGAACACCTTTTTTTGTACACAGATGTCTTATATAAATAGACTGTTTTTGAATTGATCTCAGCCTGTGGAGCTTTTTGTGGCTTTGTGGCATGTTCACATTTCCGTTTGTCCACTGTGTGTTTCCACCAAAATGTTTTGCTCTGGTCAGGAGTTACTCAGCCGAATAACTATTTCAAAGGTTGTACATTATTGAAAACCTTTCAGAAACCACTGCAATAGGTTATAATGATGGCTTCATGAACTTAATGAATGAAAAATTGTCATGATTTTAGAATATGTAAACAGTAAATCAATGAAAATAAGAGAAGAAAGTAAGAAATTACAGACACCATTTTCCGACACTGAAGCATTTTTGACTTGGATGACAAACTGCGTCTAAGAAAATCCAGTAACAGCTGCAGGTGGACATATGTTTTACTTACCTTTGTCTCTCTTGGCTTTACTGTGAAAGTTCACCTGGGCATACATCGCATTGTCGTCTGAAACAGAAGCCACATTTCAGGTTTTATTTACACAACAGTTATAAACAAATGGATGGATCGATAAGCAGAATTAAACCAATTAAATGTAACCTGTCCTGATGTGTTTTCCATGACTGCACAGTAGGACCAGGTATTAAAGGAATAAATGGAAAAGTAAATTACATACAATTTACATCAAATCTGAACGCTCTTTATGTACTGTAGGATTTGACCACTGCAGACACTGCTGACTCCTAGTGGCATGAAAAGATTACACTGTGTCAGTACCCAATAAAAAGTTAGAGTGAATCTATTGTACGTCACTGTACCTGTAGCTGATCTTATCTTCACATCTGAATAAACTGCACTCTCCTCTGGCTCCTCTGTTTTCTTCCCTGTTAAAAGGATCAGATGAATGCATGAAAAGATAACTTCCTGTATGTTTTTTTAATGTATGAAAAGCGCTATATAAATAAAGTTTGATTTGGTTATTTAGGTGCTGCTGACCTACAAAAGAATCTCTAGTGTTTAATGTAATTGTCAATACATAAAATAAAGTACTCACCCTTCTTAATGATGTTTTTGAGCTCAACCACAGAATATGTGACATCGTTGGATTCACCTGAAACATAGATATTTCTTTAAACTGAAGGGATTGTCAATAAATCACCTGATCATCTTATTCTAGTATATCTAACTGCTCAGTGTCAAACATAAAGTCTATACTTTACCATGTTCAGGTTCTTCAAAGCCTTTGATTGATTCATAGAGAACAGCATCGCCTACAGAGCAGTGAAAATCAAGCCAAGGTCATACTAAAACCTTTAATCACATTATGCAATATTCTACATAATTTCAAAACATAGTGATGGCCAAATGAGTGCTAATAAACCACTGTCTTTATTTTCTGACACCACTAGATGGCGCTGTCTGCTCAACAAAGGTTTGAAAGCACACTGCATTGCAAGTCCTTCAGCCTTTATATTTAAACCAAGAGCGCCATGTGGTGGGGTCAGAAAATAAAGACATTGGTTCATGAGGCTTCATTTGGCCATCACTACCAAAACAGATAATCACATGTGAATTATTAGTCTTAGAGTTTCTGATAAATCATAAAATGAATCAGGATGAAGGCTGACCATGGAGAGGAGGAGCATATTCTTTGAGCTGAGTTTCATCCTGGTTGATCATATGGTCTGGAGCAGGGCCCCGACTGATGCTCTGAGACCTGATGGGCCCAAAACATGAAGTAAATACAGTGGGTTTAATAAGAATATGCACTGTGCTACTGTTGGGTTCAGAAAGAGAGGCAAGAGTGTTGAACCAACCTCATAAAGCATGAATCTGTGGAGGAAAAAGACATCTGTTGTTACATTGTTTTGTATGGCGAATTGTTCGACTGTTACTACAGTACATGTAATCACATCAGAGTCAGTCTAACATCAGAAGTAAAAGTTCTCACCTTTTGACTTTCTGTAGCAACACACAAACAGCAGCAGAAGAAGAATCAGTAAAACTCCACAAACCGGCCCAACAATCAACAGCAGAGGAAATGGAGAGCTTTGTTCAAGCCTGGACACTGCTAAAATAAATAACCTATATTAATATTTACTCATATAACACTTTTCACAAATAGATTTCTCAAAGTGCTTTACATAAACACTGAGTCAAGGTCCAGTCAAGCGAAGTAATAAAACTCCAAGAGTGAAAAAACAATGACTGACATCCAAAAATGTGTAAGAACATACATCAGACTGCTCTCACAAAAATACATTCACGCATTAACAAATACACAAGTCGAAGATCACATACACACAGATATACTTTTATAAACCCCTAATTACACATCATGCACATTTAGAACAGTTTCTCTTTCACAAGCAGTTTTCAAAAAGCTAAACAAAGTCAGACTAATTCAGTTATAACCTTTCTATCTTGGACCGTAACACGTCTTTACCATAAATGCTGAAGAAACTGCTTAAATCATACTCACATTTTACTGACATCCAGCTCTCTGGTGACGTCAAACTCTGCCGACCTTGTGGTGAATCTTTTACATTACATGAATAAAAGCCTTCATCTGACTTTGACACTGCAGAGATAGTCAGCTCCTCTTCAGTAACATTTTGGATGAGTTTGTTATTTTTATAGAAATCCACATTATAAGGAACTTTTTCTGTCCTCAATTTGCAGCCAAGAGTGACAGAATCTCCCTCAGTAACAGGATGGACAGGGCTCACCAGGATAATATCACCGTCTGTAAAAAAGATTAAAGAACACAAAGATTTGGTTGCAGAGATCAGCTGGTGCGGCTTAAATGAGCTGATGTAACATTATGACAATGAATTAATTTTACAGCTGCATACAGTGACTGAGAAATCCCTGTCTCACAATAAATGTATCCTTCTGTCAATCAATCTCCTTGACAAGTGCAGCTGCTGGGCTCAAAGCTCTGGTTTGGTATAAAGGTCTGTAGAGACTGAAGGCAGGGAGAGAACTCTGCTCTTCTCTCCATGCTGCATGTATTAAAGAAACTTGATTCTTCACACCGAGTCCATCACTTCTTCAGAGAGGAGAATTTCCCTCACATCAGAATGTTAAAATACTTCAGAAACAAAATCTTTTAAATGAATTAAGACTCACCCAGTATAGTGATGTTGACTGCATTGCTGAACTGTCCTGTTTCAGACTCACACCAGTAGACTCCACTCTGCCAGTAATGGTCCATGGTGCATCTGGATCCAGTCATGATCCCCCAGGAAGAAGAAGAAGAAGAACAGTGTCTCGGGTAGCCATCTACAGAAAACCTGCTCACTCTCCACTCAGTAGAGTTTCCCTCACAGCTCAGTGACACAGGCTCTCTGCTGAAGTGTTGCATTCTGTCAGGACTCACTGTGAGAGACGCTGCTGAATGAGAATCTAAAAACACATAAAAAGCAGACAAAGAATAAAACATTTAAAAGGCCATACTGTCAACAATCATTTGATTTCCTTGTTGGTTTTAATCTGTTTAAATGCTGGAGTATAGACACAAAGGATCACACCAATACAGGTATATGATAGAATTTAAAATTACACAGTGGAAACAATCCTTCAGGTTTAATGTGGATTTATTGTTGAGGCTACAACGGTTCTATGTTGTGCAACAGTGTAACACAGTGCATGTTATGCCATTAGTGCAAAGGTGACGTGTGCAAATTGTGGAGGACAATGGAGATACATTGAACTACAGCTCTCTGTACATAATTTTCATGTGAATCTCAAAAAAGTGGAGAGGGCAAGCATAACAAGTGAGTATATAATCGATGCCTAAAATGCATTTTGGAGAGAATAGTTGGATGTTAAAGTGCCACAGTAAAGCACCATTATGTAGAAGTAGCAACACCAGAACAGACAAATACCCCATTACAACTAAAAGTCCTGTAAGAAGGAAACAAGCAAACATAAACTGAAGGAGGTAAGAAAAAACATGAAAATAAAAACAGGAAAAAAAGAGCAGAGGAAAGGGGAGCTGAAGAAATGGATGGAAGGAAAGAAAATAGATGTATCTCAGTGTTTTACAACAATACATACTGAAGAAAATCTTTATTTTCAAGATCTGTGTATTGGTGGCATTCTTAATTTACAATGTCTTTAGATAAAAAGGGAATATGGAAATAAATGAATATTATAATAATAATATCTTATAAGATTGAGTTATGGATTTCAAAGTCAAAGATTTAAACTAAGCATGTGTAAAAATGAAAAGGAGATCATGAGATTCACTCATGCTAAAATTATTAGTACAGTAGTTTGGAAAACTCAAACTAAACCTACCTCCAGACCAGACAAACTTAGGTCCACTGTAATGAGTATAATACACTGGATCTCCTCTTCCAGCTCTGCACACATATCCTGCTGTGTGTGTCTGTCCATCAACAATGTAGGAATCCTGTTCAGTCCCATTGATGCTGCCAGGTATCAGCTCATAGCTGTAGGAGTCGTCTGACAGTTTGGGAACAGCCTTATACCAGAAGAACCTCCATCCTGCAGATGGATGTTCAACACTGCAGCTCAGAGTTACTGAGGCTCCAGGACTCAGCCATAATGGAGACACAGTGAGGACAGGCTGAGGTTTATCTGTTGGAAAGTGATTTCACAGAATGAAAAACATGTTTTGATGTATTGTTGGTGGTTTACATGCACTGATTGTATCATAATTCAAATGTTAAGGTGCACTGTCTGAGAATACATGGACCAAAAATAAAAATGACGACTGATGACATGTGACTTACAATCAGATACTCTCAATGTGAAAGCATCACTCCACTCTGTTGAAGACTTTTCATGTTTCAGTCTGCCTATACACATGTACTCTCCACTGTGTGATGACAAAGCATCTGTAATCATGTTTTCCTTTTGTTTTTCAGGTCTGTATGAGCTGAATGTCATCCATTCATACTCCCACTCAGCGTCTCCTCCATCCTCAATTTCACATGTAAGTGTGATCATCTCTCCAGAGTATATCTCAGGCCAGTTGGGTCGCAGGGTCACAACAGCTCTGTTTGTGACTGTTTATGCACAAATTAGAAAAGATAAAACATAATGTTTTCAATGTTAGTCTTAATCATAATTTATGAATACACAATGTTACTGCATTTTGTTTTTCATGTCATTTTGCCTACTAGTCATTTTTTTCTTTCCTGACTTGCTCACTGTACTCTGTGTAGTGAACTGGCTTTTCTCTTCCCCAACACTGATAGATACCATCTTGTGAGACACTGATGTTTTGTTCACCATTCGTAAGGATTACAGTTTCATGGGAATCTGAGGTACGTCTGAACCAGTCGTATTTCCATCCAGCAGAGCCTTCACACAACAGGTCAGTGTCAGAGTGCCCCCTGCTGGTACTGTTGTCCTGCCTGCTCTCAGAGTGGCCACAGGTCTTTGTGTTGTTTGGTTTAAAATACATTTTTATTATTTGTCTATTATTCATTATTATACTTCTAGGGAGTGAGCACGAGTTGTGTGTGTTTATCGAGACAACTGGTCGACCGTTCCTGCTGAATGTGTAAAGCCAGTCAGTGTCTGTTCCTCCTCTCATGTCACATATGAAGGTAACAGACTCTCCACTAAATAAATAGGGTGAGTTGGGTTCAACGATCAGCTCAGCATCTACAAACCCACGCAAACATATAACAGATACACAGTCAACATACAAACCTTGAAAAAGTGTCTGAGGAAAGTAATGACACACTCTTAATCACTGTTTTAGTCGCATCATAACTGCTACATGAAATGATACATATATTGATCAAATACAGTGAATAAACCCCAAAACAGAACAGACAGAAAATTGTTCAATCACCTTCAGTGTGTCCACAGTCGAGGAGTGTGTTCAGCACTGTAATAAAGATTGATACTTAAGACATTAGAAACTGGCTGAACTGTCAAATACATAATAAACAAAAGCATTTAAAAACAGCTGGAGCTGGACAAACATATGACACACTGTTCCTCTCACTACATGTTCCTTAATCTGTATCTGTCAAACAAATAAAGTCACTTATGTACTCACAGAATAACCACAGCATGCAGAACAAAGTCAGCCCCATCCTCACATCGAGCACTGACACTCTGCACTCTGTTTGTGCAATGCTGATTTAATCAGAAAATACAACTGTCCCAACAGAGAGGGATATTAAAAGAAGGGCTGCCTGTCAGTTTGAGATCATTAAACTCTCCTTCACTTCCTTTTCACAGCTACAAAATGTGTTGCTGCACACACATTTAGACAACGACATCATCCCATTAACACCAGAACGTTCTGCACACAGCAACAGATTACTTTAAAGAATTTCAACTTGAATAACTCATTCATCGAGACCTGATGTGTGATTTAAGTGTGCTTTAAGATCTTGCAGACTAGAGATACAAGTTTTCTCACAGTGTTTGAGATTGTGAAATGGATTGTGACCATCCTCTTCCTCATTTCTGTGTAAAACAACACCACCAGAGATAATTGCAGTCAGCACCACAGTGACAGCAGGTTTTATTGCTATGTTTATAATAATATGCATTTTACCTTCCAGGTTAACGACATGATATTTTAAATGCACAGCTATCCTGAAGACAATATTTCTAAAGTAATCTGTTGCTGTGTGCAGAACGTTCTGGTGTTAATGGGATGATGTCGTTGTCTAAATGTATGTGCAGCAACACATGCTGTAGGTGTGAAAAGGAAGTGAAGGAGGGTTAAATGACCTCATACTGACAGGTGGTGCCTTGGCCTGCTTTTTATCCGGCTCTAGTTAGAGCAAGACATAACATTTTAAAAAAAGCAACATTTGGTGATTGCTGTTTATTTTATGATGTTTATGGCAAAGTCAAAGAAAACAATGTTTACATTCTGGACAGAGTGACCAGGAGACACTTTATAGTTACTTAAGATTCCTTTAGTCACTTCCTGTGCATGTGTGTGTGTGTGTGTGTGTGTGTGTGTGTGTGTGTGTGTGTGTGTGACGTATTTCATCTGAACGATGCATCACAGACTCTACTGGTGCAAAAGTTCATTTTTTCTATCATGTCATTTTCTATTTATGTTTACAGGCAGCCCTTCTTTTAATATCCTTCTCTGAGCTGTATTGTCACAACTATCTGATCTAAGCTGTTGAGACAGTTGTATTTTCTGATTAAATCAGCATTGCATTGTACCCTGTGGTTTTTGTTTGTTTATTTTTTAACTTTCATAAAAAATCTTCCAAAATACGAAATCATCCTGATCTATTAGTATTTTTACACCCACAACTCTGATAATACTGCAAATAGGGATTATTTCACTATAGTTCAGTTTATCATTTCCATCATTGCTCTCTGTGTAGAAACAAAACGCACAACTATGATAGATATTATATAATGCAAAATGCCCAACAATTATCTGTTATAATTATGAGCTACTTGGTGCAATACTAGTGTTGTGTAAAATGCTGTGACCGTGTGACGTCCCTGCATGCTACCTGCAGTGGTTGGGCAGGAAGTGTGGGACTGTCAACATATGTGGTCAAACCCAAAGTGTTGTGAGGCCCCAGAAAAAGAAGATGTGGGAAAGGTCTGGTTTCATGTATTATTTATACATATTAGGTATGTAAGTTCTCTTTTCTTTTGTCCAGCTCCAGTGTCAGTCTTTCTGTTTCTTGTTGAGTGCAGAGTGTCAGTGCTCGATGTGAGGATGGGGCTGACTTTGTTCTGCGTGCTGTGGTTATTCTGTGAGTACATAAGTGACTTTATTTGTTTGACAGATACAGATTAAGGAACATGTAGTGAGAGGAGCAGTGTGTCATATGTTTGTCCAGCTCCAGCTGTTTTTAAATGCTTTTGTTTATTATGTATTTGACAGTTCAGCCAGTTTCTAATGTCTTAAGTATCAATCTTTATTACAGTGCTGAACACACTCCTCGACTGTGGACACACTGAAGGTGATTGAACAATTTTCTGTCGCTCCTGTTTTGGGGTTTATTCACTATTTATTCACTGTATTTGATCAATATATGTATCATTTCATGTAGCAGTTATGATGCGACTAAAGCAGTGATTAAGAGTGTGTCATTACATATTCTTCAAACACTTTTTTAGGGTTTGAATCTTTGACAGTATCTGTTATATGTTTGCGTGTGATTCCAGATGCTGAGCTGACGGTTGAACCCAACTCACCCTATTTATTTAGTGGAGAGTCTGTTACCTTCATATGTGACATGAGAGGAGGAACAGACACTGACTGGCTTTACACATTCAGCAGGAACGGTCGACCAGTTGTCTCCTTCAATACAAACTCATACTCGCTTAACCTGACGGCTGACTTGAGCGGTGATTATCAGTGTACTGGTCGTCACAAGGTCTCAACAAAGTTGACCAAACAGAGTAACAATGTCACTCTGTCTGTATCAGGTAAGATATCTGATTTGTTGCCACTACCACCTGTAGCACAGCCATGTTGAGATAATCAGTGAACTATCACAGAGACATAATCAAGAGGAATAAAGTGGGAGCCAAAAAACATGAGGCACAAACACAGCGCATCATGTGGGCAGGGTTCAACCTGCTACACAGACTCCATGTTTGCAGCATGTAGTTGCTGCAGTTTACTGTGTGTGTACAGAGTTTTGTTGAGTAATAATGCAGTTAGATATGCAGGGTTTGGAGGTGTATGCGATATTAACTGATACTGAAATAATTAACTGGATCATTTTAACAACAGGATGCATTGATTTGATTGATTATTTGAATGTAAAGGTTGCTGGGTTGCTTTGCATTGCCTCTGGTACACTGAGGTATCATTAGAATCCCTTTTAAACAGACTGAACTCATTTTTTACACAATTCACCTGTTGGAGGGAAAAGACTGACGAAATGGTTTGTTATTTTTCAGTCAGTAGGGAACTAATCTGCTGCCTTAAAGCTTTTGGACCAACAAGAAGAATTTCAGTTTTGTCATCATTAAGTTGTAAGAAGTTTTTGGTTATCCAGCACCTAACATCATTAATGCATTGGATGAGGTCATTTACAGAACTAAGATGCTTAGACAGATATTTATAGCTGGGTGTCGTCTGCATAGGAATGATATGATATATTGTATTGACGGATTATGAAACCAAGTGGGAGCATGTAGTGGAAAAGAAGAGGGCCAAAGATAGACCCTTGAGTCACTCCATATAAAACGCTGACCTCATCTGAAAGACAATCTACAACTGAAAGAGAAAAAGATCTACCTGTAAGGTAGGAAGAAAGCCAGTGTAGAACAGTGCCTTTTAAACCAAGACACTTTTCGAGGCGACTAAGCAGAATAACATGGTCAACTGTGTCAAAAGTGGCACTGAGATCGAGCAGGACAAAGACAGAGACTTTGATAATCAGAATCAATTGTGAGATCATTAACTGCACAGAGGTTTTTTTCTTATGCATTTCAGAGTTATTTAGTTGTCAAGCATATAGATATTTACATTAGATTGATTTTATTAACTTTAAAGTAATTGAAGTGTGCACTGAGCTGCTGTGTCATCTAAAAAGTTCTTGGTACATCTCTAGAAAATAATAATGAATAATGAATGAATAATAAAAACGTATTCTAAACCAAACAGCAGGAAGACCTGTGGCCACTCTGAGAGCAGGCAGGACAACGATACCAGTAAGGGGCACTCTGACACTGACCTGTTGTGTGGAAGGCTCTGCTGGATGGAAATATGACTGGTTCAGACGTACCTCAGATTCCCATGAAACTATAATTGTTACAAATGGTGAACAAAACATCAATATCTCACAAACTGGTATCTACCGTTGCCGGGGAGGAAGAGGAAACCCAGTTTTCCTCACAGAGTACAGTGATGAGTTTCGCGCTGAGATGACTTGTGAGTGATGTAGCTTTTTTTTCAGTAGAGCACTTTTAATGTTTTTTTTCAGCTGATTTTATATTTCTGTTTGAGTGTGAATTGTGCTTTTCTGGTGTGAACAGTGTCCAACAGGATCTCTGTGACCCTGCAACACAGCTGGACTAAGGTATTCAGCGGTGAGGCGATCACTGTTGTATGTAAGATCAAGACAGGTGGAGACACTGAGTGGGTGTACGAATGGAGAACAACCAGCTCACACACACCTCCAACACACAGTGAGTACAGGATCAGCAGTGCGTCTGTTTCCCACAGTGGACGCTACTGGTGTAAAGGTAGAAGGGACTCGTATTCCTCAACAGAGTGGAGTAATGCCGTCCGACTGACAGTATCATGTAAGTCTTTCATTTAGTCTGTGTTTTAATGTGTTTTTATCTGTCTACCTAAATGACAACAATTGCTTTTTCCTTCTCGCAAAAATGAACAGCATATAGACCCAGGCCCAAAGTTATGGTACAGAAGAGAACCATACCAGAAGGTGGCAACCAAATACTGACCTGTGATATGGAGGACTCTGCTGAGTGGAAATACTACTGGTTCAGACGTACCTCTGTCTTTTCTGAAAGTCAGATCATTGGAGATGGTAAACCAGAGACAGAACTCAGTATCTCACAGGGAGGCATCTACCACTGCAGAGGAGGGAGAGGAAATCCAGTTGTCTTCACAGAGGACAGTGACGCAGTCACTATTGAGAAAAGAGGTGAGTGTTGGTGCTTTAGTTTGGAGCGATACAGCTTGCAGAATTAGTGGTCTGAACTAGTTTCTTCTGTTTCTGTTTCTACTTGTAAACAGTTTCCAACAAGGCAGTCGTGACCTCACAACCCTACTGGCCTCTGATATTCAGTGGTGAAACCATCACTGTTAGCTGTAATATTCACGAAAGAGGAAACACTGCGTGGGAGTATGAATGGAGCAAACCCAACTCAATCACAACTCTAACAGAGAACAAATGCAGGATTAGCAGTGCTACGGTGTCCGACAGTGGAAACTACAGGTGCATGGGTAAAAAGAAATGGGACTTGTATTCCTCAACAGAGTGGAGCGATGTCATCACATTGACAGTTTCATGTAAGTTGAGATGTGTTTATAGCGTAGTGTTTCTTCGGCATTATCACACTCACATCACCACTTGCCAAAAGACGGCTCTATTTAAAATTTTATGCATTTTGTGAGAGTTTGAATTCAGTTTTGTTTTGCTACTTAAGTTCAATCCAGTGGTTAGGAGGAGGGAAGCATAGAAGCATTCCTATCATTGCCTACAGCACTGTAGTATACCTTGCACACATGTTGAGGATTTTTATGGTTAACAAGTGTTTTAGTGTTGCAGAAGACAGAGCTAGATTCATTAGTTGCACATTGTTATGCCTCCATGTCAGCAATAACTGTGGCAGAGGGCATTGTCTTCGGATTGTCTGTCTGTCTGATTCTCATTAGCGCAATATCTCAAGAATGCCGTGAGGGAATTTCTTCAATTTGGCACAGACATCCACTTGGTATCATGGATGAACTAATCAGATTTTGGTGGTCAAAGGTCAGGGCCACATTATGACCTTGCCTGATCTCATTCTTGTGAATGCGTTATCTTAACAACACCTTGAGAGAACTTCTTCAAATTTGGCACAAACGTCCACCTTGACTTAACCATAAGCTTATTAGAATTTGGTGATTCAACGTTGAGGCCACTGTGACCTCCTTATTTGCATGAACATAGTGTCTCAAAAACTCATAGGGAATTTCTTCAAATTTGGCACAAACATCCCCTTGGACTCAAGAATTATGACTGTATTAATAGGATATAATGATGAAGTGAGGACATTAAATATCCAGAAGGTCAAATGTCAACCTTACTGTGACATCATAATGTTCTGCAAAAACCCCTTTTCTAGCCATTATTCAATGTCATACCTCAGGAACAGAAGAGAAGACACTTAGTCAGATACCGAAATGCTGACACTGATCTTGGGCGTCCACCTTGGAACTGTGCTGTACGAGTGTGAGGCAGTAATTGTAGTCTTTAAGAGGTTGAAATTGGAGTCATTTACAGGGACAGTCATGACCTTTTAATTTATTGTCTTTTAATCGAACTAAACAGCACACAGACCGAAAGCCAACCTGAGTGCTGACAGCAGAGCCTTTCCAGCGGGGGGCAGTGCGACCCTGACCTGCTCTGTGAACCCACCATCATTTGGTTGGAAATACTTATGGCTCAGAGAACAGACAACCTTTCAACACCTAACCACAAAAGAATTTGTCTTCCTCGAAAATGGACAAATCAGTGTCTCACAGGAAGGACTGTACATGTGCATTGGAGGAAGAGGAGATCCAATTTACTACACAGAGTACAGTGACTCAATCAGAATTTACAAAATTGGTGAGTGTTGCATTGAGATATGACTGTATCTGCGATTGCTAATTGGGCTGTGGTTGATGTTAATTTAACCTTTTTCATTTGTCATTTTTGTTCCTTTATTGGTGATTTGTGAACATGAATAGCTACAAAAGGGGCTGTAGTGACCATCCAACCCAACTGGCCTGAGTTATACTCTGGAGAGACGGTCACTCTTAGATGTGAGATCCAGGGAGGACACACTAAGTTGGAGTACGAATGGATGACAACCAGTTCATTTAAACCTCCAAACCAGAATGAATACAGAATTAGTTCTGTCTCTCAATCACACAGTGGAGACTACTGGTGTAAGGCCAGACTGGAAAGGGCACAACAGAATTCAACAGGGTGGAGTATTTCCTTCAAACTGACAGCGTCTCATAGTAAGTCAGACTGTATTACATTCACACTGAAAAACTCATGAAAGCCTTGAAGTTCGGGTTAAATACTTGTGGATTCTTTGCAAAGCTTTTTTACTGTATGTCTTAAATGTATAGTACCTGAGCATTTCCGTATAATCCACAAACATATCAAGACATGAAAACCTGTTTTCTGTCTGAAAAATTCTCCCCCACAGAACCTCAGCCTGTCGTCACTGTGTCTCCATTATGGCTGAGTCCTGGAGCCTCAGTAACTCTGAGCTGCAGTGTTAAACATCCATCTGCAGGATGGAGGTTCTTCTGGTATAAGGCTGTTCCCAAACTGTCAGACACGTCCTACAGCTATGAGCTGATACCTGGCAGCATCAATGGGACTGAACAGGATTCCTACATTGTTGATGGACAGACACACACAGCAGGATATGTGTGCAGAGCTGGAAGAGGAGATCCAGTGTATTATACTCATTACAGTGGACCTAAGTTTGTCTGGTCTGGAGGTAGGTTTGTTTTTCTTTCTTCCCTCCCTCAGAAAGCTGATGTTGTGCTATTTCTTCAAACTATTGTCCACATTGGCATTTAATTGGATGTGCAGATTCATTCAAGAAGAAATGTATGGATTGTGAAAATATTCAGGGCTAGATTTGATATATCTGACACTTAAAAATGATTGCTCTGTGCTGCCTCCTTCTGCCTTTGAAGAAGTATTACATTAAAGAGGAACATTGTTGTCTTAAAATAAGGTGAGAGAGGAATGCTGGCAGAAAATTGCTGATTGTGTGAATTCACAAGTTAAAAGGATATCACTGTTTATGTCTAATGTGACAGCTGCACATTCTTCAGCTCTTTACTTTAAATTCGATGCAGCAGACTTAAACATTAAACTCAAGAACTGCATTTACTGACCCTTACTGAAGGAGACGTGGAAATCACTTTAGTTTTGTGCAAATCTAAGTTAAATAAATGCCACTAGTTGAATATTAAAAGTGTTAAATACAAATCAACTAATCTTCTATCAGCTTTAATATATCAGCAGTGTGAGACAGACTTCAGCAGATCAGGACTGAGCATAAAAACATAACCCAGAGTGGTAATTTTATCACATGGTTTGAGGGAATTTTGCCACATGTAATATGCAAGTAAACATCATACCAATTCATAATTTAGTAAACTATGCATAATGCCACCTGTGATTTTATGGACCAGAGAGCACGACATACATATTAAATGTTTAATTTCAAACATAGATCAGTAAGAGAAAGAACAACTTTGCATATACAGTAGACAATATTCTTGGTTTATGTAACACATTGGATAAAGTACATTTATAGCAAATTTTCTCAGCTACTCAGCCAGCTACTCTGTATTCACTGGTGGTAATAAGAAGGTAAAACCTTACCTTAGAGACTTTGCGACTTGCCACAGATCGCTTTGTTTATATGGAAGTAAGCCTGTTACGACGACTGCAGTGTTTACCGTACACTCACAATGGCTGCCGCTCTGACCATCCTGTCACGTTGATTTGAAAAGGAATGTTTGCTCTACTTTTATTCCATCTCTATGGTTTAACCAAAGCCCTGCATCTTGTTGCAACACTGTCAATGCTCAGCAATTTAAAGTGATTGAAACAACAAAACCAAAGGTACATTGCTTTCTCTTTTTAACCTTATAATTTCACTTTTATTTGTTTTACTCTTCACTGTTGTTTGTCAGATGTTCGATCAGCAGCGTCTCTCACAGTGAGTCCTCACAGAGTGCAACACTTCGCAGATGACTCTGTCTCACTGAGCTGTGGGGGAAACTCTACTGGGTGGAGAGTGAAGGGGTTTTCTGAGGACGGCTACTTGTCAAACTTGCCATACGCCCGTTCCAGGGGGACAATGACTGGATTCACATGCAATATAGACCCTAACCATCTCTTGAGCCGTATTGCTGTGTACTGGTGTGAGTCTAGATCAGGGGAGTTCAGCAATGGCGTCAACATCACAGTAAATTGTAAGTTTTCATCCCATTTCTTCTTTCATGTTTCGAGCATGTAATTTCACATTTAACATTTTAGAATTATATTTTGTACATATGCATACTGAGGACCACACTTATCTGTCTATTAGCAGCAAGAGAAATGTATACGACTAGTATCAACCCTAATAATTGTGGCATGTGACAACATGAATTTGTACACATACAAGCTGGTTTGTCAGCAATGTCTCATTAATAATATCTATTGGTTTTACAGATGATGTTATCCTGGTGAGCCCTGTCCATCCTGTGATTGAGGGAGATTCTGT
This sequence comes from Epinephelus cyanopodus, assembly GCA_026686955.1. Taxonomy (NCBI): domain Eukaryota; kingdom Metazoa; phylum Chordata; class Actinopteri; order Perciformes; family Serranidae; genus Epinephelus; species Epinephelus cyanopodus. Next base: position 14,058,295 of record CM048934.1, read on the forward strand.
TACACTTGGCTGCAAGCTAAGGACAGAAGAATTACTTTCCAATGTTGCTTTCTACAAAAATGATGAACTGATTCAAAATAATGACAGAGTGGACCTGGATATCTCTGCGGTCTCAAAGTCAGACGAAGGCTTCTACAGCTGTAAATACTCAGGACAAGTGTCAGGACAGAGTTGGATGTCAGTAAAATGTGAGTATGACTGATGCAGCCTGTCTTCTTTTGTTAATGTGTGCTATGATAGCCTTAGGATCTGGAGATTTCACCCAGCAGGCCTTTTTCCCAGAAGACATTTCGACTTGATTTGCTCTGTTTAGCTGTCCCGCTAAGCCATAACAGTCTGACAATGAGCCAAGACCAGGACCCTTAAACAGAAGCAGCTAGATGGAGTTGAGCTGTCATTCATTTCATAAACAGCTATGAGGTAGTTACATTTCACAAGAAATCAGTAGGCATGTTAAAAATGGACCTCTCTAAGTCAAGTGCATTAATCACTGTCAGCCAAATGTTGTGGTTTATTATTTTTGGCATGAGTCTACACATAACAGCAAATACAATTATTTTTCTTTTTGATGGTTTTTCAGCAAAATATACAAAGACATTTTTTGTAAAGCTGCTTCATTTAAAACTGGCCATTTTTTTCTGTCCCACTCTTAAAGGGACGGGTTACCCCAAAATTGAAAATTCATATTATTCCTCTTCCATATAGTGCTATTTATCAATTCAGATTGTTTTGATGTGGGATGCTGAAGATATAGAGATATGAAGATGTCTGCCCTCTCTCAGATATAATGGAACTACATGGCACTCAGCTTGTGGTGTGGAAAAACTCAACATCAATGTCTCTTTCCAGAAATCATGACCAGGTTACTCAAGATAATCCACAGACATTGTTGTGATTAGTTTCATGTAGGAACTATTTTCTTTCTACCAAACTACACCCACCAACCGTTAGTGACGGCCAAATGAAGCCATGAGTCACTTTCTTTAGTATCTGATCCTACCAGATGGAGGTCTTGGTTTAAAGATAAAGGCTGAAGGACTGGCAATTAAGTGTGCTTTCAAACCTTTGTTGAACAGGCAGCACCATCTGGTGGCTTCAGAAAATAAAGACAGTGGTTCATGAGGGCCTCATTTGGCCGTCACTACCAACTGTATCACTGCACAGCAGGAAACTGAGCCAGCTAACGTACAACTCAGCTGAGGAGGACGCCATTTATGTTCGCATCTTGCGCTGTCATGAACTAAACTAAACCTTTCATCCATGGGTAGTTGTGTGCATCTTTCTGCTTAGTGATACGGTTGGTGGGTGAAGTTCAGTACAAAGAAAATAGTTGTAAATGCGAGATGGTATCACTTATGAATATGCAATCACTGATCTGAACTGCTTTTGCCTGTTGAAGCAAATTAATATTCATTCTTTATAAATGCAGCATCTGGTTCTCCATTTCCTGTGCTGTTCATCGCCGGGCTGGTTTGTGGAATCACACTGATTGCTCTCCTGCTACTGCTACTGTTGTGTTGGTGCAAAAAATCAGAGGGTGAGATCTTCTCTGATTTATTTTAGATAAATTACATTTTGCTTATTAAAAAATCACAAAGGAATTCTGATGGCATGACACAGAGCACTAATGATTACTGTCTTTTTAACAGATACATGTTGTTGCAGGTTGGTACAACACTCTCTTGTCTCCTCTGAAACAAAACATAACTTATTATTATTATTTACTTTTACGTGTTTTTACATATTAATACTTGAATACAGTTTCTTGCTTCGTGTTTCAGGCTCATCCAGTCTCAGAAAACCAATCAGAGCCCGGCTACAGTCGAAACTGTCTACCAAGTTGGAAATCAACAGCAGCTATACTCCTCTCTTCTCCATGGTCAGCTCACACTATTCTTTATTCCAACCCTGTTATTATTTTTATGATAAAAACAGCAATTCCATGTCATGCAGATTTGACACTGTTAAACTAAATCAAGTATGACTGTATCATCTATGATGTCTTTATTTTTATTGACTTGTAGGTGACATGTGTGTCTATGAAACAGTCGGTGGCTCTGGAAACACTGGTGGTGGTGGTGGTACAGTATAAAATCTGATGCATGCAACGCAGTCCAAAATGATACAGCATATTCTTACTTAGGAAATAAAATTCAAGCCATTTAAAACATTGTCATTTCAGGCGACCGTGCAGATGAATACAGAAATGTCACATCTCAGATTCTGCTTACACAAAATATGAAACATGAAAAATAAATTCATCAGATTGTTAGTACCCAAATGGACACAGTATTACATAACCAAAAGTATGTGGACAGCTGAATATTATACCCATACATGTGTGTGATTGCCAGAAGTGTGAAGAGTAAGAAAGCTAGATTTTTTTTTTATTATCATTATTATTATTATGATTTTTAACATACTGTTTTCACAGGAATACAGGACGATGCAGTGGAGAGCTCTGACTACCATAATGTGAATCCAGATTCAATTGCAGGTATAAACACAGGGTAATGCGCATTTGAATTAATATATTAAATATATAACTGTAGGTAAGTATGTAGTTTAAAATGTTTCACTGTAGGCATCTAAAATCTTCAACTTGAAATGCATTTTAAAACAAATTGAGGAAGCTGAAGATTTCATTGACTCTTTGATTATAACTGTCAACAGCCTTGTTAGTGTTAAAGGGTTAATGTATCATGTACTTATATTCGTTGGCATTTATTTTGATTTTGTTTCAGGTCCATAAAAAGAAGTGCATCATCAGCAAAAAAAGACGACAAAATGATAGACAACAAGGTTCCAGACTGCAACTAAATGGTCTTATTTTGAGAACATATTTGGAGCCAGTACGAGTATTTTTTTTTTTTACAACTTCTCACTTGTGTGCAACCAGTTGTTTTAATTATGGTAGTTTAATTTATTAAAATGATTTTCAGGCTTTCTGTAATTTATGTTCATGGTTCAACCTCCATTTTACAGGAATGCTCATGTAAATCAGCATCATATCAGTTTGCTGCTGCAGACTGCAACTACACAGGCTAAAGAAATTGTATCTGACTATAAGGTTAATATTTTCAGAGGAAAAGAAAACAAGACAACAGCTTTCATCAAAAATCAGTCAGATATAGTCAGAGCTTCATATCTGTACAGATAGTCTTTGTGATGCTAAATACCTTAATAACTAAAACAGTCCAATGTTTATATACTGTAGACTACATATAGTTTATGAAAACGGTTAAAATGGCCAAAAATGTGAATATTTGTGTTGCAGGACAATTTAAGGTGTGCCCCTAAATTCTCTGCTTACAGTGCTCTGACTAAAAAAAAGTTAGTTTAGAGCCCTGTACAACATGTTTTGCTTTTGTATATATACTTATTTTGTATACTATTATTGCAATAATGTAGTAATTGCATAGGTTAGATATTTTAATCACATCAAACCAAAATGTGTTTACTTATTTTTGTTAAGGTGGACATACTTTTATGTATAGCAATAATAATAAAGCAGTGAGGTAAAACATTTTGGTCATTATGATACATATCATTTAAATGACAAAATTATATACTCAAGACCGCTTACCTGAATTTCACATGTGCATGACTGATAAAAAGAGACGTCCAGACACTTCAGAATGTGGTAAGATAGTCACATTTTTATCATAAAAAATGCACCAGGCCCGATAAAGAATTCTATGTATAGATTTATTTGCCAATTGGAAAAGGTGGTGATTAATGTTGAAAGATGCATAACAATGTACAAAATAAACATCTGTGTTGCAAAAGTTTATATTTAGAACTTGAGAGACTTTGTGTGTTGATTGTACAAATGGTAAATTACATTTTTAAATATACATGATCAGTTTAACAGTATATTGTTTCTTTTTTATACAATGGACAATGGGGTCTATAATAAAGGCAATTGAATGTATTTTCTTGTACTTGTTTTTGTAGACTAGTGTACCCTCCCTGGCAAGCAGCCTAATTTCAGAGACAAATGCCAGAGATGGACACCAGTGATTGCTTTTTTTTTTTTTTTGCCTCCACACTGGCAACAGTCGTGGCCAGAGGTACTATGTTTTCAGGTTGCCCATCCGTCCTTCCCATTCTCCAGAACGCAATAGCTCAAGAACACCAAGAGAGAATTTATGAAAATTTGGCACAAATGTCCACTTGTCACAACAATGACCTGATTAGATAGTGGTCAAAGGTAAGGGATGGTGTGACAATGTCTGTCCCATTCTTGTTAATGTGGTATCTCAAATACATCTTGAGCTTCCTCAGATTTGGCACAGACATCCACCCGGACTCAGCAATTAACTGATAAGAGTTTTGGTGGTCACAGGTCAAGGTCACTGTGACCGCGGGAATTTCCTCAAATTTGGCACAAATGTTCACTTGGACTTTAGGATGAATGTTTTAAATTTGGTGGTCACTGTGACCTCACAAAAGAAGTTTTTGGCCATAACTTAAGAGTTCATACTGTAATTATGACACAATTTCACACAAATGTCTAATACGATGAAGTGATAAAGTGTTGTTTTGTCGTACCTTGACAGTTTCGATGACTGCGTCTGTCGTCATCATCAGAAGTGTCATGTGATGTTGTGGTGACAACAAGGCATGACAAAACAACACTTAAGCCTGTAATAAGAACCTATCAAGCTAAGTGTAAAAAGTAGGCTATATGAATTTGTTTGGACTATCATAAAACGAATTGGAACAGTATCATTACTGATAAAAAAAATATATATATACTTGGTCCACAAAAGTACTTTCATACCAAAAAATCAGCATTTGTCTGGGAACTAAAGGGGAAGGATTGAAACACAAGGGACAACAGACAGGAGAGGAACACTCATTTCATTTTCAATCATTTTGTGCAGGAAAGTTATGCAACAACCAGAATTACTGACCATTTCCGAAGCAGCAGTCGCTGACAGGGTGATGATGTCTCTCTCAGAAAGGAAAAAAAATGATTTCATATCTACAGGATGACAAATTACGTGATCTCCCCTGCACATTTAAATGCTTTTTGCGAGCATGATATCCTATGCTTTAATCTAAATTGAGCTAATGCCTGCAGTATTAATTATCACCTACGTCTGCTCAGTATCTGCTGGAGGAGTATCAAATTCACAGGCTAGATGGTTTTACCCAGAACATTTGAAACACTTAGGAAGGTAGTCTGCTGTAGCATAGTCATGTGTCAACTGTGATAAGCAGAGATAAACTGTTGTGGGGGGAAAAAATCTGATCCAACTGATATGAAAATGTTGCTTCAGTTGTGTTTCTCAACATTTGCTGCAGTTTCAGTGTCTCAGTGTCGGATGTGAGGATGAGGTGCACTTTGTTCTTTGTGCTGCGGATATTCTGTGAGTACATCATTAACATCCTGTATTAGAAGGGCTCTGATTACAGAACATTATTGCACTAAAATGAACAAAGAGACAGAAATTTGACAATTTTTAAGGGCTTTTATTCATGTTTTTTGTCAGCATCATTTTTGGAGTTAGGATATTGGCTAGTGACTTTGCTTTAGAGTGGATTATTTTAGTGGATACATTTGAAAGTTGTTTTAATTGCTATGGAAGTAATAATAATTTGATACCTATGCACTATAAAACTATAGCTGCCAATGCCTGTGTTCATTTCTTTAATATTTCAGTCAGTTTAATCATGTCTAATTAAGTGTCAATTCTTATTTAAGTGCTGAATACACGCCTCTATGGACACGCTGAAGGTGACTGCACAATTTCTTTTCTCTATTGTTTTTCCTTGTATTTAATTAAGATTAATCTCTACCTCCCAAATTACTCTAAATCACTGCAGAAACTTAATCATATATGATAAATAGCAAAAGGGATTTGCTAAACAAGGATTCCTATTATTAAAGGTGGTTTTCAGTACAAACCCTCTGATAATGTAGTATAATGAGTTTTGCACTGCATCTTTGGTAATAATTACATAAACAGCATTACAAAAAAAACACTGTCAAAGATGTTGATTAAACTATTTGTCCTTTATTTTTCCTCGCTGGTATTTCTTTAATGTAAACAGAGACAAAATGGCCTGTTGTGACCTTACAACCCAACTGGCCGAAGATATACGTAGGAGAGACGATCACTCTCAGATGTGAGATAAAGAACGGAGGAGGCACCGACTGGGAGAACGAATGGAGAACAACCAGCTTGATAAAACCTCCAAATGAAAATCAGTTTAACATGAGTGCTCATGTATTTCACAATGGACAGTACAGCTGTATTGGCAGAAACAAAAACAAACAGACATCAACAAAGTGGAGTGATAACTTCAAATTGACAGTCCATGACAGTGAGTCAATTCAAATGTAATGAATATTTGTATTATTAATACATATTCTATAGTTTAGTTGTAGACCTTATGAAATCATTTTAGGACAATAAATATAAAAATGCTTAAAGTATAATATCATGACGTGTTCTCATTCTGAAACATCCTAACAGAATCACCTCGGCCTGTCGTCACTGTGTCTCCATCATGGCTGAGTCCTGGAGCCTCAGTAACTCTGAACTGCAGTGTTGAACATCCATCTGCAGGATGGAGGTTCTTCTGGTATAAGGGCGTTCTCAAACAGTCAGAAAATACTTACGCTTACAAACTGCTACCTGGTAGCATTAATGGGACTGAAGAGGATTCCTACATTGTCCATGGACAGACACGCACCACTAGATATTACTGTAGAGCTGGAAGAGGAGATCCAGTGTATTACACTAAGTATAGTGCACGTAGGTTTGTCTGGTCTGGAGGTCAGTATGTTTGCTTTTTGCTATGTTTCTGTCACAAAGCGGGCAATGCTTTCATTTTTAACCAACCACTCTGCATCACTGCTTTTAGTGGAACTCCACACTAATGTTACCCTCACTCCTCTGTTGCATTTAAAAATATTTGAGGATGTAGTTAAGCTTTAAACTCAGTTGTAACTGTTCCAGAGTAAAGTTTCACCAAAAACTGAAAAAAACGTTCCACCTCTTCCAAATCATCATAATTGACCTATGGCTAAGTCCCACCGGCCTGAATAGAATAGAATATAATGTCTATAGCCTTACTGTTGTGTACAGCATTTATAGACTGAGCTGAGTAGTGATGCGCAGGTCGACCCGTAACCTGCGGGTCGGTCAGCAGTGATCGTCTGTTGAATCGGTCTGTCAATGATATTTTGACATTATTATTATAATCGATTAATCTATAATCTATTACTGTCATGGCATCCGAAGGTACTGACGCGTTGAGCAGGTGACAGTCCGCGGCCGTTTTCAAAACACACTTGTGTCACGCACTCCAAAAGAAACTTGTTGAAGCTTTAAACAATAATTTATTGTACAAAACGGGGAAAACAAACGTTGACAAAAATGGTTCCATAATTCATATTAAATTCAGAAGATATCGAAAAAACAGCTACAAGTTAGAGGGAATAGTGATAAAGTGGTAAAACTTGGCATTGATCCACAGCAACAGACGGATGCGCACAAGCTGCCGTGCGCTCAAGCTCCGTTGGTAGGATACTATATTTTCGAATTTTTAACAATGCAGTTTAAAAGTTTTGATTTTTATTGATAAGCTACATTTACCAACAACAACAACAAAAAAAGGTAAATACAAAAACGAATATTGAATACCAAATTTTCATAACGAATACCTACCCATAGAAATGAATATCCGAATATCCGAGTATTTGGGTACAGCCCTAGTGCATATAGCCATTCCCATGCACTCGGACATTCACTGAAATGCATTACAGAAAGTCAGTTTTGTCTGGTTTTATGAGCTTTTTTTGAGATTTGAAGTTTAACAATGGTCAAATGGTGTGCATGCGGTACATGCAACTCCGACACAAGGTATCCTGAGAGGCTGGGCAACGAGGTGTATTTTTTACCCTTTCCTAAACCACATCTCGACCGCGAAAAGTGTTTCCTTTGGATAAAGTTGTGTGGTAACATTCGACCATGTCAAAATAGTCAAAAAACACACACATCCCAAGGTCCATTTGGAGTGGGTGCTGGATACATATATATAAAAGTCATGAAAAAAGGCCGTTATCCTTTTCTCATATTCTGAGCCAAAAACCTTAACTTCAGTGGCACTTTAAGTTGTTGTCTTTGATGGCGACGGCAACGAGATGCAGTTTATCACACGTACACTGTGACCTGTAAATTTTGGCTTGTAATTTAAGATCTTCATAGATCTTCTCAACAATAAAATGATAAATATATCCCTCCAATGCGTAGTTTAGGCCCTTTTGGTTACTTCTCAATGACGTCTGATCGTTATGTCCCCAAAAATCAAGACTGGGAAATACTGTGTACTGTGACACCTGCCATAGCGCCCAGTCACTGAATGTTGATAGTTTGTCCGAGTGAGTGGAGGGGGCGTGGCTTAGCCATAGGTCAATTGCTGTGAACTAGTGATGGCCAAATGAGGCCTCATGAACCACTGTCTTTAATCTCTGTAGCCACTAGATGGCGCTTTCTGTTCAACAAAGGTTTGAAAGCACACTTCATTGCCAGTCCTTCGGCTTTTATCTTTAAACCAAGAGCGCCATCTGGTGGGGTCAGAGAATAAAGGAAGTGGTTCATTAAGCTTCATTTGGCCGTCACTACTGTAACCCATGATTAAGTCTTTATTTTTTAGCTTGAAAACTGAGAAAGCATTGCCCATGTAACATGCATACATGTCTGTAAATGTTACTTAAAACCCTTTAATACATAGGACAATATCTCAAACATTTTGGGTTGATTCAGTATCTTGTGTTATCTTTTTAGAGTTCAACCCAGCAGCGTCTCTCATAGTGACTCCTGACAGAGTACAACACTTCCTCTCTGAGTCCGTCTCACTGAGCTGTGAGGGAAACGCCACCAAGTGGAAAGTGATGAGATATACTGAAACACGCAAGTTGTCAGACTGCTCTGGCTGGGGAAGAATGACTGGATCCACATGCAACATCCACAGCTTACAATACGGTGATGGAGTGTACTGGTGCGTGTCTGGATCAGGAGAGTACAGCAACGCTGTCAATATTACTGTACAAGGTATGTTTAGTTATGCAGTTCTTAAAGTTTTCATATTTTTTTGGCGTTTCAAGTTCATCATGTGGAAATTTGAAAACTTTCTAAATGCTCCAGACATATTGATACACTGATCATCTCATTCCAATGCAATGTTTTGCAAGGGGTTGTTTGGTATTTGCATTCATGTGAATGCCCCTTGACATACTCCACCCATACAAACACCACTGCTGATCAACCTCATCCCCTCATGGCAACGGCACTCCACAATGGCAGTGGGTGCCTCAGCAGGACATTGCACCGTGCCACACTGCAGAGACTGGTCTGAGGAGTGTGACAAAGAGCTCAAAGCATTGACCTGGCCTCCAAATCCCCCAGATCCCAATATGATCTAGCATCTGTGGGATGAGACCCCAGAGGTCCCGTGTCCATGCCTCAACAGGTCAGAGCCAAATTCAATCCATAGTGGGCCCTCTGAACTAATGAGGCATGGACACAGCTCTCCAATGCGTGTCCTGGGTTATCTGGCACCAAGCATTGGCAATGGATCCTTTGAGTCCTGTAGGTTGTGAGGTGGGGTATCGGCATATCCAATTGATGCTTGATTGGATTGGGAACTTGACACCTTGAGCTCTTTGTTTGTTTGTAGTCATAAGGGGGGGTTACTTGGTCTGCTGTGTTTGAGTGGGTGGTGTGTTTTAAGTGGCATCCACATAAATGTCTGGACCCAAGGTTTCCCAGCAGAACATTGTATTGTTTCAAAGTGATTGATATCATTCCCTTGATCTGTCAGTGGTTTTACAATCGTGGCTGATTGGTGTTATATTCATAGAAGGGAATTAAGGGTTTTGCAATATTACCCTTTGAGATTACATTCACATTTATTTTTATATTTTTGTAAATGTAAATAACTGATCTCAAACTATTGCCTCTAGAAAACTTCCTGACCAAAAATGAATTACAAGATTTAAAATCACCAAACACATTTGCAGTGTAAACTCACTTTTTCTGCTGTAGCCAGTGATATGTGTGATTTTTAAAACAAACCAAAAAAATCATTAAAAGGCTGCTGTTGCGCACAGTCAAACATGTTACACACACAGCAGCGCAGCAGAGCACACATACTCAGTTGGAGTGGAGTTAATAGACACGCTTGTTATCACCTGCATTGACGACTAAATCGAAATGCCTCCATACCGTCAATTTCCCTGCATGGCTTACGACAGTTTTAAAGTTTCCAAGTTTTGTCTAGCGGCCTCCATTTTCATTAGTTCAGTCTGAATATTTACCACTTCCTGCCTGAGATGTAACTATTGGCTTGTGTTGCGTTCAGGCGTTGTCACATAAATAACAAATTCTAGCACAACACAGCAGCATATCAAGTGGGCTGAACCCAAACCGAACCCGAGCAAAATTTCTGATTTGTTATCCAAACCCTGTCTGACCCATCAGATTCTAACGGGTCCCGTGTGGCTCGGGTCCGGTATCCATACTCTAACGTTAGTAGAGTAAACCTCACATACATAACATACTTTTGTTCCCTAAACCAAAGTAAACCTAAAAATGAAGTTTTTTTTTCAACTTCAAACTTGTTTTTGAAATAGACATTTCTTTTGAAAATGGAAGTTTATTTTAGAGATACACAATGCGTGTAATGAGTGTAAACTGACACGTCGTTCCTGAGCATCCAAAACTGATGTCGGAGGGGTACCCACAGCATCATAGTTTAACATGAAAGTTCACTGACCAAGTGCCTGTATTTGATGAGTTGGGAGTGAGAATATGTAACTTCAAAACTGTTAAATTAGTAATTGATGTGTTGCACTTATATGTTGTTTTAATAATACAGTGTCTTTCTGCAGCGTCTAGGCCTGAAAACCAACCATTTCCTCTGCCGCTGCTCACTGGGGTCCTCACTGGAGCTTTATTGGTTATCCTCTCGCTCTTGCTGTATTGCTTCATAAAGTCCAAGGGTGAGAGTAAAATTACTGCAGAGTTCTCATGACACTGAAGAGAATATTATGCAATTAAAGAAAAACAACCAAAAAAACAATAAATGTCTTTTTTTTAATTTACAGATTTACGTTGCAGCAGGTTGGTGCAAAATTCTTTTCTCTCACTTTGAACTCAGCAATACTTAGAATGAATCCTGCTAAATCTACTGCCATTTCCATATTTTAGATTCATGCAGTCTCAGACCATCAATCAGGATGAACGAGTCCACCGGGATGAAATGCAACAGCAAACATACTCTTCTCTTCTTGCAGGTCTGAATGCTTTCACAGCTGTATCTGATATCGCTGCTGGCTATAAATGCTGCAGTCTTTAAGACTGGGCCTCATTTTTTGAAAATGTTCCTCCAAGATTACCCTCCAACAGCATTCCCTCTGCTGCAGGCTTAACACCGGTGAACTTAACTAAACCAGTGGTTAAAATGTTGCCCAGAGTCAGTCTGTGATATAAAAGTTTAATTTTGTATCACAGAGGTAAAGTGACTAATTTGACTTTGTCTTTATTTTCAATAACCTGTAGGTGACGTTTGTATCTACGAATCAGTGACTGGTTGTGAAGACACTGGAAAGGGTACAGTACAAACGATTTTAATGTGGAAATAATCTGTTTGAGTGATATGGAAAAACAATCATATTTTATATGGACAAACTAAAGAATACAATGATGCCTGCTCTATTTAATTCATCTCAAAGGTCTTGCCAAGAGGAGTAAGTATGAGGAGCCAGTGGACACGAATGTACCATGAATCAGTGTTAAACGGCAAGTACGTTAACAGAAGCTGTTCATCACCTGAGTCTAAAATTCTTCTTTAAAATCTATCATCATTTTTAAAATTTCATGAGCGATAATTTAAGGCAACTATGCAGTGGTTTTTTGTACCACCTCAAAGATATTAGCTGTGGTTTCCTTGCTGTCTAAATTTGGCTATCAAAGCAATATATCTCTGTCAGACAAACTGTGAAGCTGAGTTGTATATGATCGTGCTGAGCAGCAGTGTCTTGGCTTGTTTCTTCTCTGGTTCATAGTTTGGCAACTAACTATTAGAATCGCCTACAAATATTTTTCAGGGTTTAATTAGATTAACAAACTGAATTAAGTATCATCTGGGCCTCTAATTCCAGATTCTACAGTTACTCTGTCCCCTTAAAGGGATGAAAAATCATGAAAATTCAGCCATTACCCATAATGCTGAGGGAGGCTCAGGTGAAGTTTTAGAGTCCTCACAACACGTACGGAGCTAAATGTTGTGCCTGTGTCTGCTTCTCCCTTAAATCGCTTTTTCATTTTTCCAAAAAGTTGCTAATATTTCTTCAGGGAGTGCAGTTAGTCACAGTTTGGACTCCACGCTCGCTCCGTTCGCATGTCGAAGTATCTTTGAGCACGACTCAACCCTATTATAGACTTGCTCCTGATGCGTGTTCCATCGGAGTGTGAGTACGTTTAAGCTGAGTAGTAGGCGTCACTTTGTATGGTAGCCTCGGCCACCAGTGTGTGAATGGGTGTGAAGGGATGGATGTGACATGTAGTGTTAAAGTGCTTTGAGAGGTCAGAAAACTAGAAAGATGCAGTCCAAGTGCACGTCCATTTACCATTAACCAACCCGTGTTCAGTACAGTTTTGTCTATTTTTCAGCTTTTTTAATTTTTTTATTTTTATTGTGTCTTTGTTCCAGGTCCATAAAGTGAAGTGCATCATCAGCAAAACAAGTGAGGCACAGATGACAACTTGAAAATCGTAATGTTCATGGCGGTTTCTGCAGTAGTCCAACTGCTCCTCAGATTTCTTAGTACTTTGTATTCTCTTAGTACTTGTGGAGTTCAGTAGTAGATTATATGAAATAATTTAACCTCCTGTTGGTCTCAGCTCAAATTGCTGGACAGTTGAGATGTTTTGCTTATAGATTCATCGATATATCTTCTTTTTTATTTTGTTGCCACTGCCAGTGCCTGCCACTTCATGTTTCCCTTATATTTTTGGACTGTCTTAGACCATAGGAATAACATATCAATTGAAGCCAAAGGTTCATTTGCAGAATTTCCCAGATGATCAGCACTGTTTCCGTACTGTGTCGCCCACACAGCAAGCACACTCCAGACTTCCTTAGGTCAAGCAGTTAAAAGGATAGTCCACCCAAAAATGAAAATTCAGCCATTATCTACTCACCCATATGCCGAGGGAGGCTCAGGTGAAGTTTTAGAGTCCTCACATCACTTGCGGAGATCCCAGGGGAAAGGGGGTAGCAACACAACTCCACCTAATGGAGGCTGACGACGCCCCAGATTCAAATGTCCAAAAAATTTGAAACCACAAAATATCTCCATGCTGCTCGTCCATAGTGAGCTACAGGCTACAATGAGGCTATAAACAGAGTTCAAATGACGTTTTTCCAAACAACTTTTTGTGTCGGGGCTTCAGGACACTTGGATCACTGCGGACGAGCAGTATGGAGATATTCTGTGGTTTCAAACGTGTTTTTTTGGCATTTTATTTTTGTTTCGTTTTAGTTTTTTTTTTTTTTTTTTTTTGGCTAGTTTTGTTTTCTAGCCCCATCTCCGCAAGGGATGTGAGGACTCTAAAACTTCACCTGAGCCTCCCTCGGCGTGTGGGTGAGTAGATAATGGCTGAATTTTCATTTTTGGGTGCACTATCCCTTTAAGTTCCGGTTTAGCCCTTCTCTAACTTGAATAACTTGGGATAAAATGATTTAATCTTGCGGCTCAGTGATGATCTAAAGTCTGTAAATTCCAATGCTGATTTTCTGTCTTGTACAGCCCAACTTTGTGTTTGATGACGCGAGTGTATTTAAAGTAAAACATCTTTTGTAGTGCAGCTTCACTAGTCAAAGTCAAGGATAGACAACATTTTTTTTCGTTTAAACTAAACTGATGTATAAATAATATTTCAAAAGACAAATGGAAATGCTTCTGTGCTGTAATTACTGTACTCTATCATGGAGGGAGAATTGACTCTTGTACATTTTTATGTCTGGTTTCTCACAATGTAATTCTTAGCTACTTGGTGGTGCCCCACAGTTTTGCAGTCACTTCCTGTAGAAGTTTCTGTGAGTGCATGAATGATGCATGATGTCATGCATGATGTTTAATTTATGTTACTATGCAATACTATTTTAGATTGCTTATTAATGATGTGAAAAGAAAACTAGTTTTCATTTATTTGGGCATATAGTGTTAATGTTCTCTTTATGTAAAAAAAAGGCAGCTATGCTTGTTTTAATTAGTATCATTATTGCATCTTTAGATTCATTGTTATGTTAAGTCATTTAAGTAGCTGTAATAGAAAGAGTATTATCAAATAAAGAAAATACACTCTCAGGAATTAATTGGTTTGTGTTTCAGTTTTTATAAATTATATCATATAACCGTCACCAAGTACTTCCAGTCAGCTGATTTGTTGATCCTACTGAATTCACAAAGGGACTTTAAAGACATCATGGACTAATCGAAAAAATAATGTTTAAATTAGACAACAATGAAGACAGAGCATGGTCCGCTTCTGCAGCGACGTGCTCCAGAAGAAACACCACTATAGTGACGGGCTGAACAGAATTTCAGTAATGTAGAAATATCTGCCAAGATATGATTAAGTTCCTCTTGCTCAAAGTAGACACTTACCTCAACACATATCAGTTTCTCAGTTAAGTAATTAAGTGCATTATTCAGTTCTTAAGTTATGTGGCCAGGAACAGTGGAGCCCCCGGAGGGGAGCCAGAGGGGGCCATGGCCCCTCTGATACAGTGCCTGGCCCTTCCACTGCCTCCATTTCAATCCTAAAATTCAGTTATGGCTTTTGGTTTGGTGTGCTACCTGAAGATTTTTAGTGGCCGCATTTGGCCATCCCTGTAAATAAAATGAAAATTTGGCACAAATGTCCACTTGTCACAACAATGACTTGATTAAATAGTGGTCAAAGGTAAGACCAGGCAAAAGAGAGAATCACATCATGAACTGGAAAGAGGCCAAGGTCATTCGAAGGGAAAGCAACAAGTGCATTGCGGAGGCGGTGGAAATGCGCGAGCATGCACCCAGAACTGTAAACCGGGATGAGGGAGCATACTGTAACCCAGGTGACAAATCTGGAGCATTTCTATGTATCAGCCCGTCTTTAAATCTCGCGTTGTTTTAGCCCCGCTCCCGCGAGATCTCGGTGTCACCTCAGCCAATCACCGACCTCCTTCGAGTGACGTCACATGACACGGCACAGCTAGTAGCATTCGGTTGTCTTGCCGCGGTGATTCAGTCTGAAGTGTGCAGTGGGGGGAAGCTGTTTGAGAGTCGGGCTGCAGGAGCTTTCTGCTGTGTTCAGAATTCAGTTGGAAAAGTTGTGTGTCAGCCATATTCCTTGGAACTGGCCAGGTATGCATGCGATGGCGAGCTAGAGAAGGAGCAGGCCTAGAGCCTGGGAAGCCACTGGGACAGAACTACAAAGCTGCACCTCTCCCCTGCTAGGCCGGTAGGGGGCTCTGTGCAGCCCACCAACCTCTCACCCACACACACACCCCGTTTTGCCCCACTGAATACACACATACCCCCCCTCACGGACTCATATGCACTTACCTACCCTCTGGATCAGCAATCGAATTCAGAAGTGGGATTGAATGGACTGTGGTTGGGTGGGGTCAATGTTCTGGTTTGTTTAAGACAAACAGTGTGCTGGACTCGCAATTTATTTTGCTGATTTGGGTAATTTTCTACCTGTATCTTGTCATGTAAAGAAAAACATGAACTGAGCACTTGTTTCTGTTGAATGGCCATTCGTTTGCATTTTTGTCTATTGTATATATCTGTCTTTACTATTTTTGTTGTGCAATAATATATGGTACCAACCAATCAAATGCAACTTCAGTCTCTTGTCATTCCCTCCTTGAGCCGGACTCTAATCTTCTGACAACTAGCCTATAAGTCTATTTAGCTCTCATAGCAGCATATTTCATTACTCTTTATTATTATTATTACAAATCTGTAATGTAGTTGCTACAATACCAACTATCTCACACCTGGGAGGCAGTGTTACAGAGGTGCTCGCTTTCGTTTGCAGGACTGTCAGACGGCCCCCATCATCTGGAGGAACACCAGATAATGGATTGAAACACACAAGGGACAGCAGACAGGAGAGGACCACTCTAACTTAACACCCATACTTAAATCATTTTGTGCAGGAAAGTTATGCAACAACCAGAATTACTGACCATTTCCAAAGCAGCAGTCGCTGACAGGGTGATGATATCTCTCTCAGGAAGGAAATCAAAATTATTTCATATCTACAGGCTGACAAATTATGTGACCTCCCCTGCACATTTAAATGCTTTTTGCGAGCATGATATCCTATACTTTAATCTAAATTGAGCTAATGCCTGCAGTATTAATTATCACCTACGTCTGCTCAGTATCTGCTGGAGGAGTATCAAATTCACAGGTTAGTGGTTTTTACCTAGAACATTTGAAACATTTAGGAACATATTCTGCTGTAGCATAGTCATGTGTCAACTGTGATAAGCAGAGATAAACTGTTGTGGGGGAAAAAAATCTGATTCAACTGATATGAAAATGTTGCTTCAGTTGTGTTTCTCAACATTTGCTGCAGATTCAGTGTCTCAGTGTCGGATGTGAGGATGAGGTGCGCTTTGTTCTTTGTGCTGGGGATATTCTGTGAGTACATCATTAACATCCTGTATTAGAAGGGCTCTGATTACAGAACATTATTGCACTAAAATGAACAAAGAGACAGAAATTTGACAATTTTTAAGGGCTTTTATTCATGTTTTTTGTCAGCATCATTTTTGGAGTTAGGATATTGGCTAGTGACTTTGCTTTAGAGTGGATTATTTTAGTGGATACATTTGAAAGTTGTTTTAATTGCTATGAAAGTAATAATAATTTGATACCTATGCACTATAAAACTATAGCTGCCAATGCCTGTGTTCATTTCTTTAATATTTCAGTCAGTTTAATCATGTCTAATTAAGTGTCAATTCTTATTTAAGTGCTGAATACACACCTCTATGGACACGCTGAAGGTGACTGCACAATTTCTTTTCTCTATTGTTTTTCCTTGTATTTAATTAAGATTAATCTCTACCTCCCAAATTACTCTAAATCACTGCAGAAACTTAATCATATATGATAAATAGCAAAAGGGATTTGCTAAACAAGGATTCCTATTATTAAAGGTGGTTTTCAGTACAAACCCTCTGATAATGTAATATAATGAGTTTTGCACTGCATCTTTGGTAATAATTACATAAACAGCATTACAAAAAAACACTGTCAAAGATGTTGATTAAACTATTTGTCCTTTATTTCTCCTCACTGGTATTTCTTTAATGTAAACAGAGACAAAAAGGCCTGTTGTGACCTTACAACCCAACTGGCCGAAGATATACGTAGGAGAGACGATCACTCTCAGATGTAAGATAAAGAATGGAGGAGGCACCGACTGGGAGTACGAATGGAGAACAACCAGCTCGATAAAACCTCCAAATGAAAATCCGTATAGCATGAGCGCTGATGTATTTCACAATGGACAGTACAGCTGTATTGGCAGAAACAAAAACAAACAGACATCAACAAAGTGGAGTAATAACTTCAAATTGACAGTCCATGACAGTGAGTCAATTCAAATGTAATGAATATTTGTATTATAAATACATATTATATAGTTTAGTTATAGACCTTATGAAAGCATTTTAGGACAATAAATATAAAAATGCTAAAAGTATAATATCATAATGTGTTCTCATTCTGAAACTTCCTAACAGATTCACCTCAGTCTGTCCTCACTGTGTCTCCATTATGGCTGAGTCCTGGAGCCTCAGTAACTCTGAGATGCAGTGTTGAACATTCATCTGCAGGATGGAGGTTCTTCTGGTATAAGGGCGTTCTCAAACAGTCAGAAAATGCTTACATTTACAAGCTGCTACCTGGTAGTATTAATGGGACTAAAGAGGATTCCTACATTGTCCATGGACAGACACGCACCACTAGATATTACTGTAGAGCTGGAAGAGGAGATCCAGTGTATTACACTAAGTATAGTGCACGTAGGTTTGTCTGGTCTGGAGGTCAGTATGTTTGCTTTTTGCTATGTTTCTGTCACAAAGCGGGCAATGCTTTCATTTTTAACCAACCACTCTGCATCACTGCTTTTAGTGGAACTCCACACTAATGTTACCCTCACTCCTCTGTTGCATTTAAAAATATTTCATGATGTAGTTAAGCTTTAAACTCAGTTGTAACTGTTCCAGATTAAAGTTTCACCAAAAACTGAAAAAAAGGTTCCACCTCTTCCAAATCATCATAATTGACCTATGGCTAAGTCCCACCGGCTTGAATAGAATAGAATATAATGTCTATAGCCTTACTGTTGTGTACAGCATTTATAGACTGAGCTGAGTAGTGATGCGCAGGTCGACCCGTAACCTGCGGGTCGGTCAGCAGTGATCGTCTGTTAAATCGGTCTGTCAATGATATTTTGACATTATTATTATTATAATCTATTAATCTATAATCTATTACTGTCATGGCATCCGAAGGTACTGACGCATTGAGCAGGTGACAGTCCGCGGCCGTTTTCAAAACACACTTGTGTCACGCACTCCAAAAGAAACTTATTGAAACTTTAAACAATAATTTATTGTACAAAACGGGGAAAACAAACGTTGACAAAAACGGTTCCATAATTCATATTAAATTCAGAAGATAACGAAAGAACAGCAACAAGTTAGAGTGAAAAGTGATAAAGTGGTAAAACTTGGCATTGATCCACAGCAACAGACGGATGCGCACAAGCTCCGTTGGTAGGATACTATATTTATTTTATTTTTGAAAGGACACTTCATTGCCAGTCCTTCGGCTTTTATCTTGAAACCAAGAGCGCCATCTGGTGGGGTCAGAGAATAAAGGAAGTGGTTCATTAAGCTTCATTTGGCCGTCACTACTGTAACCCATGATTAAGTCTTTATTTTTTTAGCTTGAAAACCGAGAAAGCATTGCCCATGTAACATGCATACATGTCTGTAAATGTCACTTAAAACCCTTTCATACATAGGACAATATCTCAAACATTTTGGGTTGATTCAGTATCTTGTGTTATCTTTTTAGAGTTCAACCCAGCAGCGTCTCTCATAGTGACTCCTGACGGAGTGCAACACTTCCTCTCTGAGTCCGTCTCACTGAGCTGTGAGGGAAGCGCCACCAAGTGGAAAGTGATGAGATATACTGAAAAACGCCAGTTGTCAGACTGCTCTGGCTGGGGAAGAATGACTGGATCCACATGCAACATCCACAGCTTACAATACGGTGATGGAGTGTACTGGTGTGAGTCTGGATCAGGAGAGTACAGCAACGCTGTCAATATTACTGTACAAGGTATGTTTAGTTATGCAGTTCTTAAAGTTTTCATATTTTTTGGTTTTTCAAGTTCCAGACATATTGATACACTGATCATCTCATTACAATGCAATGTTTTGCAAGGGGTTGTTTGGTGTTTGCATTCATGTGAATGCCCCTTGACACACTCCACCCATACAAACACCACTGCTGATCAACCTCATCCCCTCATGGCAACGGCACTCCACAATGGCAGTGGGTGCCTCAGCAGGACATTGCACCGTGCCACACTGCAGAGGCTGGTCTGAGGAGTGTGACAAAGAGCTCAAAGCATTGACCTGGCCTCCAAATCCCCCAGATCCCAATATGATCTAGCATCTGTGGGATGAGACCCCAGAGGTCCCGTGTCCATGCCTCAACAGGTCAGAGCCAAATTCAATCCATCGTGGGCCCTCTGAACTAATGAGGCATGGACACAGCTCTCCAATGCGTGTCCTGGGTTATCTGGCACCAAGCATTGGCAATGGATCCTTTGAGTCCTGTAGGTTGTGAGGTGGGGTATCAGCATATCCAACTGATGCTTGATTGGATTGGGAACTTGACACCTTGAGCTCTTTGTTTGTTTGTACATTCCTCAGGCCATTCCTGAGCAGTTTCTGTGGTGTGGCCTGGTGCATTGTCCTGCTTGGGGGACACTGCCATCAGGGAGTGCCGCAGTCATAAGGGGGGGTTACTTGGTCTGCTGTGTTTGGGTGGGTGGTGTGTTTTTAGTGGCATCCACATAAATGTCTGGACCCAAGGTTTCCCAGCAGAACATTGCATTGTTTCAAGGTGACTGATGTTATTCCCTTGATCTGTCAGTGGTTTTACAATCGTGGCTGATTGGTGTTATATTCATAGAAGGGAATTACAGGTTTTGCAATATTGCCCTTTGAGATGAATCAAAAACCGAGAACATTCACATTTACATTTTAGTAAATGTAAATAACTGATCTCAAACTATTGCCTCTATAAAACTTCCTGACCAAAAATGAAGTACAAGATTTAAAATCACAAACACATTTCATGATGTAAACTCTCTTTTTTTCTGCTGTAGCAAGTGATATGTGTGATTTGGAAAACAAAAAAAAAAAATCATCAAAAGGTTGCTGTTATGCACAGTCAAACATGTTGCACACACAGCAGTGCTGCACAGCACACATACTCAATTGGAGTGGAGTTAATAGATATGCTCGTAATCACCTACATTGACGACTAAATCGAAATGCCTCCATACCGTCAATTTCCCTGCATGGCTTACAACAGTTTTAAACTTTCCTGATAACAAGTTTTATCTAGCGGCCTCCATTTTCATTAGTTTAGTCTGAATATTTACCGCTTCCTGCCTGAAATGTAACTATTGGCCTGTGTTGCGTTCAGGCGTTGTCACATAAATAACAAATTCTAGCACTTGCATAGGCCATAGCACAACACAGCAGCATGTGAAGTGGGCTGAACCTGAACCAAACCCAAGCAAAATTTCTGATTTGTTATCCAAACCCTGTCCGACCCATCAGATTCTAACGGGTCCCGTGTGGCTTGGGTCCGGTATCCATACTCTAACGTTAGTAACAAACGTACTTATTTTAAGCCAAACCATTATGGGTTTTTTTTTTTAAAACATAATCACATACTGTTGTTCCCTAAACCTAAGTGAGTAAACCTAAATATGAAGGTTTTTTTTTTTTGGTTTTTTTTTTACATTCAGACTTTTTTTTTTAAAATGGAAGTTTATTTTAGAGATACACAATGCGTGTAATGAGTATGTATTTGATAAGTTGGGAGTGAGAATATGTAACTTCAAAACTGTTGAATCAGTAATTGATGTGTTGCAGTTATTTGTTGTATGGACACGCTGAAGGTGACTGCACAATTTCTTTTCTCTATTGTTTTTCCTTGTATTTAAATAAGATTAATCTCTACCTCCCAAATTACTCTGAATCACTGCAGAAACTTAATCATATATGATAAATAGCAAAAGGGATTTGCTAAACAAGGATTCCTATTATTAAAGGTGGTTTTCAGTACAAACCCTCTGATAATGTAATATAATGAGTTTTGCACTGCATCTTTGGTAATAATTACATAAACAGCATTATAAAAAAAAACACTGTCAAAGATGTTGATTAAACTATTTGCCCTTTATTTCTCCTCACTGGTATTTCTTCAATGTAAACCGAGACAAAATGGCCTGTTGTGACCTTACAACCCAACTGGCCGAAGATATACGTAGGAGAGACGATCACTCTCAGATGTGAGATAAAGAACGGAGGAGGCACCGACTGGGAGTACGAATGGAGAACAACCAGCTCGATAAAACCTCCAAATGAAAATCCGTATAACATGAGTGCTCATGTATTTCACAATGGACAGTACAGCTGTATTGGCAGAAACAAAAACAAACAGTCGTCAACAAAGTGGAGTAATAACTTCAAATTGACAGTCCAAATGTAATGAATATTTATATTATAAATACATATTATATAGTTTAGTTATAGACCTTATGAAAGCATTTTAGGACAATCAATATAGAAATGCTAAAAGTATAATATCATAACGTGTTCTCATTCTGAAACTTCCTAACAGATTCACCTCAGTCTGTCCTCACTGTGTCGCCATCATGGCTGAGTCCTGGAGCCTCAGTAACTCTGAACTGCAGTGTTAAACATCCATCTGCAGGATGGAGGTTCTTCTGGTATAAGGGCGTTCTCAAACAGTCAGAAAATACTTACGCTTACAAACTGCTACCTGGTAGCATTAATGGGACTAAAGAGGATTCCTACATTGTCCATGGACAGACACGCACCACTAGATATTACTGTAGAGCTGGAAGAGGAGATCCAGTGTATTACACTAAGTATAGTGCACGTAGGTTTGTCTGGTCTGGAGGTCAGTATGTTTGCTTTTTGCTATGTTTCTGTCACAAAGCGGGCAATGCTTTCATTTTTAACCAACCACTCTGCATCACTGCTTTTAGTGGAACTCCACACTAATGTTACCCTCACTCCTCTGTTGCATTTAAAAATATTTGAGGATGTAGTTAAGCTCTAAACTCACTTGTAACTGTTCCAGAGTAAAGTTTCACCAAAAACTGAAAAAAACGTTCCACCTCTTCCAAATCATCATAATTGACCTATGGCTAAGTCCCGCCGGCCTGAATAGAATAGAATATAATGTCTATAGCCTTACTGTTGTGTACAGCATTTATAGACTGAGCTGAGTAGTGATGCGCAGGTCGACCCGTAACCTGCGGGTCGGTCAGCAGTGATCGTCTGTTGAATCGGTCTGTCAATGATATTTTGACATTATTGGCTATTACTGTCATGGCATCCGAAGGTACTGACGCGTTGAGCAGGTGACAGTCCGCGGTCGTTTTCAAAACACACTTGTGTCACGCACTCCAAAAGAAACTTGTTGAAACTTTAAACAATAATTTATTGTACAAAACGGGGAAAACAAACGTTGACAAAAATTCCATAATTCATGTTAAATTCAGAAGATAACGAAAAAACAGCTACAAGTTAGAGGGAAAAGTGATAAAGTGGTAAAACTTGGCATTGATCCACAGCAACAGACGGACGCACTCAAGCGTGCCGTGTGCACAAGCTCCGTTGGTAGGATACTATATTTTCATATTTTTAACAATGCAATTTAAAAGCTTTGATTTTTATTGATAAGCTACATTTACCAACAACAACAACAAAAAAAAGTAAATACAAAAACGAATATTGAATACCAAATTTTCATAACGAATACCTACCCATAGAAATGAATATCCGAATATCCGAGTATTTGGGTACAGCCCTAGTGCATATAGCCATTCCCATGCACTCGGACATTCACTGAAATGCATTACAGAAAGTCAGTTTTGTCTGGTTTTATGAGCTTTTTTGGAGATTTGAAGTTTAACAATGGTCAAATGGTGTGCATGCGGTACATGCAACTCTGACACAAGGTATCCTGAGAGGCTGGGCAACGAGGTGTATTTTTTACCCTTTCCTAAACCACATCTCGACCGTGAAAAGTGTTTCCTTTGGATAAAGTTGTGTGGTAACATTAGACCATGCCAAAATAGTCAAAAAACACACACATCCCAAGATCCATTTGGAGTGGGTGCTGGATACATATATATAAAAGTCATGAAAAAAGGCCGTTATCCTTTTCTCATATTCTGAGCCAAAAACCTTAACTTCAGTGGCACTTTAAGTTGTTGTCTTTGATGGCGACGGCAACGAGATGTTTATCACACGTACACTGTGACCTGTAAATTTTGGCTTGTAATTTAAGATCTTCATGGATCTTCTCAACAATAAAATGATAAATATATCCCTCCAATGCGTAGTTTAGGCCCTTTTGGTTACTTCTCAATGACGTCTGATCGTTATGTCCCCAAAAATCAAGACTGGGAAATACTGTGTACTGTGACACCTGCCATAGCGCCCAGTCACTGAATGTTGATAGTTTGTCCGAGTGAGTGGAGGGGGCGTGGCTTAGCCATAGGTCAATTGCTGTGAACTAGTGATGGCCAAATGAGGCCTCATGAACCACTGTCTTTAATCTCTGTAGCCACTAGATGGCGCTTTCTGTTCAACAAAGGTTTGAAAGGACACTTCATTGCCAGTCCTTCGGCTTTTATCTTTAAACCAAGAGCGCCATCTGGTGGAGTCAGAAAATAAAGAAAATGGTTCATTAAGCTTCATTTGGCCGTCACTACTGTAACCCATGATTAAGTCTTTATTTTTTAGCTTGAAAACCGAGAAAGCATTGCCCATGTAACATGCATACATGTCTGTAAATGTTACTTAAAACCCTTTCATACATAGGACAATATCTCAAACATTTTGGGTTGATTCAGTATCTTGTGTTATCTTTTTAGAGTTCAACCCAGCAGCGTCTCTCATAGTGACTCCTGACAGAGTACAACACTTCCTCTCTGAGTCTGTCTCGCTGAGCTGTGAGGGAAACGCCACCAAGTGGAAAGTGATGAGATATACTGAAAAACGCCAGTTGTCAGACTGCTCTGGCTGGGGAAGAATGACTGGATCCACATGCAACATCCACAGCTTACAACACGGTGATGGAGTGTACTGGTGTGAGTCTGGATCAGGAGAGTACAGCAACGCTGTCAATATTACTGTACAAGGTATGTTTAGTTATGCAGTTCTTAAAGTTTTCATATTTTTTTGTTTTTCAAGTTCCAGACATACACTGATACACTGATCATCTCATTACAATGCCGCAGTCATAAGGGGGGGTTACTTGGTCTGCTGTGTTTGAGTGGGTGGTGTGTTTTAAGTGGCATCCACATAAATGTCTGGACCCAAGGTTTCCCAGCAGAACATTGCATTGTTTCAAAGTGATTGATATCATTCCCTTGATCTGTCAGTGGTTTTACAATCGTGGCTGATTAGTGTTATATTCATAGAAGGGACATAAGGGTTTTGCAATATTACCCTTTGAGATTACGTTCACATTTATTTTTATATTTTTGTAAATGTAAATAACTGATCTCAAACTATTGCCTCTAGAAAACTTCCTGACCAAAAATGAAGTACAAGATTTAAAATCACCAAACACATTTGCAATGTAAACTCACTTTTTTCTGCTGTAGCCAGTGATATGTGTGATTTTTAAAACAAACCAAAAAAATCATTAAAAGGCTGCTGTTGCGCACAGTCAAACATGTTACACACACAGCAGCGCAGCAGAGCACACATACTCAGTTGGAGTGGAGTTAATAGACACGCTTGTTATCACCTGCATTGACAACTAAATCGAAATGCCTCCATACCATCAATTTCCCTGCACGGGTTACTGCAGTTTTAAAGTTTCTAAGTTTTGTCTAGCGGCCTCCATTTTCATTAGTTCAGTCTGAATATTTATCGCTTCCTGCCTGAAATCTAACAATTGGCCTGTGTTGCGTTCAGGCGTTGTCACATAAATAACAAATTCTAGCACAACACAGCAGCATATCAAGTGGGCTGAACCCAAACCGAACCCGAGCAAAATTTCTGATTTGTTATCCAAACCCTGTCCGACCCATCAGATTCTAACGGGTCCCGTGTGGCTCGGGTCCGGTATCCATACTCTAACGTTAGTAGAGTAAACCTCACATACATAACATACTTTTGTTCCCTAAACCTACATAAGTAAACCTAAAAATGAAGTTTTTTTTTCAACTTCAAACTTGTTTTTGAAATAGACATTTCTTTTGAAAATGGAAGTTTATTTTAGAGATACACAATGCGTGTAATGAGTGTAAACTGACACGTCGTTCCTGAGCATCCAAAACTGATGTCGGAGGGTTACCCACAGCATCATAGTTTAACATGAAAGTTCACTGACCAAGCGCCTGTATTTGATAAGTTGGGAGTGAGAATATGTAGCTTCAAAACTGTTGAATTGATGTGTTGCACTTATATGTTGTTTTAATAATACAGTGTCTTTCTGCAGCGTCTAGGCCTGAAAACCAACCATTTCCTCTGCCGCTGCTCACTGGGGTCCTCACTGGAGCTTTATTGGTTATCCTCCCGCTCTTGCTGTATTGCTTCATAAAGTCCAAGGGTGAGAGTAAAGTAACTGCAGAGTTCTCATGACACTGAAGAGAATATTTTGCAATTAAAGAAAAAACAACCAAAAAAACAATAAATGTCTTTTTTTTAATTTACAGATTTACGTTGCAGCAGGTTGGTGCAAAATTCTTTTCTCTCACTTTGAACTCAGCAATACTTAGAATGAATCCTGCTAAATCTACTGCCATTTCCCTATTTTAGATTCATGCAGTCTCAGACCATCAATCAGGATGAACGAGTCCACCGGGATGAAATGCAACAGCAAACATACTCTTCTCTTCTTGCAGGTCTGAATGCTTTCACAGCTGTATCTGATATCGCTGCTGGTTATAAATGCTGCAGTCTTTAAGACTGGGCCTCATTTTTTGAAAATGTTCCTCCAAGATTACCCTCCAACAGCATTCCCTCTGCTGCAGGCTTAACACCGGTGAACTTAATTAAACCAGTGGTTGAAATGTTGTCCAGAGTCAGTCTGTGATATAAAAGTTTAATTTTGTATCACAGAGGTAAAGTGACTAATTTGACTTTGTCTTTATTTTCAATAACCTGTAGGTGACGTTTGTGTCTACGAATCAGTGACTGGTTGTGAAGACACTGGAAAGGGTACAGTACAAACGATTTTAATGTGGAAATAATCTGTTTGAGTGATATGGAAAAACAATCATATTTTATATGGACAAACTAAAGAATACAATGATGCCTGTTCTATTTAATTCATCTCAAAGGTCTTGACAAGAGGAGTAAGCATGAGGAGCCAGTGGACACGAATGTACCATGAATCAGTGTTAAACGGCAGGTACGTTAACAGAAGCTGTTCATCACCTGAGTCTAAAATTCTTATTTAAAATCTATCATCATCTTTAAAATTTCATGAGCGATAATTTAAGGCAACTATGCAGTGGTTTTTTGTACCACCTCAAAGATATTAGCTGTGGTTTCCTTGCTGTCTAAATTTGGCTATCAAAGCAATATATCTCTGTCAGACAAACTGTGAAGCAGTTGTATCTGATGAGTCTCTGGTTCATAGTTTGGCAACTAACTATTAGAATCGCCTACAAATATTTTTCAGGGTTTAATTAGATTAACAAACTGAATTAAGTATCATCTGGGCCACTAATTCCAGATTCTACAGTTACTCTGTCCCCTTAAAGGGATGAAAAATCATGAAAATTCAGCCATTACCCATAATGCTGAGGGAGGCTCAGGTGAAGTTTTAGAGTCCTCACAACACGTACGGAGCTAAATGTTGTGCCTGTGTCTGCTTCTCCCTGAAATCGCTTTTTCATTTTTCCAAAAAGTTGCTAATATTTCTTCAGGGAGTGCAGTTAGTCACAGTTTGGACTCCACGCTCGCTCCGACAGCTTGATGGACCATCACAAAGGGGCGGGGCTTAGTAAATGGTCAATTTGATCTCTGGCTCCTCCAGTTTGCATGTCGAAGTATTATAGACTTGCTCCTGATGCGTGTTCCATCGGAGTGCGAGTACGTTTAAGCTGAGTAGTAGGCGTCACTTTGTATGGTAGCCTCGGCCACCAGTGTGTGAATGGGTGTGAAGGGATGGATGTGACATGTAGTGTTAAAGTGCTTTGAGAGGTCAGAAAACTAGAAAGATGCAGTCCAAGTGCACGTCCATTTACCATTAACCAACCCGTGTTCAGTACAGTTTTGTCTATTTTTCAGCTTTTTTAATTTTTTTATTTTTATTGTGTCTTTGTTCCAGGTCCATAAAGTGAAATGCATCATCAGCAAAACAAGTGAGGCACAGATGACAACTTAAAAAAACGTAATGTTCATGGCGGTTTCTGCAGTAGTCCAACTGCTCCTCAGATTTCTTAGTACTTTGTATTCTCTTAGTACTTGTGGAGTTCAGTAGTAGATTATATGAAATAATTTAACCTCCTGTTGGTTTCAGCTCAAATTGCAGGACAGTTGAGATGTTTTGCTTTTAGATTCATCGATATATCTTCTTTTTTATTTTGTTGCCACTGCCAGTGCCTGCCACTTCATGTTTCCCTTATATTTTTGGACTGTCTTAGACCATAGGAATAACATATCAATTGAAGCCAAAGGTTCATTTGCTACATACAGAATTTCCCAGATGATCAGCACTGTTTCCGTACTGTGTCGCCCACACAGCAAGCACACTCCAGACTTCCTTAGGTCAAGCGGTTAAAAGGATAGTGCACCCAAAAATGAAAATTCAGCCATTATCTACTCACCCATATGCCGAGGGAGGCTCAGGTGAAGTTTTAGAGTCCTCACATCACTTGCGGAGATCCCAGGGGAGAGGGGGTAGCAACACAACTCCACCTAATGGAGGCTGACGACGCCCCAGATTCAAATGTCCAAAAAATTTGAAACCACAAAATATCTCCATACTGCTCGTCCGTAGTGAGCTACAGGCTACAGTGAGGCTATAAACAGAGTTCAAATGACGTTTTTCCAAACAACTTTTTATGTCGGGGCTTCAGGACACTTGGATCACTACGGACGAGCAGTATGGAGATATTTTATGGTTTCAAACGTGTTCTTTTGGCATTTTATTTTTGTTTCGTTTTAGTTTTTTTTTTTGGCTAGTTTTGTTGCTAGCCCCATCTCCGCAAGGGATGTGAGGACTCTAAAACTTCACCTGAGCCTCCCTCGGCGTATGGGTGAGTAGATAATGGCTGAATTTTCATTTTTGGGTGCACTATCCCTTTAAGTTCCGGTTTAGCCCTTCTCTAACTTGAATAACTTGGGATAAAATTATTTAATCTTGCGGCTCAGTGATGATCTAAAGTCTGTAAATTCCAATGCTGATTTTCTGTCTTGTACAGCCCAACTTTGTGTTTGATGACGCAAGTGTATTTAAAGTTAAACATTTTTTGTAGTGCAGCTTCACTAGTCAAAGTCAAGGATAGACAACATTTTTTCATTAAAAATACATTGATGTATAAATAATATTTCAAAAGACAAATGTAAACGCTTCTGTGCTGTAATTACTGTACTCTATCATGGAGGGAGAATTGACTCTTGTACATTTTTATGTCTGGTTTCTCACAATGTAATTCTTAGCTACTTGGTGGTGCCCCACAGTTTTGCAGTCACTTCCTGTAGAAGTTTCTGTGAGTGCATGAATGATGGATGATGTCATGCATGATGTTTAATTTGTGTTACTATGCAATATGTAGAAGCATATCGATTAGCCCAGATTCGTTCTCCCCTTTCTGACCCCCTAACTGAACCCCACTAGTCTGTCTCAAAAGGACAGCTCATGCGAGGACCATTCAAATCAAGACATTGACTTGCTTCCCTCATTACCCTGAGGCGCTAAGTTACCACTCACTCTGCTTCGAAGGACAATGTACCCTTTTGGCGACCACATCCTGTCGTCTCCATGTGACCTCGGGGGGAAGGGCTTTGTTGTGATAAACTGAAAACGTATGTGTGTCTCTGTATTGCCGGTAATTGCTGTGACTTCACATGGCATGGTGAAGTCTTTGATATGAATGAGTTCTTTGTTAAGACCAATGTCCGGCCTGGGCATGACTGAATGTAATCTCAGTCCTGAACATGTAGCCATATTGCCGCTGTAAAGAAATCCATTTTATATATATATATTTTAATGAAGATATAATTAGATACTAATCAACTCGTTGCATGATTTTGTTTCCTCATCTTCTTTGTTATTGTACGATGTCATTGAATTAATCAAAGTGTGTGTATTTAACGTAGGCTAGCTGATATTATAGTATACTCAGTGTATTTTGATTTAACATTAATCTGTGTGTTTAACGGGACGATTAAGAAATAATGTAAGCTATGGTGGGAAGAGTACACGTCGCTTGCGCGCAACATATTAAAATATGCACCCTCGTATTCGGAAAGAATTAAAGTTTTCCTCTGATTGGAATCTTGAGGAAAGGAAGAGGAGGATCTCCTCCTTCTTGGATCAGGCTCGCCCTCTTACTCCCACTTTGTTTTACTTAATAAATTCATGAAAGCGTCCTGAGCGGGCTCGCTCTTCTCTCTTTTTGGCTCTTCTTTTGCTCTCTCCTTTTTTGCTATTTTTGCTCGCTTTTGACCTTTTTGTCTTTCCTTACGTCTCTTTCCTGCATTTTTCTTAACTCTGGCACTCCTTAGTTATTACTCTCTTGTTTTTTTTCTTGCGATTATTTCTCTTAAGCTACGTGCTCTCAACTTCATCCTTACGTTATTGTGTTATTACGTTTTAACACGTTTATGCTCACAAGCAAAGTTATTTTGAACTTTGAAATTTTATTGATCCAGTTTTTCCAGCTTCAGTGTTCTCAACCTTTTTACGTGTATAGTAGATTTGACATCAATATCGAACGCCCAGCGATATTGATTTCACATTACGATAAACGAGTAATCAGAAGAAGCAGATCGAAGAGGAACTATTCCTCTCCAGAATTCTTCGGAACCGCCTATTCAACACTTGCCATAGTGGTCTGCCATACAGTCCAAAGGCCTCCAGCAGCGTGGACCAACTATCGGGCGTACCTGCCGGACATCGCGATTTTTCCTGCTCCTCGGCTGTGACGCGGCCTCTTATTCTGCTGGGAAAGTTCGGAGCAGTTCGCAACAGTCCAGGGACCCCCGACTGAGAAATCCACCGGGACTACCACTACTGCAGAAAAGTAGGCTAAGATTTTCATAATCTGAGATAACCGCTATGCGGTGGAGAGAGAAAGGCTGAACAGCTTGGTTGATCATTCCGATAGAAAGAGGTTTCCTTGGGTCTAAGGGAACGGTTTGTGCATTACTGCGGTTCCGTCTATATAGCCCATCTCAGTATTATTCTCCCACTATAGCTGAACTAAACCCAAACAAGTGTTACCTTTCATTCCCTTCATATATAGTTGTTTAATCTGTGTTGTGTTATATAATCACCATTTGCTATTCATTTACTCAGTGTTATCCATTTAGTTAAATAAATCTTCATTTATCGCCAAGTCGTTGTCTGTGATGTTTGTCTTGTGTAAAGGAACAAAGATCACTGTCTAGAGAAATCATAACCCAGATATTGAGATTGATTCACTATTGATAAGCATGCTGACAAATTAATAATTAATTTACGAAGTTATTGATTTGATGACGCGCTTTCTCGCATAAAATGCGAGTGGTGCACCAAATTCATTATTTACAAGTGCAATTATTCTAAAAAACATGTATTTCCCCTACAAATACTATTTTAGTGGTGCCACTGGTCACTGCGGTAAATCTAACACCTTGTAACAGGTGTGGTTACTGCTCGTCATCACAGAACGAGCAGGCAGGTAAACAACAGTGAGTCAGTTTCTTGGTTCAGGGCCTTCCAAGAAACAGGTTCAGTCACAAACAGCACACTAACAGTTCAAAGTGTGCAGTTTTACTGTGAGGTAGCAGACAGGAGGCGACGGCAGATGAACAGAAGGTCCGATACCAGGTGAACACAGAGAAGCCAACACACCTGTGAAACGCCAGTTGTAGGTGTGTTGGAATCGGTGGGGAGTCGAAGAGCCAGCGGTGATGAGTGGATTTTGCGGCGCACACAAAGGCAGAATGTGCAGCCATGTGACACGGTAATCCACTGACTAGCAGTCTCTCCACACAGCTACGCGAAACAGGCAAAGAGAAACCAGGAACATGGAAACAGAGTTCCTGATCGAGGGCAGAAGGCTGAGTGGTTTACCGGGGAGCAGATGAAGCAGAAGATTCAGAGACAGGCGTGGTCGGCAACAAGATAGCAGTCTGGGAACTAACGCTGGAAAGACTTGCATAGACATGACAAAGAACAATCTGTTGTGGCAGGGGGCAATGAGGCACAGGTGAGAGAAGTTGGCTTGATGAGTTGGGTGATGTGGACCGTCAGGAGTGGGAGATGTGTGCACAGGTGGCTGGCAGGTAGGTGTGGTGAAGAGGTGGGGTTAGTGGAAATTAACTGTGTTAACTGAGAATGGCATGTATGGCAGGTCAGAAGTGCACACTGTGACACATTTAGTTTTTGTCTCCTGCCAATAAAATATAGTGTGATGATAGATTTGTAAAATTCAATCTAAAACAGCTGGCTGTAAAAAAAAAAAAAAAAAAAAATAGCTGATGATGTCTTACTCAACTCTAATCTGTTTAACTTTTTTTTTATCAGACATAGCCACAGTGCATATTCTGCTTCCTGTCCCGCTCACCGGCCATCTCTAACTTGTCAGAGAAGGAAGCAGACGTTCCCCAACCCCAAAGATGGCTGGTGTTTGCCTCCGATACGCGATCTGCCTCTTGACATACTGTGCTCTGCAGCTGTTTTGGCTCTTCCTCCATGGTGTGTATGCCTCTGCTCAGTCAGACTGTGCAGTTTTACTATTACAAGATGTATTTATTGGCCTGAAGCACTCTTTCATGAGTTTAGATTTGTACAGCCGAAGCATACTTTTCAAGCTCATTGTATTTCCTGGATGTGTGTTTACAGTTACATGCAAACTACTTTCAAATATTATCCCACTGCATTTTTCTGACTCATGTAAAATAATGTTTTTTCATCTGCAAATGTTTGCTTTAAGAAATCCTAATTTTTAAAAGACAAAGCCCCTTTTTCCTTCCTTCTTTCCTCTCTCTCTTTGTAAAGATTAAAGCACATTTATCAGTCATAATATCAAGATCAATTTTACAGTGACAAAAAGATTATACCCCTCTGTTGTTTGCTCATGCGTTTCAGATGTGGAGGCTTCCAGTTGTCAACGTGTCATCCATAAGAAAGTTGGAGACACCGTGGAGTTGTCATCCTGCTTACCAACTGAAGGGGTCATAATGGCACGCTGGAGATATGGATCGTTATTAATTGCAGAAAAAGATCGAAAACTTGATGAAAACCATCAGTTCAAGAGCAGATTAGACTTTAACCCCACAAACTTCAGTTTAACAGTGAGAGAACTGACTCTCCAAGATTCTGGTGATTATCATTTTGCCTCAGCGGTGACTGGCAAACAAAGGGGAACAGTCGCCATCACTCTGCAAGTTCACGGTAGGATTCCTCTGGTTTTGTCAAACTTTATGTTGTCAAGTAAATGTTTCAAAGTGCTATTGCTGCAACATAGTGTACTCGGGACTCGGAAGCAAACGATCCCCCCCATCGACACGTGCAAGGGTCATTTAAGTCCGAATTCTAAGTCAGAAACTTTATGTCACGTTTGTGTTGTTAAACATTCTGTAACAATGTTGTAGCATCCACGCATGCTATTGGCTTTGGTGGTTCAGGGGCTTACACGTCATTTACACTATATTGAGCTGCTGTACGCTGTTTTAATGAGCAACTTTGAGAAACACTAATTTTATGTGCGGTTTCTTTTCTGTAATGGTGACGTGGTAACTGATGTTGCTGTAGATGCTGTAGATGACGCTCAGAGACCTTACAGAAATTTGCAGCAGGTGTCCATGTTTTCCCGAGCATACACACTGGGATGCATTTAGATTCAAAGTTGGGAATGCTGAGTTCGAGTTATCCCCTTTTCACTTCCAATGGATTGCAGCATATTTGCTAATTTAAAAGCATTAAGGGCAATTTATTGCCAAAGCAACTCAGCCCAAACTGAAATGCCATTGTCTAGTTGTTTCAAAAGAGGCACAGAATTTTACTCTAACATGCTAAATTCAGTGAGGACATTGCCCTCCAGAAGACATCTTCAGGATGTTTTTGTTACATCCCCACTATTACTGTCTTTACTCTCTGTCCGCTGTCTCATTAGAGCCCATAACTGCAGAGCCCATCATCTTTTTCAATTCCACCTGGCACCCCACAAATGAATCCTGTACGGTTTTGCTGAAGTGCAGTGCAACCACTGAAAGCGATGTCACCTACAACTGGATGGTGGGGAACGAAACTATAACTGGCTCCAGCCTGGAACGCACCATGCGACCTCAGGACGGAGAAACCATATTCACCTGCACTATTTCCAACTTTATCAGTGAGATGTCAGCATCCAGAACCGAGAGTTGCAGCAGCAATACAGCTGACCCGTCTAAACAAGGTATATGCATTGAGGTGGATATAGTTATTAGTGTTATTAGTGTCTTGGGAATGTAATTATGTTACAGATGTCCATAAATGCAATGTGGCCAGTGACAATTTCTGCAATTACTATCTGACAATTACCATCTAACTGCTATTGCTGTCTGAACAGTGAGAAGGACAATGGTTGAATGGTTGAAACATTAAACTAGCTATGATATATAATATATAATTTACTCTTGTATCTGTATCTTCTAAAGTATTTACAATGCATTACAGTGTGACTGCTTTTAAAAGTTTGCTTACATACTTAATTATTATTGCAGTGGCCGGCCCCTCATCTCATCTGCTGTTGATTATTGGGTGTGTTATTGGAATTTTACTGATTATTCCACCGCTGCTCTTGCTGGTTTTCTACACAAAGTCAAAGGGTAAGACCTCCTCTTGTTGATATTAGATGGGTAACATTGATTGCAACCTAGTCGACAGCAAAAATGTTGGCATTGTATGTTTCTGCAAACCACAGATACGTTACATTTGTATGTTATTATGTAGCGGCTATGTTGAAACGTTATGTTTCCACAGCACTTTGGTTAATGTGTGGTTTAGGCAAATAAACAAAAACAAAACACTTAATCATAATTTGGAAAGGATCGTGTTTTGGCTTAAAATATCTGGTTTTGGGGCACAATCCCAGCTGAAAATCTAGCAATACCTTAGTAAAAAAACAACCACTTTTCATGATTCTATCCTGACAGAAAACATGACAATGTCTCTGTAATAAACAACCCTTCATAGTTCCACTGTCCCGGCAGAAAACACAACTATTGCTAGGTATAAAACAATTGCTTTTCGCCTTGCTATCCGGCAGAAAATGCAGCGATTGCTGGTAATAAACAAATGATTTTGACTGCACTATCCCAGCAGGAAATGCAGCAATGTCCCTGTAAAAAATAACAGTTTATAGTACCACTATCCTGGCAGAAAACACAATGATTGCCAGGTATAAAACAACCGTTTTTTCCAACTATCCCTGCAGAAAATGGGTAATAAACAAATGATTTTGATTGCACTATTCCAGCAGGAAACACAACAATTGCTAGGTATTAAACAACTGCTTTCGTCCAACTATCCCAGCAGGAAATGTGGCGATGACTCAGTAAAAAATAAAACAAAAAATAAAACTGTCCCTGGTGGAAAAACGGTGATGTCTCCCTAAAACCTAACTGGTTTTGTTGTTTGTGGGTCTCAAACAGTGGTCTGCAGCTTAGCAGGGGTCTCACCTAGATGACACGTTATCCACCATCCCTTCTTCCTCCCTTTTAGAAACTTTGATAAGATGATTGCAAATGGAATGTTTTGCAAAAACATACACTGCCATCATTTCTTCTTGCGGCTGTCCTGCTGATTACCCAGATTTTTACTGAATGTTTCTGAAGTCAGATTATATGCAACAACAAAAAAAAACTTTTAACATTTTTGTCCTCCACAGATCTATGTTGTAACAGGTCAGGACACAGGACACTCTTCTCTGATTTACAACTTTAAAAAAAAGTTATACATGCTGTACTGTCATTTTTACTTTTGCTAGTTTTTAAAAATGACTCCTAATATGCATTTTTAATTATGTGCTACAGGCTCACCCAGTCTCAGGCAGTCAGCCAAGATGAAACTCAGCAGCAGGTGTACTCCTCTCTTCTCCATGGTCAGTGTTCCATTCACCTCTGTTCACTTTAAATACTATTTTAAACCTTTTAACACTCTTTTTGTTAAAGTCAACTTCTTTCTTATCTAAACATCTATTAGTATGATCTTATGTTGATTATCTCTGACCTGTAGCTGATGGTTCTGTCTACGAAACGATGAGAGGCTCTAAAGATGCTGAAACAGGTACAGTACACAGTAAACTTCGATTAACGTGTAGCTTTTGACAACTCAGTGGTTAAAATTTAGACATCCTGGCAAAATATGACACTTACACACTTACAATGAATGCAAAATCTGCATTTAAACAGCAGCCAACTGGAAGCCTCCACATCTGAAACGCCTGTCTAAATGTGGCTAAGTATGGTCAACACTTCTCAGTAAAAGGGAACTGTAAAATTAACTTACATCTCTGTCTGCTCATATTTAAAGGTGCGAAATACATATGAGGTCATATCTGTCATAGTTGTTTTGGGGTGTTTTTGCCTTACATGGATAGGACAGTGTAGTGTGAAATGGGGAGATATATATATATATATATATGAAACATGTCAGCTAAGGGCTGATTTGTTCCCTCACACCAAGTCTTCTTCTTTCATTTCAATGGTCTGTAATCAGCTCTGCATCTCACACACAACAGATTCGGCCCTCCCTCCTGCGTGCAAGTATACATTCTCTATAGCTCTATATCAGAACAAACTGAGGACATCTGTTAGATTGAGATTAGATTTTAAAGTGTAATTTAAAAAAACAAACAAATTTGATAGTATTTTGTGGGTTAATGTTGCTTAAAGTGGTATCACAGATATGATGTTTAATGTAACCTTGCATTAATTATATCTAACCTGTAGGTGATGATTGTGCCTATGAAAATACAAGAGGCTCTGCAGGAGCTGGGAAAGGTACAGTATAACTTATACCACTATTCCCCACCACATCTTCCCATTTCTCTAATTCATTCCTTTAGTTGTTTCCTCTGATTTGGTTCCAGATTCATAAAGAGCGGTGCATCATCAGCAAAACGAGAGAAACACGGATAAAAATGGAAATTCATGTTAAAGCAGTTTTGACATAAAATGAAATGTATGTGCATTCCTCTGTCCTCAACTCAACTGTATATACATATATATAGTTGTTGTAGTATATAATGGACTGCTTTCATTTTTTTTTACCTTTTAAAGCTCTTTTACCATGTTGTAAGCTGAACGCTGTCAGGTTTTTTTTTTCCACATTTATAAAATGCTCTCATGCAGGTTTACATGTTTATCCACTTGGTGGCGTAATGTGCTTTTCCTTTCAGTCACTTGTTGGTCAGTGGTTTTTGTGATCAGTTATCATTGCAGATGCATCAGTGAGTAAATGCATGATGGATATCTTGAAGCATGCGCACATTCATTGTGTTTAATTGTATAATATAATTGAATAAGCATGTTTTGTAGATCATTTTCAACAATTTCAAATGTTACATTTAAAATGTCTTTTTTTTTTCTCTCCATTTGAGCAAATCCCCTTTTGGGTTTTTAGATACTATAGCTGTAGGTTGTATATGTGAGTGTTTTGTTTTTTGTTTTATTTTTTGTCTGTAGCTGTGATTATTGTAATTAAATTAAGATACTTTTTTTATGTCAGCAAACAAGTTTTATGTCAAAATGAATGAGTAGCCATAAATAAAAAAAAAAATACACACTTTTGAACTTATGGTTCATGTTTCAGAGTTTTTCAGAGGGATTTGAGACAACAGGGCGTGCTATTAAATGTGTCGGCTACGACTTGGTTCTGTTTCTTTGATGACTCAGTGGCCAGTGTCATTTTACTGTCACTGTCTCACTTCTCCTTTCAAAAGAAATTGTCAGCAAACATGTTCATGTTAGACTCCAGTTTTACCTAGTAAAAAGTCTGCTGGTACTTTTGAGAGTTCAAAGGGACGACTTCAAAATAAATGTCATCAAAATAGATAAGGATGTTTGAAATAGGAAATAGTGGTGCAAAGAGGAAAATGCTGTATAAAAAGTCCCTAAAATGGAAGCTGATACATTTGATCCACTTAACGATCATGACTACTACAAAAGGAAATGATGTAATTTTGCCCATTTGGTAACAAACTTTATCTTTTCAGCAGCTGTGTTCAGTGTTTAATGCTCTGCTGTGTTATACAGACAATGAAAAATATGTGCAGAATTGTGAATACATACACACATAGAGTGATACCTTATTCATTCCCATGGGGGAATTCTTGTATCCAGTAGCTCACATAAAGTCACATAAAAACCACAACAATAATAAATAAGGTGCCCATAGAAATTAATAAAGTAAAAAAGTCTTTAAGTCTTTAAATGACTATTTATCAATTAATTGGCTGGAGTGCCACAGGTTTCTGCTGAGGGGATATCAAACACTGAACTAACAGGGTAAAAGTTTAGCATGTTAACTTTAAACCAATCAAATAATTTGTCAGTCTACTATTTATTGCGTAGAAATCACCACTTCGATAACTTTATATCATATCTTTTTTATTAACATCCCTTTGGGTAGAAGCAGAAGCAAGTCTGCAGCCATATAAGCAGCTCTGTGAGGCTGAGCATGCTCACAATGACGATGCTAACATGCTGATGTTTATCAGGCAATCTTTGCCATTGTAATTCAGTGTGCTAGTATGCTAACACTGGCTAATTAGCACTGAACACACAGTTCAGCCGAGGGTGATAGGAAAAAATGCTCAAGGCTCAGCTTCATGGCATGTCCCCAGGAAGTGCAATTTTCATAGACGCCAAACAGTGTACTTTTTTTTTAGTGATAACCCCCGAAACATGAATCGTTTCATTATCGAGATTTGACTACAATTGAAAGTCCAAAAGAGACGCACAATTGTATCATTTTTTCGCCACTGCGGAATCAGTGCCGATCATACGAGTAATTTTATATGTGGCAATTGAGCTTTTTTTGGCTTTATGCGTCTCTGAGCAACGTTTAATAGGAATGAATGTGGCCCCACCTCCAATGCTGTATCCAAGTCTTTTTATACATCCATGCTTCACTGTCAGTATGAAATTCTAGATTGCACGATGAAATGCAGTGCATACAATTAGTTGTTGTATTTGACCCATTAATTACCAGAGTCAGTAAGATTTTTCCTCTCAGTCCTATGAATATTGGTACCAAAATTCAACAAATAGTTGTTACTATTTTTTAATTTGCTAAAAACTAACAAACGTCAATGGTGGCTCTAGAGTTCATAGGCTCCATCTTCTGGGTCGTTGGATGCGGGACCCCGTTCATTCCTATGGAAGCTGCTCATTGGCGCATAAAGGCCAAAAGGTTTGACTTTCCAAATATAAAATTATGTGGATCTTTCACATCACTGAGCTAACAGAACAAGCACACTGGAGATGTTAGCTGGCCGAGCGACTGATTCCTGGTTTATCCCTTGGCTAGCTTGAATGGGGATAAAGTTATTTAATCATGCAGCTCTTCCAGACGTTTGAAAAGTTATCAGACTAAATGGATCAAATTTTGAAAGTGGAAGATGTCATTTTGAGGTGGTTGTGACGCTCAAAACAATGTCTCCACTGATTTACAGACATCTCTTTCACAATGTAAAGCCCTGTTTGCACAGCACAAATATGACCTGAGGGCCACATTTGATGTAGAAGTTAGCTCCCATGCAGGGGCGTAAATATAGACAGTGCAGGCAGTGCGATTGCACTAGGGCCACTGGGGTGGAGGGGCCTGTAGAAAAAGTGAGCCCTTGCAAGCGATTCTGATTGCCACCTTGGAAATATACCTATTTAGCCACCATGTCAAAACGCTTCAAAGTCTGGTGCTGTTCTTTGTGGCTTGACCATGAAGGCCTGCACAGAGTTTAATGGCAGTCCATCAGATAGCTGTTGAAATATTTCAGTCTGAAGCAAGGTGGTGGGCTGACTGACCGACTGTTTTTGTAAGTTCTCTATATCCATTCACTTCCCCTGGCCATTCCAATGGACTCAACTTTTCCCGGATGTCTAGATCTATGAGCGCTGTTACCTGATTCCAACCAATACGCAGACTTACTTGACTGGATGTCTATAAGCCAATCACAGTGTGCCACATCATCTAAAATGGACTGCAGTAGAGCCACGCCCCCTCTTTTCAACAAGCATGGCTGTTTGTGAGCTAAGGAGGAAGCGCAAGTCACATTTAAGTGTATTTATGATATTGTTACAGTACATAATATGCGTTTAATGTAAACATGAGATGTTTATTTATTTTATTTATACATGTCAAAACACCCAATGAAAAGATTTTTAGACGATCCATGCATTGGAATGGACTGGGGATCTGAATGTCACCAGAAAATGAATAGGGAGACACTGGTTTGATTTATTATGACTGTTCTGAATTGATTTTCTCATGATACAAAGCGCTTATGATCAACTTATTTAGTATAGAGGTTTTTCTTTATTC
The DNA here is from genome assembly GCA_026686955.1 of Epinephelus cyanopodus. Taxonomy (NCBI): domain Eukaryota; kingdom Metazoa; phylum Chordata; class Actinopteri; order Perciformes; family Serranidae; genus Epinephelus; species Epinephelus cyanopodus. Next base: position 14,098,439 of record CM048934.1, read on the forward strand.
AGACAAAGAGATTTTCAAAACCGAAAACAGCAACAAAGAGACAGTGAACTGAAAGCATGCAAAGAACAATGAGCAAACACAGAAAGGGGTTTTCTTTCGGTGCTTTTCCTTAACCGCTGCAAGGGTCCGAAGGACAGAGGGATGTCGTATGCTGGAGAGCCCTGTGAGGAAAATTGTAATTTGTGATATTGGGCTTTATAAATAAAATTGAACTGAATTGAAATTGAAATCAACACAGCTGTCAAACCACACACAAAACTCCAACAACTTCTAGTTCATCCAAAAGACAGAATAGGCACGAACAAAAAAATGCAACATAATCTATGAAATACCTTGCAAGACATGCGAAAAAACATACATAGGAGAAACAGGGAGAGGCTTTAACACAAGAAAAACTGAACATAAAAAAGAATGTAAAAAGGAAACGGCAGGATGACTCACAAGATCTCAAAAAGAAAAGGCAGAACAGGAAAACTTAAAATCAGCCATGTCAGATCACTGCAAGAGAAACAATCACGTCATGGACTGGGGCAACGCAAAGGTCATAGGGTCAAAAAGTAACAAATTCAAACGTTGGATCACGGAGGCCATAGAGATCAGGAAGCGGGCCGGGGACTCCATCAACTGAGATGAGGGGGCACCAGCTAATAAAGACACGTCACGACGCACGTCAGATGACGCTTCTGAAGAAGACTGAAGTTGAGGTAAAGCAACATCTCTTAATCTCTTTGTCTGAAAAAAGGAAAACCTCTATACTATTTAATTGAGTAGACAAACTGAACCTAATCAAGTCGATGCAACTTATTGATTATGTACACAAAATGTTCATCTCAGGAGGTTTTGAACTTACTGTTTTCCAGAGATTCTTCAGAAATCTTATTATATAATGATGAAAACTCTGTCTGTCTGTCTGTCTGTCTGTGTGTGTATGTGGGTCTGTTCCACGTTTTTCTCCTCACTGACTTGGTCAATCCATGTGAAATGTGGCACAGTGGTAGAGGGTCATGGGAGGATGCGAATGAAGCAATATTACATCAATTGGCTGACGGGGGGCGCTATAGCAACTGATTGAAAACGCAAACTTTGAATGGGCATATCTCATGCCCCGTATGTCGTAGAGACATGAAACTTTGCACAGAGATGCCTCTCCTCATGAGGAACAAATTTGCCTCAAGAACTTATAACTTCCGGTTATAGATTTTCTGCAATTTTGAATGTTTTGAAAAACACTTAAAATCGATCTCTTCCTAGGAAGTTCGACCGATCTGCATGAAACTGAGCTTCTATAAGACAATGACTTTAACTATCTGCCTTTCATCGTGCTACCTCAACTACTAATGTACAGTTTTAGCCCACTAACTATCCCACTATTGGCAAAACTGTACTTTCAATAAAGCAGTCATACTATCAACTTCACAAAAACTCTGTCTGAATACATTGATTTCTTAATGGGTTCAGTTGACTATTTAATCTGCAATTTCCTGTGACCTGTATCTTGTGAAACTGTATGTGGGCAACTGTGCACTGGATGGATATGGACTACTTGAGATTATTTTGAGTTGTGATGATGACTGGAAGCAAAAGATATACGCAGTGTGTTTTAAAGCATCACTTTATTCACTTGATATGAGTTAAGCATTCATAAAAAATAAATAATCTCATGTTTTGTTTGGTTTATAAAGGTCTGTTTAGATCATTTATTGTCATTTTTAAATAACGGGTGGTTATTATTCAGATTATCCATCCATTAGAATGGACAGAAAAAAGTGCTTATAACTTGTAAGTGCATGTAGAGCAGTGGTTCCCAACTGGTCCAGCCATGGAATCCAGATTTCTCCTTAGTCGTTAGTTCAAGGGCCACACAGTTTAATATATTCAGCGTCATACTCGCATTTGGATTCAGCTGAAGTGTGCTTTTTATGAAACTGGAAAAGTCACTTGCAGTCCACTCAGAATAGACTGTTTTAGAGTAAAAAACAAAATAAAAAACAATCCACCATTACAATTCTGAAGTGTTTACAATTTGTAGATTTGAAAAAAACAAAAAAACAAGTGTCAGACATGACATGAGTAATCTGAATGCAATCACTCTGTGAAGTGGCTGCTGTGCGGTGAGATTTTAGGACTGAATATTGATTACCCGTCATAAAAATCTTGTGAATTTGAAGTAACACCCGTGCATTGAAGTGACATATCAAATCATGTGAAGTATCAAACACAGTTTAGCAGGCTGCTCTTTGAGTGGGCAGCATCGCTACCACTTCTCTTCGCCCTGTGGGTTTCACATCACGGTTCAGCTGTGAAAAGGCACATCACTTTAAATTCAGTGGAAGTCAAAGTGAGTTGCAGTGCACAGACCACCTCTGCAGAAGCACCATACAGCAAGGCACAGTTTATTGCAGAGATATTTAGACAGTGACCACCAGTTCTCTATATTTGTTGTTGTTGTCAAGACTAGTGAAACCACAGTCCCAGACATTCTGTAGTAGTGTCAAAGGTTGTGGCTCTTGCTGAGGAGTTACTCATGACATCATTTTCCATGCCTGCACTCATGATCCCATCCAATCCATGCATTAGTGCTTTTTAACTTCATCTATTTTTTTATATTCAATACCTCTCCGCCCTAATGTTAAAACTATGCGGCATGGCTATACATCCTCTTTCATAGGTGCATCGTCATTTGGTGTAGATGAGCCACAGAGACGGCCTTTATCTCGATGGTGGGTAGTTCACTTCCTGCTGTGTTCACAAGCGGTCAAGGCTGTATTTGAGTCTTAGATTCTGCTAAAGATACATGCAAGCAAAGACAGATGCGCTGCAGAGTGAACAGCACAATATTTACATATTCTGTGGATGAAATAACACTTAAGAGAATGCAGGAAGGGCAAAAATAAACAGGTAAGAAGCTAGTTCTCTAGTTCCTATTTTCCACCAACTGGGTTAGGGTAGCAACAGTGGTTCTGGTACACATTAACTGCCATGTCTGTGTGCTCCAACCCGGATGTTGCTCGCATCGGGATTCTGTCGTATATATAGCGCTGTGTACCCCTACCTGCGTTATTCACTTGTCTCCACTGTCGACAAAGCATGTTGCGTACATTCCTGCCATCACTAGAAAATAATTCAAATATAAAGAAAATAGGAAAGCCCCCTCCTGCACCAGGGTTTCCATTATCCAGTAATTAGCGTTTTTTTTGTGCAGGAAAATCTGTTCAGCTGTGCACTGGAAATCATAGCCGACTGGAGACATAACCGCTTAAAAGACGATTGTACCGTTTAAACAGAAAGCACATGTTTTGCTTTTGCATTCTCATCCCAACTCATCAAATATCACCTTTGTTTGTGGACTTATGACGTGCTAGGTATCCTTCTGCGTCTGTTGTTGATGTCCTGTGACACAGCGTCAAGTTACTCTTGATACGTGCATTGTGTCTTTTCAAAATACACATTAGTATTCACAGGACATGTACAGGTCCAGCTTCTGCTCATTAGATGCATACAATCTTTTTTGAAAATAAACTTACAACATCAGTAAAACACCTTGCATTTACATTTATTTCCTTGTGTAACAAAAGCATGTGGTTAGGTTTAGAAAAAAAACACACCATGGTTTGGCTCAGCATTCACACAGGAAGTGAACAGCAGGCTGCAGTTGGGGGTTTGTAAGACCTGTTCACCTCCTGTCCTCGCCCACCCAAGATGGACTTTAGTGCTCCGTATATTACATTGTTACCCAGAGCAATTCAAAATGCTGCTGGCCAGTGCGTTTCATAACATTGTGAAACATGCCTTTGTGCGTTGGTATCTTACGCAGATGTCCACCGACATAGTGCTGGCATTTGACAACTTTGGTCGGTGGTGCGTATTATACCACCTGTAGTGGCAATCCCTTGGAATATCAAGGAAGCCACTAATGAGCTGACTGAAAAGTTGAAATTACCCTCAGTCACATGGTACAAAACTATGTGCTCCTGTGCCTAATGCAGCTCTCAGCTCAACTTAACTGAAGATGAAGTAAATTACAAAATAAACATGGGCGTCGTCATCAAAATTGAACATACATGCGTCTACAAATTAATTTTGCTTGACATTTAAATTAACTTCTACTCACACGTTGTGGCTCTTACACCACTGGTGAAAGGGGCCTTTCAGATCGCTCCAGACCCCTGACGAAGCGGCGGTATATTTGTAACATACCATACCATTTGTAACATACATAAAAAATGAATTCCATGACTATCCAATCGGGAAGGTGGCATTAAAGTGTTCAGTTTGGACACACAAATCGGGACACAGCTGAGTTCCGATATGGTGCATCGGATCACAAAAGTCACCCTGAAAGAAGTGTAACCAAGGTGTTTTACTGACGTTGTAAGTTTATTTTCAAAAAAGACTGTATGCATCTAATGAGCAGAAACTGTACATGTACCGTGGTTCTTCTCTTGTTCTGACCCCGTGGTGCAGTCTACCTTTAAGACTACACCTCAACAATCTTCTGGGCACTTCTACTGTAGTCCTGAACATGCTCTGTTTTTTAAACACCTTTACACTGGGTCATTGTGAAAGAGAAATCATTTTTTAGCATGTCCTCACTAAAGAATATCTGATGACAGGATGTGGTTAAGTCCTTCCTGCTCAGAGGTTTTCAGATGTGGACTTTATCGTAGTTGTTCACACATCTCACGCAGGTACAGCTGCGTATAGTAGTCTGTAGATGCACTGTTTTGTGCTTGAGGTAATTAAGTCTTGGAGTGAGTGGATCTAATGTGGGGTCAGGTCTATTAGAGTTTATAGCAAAAAGTCAAGAAAAGCCATCTTGAACATTTGCCTTTTGTCACCAAATAGAAATAAAAGTTGTGATGGTAATATGGTGCAATATAATGCATGGCCGCTGGCTCTCTCGCCGGCAACCTCTCACTCAGCTTTCATTTTTAACTCTATACAATCATTCTCCGTCTTACGTGCCTACTTTTAATGTCTTCTGCTTCTCCGTTGACAGAGACCTCCCCCACTCTCCACCTTCTATTTTTTTTCAGTACTGTCATGACACAGTGCGATAGACCAGAAGAGGAAACAGAAGTTGTTCCTCTCCCCACAGAGATGGTTGGTGGTTGCCTGAGCTGCCTCTTCACATACATTTTTGTGCTACTTCTCGGGGTCTGCTTTTATGGTACGTACGCCTCTGCTTGTAAAGTTTAAGTATTGTTATGGATTTTTTTTGTCATGAGTAATATATGTATATATTTGTCTGATGCTCTTTGTCATGTGCTTAAAAATTGGCACATGTAGGTCACGATTGCAGAATTTACTGGATGTACGCACATCGGGAAATGACATGTATTCCTTGGGAGATGCCTGCAGTCTTTGTCTTGTGGTTTTTCAAATGCAAGACGCCTAAGATGCACCAACGAGAAATGCAGCTGCAGGCCTAGAAACTGTCGTAGTAATATGCTGATTTAAGAGCTGGGCGGTCCAAATTAGAGAAATGAAGCACCAACTGTGTGTGTTTAAAAAACTGTTTAAAAAGCATTAAGCTAATTGTTCTCCCCTGATAGATAAAAATAATCTTAATATGCTCATGTTGCTCAACATGTATTGAAAATGTGAGCTTCCCACTTCTTTGTGTATGATTTCATGAATAGACAAAATATTGTATCTTGTGGTTTTATATTTGCGGATATGTTTTGCATTTTTTATGTCAGAAAATTTCCTGTTGCTTCTGGTTGGCTATAAACTGTATCATTATGCAATTCCGGGAAGGATCGTTTTTCTTTTCCTGTTTTTTTTCTCTTTAAACTAAGAGGATTGGGTATATTGTTTCACCTAATAACAATTATATACTATAATCTGATAAACATAGTCGGTCTTACGGGAAATGCTTAGACAGGAACAAGGAGGTGTGGATCCTCTCAGAATATTTGCAGAAGTAGGGAAGTGCATGTCAGTGTAAAAAAAAAAGCACTGCTTGTTTATTTGCAGCTCACAGACACATCCATCAGTGTTTCGATGTTGTGTCAGTACTTAGTTAATAGCAAGAGAAACGTAGCTTTTGGTGCGATGGAACAACTTGTGAACTTGTTGTTAGATTCACACATAACATGACCGCAGACATGTAAGCTTTTCATCTCCAGTGTTGGGGATTAGTGACCATGTAATGTTAGTAGTAGTTTAACTACATTCCTTAATAGCTTGCTGGTTGTTCAACATTTGTTTTTGCATAGTGATTAAAGTGGTAAACAAAAATGTTGTGTAGTTCACTGAAACTACAAACACAATTTGATCATAAAAGAAAAGGAATCATTTAGATTTTTACTTTACCAATGTTTCTTAATGATAATAATAATAATAATAATAATAATAAATGTATTTATAAAGCGCTTTCAATCAAAGTGCTGTACAGGTGAATTAAAACAAGTACAACAACAATGATAAAAACACAACACACACCTAAAACAGGACATCACAGGAGGAGCAAACCACCCATCACTCAAACGCAACAGTAAACAAGTGGGCAGGGCCGTGCGTGACCAATTTGGCACCCTAGACAATATATTTGCTGGCTATATATTGCTATTCTTGTCTAATTTTTGAATAGAATGGGGGAAAAAAAACAACACCTCACTCCCTGGCGCCCTCTGGCATGCTGGCGCCTATAGCATTTGCCTAACCTGCCCTATGGGCGGCATGGCCCTGCAAGTGGGTCTTTAACTTTGCTTTAAAAACCTCAATCGAGCAAGCCTGTCTGATGTCAAGAGGAAGGCTATTCCACAGAGTCGGTGCACGGAAAGAAAAAGCACATTCACCGACCATCTTCTTTTTGACTTTAGGGACAAGCAGGCGGCTGCTCCCCTTGGAGCACAGAGACCGTGTAGGCACATAAATATCCACAAGTTCTGTTAGATATACAGGTGCCAGACCGGTTACGGCTTTATATGTTAGTAACAGCACCTTAAAGTCCGTCCTAACCTGAACAGGGAGCCAGTGAAGCGAGGCCAGCACTGGAGTAATATGATCATACCTAGATGATCCAGTTAAAATACGAGCTGCCACATTCTGAACCAACTGCAGACCTCGAAAACTTTTCCTGGGCAACCCTGAAGAATGTTACAATAATCCAACCTGGATGTCACAAATGCATGAATAAGATTCTTAGCATCTTTCACTGAAAGGACTAATCTGGTCTTTGCAATTTTTCTGAGGTGAAAGAAGGCCACTCGTGTCACCTCTTTTACATGCAAGTCAAATGAAAGGGTCTGATCAAAAAGTACGCCAAGGTTCTTTGCCTTGTCCTTGCAATGAATAACACAGTCATCAAGAGATAGGGTGAAATGATTGAACTGGTGACTAGATTTTGACATTCCAATAGCTGTCGTCTCAGTCTTAGCTGAGTTATTCCCTGCAATGACTGCCATATATAATTGCAAATCATCAGCATAGCAAGGAAAAACAATCCCGAAAGAGCGCATGATCTGACCTAGTGGTGCCAGGTACATTGAAAACAACAGTGGACCTAGGACAGAGCCCTGTGGGACCCCGTGCTAAACAGAACAAGAGTGGTTAATTGAACCCCCTCTGACCACAATTGGTTATTAACAAACGTGGTGGCACGGTGGGGCCGTGGTTAGCATTGTTGCCTCACAGCAAGAGGGTTCCTGGGGGGAACCTGGGGTGGGGGAGTTTGCATGTTCTCCCCATGTCAGAGTGGCTTCTTTCTGGGTACGGAGTCCGGTTGTGTCCCAAAATCCAAAGACATGCACGTTAATTGGTGACACTAAATTGCCCATAGGTGTGAATGTGAGTGTGAATGGTTGCCTGTCTCTATGTGAGCGATCTGTCCAGGGTGCACACCGCTTGTCAGCTGGGATAGGCTCCAGCCCCTCTGCAACCCCCAACAAGATAAGTGGTTAGGAAAAATGAATGAATGAATGAATTAATTAATTGATAAATGTTCAGAGAAGTTGTTGCATGGTATTTCAAATGTTAGCTGGCTAATTAAGTCATTCTACTTGGTGCAATACCCCCACCTAGACTCTAGTTTCTGGAAGGCCAACCCAGTCGCCAGAAGAAATGCTGGCATTGTACATTTCTGCAAACCTCGTTACATTACATTTGCATTGTTATATAGTGGATATACTGGAACTCTACATTTTAACAACACTGTGGTTAATGAGTGGTTAGGTTTAGGCGGATAAACCAACTTGGTTATGCTGAGGAAAAGATCATGTTTTGGCTTAAAATACCTGGTTGAGGGGGCACAACCCCTGAAAAGTAATGATGTCTCAGTAAAGAACAAACGCTTTCGGTGCCACTATCCTGGTCTCGCGAAAAACTAATCACTTCTCGTGGCACTATCCCCGCTGTAACATAGTGACAGGTTATTAAAACACACCCATATTTGGTGTCCTAAAAAGCCTCTGGAAAAACTGCGAATGGTCACTACAAACACCCACGTCAGGGACCTACAAAGGTAATCGAAACATAGCAATGCCTCGTACAATCACAACTGGTTTTGTTGATCTTTAACAGTTGTCTGCAGAGGTCTTACACTTGGTGGGCATCTCGCCTCAGTGACGCACCATCCATCATCCTCTCCACCTACCGATGATGAAGTTGGCTCATGTACCACGTCACTTTAGAAAAGTCGATATGATGTTTATGAAACATGCAAATAAAGAATGTTTGTGGTTTGCAGAAATGTAAACATTTTCTTCTGGCGACTTGCTGAAAAGAAAGGTGTCTGACTGATGGACGGTGTATATAAAACCAAAGCAAAGTCGCTTTAGTTATACCCAAACTATACTGTTCCAGTTTTGCCATAGTTCAGCTTCCTCCAGTGTAAAGTACTTGGCAACTTATGCTCTAAAAGTAGCTTCCCCAACACTGCCATTTCCTGAGTATCTTCCACGAATAGCAGCAACACTGACCGAAAATGATGAACATCACTGAGGTCAGAGTCTGTGGTTCCACAGCAGTTTCTTTGGAAATGGTGCCATGGTAACCAGGCCAGCTCTGCACACTATTGTTGTGGTAAAATGTTAAAATGGCAGTCGTGTTGTTGGCTAATCAGACACAACATAACTATGACGTTTTATTTCCAAATGTTATTTGCAGTTGGCAATCTGGAAATTGAATCTTAGTAATACAGGAAACATGATTCATATGAGTATTTTCCAACCTTAACCCATAATATTATGGTTTAGTCAGTAAAATAAAAATACTTGTTGAGGTCAGAGAAAGGTTACGGTCATGTTTACAGGAAACCAGTGATGACTGACAGGAAACAAACAAAAGCTGTAAGAAGACATTATATTTTCTGGTGTGGCGTGTCACGTTATGATGTCATTATGCCATTTTGTGCTGTGTTTGTATCTGACATGTTATGTTTTATGGTATTCTATGCTTGGCTTTTCTGTGCTACTTTATATGGAGAGTTATATGAAAGTGTTGTTTGCTCATGTGTTTCAGATGTGGAGGCTTCCAGTTGTCAACATGTCATCCATAAGAAAGTTGGAGACACCGTGGAGTTGTCATCCTGCTTACCAACTGAAGGGGTCATAATAGCACGCTGGAGATATGGATCGTTATTAATTGCAGAAAAAGATCAAAAACTTGATGAAAACCATCAGTTCAAGGGCAGATTAGACTTTAACCCCACAAACTTCAGTTTAACAGTGAGAGAACTGACTCTACAAGATTCTGGTGATTATCATTTTGTCTCTGCAGTGACTGGCAAACAGAGGGGAACAGTCACCATCACTCTGCAAGTTCATGGTAAGAGACCAAGTAGCCAAATAATTGTTTATAGATGATAATTCACCATTAATTAAATAGATGCCTTTAATATTTTTGCTATGTTTCCTGTGATCTCTAGACTGTTTAAATGCAGGTGGTGTGTTGTACTAAAGCTAACTATGCCATTTTTTGCATGTAATGGGATGCAGCGTATTTAATATCCTGAGCTCTGTGTCTTATTCCCAGACTGTGAATCTGAAATGTTTCATTGTAATACACAGCTGTTTATCTTCATCATGATATATATCAACAGCTGCACAGCTGATCGGGGCCACTATAGAGAGTTATTTTAACTCCAGCAATTACGTGCTTTATCTATATTTGAGGGAGCAACGGCATAACTGGACTTTGAATGGCATTAACTTTATCTGTAGGCTACAGCACAACAACATAGGAAGTAACAATAATAATCACAATTAAAATAGACCAGTAAAGAAAACATTTACCTACATAGCCTGATTACTAATGGCAGAAGCACAAATATCAAGGAAAAATGTCCAGAATCAACAAAATTGGCAAGTCTACAAAATTAAACCGGCAAAGTACTTTGCTTCTGAAACGCTCCAGGTGTGGTATGATGCCACGCAGAGGACACAACAGCAGCTGTTGCACATTTTAACAGCTGGATCAAGGAGAGCTGCATCAGGTGGAATTGTCCCTCCTGGCTCCCTTACAGTCAAGATGGCAGAGGAGATAACAAAAATGTGGATTTATTCATCTCCTATCATGTCTGTCTTTAGTGGATTATAACATGTTGGGTATGGAATTAACCTGCAGATGCTCCGGTTCAAATGAGAAATACAAAAATACAAAAACAGGTCCACACACCAGAAGCTGCCCTTTTTTGGAAATTTTAATTGTATCACCACACAATTAAAATGTCCAAAAGAACTGTTTTTGTATTTTTGTTCTTCTGTCCAGCACCTAGTATTTATCATTTTTGGATGTACGGGCTGTTTTTTTTTTTGAGTCTTCTGGTTCAAAATGAAACCAAACTTTTCCATGGATGTCAGTTTTGAGCCATGACAAAGGCCAAAATGAGGCCTGCAACTGACAGGAAGTAAGGCTTGTTATTTTTATCTGAGCTGATTTTGAGAAAACTTGTGGCCCCTACGAGCTAGTTAAGAGGAGGGAGGAGTCAGCAGTCAATGAAGGTATGAAACAGTTCATGAAACAGATTCTTTAACAATCATGAATCACCACAATTACAAGAAGTCCTTGAGCATACAGTTATACATATGCACATAAAAGGCTGATTAGGTCCAGTAGTATTTGAGATTAGCTGCTGATAGAAAGATTCACACAGGAACACAGGTTTCGGATCTTTGATTTGGAATAGAGTTTGGTGGTTTTCGCGCTTGCATAATGGATTTACCATATTCAGTCAAATCTGAAGCTGCAGTGTCTACAGTTAACTGTCCCTCTTTCTGTCTCTTCTCCAACTCTCTCATTAGAGCCCATTACGAAAGAGCCCACCGTCTTTTTCAATTCCACCTGGCACCCCTCAAATGAATCCTGTACGGTTTTGCTTAAGTGCAGTGCAACCACTGAAAGCGATGTCACCTACAACTGGATGGTGGGGAACGAAACTATAACTGGCTCCAGCCTGGAACGCACCATGCAACCTCAGGACGGAGAAACCAAATTCACCTGCACTATTTCCAACTTTGTCAGTGAGATGTCAGCATCCAGAACCGAGAGTTGCAGCAACAATACAGCTGGTGCGTATAAACAAGGTAAATGCAGTGAAGTGAATATAGTTGTTAGTGTTATTAGTGTCTTGGGAATGTAATTATGTTACAGATGTCCATAAATGCAATGTGGCCAGTGACAATTTCTGCAGTTACTATCTGCCAATTACCATCTAACTGCTATTGCTGTCTGAACAGTGAGAAGGACAATGGTTGAATGGTTGAAACACAACTAGCTATGATATATATATATATATATATATATATATATATATATATATATATATATATATATATATAAATGCAATAATTCTAAGTATCTCTGATTATATGACTGAGGTTGCCATTAAGTTGTGTGAAGCTGTCAATTAACTTTTGAATATCTCACATGTTAGTTCCAGGTGTTTCCATTCAGTCGTCAAAACCAAAATTGACCATATCGCCAAGGTAGTTCTGACTAGTCATAATTTCAAATAAAGTTGTCTTCACTTACTCACAATTAGATATATTTCAATTGATCCTTGGCTAAGCCCCGCCCCTTTATAATGGTCCATCAAGCTGTCGGAGCTAGTACAGAGCCCACACTGTAACTAACTGCACTCCCTGAAGAGACATTATCTTTTTTTTTTTTTTTTGAAAAACGAAAAAGAGGAAATGTCTCAAAGAAGCAGACAGAAGGGTTTACGGTCTGTGTTTGAAGGATATATCCAGGATGTTAAACTGATTCCTCATGACATCCAAATAGCTAAAAAGACAAACATATTTAGAAGCTAAAGCCGAACTACAGGCTACAGATCACAGTGTAAAAGTGAACCACCACATCACTGCTGATCGCCACACAAGACAATGAATATAAAGAGAAATTTGTGTGGCATCGCAGTGTGTGCAGATGAATGGTGTTTAGCTTTTTCCCCGTTACACCAGCCACTGGTCCTTTGCCAGGGGGGCGGGCAGGGAGGTCCGAGGAAAGCCAAACAACAAACACTGCAATGTCACAGTTGGTTCAATATCACTGAAGTTTCCCTATTTCCCCTCACTGGTTCCTGTACAGCAGGGTTATTTTCTTAAGTTATTGTGCTAGTGTGTGTAGCATGATACACTAAAGATGTACGTCATATGAAACCTATTTATTTTAAGTCTGGTGATTTATCTAAACCCAATCAAGTGCTTTTGTGGCATAAACTTAAGAGAGTAAAGCTATAAAATTTCTACCTGCGTTCAAAGTTTAATTTGAAAAGAGACTTTACACATTTATCAAGCGTTAACTGTACATATCCTGTGGAAATGTATGTTTATTATGAAAAAACACAAAGCCTGGGGGCCAGTTTCGCAAAACGACAAGAGGCTGGAGGTCCGTTAACAAACAAACATTAATAATATTTATCAGATAAAATGAATAAACAAGGAAAATGCAGTTGCAGGGCCCCCGGATCCTCCTGTGACTCTCTATTTCTTAGGAAGTTTCAATGCACTCTGGCACCTTATTCACATTCAAGGTGCGAAAAAAAATCCCAGTGCGAATTAATTTATTTTCAGTGTGAATTACAAAATGGTCAGCCGGGCACCCTGCAGCTTATTGCGGGTCAGATTTGGCCCACAGACCACAACTTGAGTGTCACTGTACTAGGGTCTGCATAATTCAAATAAACACAAGAAGTTTGTGCTCTAGAAAAGGATCAACACTCAGTGAATACTCTCCTAAACCCTATGATATGCTATTATGGCAAGGCTTAACCACACAGACCAGTGAGCAGTGATAACTAACATGTCTTTGGGGTCATCGGGTGGGAACCTCCTTTCACCGGTGTTTTGTCTAGTTGGTCCCACGACACCTCCAGGAGGCTAGACAGTGATCTCTGGCGTCCCAGAGACACTCCCCTAATGCCAGGTCTCACTGCTCCCCGCACCAACACAACAACCTCCTTTACCTTACTTACACATGGCTTTCTCAGCCCAAACAGCACTGCCACCTTCAATCAAACCCAGGCTCCGTACAAGCAAGCTCCAGGTAGAGGCTGCGCTGATACTACCTTTCCTAGCACATTCACCATACTCTAATTCACACACTACATAACATAACTACAGTGTAAGCTAAAGTTAAAGGAGATAAATGAACTCACAGGATCAGCAAACACACTCACCCTGCTGCATGGCCTCAAACAAAATGGATTCAACTAGGCCACTCCCACACTTAAATAACCTTCCTCTTCCTCCTTACTTACACATGGCTTTCACAGCCCTAATTCACACTCTAATTCACACCCTACATAACATAACTACAATATAAACTAAAGTTAAAGGAGATAAATGAACTCACAGGATCAGCAAACACACTCACCCTGCTGCATGGCCTCCAACAAAATGGATTCAACTAGGCCACTCCCACACTTAAATAACCTTCCTCTTCCTCCTTACTTACACATGGCTTTCACAGCCCTAATTCACACACTACATAACATAACTACACTATAAACTAAAGCTAAAGGAGATAAATGAACTCACAGGATCAGCAAACACACTCACCTTGCAGCATGGCCTCAAGCAAAAGGGATTCAAATAGGCCACTCCCACACTTAAATAGCCTTCCTCTTCCTGGATTTCCTCCTAAGAGGAAGTGGATCTCTCCACCAGATCTCAAGGAGTTATGTGCCCTGCTTAGTAAAAAATATAGGTTGCTAATCTATGACAAACGAGAATTCTGAAACTCAAACTTTTGGGTGTAACCCTGTTTAATTCATTTTAGTTTATTTTAAATGAGTATTTTTTTGCATTTGGATTATCAACAGTGACAAATCTTGTTAAGACATCTCTTCATGTGGAGCTTTTCCAGCTGTGAAATGAGATGACTGAAAAGTAAATATTCTGTATTTCACCAAAGATCATTTTTGCACTTGTAGTTTTATTCCTCATTTACAGGGTCTTAATATCTTGTGCCCTTGCACAATTGTTATAACTATACTGTTACTAAATCATATTAACAGTGGTAATATTATCATTTGCAGACTGGAGCTTTATCATTCTTCCGAGCGCGGCAGCAGGAGGAGGTTGTCTGGTGCTAATCATAGTTGGAGTAGCTGTGTGTGTTTGTCACCACAAACAAAGCCAAGCAGGTAAGAAATGCTCCTCTGAATAGCTGTGTGCCTTTTTTAACTTTAAAATGTTCGTAGTTTCTTAAGTTGTTTTCTTTTAAAAAGATGTTCACCATTTTGTTTTTGCTTTGTTTCTTCATTAAAATCCACCACCAGCGAGTGACTCAAATGACCTCACCGTCTACGCTGATATCACTGATGTTGCAATTGAGGATGTGAGTATGCTCATGTATTTCCTGTGCACACATTACTTTGCACATATCATTTGCATCCACTTTAAAGTGGAATTAAATGCTTGTTTTAGAAGATGAAATGTTTTTCCAATTTCTCTTGTTTCCTCTCTCTGTGATGCATGCACATGTAAAGTCTCAGGGCACTACCATGAAGCCATGCACACTGTATGAAACCATCGATAACCGAGGCGAAACAGTCACAACTGGGGTAAGAGCAAAACTTTTATCTCTGACATTCTTGCAGATGAGATTGAATTTGAGATTACAGTACACTAAAGCATGTGCCAACCAACCTCCTAATGGGGGTGTCAGAGTGTCTTTGATGGTTAATTACTATTTCAGTTCCAATTAGTTGTAAAAATGAAAGGGATACCTATTTCAAGCCAAGACCTTAAGCTTTCATTTAATGTAGGAAGGACTATTGAAAGATGTCTCCCCTACTTTTTCCTCCCTTATATTGATTTGAAGACATATTGTTAAAATTAACACTTGGACAATTTGGATGTGTAACTGCATTCCTGTTGCTCTACATTAACATATGATCAAGACAATATAACTTCATGTGATTAGTTCACACTTCATAGATCATC